>CM030359.1:344371355-345571355 GCA_017893485.1 Hemerocallis citrina
CAACTATCCTCTCGCGGCTTTCATTTGGAGTTGTTGTGCACCTTTGAAGGCCAAAATTACCGCTTGGCTGGCTATTAATAACAGACTTCTTACCGTCGAGATCCTCAACCAAAGGAACTTAGCATTAGGTCAATCTTGTGTGCTGTGTCACCACTGCCATGAGGACATAGATCACCTGTTTTTGAATTGCGCCTTTACTCGGCAGATTTGGCATATCTGTCTTTTGGCTTGGCAAGTTCCATCTCTTCCTTCAACTTTCCTCGATATCTGGAACTGTCATTTTGTCAGCAAAAAATACCGCAGGTCATGGATCCTTTCGACCAAAGTCATTATTTGGGTGATCTGGTTTGAGAGAAATAACCGCATCTTTAAGCACTCCTCTAAAACCATTGACACGATTATTGATGAGTTTCTTTTTTTGGCGAATCATTGGCCCTCTTTCTTACCTACGGTCAAGATTCATTCTTTATGGCTTTGCAGATTAGATGAGGCTACTCTTTTTATGCGTACTTATAATTCTTTTCCTGAACTAGCAAATTTGCTGAATTTCTAATTCTTGTTTTACTGCCTTATTTCGCAGGGCTGATCTCAGGTTTGGAGTGTCTATGTTCTTTTGATGGCCTGTTTGCTTTTTGAATTGCCTAGTCTTCTTTGGCCTGGTTGCATTTTGAAACGCCTAGCCGTCTTTTGGGTCTGATTTTGGTGAACGCTATGGACTCAACAGTGATCCATTTAGTTCCACTCTACTTTTTTGGCTTTACTTTCTTCCTCACTCTCTTTATTGTGATTACTGCCTTAGTTTTAACACTTCTTATTGTTAACACTTCTTATTGTTATATCTAGTGGTTTCATGTTCCTGTCTTGTGTTAATTCTGAATGCAGTCGTTTTGTCTCTTTTGTGGATGTTGCTTCACCTTCGCTTCAGCTTTGGGTGCACTGTTTTTATTTGTGCGCTGGTTGCTTGCGCTAGTCGATGTTTTTTGGCAGTAGTCGCCACCTTATGCGACTATAGGTTATAAGTTGAAGAGTGACTTCCCTGCACATTCTTGTCGTGCTCTCAGGGCATGTTTGGTTTGGGAGTGGCTTCGGGCAGTTCTGGGCTTTCCTTCTAGTTCACCTGCTACTTAAAGATCTCTTCTCTCTTTTTTATTGGTGTTTGTTTTTATGATGATTTTGCTTGTTCTCTTTTCTTGCCTGTGATTTGTGTGGTAAGGTATGGTTTCTCCAGGTTTCTTGGTGTTGGTTTATTATTCTGGTTATCATGGTCTCTTGTGCTGGTGTTGTGAGGTTTTACTCTCCCTGCTGCTGGTTTTGTGAGGCGTATTCTGTTGCGGTGGTTAATTTTGACCCTAATTTTTAGCCTAGCTTTCTTTTTTTCTAGCATTGACTATTGCTGTGAAGTTCTATTGCTCTTGCTGCTGTGTCGGAATGCACGGTGTCTCGCTCTCTGTCTTTGCTGTCTAGCGGTCCCCTACTGAGAATCGTGAGGCTTTGGTCAGTGTCGATGAGATGCAGCGATTGTCCTCGGCACTGTTTGTTCCAGTGTCCCGCTCGGCGGTCGCCCTTTCGGCCCTCGACGAGCGGCTGCTTCCGAGGACCCCGTATTCTGCCTCCTCAGGATTCTTTTAGTCTGCAATGGGCTTTCCCCCTTTGGTTGGTGCGGTTTGTAACTGTCAGCTTTGTTTATTTAGGGTTGTTCTTGGTAATGACTTCCAGTACTGTTTGTGGGTAAGATATTTGTGGTTCTGTTTGATTTTACAGCGTGTAAAATTACTTTGTAGTATTTATTTTTATTATTGATTGGGCTGGAGTCTTCCGACTCTATCCGGGTTATCTCAAAAAAATAAATAATAATAATTTTTAATTCAGCCACGTAACTTGATGTTTCGTCTGACGATTAAAAAATAATATTTTTTCTAGCGACGCAACATCATGTTTCGTCCTTTAAATTATACATAATAATTCAATCCTCTCTTATTTATAGCAATCTACTGTAGCGAAATATGCAAAATATACATATTTAGCAAATGACTGCAGCGATTTTTTCATAAAAATATGCATATTATGGGTATTTAGCAAACGACTACAGATGCTCTAAGCATCTTAAAAGAGCAATACCCCTTTTTATCAAAGAGCCGAAAGCATCTTAAAATAGTAATACCCCTTTTTATCAAAGAGCCGACCGCATTATTGGGTAGAGGAATCGAATGGATGTGTAATGTGTTGATGGAAGTAGGCTGGTAGTAATTGAAAATTTAACTTCCCAGTTATAGCTGCCGTTATCAAGAATAACAGATGCGACATTTCTATCATCAACTAGATTTTAATTAATGGTGAGTGGAAGAGCATATAGCGGAACTTCAAAGAGCCATGGGTATTTCCAAAATTTGGTGATAAAGTGCTTTCCCCACAATCCAAATGTAGTTGCCAGCTAGCAATTGTTTGCTTGCATTGATTGCTTCCCAGCATTTAGAATAATTTAACTTCTTGGAGAAGAGCCCACAAGGTTGATATTTAGCATTGACAATCTGGCACCATGGACTAGAAGAATGAGGGAGTAGATTGAGCAAGTTTTTCCCCCGCAGAGCAATATGAAATTCCCGAACTTTTTCGGATGTTGAGTCCACCGTTAATGATGCTTCTATTAGGGGTTTTTTTTTTTTTTTTTTGGTGGTTGTTGTTAAAGAAATAATAGTATTCTGGTTGACGAGGTGAATTTTCTTTCTGTGATTGTCGTCCCAGAGAAATGTTTTTTTCAATTTTCCTTTCAACTAAGACTGGGAGAGATGTGGATCTAACTCAGCACATATAGTGGAACAATTTATGAGGGTGACTCTTCCCCCGCATAGCAATATGAAATTCCCAAGAAGCAAGGTTTCGCTCTAGAGCAGAGAGAACCTTACAGAAGTGAAAATCCTTAACTATCATAGCTACGAGGATTGTTTGCGGGTTGGGTTGGGTTGGACGGGTTTTACAGATTTTTGAACCCGTACCTAAAAGTGAAGGCGGGTTTTAAGACCCCAAAACCTGCACGTAAATTAAGGTACTTAATCCCCGATGATCAAAATATAACGATATCATTTAATGTTTTAACTCAAAATTGCACGTGATAATTACAATGCACGACATTATATATTAGATTTGCCCGTGAGCACGTGCCTACGACACATCTTCGGAACGATACAGCATATGAAAGTTGTTGCATCCTGTAGGCAAGGCAAAAAACACTAAAGAGAGGGGGGGTAGGGGGGAGAATAGTGTTTTATAAAAATAATTGCGGAATTGAACTTTTTCTTCGATCCAGTCGACTTGAAAAGAGAAACCAGTCGACTGGGACGACAGTTAAGAAGAGTATTTTAAGATGAGTCTGATCAGTCGACTTATAGAAGAACCAGTCGACTTACCAGACAAGTTTTAAGAGAGAATGTAGTACAAGTCTGACCAGTCGACTTAAAAAGGGACACAGTCGACTGTCCAGACAAGTTTCACAGAGAACTTAAAAAACAAGTAAATGAAATGCAAGTTCAGAGAAATACAACCACAGAGTACACACGATGTATCCTGATTCGGTCCTCCCAACCTACATCCAGTCCCCAAGCAACCCACTTGAGATTTTTCACTATTCTTGAAAAATTACAAGAATACCCTACGGCGTTAGACAACAACCTTGTCCAACCCGTAGTCCTCTCTCACCATTAGAGAGAGCACCCCACTCTTCCACCAAGAGTGAAAACCTGACTCTACACCCTAGAGCCCTACTCTCCAACCGAGAGGAACCACTCTCACCACCCGAGAGTGAAGAACAACAACAAAATGTTTACAATCAACCTATAACCTTATTGTGAATGTGATTTTGTGCATGGCTATTAGGTCAACTTTCGAAATCAGTTTAAAACAAAATCACTGTTATACTAGACTGATTTCAGAGAACCAAGACTTAGAAAGTGAATGCTTTTAGAAAGCTTTTTCTTGTCAAAACCAAAAGCTTGAGAACTTGAGAAACAAAATGCTTGGAAAAAGTTGGTAACCTTTGTCAAATGATCTCTGTACTCTTTTTATAGAGTTAGAGACGTTTGCCCATTGGAAAGTTCAGTCCCAACTGCCATACAACGACAGTAAAGATTTGATTTTGAGAAACAAGTTTAAAAACAAATAACTGTCGAAACGGTTTGAACAGTCGACTGGGTTGTCATAATGAGTCGACTGATCAGAGTTTGGATGAGTTCAGACAGTTTCGTACTAGACAGTCGACTGGTGCCAAATAGCGGTCGACTGGTATTTAACAGCTGAGCTTATTCAAACTTGTTTCGATCTTTTTAAGTTATATAAAACACTCAATTATTTAAAGATATGTATGAGTGTGTGTGACAAGGCTATTACAGCATTCTAAGACTCAAAGAAATAAAAGAATTACAACTGTTACAAGACACTTAATACAACACATTTAAGCATAGGTCTTGTCTCGAGTCTTGAGTCTTGAGATGGAGCTTTAGAGCATCCACAGTCGTTTTCTATATCTACCATTTTGCCATATTATAGCAAACGATGCGCTGCAATCGTTTCTCATTTTGCCATTTTTTGGCAAACGTTCTATTCTCATTTCTCAAATATGAGAAACGAAATGCACTTTCTCAAATTATAAAGGACGGGATATCATATCCCGTCCCTCCGATTTAATAATTTTTTAATCGATTCAGACGGAAGATCATATCCCGTCTTAATAATTTTATTTTTTATTTTTAAAAAAAAATTGGTCGGACGGGGATACATACCCCGGACGGGGTATGATACCCCGTCTCTCCCCATTAAAAAATATATATTTTTTAATAATTCCCTAGGAAGGGGAATGATACCCCGGTCGGGGTATCAAACCCCGTCCGTGAACATTCTGGGCATTTAATGCTTCTTGGGGAATTAATCCTGATTGGTAGGTTTAGAGTAGTAATTAGGTTTAATTAGTTAATTAATTAGGTTTAGTTATTATTATATTATTTAATTTAGTTAATTAATATAGTTTAATAGTTAATAAGTAATTAACCTTTTTTTAATTTATTTTAAACGATGAGACGGTATATGATACCCCGTCGCTCGCTTTTTTTCTAAAAAATGAGAAACAATATAGCAAACGACCACTGCAGCGATCGATGGCATTTGCTATTACTATAGCTGCCATTTTATAGCATATGAGAAAAACAACTGTGGATGCTCTTAGCCTTTGTTTTTATCTTTGAAGCTGGCAACCTTGTAGCTTTCTTGATCAGTTAGCTTTGAGAGCTTTGTTTGTAGCTTTGCTTGATCAACTTGCTTTGAGAGCTTGTTTGAACATTTTGCCTTTGTGTACATCCTGTAATATCTAAGAAATAGCGCAACAACTTTGCATTGTATTGTAATCATCAAAATCAAGAATCAATATTCTCCCCCTTTTTGATGATGACAACACAATAGCTTACAATAATGGAAATAAATATTACAAATGCTTACATGCTCCTCCTATCAAATGTACAACATGCATAGGTGTGAAAACATGCACAAAAATATACACAAAGACATACACAAAGATATGCATCACAAAAACATAAAACAAAGCAACATAAACATAACACAAAGCAACATAAAGATTATAGCTTATATTTTCTCCCCCTTTGTCATCAACAAAAAAATGGAGGAAAAAAATAAACCATAAAAATAATACATAGCAAAATGACATTTATATAAAAAGAGAATAGTCTTAGTTCAAACAGTTACATAATAAATAAAAAATGCAACAATAAGTAAAAAATACATAGAAAAAATATATAAATAGTAGCTCATCAATCTTTATCATCTTCATCTTGGCCACCATGAGAGGGAAAAAGTTCTAAGAAAATATACCGACAAGGAAGTAGCAAAGAGAAGTAAATAACTTCAAGAGATCTTCTGAGAATCACTGAAAATTAAAAGAGATCTTTAATCTGGGGTTTCAAAATCCTTGAAATCGCCAAGCAGCAACAGCAGTCGACTTAAGAGCTCGGTAGAGAGAGAGAGTTAGGGTAAAAGTGAAAGAATGAGGGTAAAGAGTTAGGGTTTTTACTTTGAATGGACGACTGAGATGAAGGTTAGGGAGTTTTAAAGGCTCAGATCGGTCAAAGGGTAGCAGTAAAGTGAAAAGAATCGCCTCAAACGATGTGCCAAAATTCGATTTTGAAAAAACTAATTCGCGACAGTCGACTGGTATTAAGGGGCAGTCGACTTAGTCGAGAGCTAAATAGACAAACGAACATAGCACTAATACAACTGGTCAGTCGACTGAGTATTCTGCACAGTCGATTATCCAGAACATAAAACTCAGACAAAAAACTTAGAAAAATAAAGATACTTGGCAGTCGACTGAAAAGTACTTGTAAGTCGACTTACCAGAGAAAAATTTAAAAAACATTATGAAAACTACAAATCCGTAGTTCTCTTCTTAAGGTGATAAATGTGTCTTCCTTAAGAGGTTTGGTAAAAATGTTAGCTACCTGTTTATCAATAGAAATAAAGTCTAAAGAAATATCTCCCTTTAAAACATGATCACGTAAAAAATGATGTCGAATTTCAATATGTTTCGCACGTGAGTGTTGAACCGGATTTTTAGATAAGTTAATGGCACCGGTATTATCACACATTATTGAAGGTTTTTCAAATGAAATACCATAGTCTAATAGGGTTTGTTTTATCCATATGATTTGGGCACAAGCCAAACTTGCAGCGATATATTCAGCTTCTGTAGTAGATAAGAATACCGAATTTTGCTTCTTACTGCACCAAGAGACTAGTGAATGTCCCAAAAAGTGACATGTCCCACTAGTGCTTTTGCGGTCAGTTTAATTACCGGCAAAATCCACATCACTATATGATAAAAGTTGAAAGTTATCGGTGCATGGATAAAATAGACCATATTCAGATGTGCCTTTAAGGTATCTTAAAATATGTTTCACAGCTTTTAAGTGAGACTCTTTAGGACTTGACTGATATCTAGCACACAAACATACACTAAACATAATGTCCGGTCTACTAGCAATTATATATAAGAGTGAGCCAATCATACCTCAATAAAGTTTCTGATCGACACTCTTACCTAATTCATCTTTGTCAAGGGTAGTGGTAGTAGCCATAGGTGTGCTCTTACTACTCGTGCTATCCATGTTAAACCGTTTGAGTAATTCCTTAGCATATTTTTCTTGATTAATAAATTTGTCATTATGTGACTGCTTAATTTGTAGTCTAAGGAAATAATTGAGTTCACCCATGCGACTCATCTCAAACTCGTTTTTCATTGTGTTAGAAAATCTTGACATAGATTACTATTAGTAGAACCAAAAATTATGTCATCTACATATATTTGTATGATCAAGATATCTGTCTCTATTCTCTTAATAAACATGGTAGTGTCTACTTTACCTATTACAAAACCCGTTTCTAAAAGAAAAGTCTTCAATCGATCATACCAAGCACGTGGTGCTTGTTTAAGACCGTATAAAGTCTTTTTCAATTTAAAAACATGGTTTGGGAATTGTTCATGTTTGAAACCAGGTGGTTGCTTAACATAAACAGCTTCCTTTATAAACCCATTAAGGAAAGTACTTTTAACATCCATTTGAAAGAGTGTAAAATTCATAAAACATGCAAAAGATAATAAGATACGAATTGATTCTAATCTAGCAACAGGAACATATGTTTCATCAAAATCTATGCCTTCTTCTTGATTATACCCTTGAGCAACTAGTCTAGCTTTGTTCCTAACAACTTGTCCTAATTCATTTAACTTATTCTTGAAAACCCATTTGGTACCAATTATAGTTTGATCAGGAGGTCGTGGAACTAAATCCCATACATCATTTCTTATAAATTGGTTTAACTCATCTTGCATGGCATTCATCCAAAATTCATTCTCACATGCTTCTTGTATATTCTTCGGCTCAAAATCCGACAAGAAAGCTGTGTGAGATATCATGTCAACATGTGATCTCGTCTGAATACCATGTAAAATGTCACTAATTATTAAGTCATGAGGATAATTTCTAACTTCAACAAAGACTTTGGTAAAGTAAGAGACATCACAACAGGATCAGTCGACTTGACCAGTCCATCAGTCGACTGATTTACAGCAGTCAACTTGACTTCCTTATCAATCGACTTATCCGCAAGACTAGTTTGCTCTAAAGATATAATTACTTTATTTAAAGGTGATGAATCAGTTTCATCATCTTCAATTAAAGTCGATGAAGACAGAGATTTATCAAATGCAACATGCATGGATTCTTCAATAGTCATTGTTGACTTGTTAAAGATTCTATATGCCTTACTCCTATTTGAGTATCCTACAAAGATACCCTCAAAGATATAGGATCAAACTTATCTAAATTATCCTTAGTGTTCATAATAAAACACTTACATCCAAATATTTTAAAGTAAGAGACCTTAGGAATTCTATTAAAAAATAGCTCATAACATGTTTTCTTTATCTTATACATAATCAAAATTCTATTTAAAACATAACAAGCTGTAGCAACGGCTTCAGCTCAAAAATACTTAGGTAAATTGCTTTCAACAAGCATGGTACGTGCACATTCTTGCAAAGTCCTATTCGTTCTTTCAACCACTCCATTTTGTGGTGAAGCTCTAGGAAATGCAAACAAATGAGTTATACCATTCTTGTTGCAATATTCTGCAAACGTTTCATTTTCAAATTCTCCACCATGATCACTTCTTATAGTGACTATGATTATAGACTTTTGATTTTGAATTCATTTACAAAAATTAGCAAATTCTTCAAAAGCATCGTTCTTATGTTTTAAAAAGAAAGTCCAAGTGAATCGTGAAAAATCATCTACTAAAACAAATACATACCTACTTTTATTTAAAGAAGCAACTCTAGTAGGGCCAAATAAATCCATATGGATTAATTCGAGCGGCCTACTAGTAGAAATTACTTATTTTGTTTTAAAAGTAGATTTAATATGTTTAGCTAGTTGATATGTATCACATAACTTATCCTTTTTAATGTATAGTCTTGGCAGCCCTTTAACTAGGTTGTACTTAGACAATTTAGAGAGATTTTTCATATTCACGTGACCAAAACGTCTATGCCATAGCCAAAAATTATTATTAGAAGCTACTAAGCAAAAAATCATTCGAAAACTCATATGCTTTTAAACACAATTCATAAATATTATTTTTCCTAAAACCTTGAAAAATTATATGTTGCATGGTAGAATCATAAATTAAACATGCATCTTTTTCAAACATGATTTTATAACCCTTATCACATAGTTGGCTAATACTTGAACAGGTTATGCTTAAGTCCACTAACTAATAAGACATTTTCTATAGAGGGATTAGTGTGCTTACCGACCATACCAATTCCTATAACCTTTCCTTTGTTGTTGTCACCAAATGTGACTGTTCCTCCATCAATGTCTTGTATGGAAGATAGGAGGTTGGCATGACCAGTCATATGCTTCGAGCATCCGCTGTCAAGTATCCAACGATCTCTCTTAGGTACCTATAAAATATTCAATGTGAATATGGTATCCTTTTCATTGGGTCCAAAAATAGATTAGTTTGTGGGAAACCAAACCCGTGAAGAGTTTAATTTTCCACCATAAACAGAAATATAATTAGCAGAATTACATACAATAAGCATATATGAATTAATATAAGCATTTCTATCTTTTAAACTCAGGTTGACTGGAACCCATACATATTTGCTCTGTCCAGTTGACTTTACAACACCTTTCACTCGACTTTTACTGTTATTCAGTCTACTGGGAGGTAGTATAGGTCGACTTATCTGAGGTATTTGTCTCGTTGAATGAAACTAGTACCTCTGGACAGGCGACTGATATGTGGATTCAGTCGACTGATCTGAACTGTAGATTTGTCTTTTTCATAAAAAGTTACAGTTTTAGGTTTTTCAAAAAACTCATAAAGTTTATTTTTAATACTAGAAATAGATACAGATTTGTTTACACTAGTGTTCTTAGAAGAATGAGCTTTTTCAATAGACTTTTTAAAACCAACTACAAACTTTTGATTAGATTGTACTTGATTTTGAAGAACATCATTTAAATTCTCTTTTTCTTTATTAAATTTAGATACGTTCTTGGATATCTCTTCATAATTTTTCTTTAGAGACTCAAGATTTATATCTAAACTAAAAAGACGAGAATTTAAGGATTTTACTTCTTTATCAATGTTAAAATTCTCTTGAAAAAGTGTTTGATTAACTTTCTCTAAGTTCTTAACTCTAATCTTTTCTTTTTTAAGTTCTTGAAAAATCTCATTGAAAGCATCAAGTAAATCATTAGAATCATAGTCATTACTTACATGATTCTGAAATGCCATAAAACACACGTTTGCAACCTTGTTCATCTCATCAATTTCTTCTTCCGACGAAGAATCGCTATCATCCCAAGTTGCTTGGTATGCCTTATTGTTCTTCACAAACTTATTCTTTGTGTACTTGTTATTCTTGAAGTTGGATGCATTTCCCTTAGATTTTGCGTTCTCTAGTGGGCAATCCTTCTTCATATGGCCTGTCTTGTTACACCTGAAACAAGTTGAAATTTCATTAGATTCCTTAGATTTTGAGTTAAACTTACCTTTTCTTAGGAGCTTTTTGAATTTTCTGGTGAACGTGGCAATCTCTTCCTCATCTTCTTCTTCATCCTCGGAGTCTGACATGGCTTTGAATGCTATTGTCTTCTTCTTTGATTGTTGTGGTTCGGCATCCTTCTTGCGCTCTTCAAGTTGTACCTCATAAGCCTTAAGATTTCTCACAAGATTCTCAAGAGAAAGTTGTGTTAAATCATTGGCCTCTTCTATGGCGGTGATCTTCTTCTCCCATTCGGGGGTTAGTGCACGAAGCACCTTCCTCACCATCTCGTCTTGAGTATACGTCTTTCCAAGTGCCACAAGTGAATTGGTAATATCCGTGAACCTTGTAATCATCTCAGACACATTTTCATTCTCCTTCATGTGGAACATTTCAAACCTTTGAATAAGAACAAATATTTTAGATTCTTTTACTTTATTTGTTCCTTCATGAGTTACCTCGAGTGTGTGCCAAATTTGATGTGCAGTTGTTGCATTAGACACACGGTTAAACTCCTCCTTTGTAAGAGCACAACACAGTGCATTCATCGCCTTTACATTGTTCATTGTATGGTTCTTCATTTTATTGTTCCATTGTGCATATGGAATAGTAGGAGCGGTGTACTCGGTCTCTGTTATGTTCCATATTTCATAGTTGATGGACTGAAGGTAGATCTTTATTCTACACTTCCAATAATTGTAATTAGTTACATCGAAGAAGGGTGACCTTTGTGTAGATTGGCCTTCATAGTATTGATTTGCATTAGAAGTAGTTACTATTGCACTCAACCAGGTTCTGATACGAAGTGTTGGATACTGTAGGCAAGGCAAGAAATACTAGAGGGGGGAGGGGAGGGTGAATAGTGTTTTATAAAAATAATTGCAGAATCGAACTTTTTCTTCGGTCCAGTCGACTTGAAAAGAGAAACTAGTCAACGGACGACAGTTAAGAAGAGTATTTTAAGATGAGTCGGGTCAGTCGACTTATAGAAGAACCAGTCGACTTACCAGACAAGTTTTAAGAGAGAATGTAGTACAAGTCTGACCAGTCGACTTAAAAAGGGACACAGTCGACTGTCTAGACAAGTTTCACAGAGAACTTAAAAAGCAAGTAAACGAAATGCAAGTTCAGAGAAATACAACCACAGAGTACACACGATGTATCCAGATTCGGTCCTTCCAACCTACATCCAGTCCCCAAGCAACCCACTTGAGATTTTCCCACTATTCTTGAAAAATTACAAGAATACCCTACGGCGTTAGACAACAACCTTGTCCAACTCGTAGTCCTCTCTTACCACTAGAGAGAGCACCCCACTCTTCCACCAAGATTGAAAACCTGACTCTACACCCTATAGCCATACTCTCCAACCGAGAGGAACCACTCTCACAACCCGAGAGTGAAGAACAACAACAAAATGTTTACAATCAACCTATAGCCTTGTCGTGAATGTGATTTTGTACGTGGCTATTAGGTTAACTTTTGAAATCAGTCTAAAATGAAATTACTGTTATACTAGACTGATTTCAGAGAACCAAGAGTTAGAAAGTGAATACTTTTAGAAAGTTTTTTCTTGTCCAAACCAAAAGCTTGAGAACTTGAGAAACAAATTTATTGGAAAAAGTTGTTAACCTTTGTCAAATGATCTCTGTACTCTTTTTATAGAGTTAGACATGTTTGACCATTGGAAGGTTGAGTCCCAACTGTCATACAACGGCAGTAAAGATTTGATTTTGAGAAATAAGTTTAAAAATAGAAAACTGTCGAAACGGCTTGAACAGTCGACTGGGTTGCCATAATGAGTCGACTGGTCAGAGTTTGAATAAGTTCAGATAGTTTTGTACTAGACAGTCGACTGGTGCCAAATAGCGGTCGACTGGTACTTAACAGCTGAGCTTATTCAAGCTTGTTTCGATCTTTTTAAGTTATGTAAAACACTCAATTATTTAAAAATATGTGTGGGTGTGTGTGACATGACTATTACAAGCATTCTAAGACTCAAAGAAATAAAAGAGTTACAACTGTTACAAGACACTTAATACAACACATTTAAGCATAGGTCTTGTCTCGAGTCTTGAATCTTGAGATGGAGCTTTAGTCTTTGTTTTTATCTTTGAAGTTGGCAACCTTGTAGCTTTCTTGATCAGTTAGCTTTGAAAGCTTTGTTTGTAGCTTTGCTTGATCAACTTGCTTTGAGAGCTTGTTTGAACATTTTGCCTTTGTGTACATCCTGTAATATCTAAGAAGTAGCACAACAACTTTGCATTGTGTTGTAATCATCAAAATCAAGAATCAACAAAAGTCTTGTAAACAGTAAAACAACAATTATGTAGCTCAAGTTTGAATAGTAAAACAATAATTAGTTGTAAATAAAAGTCCACGTTTTCATTAGTATATGTTGAAAAATAATTATAAATGGGGGTGTAAAATCCAACTTCTTAGATCTTTGAGTATGGAAAATGATGAAATTTAACTCTTGATGAGATATTTGCTATTTTTAATGTAACATGAGCAATAAAAAATGCATTAAATATATGAAAATTTACAAATCTAAAATATGAAAATATAAATTTCTGAGTAAATAGAGAGAGAGAATGAGAGAGAGAGAGATAAATAAATAAATAAAGGAGTTGTTTTGGGGGGATTTGAATTTAAGTTTTGGGGGGAAAACTTTTGGGCGGAAAAATATTTTTTGTGAGGTTAGATCTGGACCATTGATTTCAACCCAATTGAATGAGAGCCACTTGATAGCTTTCTTTGTGTTTTATTATTTAGACTAGATTTGCTCATGAGCACGTGCCTACACACGTCTTCGGAACGATACAGCATATGAAAAGCCTTGTAAACAGTAAAACAACAATTATGTAGCTCAAGTTTGAATAGTATGACAATAATTATTTGTAAATGAAAGTCCATGTTTCTATTAGTATATGTTGAAAAATAATTATAAATGAGGGTATAAAATCCAATTTTTTAGAACTTTGAGGGTGGAAAATGATGAAATTTAACTATTGAATATATATTTGCTTTTTTTAATGTAACATGAACAATAAAAAAACATTAAAAAAAATCTGAAAATTTACAAACTTGAAATATGAAAATCTAAATTTCTGAGTAAATAGAGAGAGAATGAGAGAGAGAGAGAGAGAGAGAGAGAAATAATTAAGTAAATAAATGAGTTTTTTTTAGGAAGGGGATTTGAATTTAAGTTTTGGGGTTTGAATTTTTTTTTTTTTTTTTTTTTGGAGGGGGGGGGGGGGGGGGGGGAATGTGTTTCGTGAAGTTAGATCCGAGCCTTTGATTTTGGGAGGATTGAAGGAGAGCCACTTGATAGCTTTCTTTGTGTTTTATTATATAGATATACAACCTTCATTTATATATATATATATATATATATATATATATATATATATATATATATATATAATAATAATAATAATAATAATAATAATAATAATAATGATGATGATGATGATATGATAATGATGATAAAAGTGACATAGCTACAAAATTTAATTAATAAGAACCTAATGAAATAAAATATCCAACCATACATGAACCATAAGACCATTCACAAGGGAAAAGGGTCTCCAAAATACAGCTAAACAAGAGAGCAAAAACTAACTGACCACAAAATAAATAACATCAACTAACTGACCTCCATATATTTTACATATACAAAAAATTTTGTACACCTCAATTTGAATACTAGTAGGCTTGTAGCTGTTCAATTTCTACAAATCCACACGCTCTAATGCCGCCCTCCACTCCCGAGTCTCCACTGTCCTCGACAGCAGCAACGTCCCCTTCTCTAACACCCACCTCCACCTCTCTGTTTCCCTCACCTTGCACTCTGCCACCTCCTTCTTTTACCAAATCTGATTATTGGATCCGACACCGCAATCATCTCCGTCTCTAACTCATACTCTTCCCAAAATTCAAATTTCAGAATTTCAAAAATACAAATTAAAAATTGAAAGTGAAATCATGTACTAAATTAGAGTTTCAGAAATTAATACATACACTACAAACAGATACAATTGACTTAGTTAAGCAAAATTTCTAAAAATCATTTTCACAAACACTTGGCATGGTACATAGACATTTCATCAAACACTTGATGTGCCAAGCACAACTCTAGAAATTAAGTAACAGATTTATAGGTTATCAAGTGTTTACTATTCAAATATGCATGAGGCAATAATAAAAATGAAAAAAATAGAAGAAACTTGACCAAATTCCATTATTGAATCCAACATCGCAATCATCCCCGTCTTCAATACGTACTCTCCCCCAAATCCAAATTTTGGGATTTAAAAAACACAAATAAGAAATTTAAAATGAAACCAGGTAGTAAATTAGAGTTTCATAAAATAATACATATACCACACAAAGATACAATTGATTTAGTTAAGCAAAATTTATCAAAAGCATTTTACAAACACCTTGCATGCTATATAGGCATTTTATCGAACAGTTGATTAGTAAAGCATAATTCTAGAAATTAAGTACCTGATTTATGGGTTTCCAAGTGTTTTCTATTCAGATATGCATAAGGCAATAGAAAATAGGGAAAAGTAGAAGAAACCTTAGCAAATCACTTTTTTGAATTCAACATCGCAATCATCCCCATCTTCACCTATACTCTTCCCCAATTCCATCGGAAATACGACATTGATGAACTTGATGGTTCATAAACGGCAAAGGAGGCGGTGTGGTGCATGAGAGGCGGCAGCGTCGGAGGTGAGGAGGGCACATAGGAGTCAAGTTGGATGGGGCAGCGCTGGAGGTGAGGAGGGTGCGTGGGAGGTGGTGGCAGCTTCAGATGCAAGGAGGGCGCAGGAGGTGGCTCGGAGAAGAGGAGGGCAAGGAAGGGGGGTCGGAGGCGAGTCCGATATGAGGTGGGCGCATGGGAGGAGGGTCAGAAGGGCCAGCGTAAGGCGGTTGGAGGAGGCAGCGTGAGATGGGTCGTAGGGGAGGAGGGTGTGTGGGAGGTGGGTCGGAGGCGAGGAGGGCACGTGGCATGTGAAGGGGTAGCGTGAGAGGTGAGGGTTAGGGAGGATTTTGAAAATGGGAGAAGATGAGGGTTTGAGGTTTTTTTTATTTTATTTATTTATTTTATGAAAACGTGCACAACACGTGCTAGTTTAAATGAGATTCATACTTTTGCACTCATTTCTCAATTTCAAAATAGAAGAAGGGAAAAGCGGTAGATACATTAGCTTAATATATACTAGTGTACCCTTGTGCAATATTGTACAGACTTATATAATATAATATAATATAATAAGTTGTATGACCTTGTGCAATATTGCACATAATTAATAATAATAATAATAATAATAATAATAATAATAATAATAATAATAATAATAATAATAATAATAATAATAATAATAATAATATTTTTGAAAATTTTATCTAATAACATCTATACAATATTGCACGATTTTAAAGGTTTGATTGAGGCATATGATTCTCGTTCAAAAGTTGGATGGAGAAAGAGTGAGATGGTTGCCTCCTACATTTGCTCTTTTTTTTAAAAATAAAAAAAATAAAAAAATGATAAAAATTCTTGGACCAAAGCATTATATATACTAGCATAATCATGTGCAATCTTGCACAAATTTTTCAAAAAATGAAAAAAAAATTGAAAAATTCATCTAATAACATGTATACAATATTGCAATTTTTTAGGTTTGATTTACTGATATGATTCAAAGGGGGGTTTACCTCTAGTACTGGTATCGAGTCGATCGGGTCGAGTCCTACATTACCGGACCCGAACTCAGACTCAGACCCGGACCCGCTCCTCTACGGGTCCAAATATTGAACCCAGACCTGATCTGTGAGAACCGAGTTCGGGTCCTGTTTAAAAAAAATGCTACCCGTCTAGTCCAGGTAGCGGTGTTCGGGAAGTGGGGAGCGAGTTTAATGGCTTCGGGCATCTGGCGGCATCGGCGTCGGACATAAGAGGGAGGTCGGGGCTGCTACTGCGTCTATTCCCCTTGCTCTATTTCTTTGTGAGAGATTTGTGTGTGTGTGGGGGGGGGGGGGGGGTAAGGTTTTTTTTTTCTTCCGATTTTCAGGTCGCGCCCATTTTGAGCGGACTCAGACCCGACCAGAAAAAATATGAACGGACCATATTTTAGGATCCGGACCGGATCCCATTTTAGGATTCAGACCATACCCGCAATAAATTAGGTTGGTTCCATCCAATGCCGGGTCTGGGTTGGTTTCAGGTATCAGATTTTTGTGGCAGTGCTTGTTACCTTCTACATTTATGCTTTTTTTTATTTTAAAAAGAAAAGAGAAGGAAAATAAACATTTGGATCAAAAGTTGTCATAGCATAATATATTGTGTAGATGGTATAACCATGTACAATATTGCACAAAATATTTAAAAAGAGAAATTAAGTTAATAAAACTATTTTTAAAAAAATCATCTGATAACATTTATACATTATTACACAATTTTTTAAGGTTTGATTAAGGTATATAATTCCAGTTCAAAATTTGTATGAAGAAAGAGTGGGGAAGTTGTCTTCTACATTTGCTCTCCGCTTTTTTTTTTAAAAAAAAAAAATCCTATACAAATGGTTTAGCATAATATATTGTATATCCTATATAACCCTGTGCAATATTACACAGAGTTTTCAAAAAATGAGAGAAAAATAACTATTTTTAAAAAATTTATCTAATAACAGTTATAAAGGCAATTATTTTTTGAGAAATTGATATAGAATTTATAGGGGGTATTTATGGAAAAGTTATGGTGTTTTATTGTTTCGTAAATCTGAATTTCAGAAATATTGTGCCGCTCTTTTTTAAATGTCAAATTTAATAGTCTAGATTGATAGTGACAGACGAAATTCATATTAATGGCGGAAACATAAGAGCATCCACAGTCGTTGAGGGTCAAAATATGCATAAATAAATAAATAAATATAGCAAAGTGACGTTTTGCTGCAGTCATTGAGTGCTATTTTTTATAAAAGGTGCGACGGCACTTCAAGTGCCATCCGAGGGAAAAATTCGTCCTCGAAGTGCAAATAAAAAATTACAAAAAAATTATAAAAAATTTAAAAAAAATTTCAGAAATTACGAAAAATAACAAAAAATTACAAAAAAATACAAAAAATTGCAGATAAACCCCCTACATGGTGGGACGGCACTTCAAGTGCCGTCCGAGGGATAGATTGGTTTTTTTGGTTTTTTTTATTAGGAATGTAAATTTTTGGTGGGACGGCACTTGAAGTGCCGTCCGACAATTAATTTTTTTTTTCTTTCTTTTTTCTTTCTTTTTCTTTTTTTGGCAACGGCACTTAAAGAGCCGTTTCTCATATATGCATATTTCTCATTTCCTCTCTCATTTATGGCAATCTCCTGTAGCGAATTATGCATATTATGCATATTTGGCCAACGACTGCAGCACTGTTTTTGGCCAAATATGCATATTATGCATATTTAGCAAATGACTACAGATGCTCTAAATACATTCAAGTGTCATCATATTAGATGCTTGGTCTTATATTGTTAGAAAATAATTAGTAGACTCGAATGTCCAAGTTAAGCTTCTGATAGCACCGCACAATTCTGGATTGGATTGATCGATCGACTTTAACTGCTACAGGAAGAAAGTGAGAGAACGGCTCGAGGCGTGGATTGCACTTTCTTTAAGAAACTATTCGGCCGATTCTGAAAATGAATCGTTGATCACCAAATACTCCCTCCATGATACAACGAGCTTCTATTTACAGTGTTGCCTGATACTCTAGTGACAATACATACCAAACTTGCACTACTCAATGTAAAAATTGCTCATTGATTGGAAAAATATTTGAGAAAAGAAGAATATATTTTTCTCTGCTTTCTTCTATCTGACAGAAATCATCTATTTATAACCAAAAGAAGTATATGTATATAAATATTTCTATATCTCTAAACTCTAATATTATAATAGGAGAAGGCCACAGTGTCATTTGTAAATCTATCAACGCGTGCAATACACGTGCATAACTATTATAAATGAGGTCTTAGGTTCAAACCCAGACTATATCTGAATTTTTATTTTAAAAAAATATAATTATTAAGACGTGCATCGTACGTGTAAATTACTAGTATATAATATGTAGAAGATGAGAATTGATCTCCCAACCTCATGTGAGCCCAAAACATGGCACACATTGGGCCCCACAAGATAATGTTGACAGTAAACAATAAAATAAGTGTTTAAAATGTATACTAAATGCCAACATATATAGCTGGGAGGACGATGACACACAGGGCCAACCCCGGGCCTATGCAACCTATGCAGTTGCATAGGGCCCATTGATAATGAGGGCCCAAAACTCTTGATCTTCCTATCATATAAAAAATGGCTTTATTTGATAGAGTTTCCCAAAAAAAATCTGTAATAAAAAGAGGAAAATACGCATAGAAATCCGTCTCTCTCTCTCTCTCTCTCTAGATAGAGAAAGCCTCAGAAAGGAAGTGACTTTCTTTGCTCCTTCATCGTCCTCACTGCTCTCCAAGGTATGAGATTTCTTTCTCTACCTCCCTGTGCTTTCAAGGTTGTCTCCATTTGATCTTTTTCTGATGCATTTTTCAGGGCCAAAGTTGAAGGCCTGTAAAGCTTGCTTCTGTAGGTCCAAGATGCTGGTGAGTATTACCTATTTTGCGGGACGGACAATACAGTGACATTTTCATTTAATTCATACCTATACATCTTTCAGTTCATATGATTTCTTAGACATCAGGATACATACTATTTTGACACACTCTATTTGATAGGATTGCAATTCATACCATCACAAAAGATGTGCTGTTCATTTTAGTGACTGTAATATAATTTAGAGCATTTAATGTTCATATACTTCACTTATGCCTAAAAAACTAGCTTTGTACTGTCATTTGTAGAGCCTTCTCAGTTTATGTTCATATACTTCACTATCAGTAATGCATGAGTAGTGTATAATGCGAAAATATAAATTGAAAACTTGCAATTGTAAGGAATTGATGGTCACTATCGAATTTTTTTAAAGTGTAGATTTTGGAAAATGGCTTTATTTGATAAAAAAAATTTGACTAATTGTATATTCGTTTCAATTTTTGAAATTTTTGAAGATACTAAAAGGATTTGCAACTTTGAAAAGTATTTCTAAATAAATTCATATAAAATTTTGATTGATAAAGAATGTGCGCTACCTATATTTTTCAATTGAATTTGTATAATAAATATAAATATATGCATGACGTCAAAACTAACATAAAGTAAAATTAGTATTGGAATATGTAAAGAAGACCCAATTTTTTTCTTTTTGCACAAGGCCCTAAAAATTTCAGGAGCGGCCCTGCTGACACACATCGATTCTCCTGTAATATTTTATTATCCGATGTTTTTTTTAAGGAAAATGTGGAATCTGGCCACCCTATTTTTTAATAAGAGTTTAACAAAACAAACCCAGAGTACTGGGCCAAAGTACAAACTACAGACAGAAAATAAAACATTCATGAAGCAACTTGACGCGTACAAACAACAAATCCCTCCAACAATCTTGGAGGGTGGGCCGACAAACAAGCACTGTCTAGCAAAATTGTTAGTACGTCAGTTTAACTTCGTACAGTACCTCCATGGCACATGCACACCCACCTGAAATAAGTCTGGCAGAATTTTATCACCCGCCGATCCCTACCTTCACCTCGCTGGGGGGACCCCATCTTTGGGCCCAAACCCCGCAGATCGAATTCTGACCCCACGGCACATGCAGCACTCTCCCACCATCTCCACCACTCATCCTACAAATGCGCCAATAGCTCCCACAGCCACTACCAAAGAGATAGCCGTAAAGAGGATACCTTCACCTCTCACACGATAGCGCTTTCTCAGGCGATTTCTCACCAAACAACTATTTCGCTCACCCCACCAAACACCACGCTTCAGGAGAGAGCCGTGAAGAGGATACCTTCACCTCTCTCACGCTCTAGCTCTCTCCGGCAATTTCTTAGCACACAGACTTATCTCGACTCATACTCCCAATCCGAGGGAAGAGGCGATGCTGTCACGAGCCAGTGGCCTAAGCTGGAGGAAACTCAATAGCCTGATAGTAGGCACTGTGAAGATTGTACTGGCGACATCGTAGGATACTCAAACACACACATCATGGAGGAACCCCATCTTCAGGCCCAAGCTCCACAATCGTGCAAGACAGCGTACTTCGGGGGGGGGGGGGGGGGGGGGCACCTCGCCATCGTCCAGATCACACTTGAACCCCAGATCCATGGCGTTCGCGACAACAGGCGTGGGAGGATGCTCTGGTGCGACATAGTCACTCCGCGACAGTTGAGACAAGCACTCCGAAAGTAGAGACAAGTGAGCACACACTACGGAGGGACCTCATCTTCGGGCCCAAGCTCCACAATCGTGCAAAACATCATAACCCGCTCATCATAGCGACTCGCAGATAGAGAAGCACACCCGGCTTCTTCACACGCACTACCAACCCTCGCAAAAACCAAATCATAGCTGCAGATCGCCGTGATTGGCCCGAGAGTGTGGACATGGTGGCAAGCGCGAAGAACATCCGGGCAAACATCTAGTAAGGCCAACCAACCCCAGTCTAACCAAACCCCAACCCCAATCAAACCACCCCCAAACCCCCAACTCCAAAGGCAACCCAGATCTCAGATATTTCGTACTCTCGCGAGATACCCCAACCAAACACAACCGGGCACCAGTGGACTGCCGAACCCTCATCCTCGGCACGATGGCCGGGCGCGAAGGCTGATGGCGATGATGGCTGGCCGGAGTGGTGCCTTCGACCGCGCGATGGCAGGGGAGGTGCCTTCGACGGCGCGATGACAGGGGAGGTGCCTCTGACGGCGCGACGGCAAGGGAGGGGGGGAAGGCGTCGAAGGGAGACGGGAGGGGGGGAAGGAGTCGAAGGGTAGGGAGATCGGGGAGGGGGAAGGCGTCTAGGGGAAGGGGACATCGGCTGGAGATGAAGATGGGAGAAGGGCGCAATGGATGGGGCGTCGAACAGAGATCTGGTAGGGGGCGGTGTGCTCCCGTTGAGCAGCTGGAGACGGACGCGACGACGAACGGCGACCGGAGAGGGGGCGGCGCGATCCCGGCTACCACCTCCTCCAACCACTCTCTAGATTTAGGGTTTTTTGTTTTGGGGATTTTTTTAAGAGTTTCTTTCTCTAGAAATTCTAGAGAGAGAAACTCTTAGTTGCTTGTTCTTACTAAGCTCTGTGCATTTTATTATCCGATGTTGTTGATTCTCATTTCTTACTAGTATTTTATTATCTGGCGTTATTAATACTTATTTATCGTGAATATTAGAGCGAAATGAGAATGAAGTCAAAGTGGAGGAGGAATTGTAGACTACGCAAACACGTAGTTCACATAATTTTACCCATTTTTTAGTTGAGTTTTAACCTCCTTGTGAAAATTTCGACAATGTGATGGTTCACGAGAGTAGAAAAGACATTGTCTAATTTATAGAGATAGCAAAAGGCTTTTACATATTACTGAATCAGAATCAGCAACTTGAAGATACAATATATGATAAATTACCAAAAGTACGAGAGCAAGATGAGAATAATAGGAAGAGAAAATTACATGTAGATCAAGCCAAATGGAAAAAAATTTGCTGCACCATGGTGGGTACACCATTGGATGCACTTTGAAATAAGTGTCCTCTACTTAATTACCTTACGGGCACTTATTTGATTTTTTTTTTATAAGACACTTTTCAAAAATATTTGCAGAAAGACATAAAGAAGACAGTTGTCAAAGTATTTGTGCTCGTGGCCTCAACAACTAAACTCGCCGTTCCCAACGGCGAGTTTAGTTATTTCATGCTCGTCGTTGAGACATAGCGAGTTCAGTGCTAATTTTTTGAGAAACTCGCCATTCCCAACAGCAAGTTCAGTTCAAAATTTTCAATGAAAACTCGCCGTTTCCAACGACGAGGACATATATACTAGACTCGTTGTTGGGAACAACGAGTATAGTTCAAAATTTTGAAAGAAGACTCGTCATTCCCAATGACGTTGATATTTACACTAGACACACTGTTGGGAACGACAAGGATGTAGGAAATTTCACAGAGGGTGAAACATTCTGTTGGACTTAGTGAATTTTAGAAGAAAAAAAAACTGTATATAATTTTTTTTTGAACTAAACTCGTTGTTCCCAACAGCGAGTCTAGTGTAAATGTCCTCGTCATTGGGAACAACGAGTCTTCATTAAAAAATTTGAACTAAACTCGCTGTTCCCAACAACGAGTCTAGTGTAAATGTCCTCGCTATTGGAAACAACGAGTCTTCATTGAAAAATTTTGAACTGAACTTGCCATTGAGAACAATGAGTTTCTAAAAAAAAATAGCACTAAACTCACCGTGTCTCAACAACGAGTACGAAACAACTAAACTCATCGTTGGGAATAACGAGTTTAGTTATTAAGTACACAAACGCAAATACTTTGAAAACTGTCCTGTAAGTGCAATATTTCCAAAAAGTGGCATATAAAACAAATTCCTTATTTGAAAGTGCACACAATGGTGTACACCCCAAGTGGTGCATACACCGTGGTGCAAATTTTGTTTTCCAGCTGCTAAACTATCATGATATTCACGGGTAAATATTATTAGCTAGATTTATGACCAACCTTGTATCTCAAAAGTATTGGCAAGCAAAAAATAAGTCCAAAACCTTACTTCGAAATATATATCGTCATTAAAAATATATTGATAAACAAGACTTGGATGATATAAGAACTAAATCAAACACGATAGTATCCTGCACAATCGTCTACTAAAAGATCAAAATGGAGTTAACGAGGATGGACAGAGCCACCCACAAAAAAATTCCTGTATGAAATCGACAACAAAAAATTGAGGTAAAGCCCCAATTTCTCTTCATTCTTAAAACATGTACAGGAACAAGACATGATAACAGGAAAGTCAAATGATTTACATACCAAAAAAATACAACTTATATTAACAATCTTAAATTGCTGTTGAGCCCAGAACTATATAGGCCTATACAAGAGTAAAGTAAGATAGCAAAACAACTATGCATAGTATAAGCAGAAGATACTGTAATATCCATTTCTATAACTTCAGAACTAACAATCAGCCCTAACACAAATTGTGTTTATATATTACTCACTGCCATTAACTAATTTTTCCTCAACTCAAAGCTTTATTAGCTATTACATAACTTTTTGCACACCGAAAACTGAAATGGAATCAACATCAATCTGGCCTCCCCATTCCCTTTTATCTGATTATTGAGAATCATTAAAGAAACAGTAAAAGCCCACAACCTATGCAGCTACACACCATCACTCCAACCTGCTTGCATCCAATTTCGACAAACAAACTACAACACTGAAGAATGCACAATCAAATTTTTAAAACACACCCAAGCCCATGTATGGATTTGACGGTGAAGTGAGAATGTTTTCACCCAGCCCATATTCTGTCCAGCCGATCGACACTCTTCCGAGCTTTTTCAAATTGGTTTGTGCTCTTTGGTCTTTCCAGACAATCGACACTCCTTCGAGACTTCTCAATATGTTCGAATGAGATTTTATACTTTTCCAACTTTTCTTTGTTGCTGGATTTACTGTCCTTGTTTCTGGGCTTGTCTGTACTCGGCCTTGGCTTCTCTCTTCGATCTGTGCTCTTCCTAGATGATTCGGAACAGTCAGTGCTCCTTCTAGAAGGTTCAAACTGATCGATGCTCTTTCTCCACATGAATCTCTGTGGTGATGATTTCTCGACAGTAGATATGAATTTCTTGACATGTCTAAGGTACTCGGGAAATATCTCTAGATCACAGTGTTTTCCTCCTTTAACCCAAAGGGGTTCATACTTCTCCTTGCACAACTCCCAAAGCTGCTTACCATGAGAGCAGTCCACAACTTCATCTGATGTTCCCTGCAGAAGAAATTAATCAATATAGTGCGTGACTTTTAAGCGACAGCACAAAGAACAATGTAAAATCTATAGTCTTAACATATTGTAACTTTCCAGTATCCTTAATAACAATTAAGGATGAAAAATATTTTAATCTAAAGCTCCCAATTATATTTATTTTTTACAGTTTAATTGAGTACAGAAAGACAATGGGGCTGTAAATTACAAGACGTTTCTCTAGAGATAATTGGAATGCTACAGAAGGCTAAATGATCCAGTTCCCCTGAACTTGGATCTTGTTCAGCTGCTGCCATGAAGCTTTGGGGTTGTTAGATATTATATTAGATTAGATATTGGTTTAGTCCCATATTGATTATGTATCAGTTTGGTCTTCAATTCTCTCCTATATAGGAGCCAATTGTATTCAGTTTATTTAATCAATAATAAAGAATATTTTCCTATCCCTAATTCTAACATGGTATCAGAGCCTATCGTCCTATAGGGCCTATACTAATTTGATCCTCGTCGTCCAGGTGAATTGATTCTCGTCTTCATCGGAATCACTCCACCTCCCAACATCCCAACCCTAAATCTCCAAAAACCCTAGCCGTCATCAAACAACAAGATCTAAAAATCTTAGCACTCATCAAACAACAAAATCCAAAAACCTTAGCCGTCATCTCCTATCTCTCAAACCCTAGCCGCAACTTTCCAAATCTCCAAAATCAAAACAAAGCTGGCCCACAGTTCCCAGTCGGTCGCATAGCGCGCTTTCTGAAGGCCGAAAAATATGCAGAGCGAGTCAGCGCCGGTGCCCCCGTCTACCTGGCCGCCTCCATATCCCCCATCCGCTCCTCGCCAGACCTCCACGACACCTCCCTCTCCCGAATTTCTCGTCGCGGAATTCGTCTTCAACTGCGAATTTCTCGAGATGACTGGATTCCAGCCATGGCTGCTCTTCTCTCATCCACAGTACCTGAGGTCGGGTTGCGATTGCTGCTTTCCCCCCTTGTGCAATGTAGTGACAAGAACAGCTTGCTACACAATTGGGATTGTTTTTCCTATCTACTCAACCTGAGCGACCAGGAGTGCAACATACAATTCAGCTAGATCCGCAAGATCCGAGATTGAGGATCATAATTTCAACCCTGAAACTTGAATTCCCTGTTCTTGATTCAGTGTAGATACCACCTAATCCCTACCTGACCCGCTTCAAACCCAAAACCCTACCCCATTTTTTTCTTCTTTACTGTCTCAAAATAATAATAATAATAATAATAATAATAATAATAAATAAATAAATCTTGCAGGTTCTTGTGCTTCTACATTCAGATCGTCAACTCACTCCAGTTGATCGATCGTGATCATCAACTCACTCCGGTTGATCGATCGTTTCTTGTGCTTCTACATCCAGATCGTCAACTCACTCCGGTTGATCGATCGTGAGTTTGAGAGGAGCATCCAGTTCTCAGTTCAGGGATGAGATCCCAACATCGACAATTCTCAAGTCTGGGGTGAGATTCTATCATTGACTATGTCTTAGTTCAGGGGTGAGATCCCATTATCGACTATGTCTCAAGTCAGGGGTGAGATCCCATTACAGATCGGGATATAGAGATCCCGCCATTGTTCGGGGTGAGATCTCACTATTCGGGGTGAGATCTCAACAGTGCGCCACCACTACTTCCTTCCGCAACACTCTACTTCTCAGTTTCCGTCACATGCGCCATCAAGCACCGTTTCTGCATCACAGTTTGCCGTTCCTTCCACATGAACATCGTCAGTATTCCAAACTCTTGTTGTTTGAACCAACTTGAGTTTGAGAGGGTGTTAGATATTATATTAGATTAGAAATTGGTTTAGTCCCTAATTGATTATGTATTAGTTTGGTCTTTAATTCTCTCCTATATATAGGAGCCAATTGTATTCAGTTTATTTAATCAATAATAAAGAATATTTTCTTATCCCTAATTCTAACAGGGGTAAAGCTGCAGGTGTGAGTATCAGCACATATCAGTACTAGAGTAACACATATCAGTACTAGAGTAATTGTTGTCTTTGGAGAGGGGGGTTATGTTGTAAATAGCCTATGTCATCTTACATTTAGAACCTGTATTAGTAGTGCGCAGTGCACGTAATGTCCAGCTGTAAGAGGGAGGTTAGTTGATGGTTAAGAGTGGGTCCTACTCTAACTGTATTCAGTTGGGAAGTTCTTGTTCGTTTCCGTGCGGTGCACGTGTTTTTTATTTGTCTAAATAAGCTCACTGTAAATCAGATGAGTATGAATAGATTTGAGACAATTTTGTCCATGTTCATCTTCTTCCTTCCATCTTGAGTTGTGCCTTAGGTTTTTGCAGGTCGATGGCGAGAAGACGGTTCGCCGCGTCCAACGATGCCGCTGGAGGCCGAGTTGGAACAATGGTATTAGAGCTTTAAGATCCTGCGATGGCGACGACCAAATTCGACGGTGAAATCGAGAGTTTGCGAAATCTTGACTATAAATTTCGATCCAAGGTCGGTTCAAAGGACCAGACAGCGAGGAGTTCCACTGATTACGGTGTCGAATTCCATAAGTTGTCCGATCTTGAAAGGCAATCGATCGTCGAGTCTCGTCACCGGCGTAGGCTGGAAATTCATCAAAATGGGTTCGTTGATGGTGGTGGGGGTTATTCTACAGCTCGACCATCTCCACGGCATCAATTTCCCGATCAAGTTTTCGATCAAGAAGTTGATCAAGAACGCAAAGAGAGATTAGAGAGATTGGAGTTAGCACTGGATCGATTATTTCAAGGTTCACGCCACAATCATCACTCTCGACAAGCAAAAGAGCGTTGGAAGTCGAAAGACAGTGGAGAATTATTGGGAGATAGAAGTGGCTCTTGGCGATCACCAACTGCTCGACAAAATTCTTGTGAGAAACCAGCGTCATTCCGGGGTTCACAGGGTGGGTATTGCCCTCCTCATTTGAGAAACAAAACTACTTCATCTCCATTCCCTACACACATCAATCATACAGACAAAGAACTAATTTCAAAGGTAAAGATGCAACTAGCTATGAGGCCTTGGAAATGCAAACCAGGTGTTCGATCGAAGGATCCAAGGCTCTTATCGACTGATTCAGTGCTACAAAGTGAGGATATGAAGCCTCAAAGAGGAAACTCAGCTACTATGGGCATGCAGACACCTGATCAAGTTAAAGTCGTTAAGGAAGGCACTAGTGTCCCTATTGAGTTGTTTGGAAAATCAATATCTAAGCTAGAGGAAGATGCTGATAAATTGGCAACTTCCGATATCCCAAGGAAAGTTGTAGATGAGTGGCCTACTGAGAAGCAAGCTGTGAAGGATCTAATTCGAAGGAAAAAGGAAGAAGGATTTATTGAAGCATGATCCTTGGCTTATTAATGAAGAACATCAGTTCGCAGAAATTGAGTGGGCGAATATGCAAAAAGCTTCAACCCTTGGATAGTGCCTATCTGATGAAGAGGAGGTAATTACTCATTTTCCTAAACTGTCTTCATTTCCTTATGAATCTTTCAGTAGAGTTCAAATTGTCTTCCCTGTTCTTGGTGGTCGAAACTCACATTTATCGACTTCGACACTATACAACAATGATGCCCCAAGAATTAGTCTCAGTCGAAGGTTAGATGGCAATCAAGTAGAAGAGAGGAGTGTGGATGAGCAAATAAAATCAAGAACAACAAATGAAAATGGGTTATGTTCAAAAGCAATGGAGCTTTTAGGGTTAGACATTTTTTGTATTCAAATGTCATTGTGTTCAAAAGTAATTTCCCAACTCTCAACAACTATGGTTTCCATGCTCAATTGGTTTCGTTGGTGGGAGGAATACAGTGGTCGACTGAAGACTTTGAAGGATATTTTGGTGACTACCATTAAAGAATTTAAATTTTTGGCAGCTTATTGAAAAGCTATAGCTGAGGAGATAATTCTAAGAGATTCTAAGGATTCAGTTCTAGTTCTTGATTCTTTGGAGCATGTTCTCGTCCCCATCTCTTCTTATACTGGTGAACATCCATATACTTGCACAAGTATAAACCTGCAATGGAGTTTGGTATCACATTTGCTTCCTATTCCTTTACTATGGTGCCGTCTCCCATCTGTAATGGGGGTTTCCTTGTCGAAGGGATTGATCGAGCATTACATACATCAGATTGCATCATGTTTACCTGGTAATGACAATAAACTTGACTCAACTCGCTTATTGGAGGCATTGCCTACAATGTCAGTAGCTGGAGGACATCTTGTGAATGGGAAGATGTTATGGAGGTGGACTTTAAAGAGGTTGTGGACTCAGGCTTAGTAAGACAAAATTTTAGTGCAATTAATTCACAGTTTATCCAGAATTTGGTGAATGCTTTGATTGGATATCCATTAGAAATTGCATCTCCACATACAAAAGGGCAATCTACTAAAGAAATGAAAGTTATTGGTGTTATTGGTTCTATTTGTGCTTCCCTGCATATCATTTTTAATACACCGCTTGATGTACGTATCATAACTGGATTTGCTTACAGACCTGAGCTCATTCCTGCCCTATGGAAATCTATAAAGAGATGTGACGAGAATCGAAAGTGGCCTGTCCCTAAGCTCACTGACTATCTACCTGCAGATTCTCCTCTTAGTGGATGGCTACAATTAATGGCGCAGGCTCTTCCTTCATGAAATTTACAAGGAGAAGCAAGGACTATTGTCCCTACTTGGCTAAAGGCTTTTGTTAATGCTACTTTTATTCCTTATCTTGAAAGCAAGACCTCCAACTTGAGTGGGAGGAGCAGCAACCATGGAAGCACATTATGGTCAAATCATGAGGAACTAGCAGGGCATGGTAAGCAGTCATTGCAGCTTGAGGAAGTGGAGATATATTGGCCAAGTAGGTTGAGAGATGGTGATTCTCGTGGCTGTTCATGCTGGAATGTGGATTGATGGGGTTCATCACAATTACAAGAGTTACTTCATAGCTCAAGGTTTTGAGTGTTAGGCACATCAAATTTTTTATGAACAACAGCCTAGTGGCGCTTCTCAGTTCCCGAAGACCACAAAAGCTCTTTCTTTTGAAAGGGGGAGGAATGATCCAGTTCGCCTGAACTTGGATCTTGTTCAGCTGCTGGGTAAAGCTGCAGGTGTGAGTATCAGTACATATCAGTACTAGAGTAATTGTTTGTCTTTGGGGGGGTTTATTGTAAATAGCCTATGTCATCTTACATTTAGAACCTGTATTAGTAGTGCGCAGTGCACGTAATGTCCAGCTGTAAGAGGGAGGTTAGTTTATGGTTAAGAGTGGGTCCTACTCTAATCGTATTCAGTTGGGAAGTTCTTGTTCGTTTCCGTGCGGTGCACGTGTTCTTCATTTGTATAAATAAGCTCACTATAAACCCAAATGGGTATGAATAGATTTGAGACAATTTAGTCCATGTTCATCTTCTTCTGCCTTCTTCCTTCTTCCATCTTGAGCTGTGCCTTGGGGTTTTGCAAGTCGATGGCGAGAAGACGGTCCACCGCGTCCAACGATGCCGCTGGAGGCCGAGTTGGAACACTAAACTGAAGCAGGAGATACCAACTTACGTAGGTTGAAAGTAGTCCCTACAATCAATTGGGAATTTGGGATGTTTCTAGTGTTTGTTACAATTTTTATAAGATTTAGAGTTGTTCATATTTAAAAAGGACAGCCTTTTTTATATATCTGAAACTAGCTCTGTGATTACAGTGAGTCGCAATTACAATTCTATTTAAGATCATGCTTTAAAAGTCTTTTGAGTCAGATTTTCAAATTTGTAAGCTGATTAGGGATTAGTGATACAATATCTATAAATAAACAAAGTTTTGTATGTTAGCAGAGACAATCTATTCCCACCCCTGTCTGTTGCACAACTCTCTAAATCTGTTCTACTTGTCGAGAAATCAATTCGAAGTAAGAATATCAGTTCGTTTAAAATTTTTTAAAAGACCCACACTACAAGATTTAAGCACAATAGGCAGATAATGAAGTTCGGTTATATATTGCAAATCATTTCAGCAATTTAAATAATCACACAAGCAAAATTTTGTGAACTGCAAATACAACAATCCAAAACTCAAGTAACCAGTAACCTTTATGTTACTATAAAGAAAGGTTTGTATATATATTACCGCCATCATTTTGATATAACTTCCCTCAAAACTACAATTTTTATAATTATATAAATCTCTAAGTTTCTCTAAATTACTGGAAGAAATCCTTCATTTTCTCCATTCAGATTCTTACTTCATAAGAAATTCAAAGAGTTCTCTTGAGTTGTATGAGCTTAGAACTATGTGAACAATTACATAGATCACATGCCAATTAGCCATATAAGTATTTATGACAAATTGCATGACCATAATTTTCTCACCCCAGTCAATTAACAGTATCTGGCAAATGTGAGGCTGAAAGAAGCTTACAAGATTCAGTAAATCTTAAAGTGGAGTTATTTTCATCTGTATATGGCCCACTTTAATAGTTAATAGCTCAGGTGAATGGTACAAACTGAAATTGGTATCAGCTTTCTAGTTCTACATGATTTGGGGTATTTACGGTGTGGTAAGTGGTCGATAAGCTCTAACAGAAACAGCTTTCGTCTTATCTACAACATTTAAAGATGCTATCATATCATATATCTCAAGGGAAGATGCAAATTAGAAAGTCACTAAGACAAAGATTAATATTTTGTAAAGCTTAAAAATTGTCAGCTAAATTGTTTGCATCCTTGAAAATTTTCTCAATTAGATTGTTGTATCCAATGTGATATAGACAATAAATTATTTTATTGAGATCAGCTGCCACTTTCTAGGAATTAGATCTTCTGTGGCTGAAGCCAAGTACTCCTATTAAAAGGATTATCATCATCTTTTATGATCAAGTGGATCTGAGAAGTATTTACCAAAGAATCTACAGTTCAACACATGAATATGCCAAAGCAGTCTTGCAAGGACAAGTTAGAAAACTAACTTTTGGCAATAGCACTAAAAAGGGCAACAAACAAAAAACTCCACAATAATTAAAGAATTACTAGCAATGGGGAATGGAAATTAATAATAATAAAATAAACAGAAAGAAAGAACTTACATGAATTATGAGAATGGGACAATTTACCAAGGGAATCTTGTCAATATTCTGGAAAACAGGACAGCTCATTCAATTGGGTATTACCATCACAAAAAACAAGTGAGGTAAAATGCTAAAAAGTACAAACCTTGTATATGTCAAACCAATATGTTCTCTTTACAGGATACATTACTCTTAAACCTGAAAGTATCGGGCTATGTAGAACGATAGCACGGAAGTGAGGTAATCTTGTGGCTAGATCCAAAGTGGGTCCACTTCCAACAGACTGACCATAAAGGATAACATCTTCCTCCTTAGCGCCATAGTTCTCTTCAAGGCATTTATAAGCAGCCTCTATATCAGCATATGTGTTCTGTTCACTTGGCTTCAAGGAAGCAAGAAAAATATTATAGCTTCAACTGACAGATGTGGCATAATAATGCACAAATTGGAAGGATCAGTTAAGGAAACAGGGAACAAACCTTTCCAGATGATCGTCCATAACCAGAATAATCGTACCTGCACACAAAATCTTTTAGAAAGAAACTGAGAAGTCCTTGACCAATTAACTTCTTGTTGTACTGGTTTGATGTCAAAAGTTAATTCACCAACCCTAAAAGGTTTCCACCTTGGAGCAGTAATACTCAAAAGAAACAGGAGACTATTGGTTTTTTTTACAATATGATAGGGTCTAACGAGTAAAGAGCCATGAAAACAAGGGAATAATTTGTTTATTATCAAATTTATCCACTGAACTATGGTATAAAATATCGGCAAGGCCTGCGATGAATGATCGAGTCATCGTGGTTTTTGTCTTCCCAAAAACTCTACTGGCCCAAACCATGATAAGGGTCTTACCAATGTTAACAAGGCAAGTTTGAGAAAAAATATAATAGTGAGCAACTGAAACCCTAGGCCATAAAACCTATCCATTGGTGCTATTGCTGATGAGTAGGAACAACACAAACTAGACAAAGATGTTACGAGGGACAACACAAGCAAGTAATCTCAATAGAAAAATATTTGAAGCATAATTAATTATAGTTTTATAGTATATTCCTTGTAGCTTAAAAGTTGTATGTTTTTAAGTTATAAGACATGATGGTTGCCAAAAACAGCCAAATGGTCGGACTGAAGTAAACATGGGAAGGGTAAAAAAAAATAGTTAGCAATTGAAACCCTAGACCATAAAACCTATCCATAAGTGTTGTCACTTATCAGTAGGTATAACAACACCAGGTAAGAGATTGAGTGTAAAGAGAAAACACAATCAAGACATCATAAAAATAATAATTTAAGTATGTATATTTTTATTGCTTAAAATTATTTGCATATTTTATAGTACATTTTAAAATTTGAAATCCAGGTGTGTCTATACAGTTCCAATTAAACAAAATTCATTAATATTTGAATATTTTAACTATTTTAAATTAATCTGTAGGCCCTTCCAGAAGTTGATGCCAAAAATTTAATGCACCGCGTCTGAACCAATTTTTTGAAGAATGCTGAACTAATACCAAAGGCCGCTATTGCCCTACTAGTCTAGTGGTAAGCCTCTTCGCTAGTGAGCAAGAGGTCGGGGGTAAGCCTCTTCGCTAATGAGCAAGAGGTCGGGGTTCATGCCCTCGCTTGCACCAATCCCTTATTATGGGATGAGAGTGGATGTGTGTGTGTTGACTGCGTGTGTAACTACAACCATGTTCCAAAAATGAAAAAAATATAAAATAAAAATTGGAAGGCCAATATTGACACCGATACAAGTTTTTCAACCACGCACCAAACTATTACTCGTAGATTTCCAAGCACATTCATCTTATGTATCTAAAATTCTTATGACAAATTCAGAGAGGGAAAAAAAAGTTTCCTTAGAATGGAACTCAACCATAACATAAGTTACTATAAACATAGTTACATCAATGCACGCCAAAATTTATCCTTGGGTTACATACTCAAAAGACAACTACTAGCTTATGACTTTTAAATACATGCTTAAATAACAGTCTATATGTTACGTTAATAATTTGAACAACCTTATGGGCCATCTTTGTCAGGTGAATATTTTTTTTGGCTACATTATTATGAAACATACATCGTTCATATTCTCGTAGCGTCTTTGTCAAACATGGATTTTGGGTCCTTTCCATCTAAATTAGAAAGAAAAGAAAAATTCCATGTGGAGGTAATCTCCGAGAAAGTGTCGGTATTTTTTAACTCGATGTTATCCAAGTTGCATGGGTTTTTCTTGAAGACAAATTCAAGTTGCATTCCTTTTGTCTTATTGTTTACCCTTTAATACCAATTCTGCCGGCCTATTATGGTTCCCAGAGTGAAATTTTTGACTCATAGCTAGAAAGCTAATTAAAATTACTTTAATTGTCAAGGGACTATAATCACTAAGATTAAACAAGACTTCTATACAAGGAAAAATGTCAGGCCAATGCACAAAATATTAGCCGTTGTTGGGTGGGTGACCAACGTCCAGGGAGATCAATGCATGGTAATGCCAAAATCAAGATTCCGAGTCTTGACAACCAAATTGATATCAAACAGATATTTTTTATTACATTTGTATTAATTTTAGCAGCATCGGTGATGTCAGATTAGAGTATCAGCAACTTAAATCGTTTTAAAAATATATTTACAAAATAGTAGCAATTTTCCTGTCCAAAATTAAAAACTAGTAACAATTTAAAATTACAATTAATAGTCGGTAATGATAATTAGGTTCTAATGAAATTCCATGCCAAAATAGCTGATGCAATAAATTGTCCAATCTTCCTACAGTGTGTTCAATTAAATAATTTTGTATCGAAGTTGTTAGCAAATGAAGCAAACCCAAAAAGTCTTTCAGTTTACATGTCTTTTGGGATATGTGGGAAATACCAAAATATGGGAGTATCCCTCTGTTGATGAAAAAATATGATTTAAGTTGTAACATTAACTCAATTGGGAGCTAACATGCCTCAATTGGAATGCCAAAACACATTGGAAATCATACATATCATTATTCAGAAGTATCTGTGATGAGGACATCTTTCCAGTTTAGGATTTTTATTTTATTACCATTTTTATTTCTGGCAATTATAGCCATATGTAATCTTTTTGTAATTTTTTAGATTTTGAGAATATTTTGGAGATGTGTTTCAAGATGTATTTGAGCCTATTTAAAGGCCTTGAGATTAATGAGAAAGCATGTCATTATTGATTAAAAATTTGTGTTGAGTTTTTGCTCTTCCTCTCTCTCCTTTGTGTGATACAACTGAGATCAAAATTAGGGTTTGTGATAAATCCTAATCAAATTTTAGGGTTTGTGATAAACTCTAAAAATCTATCCCAAATTAAAATCCCCAAATACAAATTTCTAACCCTAATTAACCAAATCCCCAAAATCCAAACCTACTTTACCTCTACAGCCGCATCCTCTTTCTTCTCCTTACTTCCCCATCTCCCGACCCCATCGACCTCCCTTCACAAAATCCCCAACCCCTGTCACCACCCAACTCCACTACCGCTGCCTTCACCATCATCGTTCACCACCATCGACGACCCTAACCTCCTCCACTCCCGCTCCTCTCTTCTTCTTCCTCCCGATCAAGATCCTCGCCCCCACAGCCATCCCGAATCCTTCCCCTAACCCACCTAATCCAAACCCTAATCCCACCGGACCCCGACGACCACTGCTGTTTCCCCCTCCTTGCAACCGGCGCCATCCCGACGCCGACCACGCTGTCGCCTTTCGCCGACGACGCCACCGCCCCGTTCGCCGTCCACCACTGGCGACCAGATCTGCCAACTACGTGGGCTTCGTTGCTGCCTTTGCTCGCTGCGTTGCTGAGGTCCTAGTTGCTGTCCAACTCCGAGATCTCTGTTGGTTTCTTCACATTCGGTATACTCTTTCCCTTATTAAGTATTTGTGTTTACTGTCATATTATCTAGCATATTATCTAATTTGCCTGTCGACCACAAAATACTGAGATTGAGTGATCCACATGCTAGATTAGAGTACGAATCGGTATTGCACTTTTTACTTGCTAAAACACGTAGGGATTTATTTATTGATTATAAGGTTGAATTATTAATTGAGACTGTTACATTTGATTCAATTCTTGAAAACCCATCAAACCCGTTAACTGTTAAAAATTTCTAACTTAGATCAGCACTTTCATGTTGGTAAAATTAACCCATTAAAATTCTTGGAAATTCTCTATTTTAGGGTTGGTTTTATATCATTTTGGTATCAGAGCGAAGGTTCTTAAAACCTTAGTTCTTGCATCGTAGGCATCATTTTTGCATTCATTTAGTATCGTGTAGTCTTTTATTTTATTTTATTTTATTTTTATTTTATTTTAGTTCAGAATCATTTAAAAAAAAAAAAATAGGACACACCCCATAGTTTCCACTTTTGGTGAATGCGTCTTCGCAGCACCATCACAGACCCTGAAGAGCCTTTCCTATCCCTTCCCAATCACCCAATTAGGAACCCTAGACTTCCCAGACCTGAAATTGACAACCCTGATATCTCCGCTACCCTAGCTACCATCCAAGCAACTCTTGCCAATATCAATTAGAGGCTTGAGAAAGTGGAGCTAAATCAAACCATTGTCCCTGAGCTTCATGACCATCGTCAGATCCCTCAAGGGAATGTTCATGACGATCGACGTCAAGAACGTGACCCTGACGAACATTATAAAAAGAACATTAAGACTGACGTTCTCCAGTTTGAAGACCACATGGAACCCCAAGCTTACCTTGATTGGATTCGTGCCATGAACCACTACTTTGTGTGGTTCGACATGAGCGAAACCCTTAAAGTTAAATTTGCCACTATGAAATTAACAGGTAAAGCTCAACAACATTGGACCAATCTTGAACATGCCCGCAGAGGCCGAGGCCTGGCACCCATAGCCACTTGGGAGGCCATGAAAGAGAAGCTCACTGAGAGGTATGTACCGTTATCGCTCCACACCCGATTGCTAGATTCGTGGAACCAATTGTATCAAGGAAGTAAATCTACACAAGAATATGTTGATAAATTCGATGACTTCCTTATTCGGTGCAATGCGCTAGGTAAAGAGAGTGAAGAACAAACTCTCTCTAGGTTCAGAACTGGACTATGAGCTGACCTTAGGAACGAGCTAATCTATAGAAACGTGGACTCAATAGCGGCAGCCTACGCCTTAGTCCTCGACATGGATTCCCTTAAAGCTAGTTCTCATTCTAGGTCCAGCGACTCGAGAGATCATTCCTCTAGAATGACCTCTACTGACCCACCTAGGCCTAAGCTTCCCTCTCAGCACCCCAGCAAATCTTACCTCAGCAAACCTAATTCAAATTTCAATTCACATAGAGATGAACATAAGGGTAAGAACACCGAAAGAGCTTATAGTAAGATTGACCCTCTCACTAAGTGCTATAAATGTAAGGGATGCGGTCATGTTGCTGGCAACTGTCCCAGTCCCAGTAGGATTAATATAGTAGAGGGTACCGCAGTCATCGCTGATGAGCCCGACAATGAGTTTACCTATGAACCTAATATAAGTGATGACTTTGATGAAAAAGAGAATGACCAGTCTCTCAATTGTATTCAGCCTATCCAGTCACTTCCATTGAGTAAACCTGAGACACCCATTCTTTCCCAAGTCACTTGGCAACCCATAGATTTTAATCATGTATTAGAACATCACAAAGTCACAGAGTCTACACCCACATTTGCATATAACATTCATGACTTGCATAGAGAAATTTCCAAGGAACTTAATGAGAATAATTTTAACTACAAGTTAATAGCAGATACTAGAAGGAAATTTATAACTTTTGATATTGGTGACGAAGTGATGGTTCGGATTCATCCGGAACGGTTTCCTGTTGGACCCGTTAAGAACTTGAACATACGTGCTGCAGGCCCATTTAAGATTCTACATGCAATCAATAATAGTACCTATGTCGTTGACCTTCCTGAAGGTTTTGGCATAAGTAAAACTTTCAATATTGAGGATCTAGTACTTTATGAAGGCTCAAAATTCAACCCTAGAAATTTTCTTATAGATGAGCCTACCCTGCAGCCTAATGGTGAGATTTCCCCATTACCTCCACTACCAGATATTACTTACCCATCGATAGAAGAATTGGATAATATTTTAGATGATCAGATAATCTCTACTAGAGATGGTGGTATGCACAAGTATTTGGTAAGGTGGAAAAACAAGCCGAAGTCGGATGACACTTGCAGTGATCGTGAGGGGCTCCCGCAACTGGATCCAGATCTTTTGGAACACCATGGCAGGATCACTGGTTTTGACTCGACTGGGTCGAGCTCTCTCCCACCCGGAGAGAATGATGAGGACATCTTTCCAGTTTAGGATTTTTATTTTATTACCATTTTTATTTCTGGCAATTATAGCCATATGTAATCTTTTTGTAATTTTTTAGATTTTGAGAATATTTTGGAGATGTGTTTCAAGATGTATTTGAGCCTATTTAAAGGCCTTGAGATTAATGAGAAAGCATGCCATTATTGATTAAAAATTTGTGTTGAGTTTTTGCTCTTCCTCTCTCTCCTTTGTGTGATACAACTGAGATCAAAATTAGGGTTTGTGATAAATCCTAATCAAATTTTAGGGTTTGTGATAAACTCTAAAAATCTATCCCAAATTAAAATCCCCAAATACAAATTTCTAACCCTAATTAACCAAATCCCCAAAATCCAAACCTACTTTACCTCTACAGCTGCATCCTCTTTCTTCTCCTTACTTCCCCATCTCCCGACCCCATCGACCTCCCTTCACAAAATCCCCAACCCCTGTCACCACCCAACTCCACTACCGCTGCCTTCACCATCATCGTTCACCACCATCAACGACCCTAACCTCCTCCACTCCCGCTCCTCTCTTCTTCTTCCTCCCGATCAAGATCCTCGCCCCCACAGCCATCCCGAATCCTTCCCCTAACCCACCTAATCCAAACCCTAATCCCACCAGACCCCGACGACCACTGTTGTTTCCCCCTCCTTGCAACCGGCGCCATCCCGACGCCGACCACGCTGTCGCCTTTCGCCGACGATGCCACCGCCCCGTTCGCCGTCCACCACCGGCGACCAGATCTGCCAACTACGTGGGCTTCGTTGCTGCCTTTGCTCGCTGCATTGCTGAGGTCCTAGTTGCTGCCCAACTCCGAGATCTCTGTTGGTTTCTTCACATTCGGTATACTCTTTCCCTTATTAAGTATTTGTGTTTACTGTCATATTATCTAGCATATTATCTAATTTGCCTGTCGACCACAAAATACTGAGATTGAGCGATCCACATGCTAGATTAGAGTACGAATCAGTATTGCACTTTTTACTTGCTAAAACACGTAGGGATTTATTTATTGATTATAAGGTTGAATTATTAATTGGGACTGTTACATTTGATTCAATTCTTGAAAACCCATCAAACCCGTTAACTGTTAAAAATTTCTAACTTAGATCAGCACTTTCATGTTGGTAAAATTAACCCATTAAAATTCTTGGAAATTCTCTATTTTAGGGTTGGTTTTACATCAATCTGCCAGACCGATACCCCTTCTACCGGAACAAACAAGTCAAAATCCATTTAGTTCATAAAAAATGCTTCAATTAAAATTTGTCCTTTAAAAATACAGTAAGTAGCACAAAAAGGAAATGCATTAGTGTAAATGTGTAATGTCTTCACTGTGCTATTTTTGTAGCTTACTACATCAAGGTTAAAATCATAAACGATTTTAGTCAGAGTAAACTATCTCATGAAGACAAACTTCCTTTTTTTTTGTGAATTCTCTCTCTCTCTCAATACATGTTTGAGGATCTGACAAAACATTCTTCCAATATTACTTCATCTGACAACGCCCTCAACAACAACTTCCTCCTTTGGCAGCTTCAATGACGATCTCTTCCTCTATCCTCATTTCTACCAGTATATCTTGCCTTTGCTTACACCAGGAAATTCTCACTTCAATTTTCACTTTCTCCAACTTTTCTGACTTCAAATCCCTCTTCTTACTTCAATTTGTACTTTGAATTGTTGAGTGTGAATCCTCAGGACTATAATTTCCGAGAATTATAAATATATCATGTTATAAACATCATTTAGTATAGATTGAATTTAGTTTTAAAAGGATAAATTATGATTAAGTCTTGTTGTTTTATTTATTTAAATTGTTTTCTTATAGACGCTTTCAAATATTAAATTTTAACAGTTGGTGATTCATGTTGCGCATCATCATGGTTTCTTAGTTCTTGGTAGAGTTCCATGATTTTGTACTTGGTAAGGTTAAAATTTGTAAAAATTTAATTCAATTCGAAATGCTTGTTGGTTTTAAAATTCAATCCTGCTGATGTATTTGTTATGCACTATTAGAAGTTTAAATTTAAGAATACAAAATTCATGTTGTTTATACTTATGCTATGTTGCTCAGCTATTAAGTATACCAAGGCATCATGCACTTCTCTTTATGTTTTTGCTTTCTAAACATTAATTTAATGCAGACTTACTCTTGCATTGGGGAGAGAACATTTCCCAATACAGACCAATGAACTCTAGATAAATAAAGGAACTTACGGTTGCACCAAGGATAACTATCAAAACTGATGATAAAACATAACTTGGGTTCCAAACTTTGTTGTTGATATTCACTAGAATCTTAATGAGAATCATTTGTTAGTATACAATTATTAGACAGATTAAATAATCATGGATGGTTCTACATTCATACATGTGAACAAATACAAATCCTACACCCAGAATCTAATTAACCTATTTATTAATATATGATACAAATAGATTTGGTGCTTTTGGAAAAAGATCACTAAAGAAATGTAAGTTCTAATAATTTAAGGCAGGCTCATCTTCTCATTTGATAAAATTGGCCTCACGTTTAAATTATTTATCTAAACCTCATGGACAAGTTACAGTATAACAATCAATTTTCTCTATTCAGCTCCATTGAGGTCAATGGCTAAAGCATATTAGCATTAAACATCTATCGAACACGCTGTTTTTGCACAGTCAGCTCACTTATCATTTTTTCCCCTGTTGTGTGTGTGTGGGTGTAGTGGTTGAGGGCAATTTCATTTACTATTGATAGCATTCAACAGAGGAATTGAAGAGATAACTATTGGTTTCTACAAAGCCAGTATGGTAACTTTTTCAGAAAGAAGCAAACTGGCCACCTAAAGTTTCACAATGTTCGATGATTCATATTACAGTTTCTTTCTAACAAATAATAAATGGAGCACCTTTCAGATTAAAGTAATGAATGAAATAGTAAAAGTATAAAAGAGAATGTTCAGTTACAATTTCAAATCATTCAGTGTCAATCAATTTTTTATCCTCCTACAATTTCAATTTTTTATCCTCCTGTTAGTTTCTACAAGCCATTAGGTGACATTTTCAGAAAGAACAAAACTGGCCACCTAAAGTTACAAGATGTTCGATGATTCATATTCTGTTGCCAGCGATATATGCATGGGCTACATCTATGTATAAAACTTGAGGAAGATCTAGAGTTAAAATGTTCCGAATTTAATATTACAGTTTCTTTCTAACAAATAATAAATGGAGCACCTCTCAGATCAAAGTAATGAATGAAATAGTAGAAGTATAAAAGAGAATGTTCAGTTACAATTTCAAATCATTCAGCGTCAATCAATTTTTTATCCTCCTATGATGGTGCTTCAAAAAAGAATTCATCATATCAACATTCTGATCATTGTCACCATCACCGTTGAAGTTGTTTTCTTCCCCCAGTAGTGGAATGTAAAACCCAACATATACCATATAAATCATGCTAGAATAGCATAATAAAGTGGCCAGAAGAAGATGTTGAAAACAGATTTTGGGGAAATAAATTTTATTCTTATTCGTTTATTTCTCTACTGTATACATCTATATATAAGAGTTACATTCTTGGAGAAGAAGAAAGGAGATTGAGAAAAAATTAGGGAGATGAGAGATTTGGGAAATCTGTCTCATATAGATTAGGAAACAGAATATACAATTACTATATTTCAACACTCTCTCTCAAGTTGGTGCATAGATATTGAACATACCCAACTTGTCAACAAATTTCAAAAAGAGCCGATTCAAAACTGCCTTGGTTATGATATCCACGAGCTGATCTTCTGACTTCACTTTCGATATCTCAATGACTTTCTCATCTATTTTTTCTTTGATGAAGAATCTGTCCACCTTTACATATTTCGTTCTATCATGCTGAACCGGGTTAGCAATAAACGCTGCTTGACTATCACAATATACTTTCATAGGTTCATTCGGACCATAACCTAAGTCCTGCAACAAGAGTTTCAGCCATAAATCTTCCGCTATACTTAAAGCTACTCCGCGATACTCAGCCTCTGCACTAAAGCACGCAACAACATTTTACTTCTTGCTCCCCCATGAAACTAAATTTTCTCCAACAAAGGTGAAGTATCCTGAAGTGGAGCGCCTATCAATTATAGATCCTGCCCAATCAGCATCAGTACATGCCTCAACCTTCAAGTGACCATGTTTCGCAAATAAGATCCCTTTTCCTAGAGCAGACTTAATATATCTCATAATTCTCATCACTGTATCCATATGCTACTCCCGAGGTACATGCATAAACTGACTTACAACACTTAAAACATATAGCAAATTTGGCCTTGTATGTGCAAGATACATCAGCCGTCCAACCAATCTCTGATATCTTTCCTTATCACAAGGTACATGATCAACTTCGTTGCACAGTTTCGGTCCTTCTTCTAATGATGTACTAATCAGCTGACAAGCAAATATTCCAGTTTCCTTTAATAAATCAAGAGCATACTTTTTTTGAGACAAAAATATCCCCTTTCTTGAGCGAGAAACTTCAATACCAAGAAAGTATCTCAAAGAGCCAAGATCTTTCATTTCGAACTCTTGTGACAAGTAGTTCTTTAATGTCTTCCTCTCCTCAGGATCATCACCAGTTACTATCACATCATCCACATAAATAATGAGAGCAGTAATTTTACTTTATTTCCTTTTTAGGAACAGAGTATGATCTGAATTACTCTGATAGTATCCGAATGTCCTCATTGATTTTGTAAATCTCCCAAACCAAGCTATTGGCGACTGCTTCAGTCCATACAATGCTTTCTTCAAACGACATACTTTATTGTTGTGTTGGACTGGTCTGTTCGAACCTGGTGGAAGATCCATATAAACCTCTTCTATCAATTCCCCGTGCAAAAATGCATTTTTCACATCAAATTGCTCCAATGGCTAGTCAAGATTTACAACAAGTGACAGTAAGACTCGAACAGTATTGAATTTTGCCACAGGTGCGAATGTATCTTCATAATCAATTCCATACGTTTAAGTATATCCTTTGGCAACCAGCCTTGCTTTGTATCGCTCTATTGAACCATCAGACTTATACTTCACCGTATAAATACATCTGCATCCTACTGGCTTCTTCCCTGTTGGCAGCTCAACTATCTCCCATGTCTCTTTTTTTCAAGGACTTCATCTCCTCATCCATAGCTGCTTTCCACCTTGGATCAGTAAGGACTTCCTGCACACTGTTAGGAATAGATACAATAGATAATTAATTTACAAATAACTTATTTGATTCCGACAAGCGGTGAGTGGATACATAATTAGCCGTGAGATATTTCACGTTACTAGTGGGATCAGGTTCATAAGTGGGTTTTGGAATACCTCTATTAGTACGGTGCGGGAGTTCTCTTCTAGGAGCTTCGAACAACGATGATGATTGGTTTTGGGGTTCTGACGGTTCACTCTCAATGAGATTCGGTACTGGTTGCAATTCTTCAAGAGGGTCTTCTTCAAGAGGGGCTTCTTCCCTTGGTTGTACTTTTTCGTGAGGGTTTTCCTCCCTTGCTAGGTCTTCATTCAAGTATTCGCCATTATTTGTATTCAATTGTTCGTTCTGACTGGAAATTACTTCATCATACCCAAGAGTCTGAACTTCACTAACCCCTTTATCATACCCAAGAGTCTGAACTTCACTTCGGTACTCCCCCCAAAGTTCAGTCGTAGAAGAAGAAAAATACATCTCATCTTCACAACATCCATAGTCACAAATATCCTTTGAGTTGGTGGGTGATAGCACCGGTACCTTTTCTTATCCTGTGCATATCCCACGAAAACACAGCGGACAGCTCGAGGAGTTAACTTATTGCGTTCATGTTGATGAAGATGAACAAATGCAACACACCCAAACACACGAGGTGACAAGTTGACGACATTTGGTGCATTCACAGCTTCAGTTAATGCTTGAAATGGTGTGAGAAAGTTTAGGATACTAGAGAAAACGCGGTTGATTAAGTATGCAGCAGAAGTAAGGGCTTCCCCCCAATAAATGAGTGGCATATTTCCATGGATAAGAGAAGCACGGACCACCTCGAGCAAGTGTCTATTTTTTCTTTCTGCAACCCCATTCTGTTGAGGTGTATATGAGCATGTAGTCTGGTGAACAATGTCGTGTTCCACCAAATATTGTTGTAGATTCGAACTCAGGTACTCTCCGCAATTATCACTCCTAAAAACTTGAATCTGTGATTTATACTGAATCACAACATGTTTGTGAAATTTTTGAAACAAGTCACTAACTTCACTTTTCGACTTCATCAAACAAATCCAGGTCATACGAGTACAATTATCAATAAATGTCACAAACCATTTGGCTCCTCCAAATGTAGTGGTTTTGGATGGACCCCAAACATCAGAATGGATAATCATAAATGGAAGAAAGCTTCTACTTGGACTTGGAAGGAAAGAAACACGGTGACTTTTTGCGAGTTCACACACATCACACCGAAAGGTAGAAATATCCAACTTCAAAAATAAACTTAAAAATAATTTCTTCAAATAACCAAAAGAAACATGCCCTAGACGTCGATGTCATAGCCAAATATCTGATTTCTTCTTCTCATCTTCGGATTCTTCCACACTTCGAGGTTGAATCAACTTGCTTGAACTTTCAAATTCTAAATCCAGATAATAGAGCTTCCCATGTCTAACCCCATAACCAATCGTCTTGCGAGTCCGAATATCCTTAAACACACAATATGAAGGCCAAAAAACTACAATACAATAAAAGGTAGTAGTTATTTGAGCAACAGATAATAGGTTAAAATTCAAGGATGGCACAACTAGGACAGTATCTAAGGTTAGGTTGTTTGTGAGAAGTATGGTACCCTCATCAGTAACTTGTCAGTGGTCGGTAGCGGGATCACCATTGGCAGTGGACACAATTGATTTGGTGGAAGGTTGGAAATTTTAAACTTGTCTAGAATCAAAAGTCATATGGTCGGTAGCACCCGAATCAATTATCCATGCATTATTCATAACAGAGCCAGAAATATTAAAAATCTTACAATCATTACCTGCAGCAGCACAATTAGCAACTCCACCTGCGACAGTGGGTTGATTGCAAGTCTTCTCCCGAATACCTCTGCTATGATCCCAGATCTCCGGATAGCCGATAATCTTATAACAACGAGCTTTTGTGTGGCCAATCTTGCCACAATGAGTACACTTCCTTGACTCATACAGATATTGTCTCATAGCAACACAACAAACAGCACAACAAGCAGAACTAATGATCTGGACGGAGGTTCGGAAGGGAGGACAGAGCGGGGGGGTCAGAACGGCGGCAGAGAGGCGGCCTGCTCGTCGATCGGGAGAGGGAAGCAAGGGGGTTTCGAGGTGGGGTCGCAGCTGTTCTGGGCGACGAGCTGGACGTCGACGTGAGGGTTGTCGACGGGGTTGGCCGGAGGGAGGTCGGGGGGTCACCGGGGAAGATGAACAGTAGGTGGGTTGGTTTTGATCGGAGAGGGAAAGAGGAGAGAGGAGAGAGGAAGTCAGGGTTTCGGGGTTTGGTCAGGATCGGATCGGGATGGAGGTGTCAGATCTGATCACCTCCTTCTCTTCTTCTTCTTCAACTAGTCTAGATCTGGTTAGGCTCTGATACCATGTTGAAAACAGATTTTGGGAAAATAAATTTTATTCTTATTCTTTTATTTCTCTACTATATACATCTATATATAACAGTTACATTCTTGGAGAAGAAGAAAGGAGATTGAGAGAAGATTGGGGAGATGAGAGATTTGGGAAATCTGTCTTCTATAGATTAGGAAACAGAATATACAATTACTATATTTCAACAGAAGAAAATTTATGATTTTCTTAAAGGACCACCGTTGAAGATTCAACACTAAGAAACGAATAATGAAATACAGCCAGTCATGAACTTAACCTAATGTAAAAAGGAATACATAGAATCAACTGCATTCTCAAGATTTAAACACAGGCCTAAATATATGATAAGAGCCTCATATGCCACAGAAAAAATTGGAAAAAATATTTTAAAAAGTCAGCAATCTTTATCTACATTCGTATGTGAATATAATTTCTATAGAAAGCTACAACACCAGAGATTCATCAACCAGCTAATGACATTGCAGCATGTCCATTCTCCGGTAAACTTTAAACGAACGACAAATTAGCTCTAGTAATAAAAATTACCTGGACTAATTGAGAACAAGAGACCAGAATACTCTTCAAATAAAAATTACTTCTGATTAGATGTACTACTAATACAATAAAAAAAATATCCAATTATCGAAGTAAAACTTTTTTTGGGTTTGACTCAAGCAGAGAAGTAAAACTTCCCAAAGCATCGATGATCACCATTATGGGAAGTATGAAAACAGGGAACAAAAGCCAGAGCATAAAGGGCTGGTTTCCAACAATACTCAACTAAATAAATATGAGAAATTTTAGGATATAAGAAAAAAGCTCACTTAAAACCTGTAAGTTGGGTTTATAAAACTTCACGAGGCTCGAACTAAAGTGCAGTTCCATTTCCGATGAAGCCACAAAATTTCCAACTGACTCCGTATAACCATTAATCTTTGAATTCTTTTGAATTTCCAACTGTTCCTTTCTATTACCTTTAAAACGGTAACTGTGCTTAATCAAGGAAAAATGTATGCCAAAAATCCCCTCAGAATCGATATGAAAAATCAAAATTCCAAATGGTTCACAACCAAAAAAACTCTCTCCATTTTTCTCTCAATCTTCAAAACACCCAAACGCCAGTTCACTTCATAGCTATGGTGTTCTCACCTTTTGGGGTAAGATAATAGCAGTTATCATAACTCCTTAACTCAAAAATGAATTCCAAACATGTCAAAGCTAGGATAACTAGGGGTTTTTAAAGTTATGAGGGATAATACCCAGTTATATTAGCTTAACTTTGTTTCCAAACGTAGCCAAAAGCCAGTTCAGTTCATATCTTCAAAATTAAAATTTGTTTATCAAACCAACTCCTCAATTGGTTCAAGTAGTAAAACCCAAGCTCCCTCCTTCCTTTCTTCTCCCACTCGAAGCCCAAGATCCAAAAACAGGAATTCCAACCAAACTCACCCACTAACCAAATCATCATCAAAACTAATCAAGCTCCCTCCTTTCCACTCCCAATCTCCAAAACCCCACTAACCCACAAAACCCAGATCCCAAAATAAACACTAAACTAAACTACTCAACTTTCCACACAAAAAAAATTCCAAAACAAGCTGAGATTGAGTAATTACCCCATGAGGTTAACTCTCAAATGAATGCTCAATTCGATGAAGAGATCGTACATCTGACCCAGATCAGCCGCGTTCCCATGCGAGTACAAAACAGTAGAAGTCGCCATTGGGTTTCTCACATACACAGCCACAATCTCGTTCCCCTTTCGAGTCGGTATTTTCGTCACCTCCACGTTTTCGCGATGCGGGAACCGACTGAGAGTCAACAGACCAGTCAAGTCATCAGTCACCAAGTCGTAGGATGGTGGGTTCGGAGGGAAGAAGGCCAGCTTCGCCGCCATTGACGAAGTTACCCCTCCCATCTTTGTTGCTTCTTTTTTGGGGGGAGAATGACAAGGGAAAGTGAAGTGTGGAACTTTTTTTGGGTGTTTTGTTTATTTAAACAATTAACTACGAGTTTTGATGGTATTTTAATTTTTATTTCTTGCTTAAAGCTTTTTTGTTTGATTCTTTATTAGGAGGTGGGGAAGTGGGATTCGGGGAGAGTGAGACTGAGTGAAAGAAGGGGAAGCGGACATGAGGGGTTTTTTTTTAAAATTTATTTTTATTTAAAAAAAATTGGGAGTGAATATTATGGGGATTTAGTCATTTGGACAAGATATTATTTATGGGTATGTGATAAGGATGAGGGATGCATACTTTTAAATTTTCCTTTAAGTAAATCTGATTTCTTTCCTTTCCTTGTTTATATAGGGATTGTGGGCCAATTAATAATGATGTATGAACAATATCTCTGCCTACAAACTTTACATCTGTCATCTCTAGGAGAAGGCCTTTGTGTAATTTGTCCATCTACCAACCCCTGCAATGCACGTGTATAACTATTGCATATGAGGTTTTAGATCAAATTCAGACTACATCTGAATTTTTAGTTTTAAAAAATCTATATTTATTAAGACATACATCGGACGTGTCAACTACTAGTTCTTGTAGTTGTAAAGATTACTGTGCCATATCAAAAGGTTGTTCAATGTATGATCCTAAAGATAAATCTTCAGCTATAGTGATATTAGTAATAAAAAAAATTAATTCCAAACGGCGATTTTAGTGCTGATTTTTAATTGAAAATTTTCAGAGAAGACACGTTGTTCCAAACGGCGAGTACATTTATACTAGACTCGTTGTTGGGAACAACGAGTTTAGTTCAAAATTTTCAAAGAAGACTCGTTGTTCCCAACGGCGAGGACATTTATACTAGACCCGCTGTTGGGAACAGCAAGGATGTAGGAAATTTTACCGAGAGTGAAACATTCTGTTGGACTTAGTGAATTTTCGAAAAAAACTCCATAAATTTTTTTTGAACTAAACTCGCTATTCCCAACAGCGAGTCAAGTGTAAATGTCCTCGCCGTTGGGAACATCGAGTCTTCTTTGAAAATTTTGAACTAAACTCGCTGTTTCCCAACAGCGAGTCTAGTATAAATGTCCTCGCCGTTGGGAACAGCGAGTCTTCTTTGAAAATTTTGAACTAAAAATAGCACTAAACACGCTGTTTCCCAATGACGATGATGAAATAATTAAACTCGTTGTTGGGAACGGCAAGTTTAGTTATTGAGTCCATGAGCGCAAATACTTGGCAAAATGTCCTCTTTCTGCAAAATTTTTCGAAAAGTGGCTTATACAAAAAATTAATTCCAACCGGGCTGGGCGGGACGGGCCGGTTCACGACCCACCGAGTAGGGCACTGTATTGGGTCGGTCCGGTTCCAATCGGGAAGGAGGCAAGCCCGACTAGCGTCCCCCAGTTTCGGTCTAAGACTGGCCAGGCTAGGCCAATTTTTGATTTTTTTTTTGTACTTTTTTTTCTTTCTCTCAACATATATAATAATTTAAAAATATGCAGTATTGAAAAATACCTCATATTTATTATTATTATTATAAAAACAACATTTCCTTTTTTAAAAACAAATTATAAGATACTTTTCGAAAATATTTGCAGAAAGATGACAGTTGCTAAGTATTTGTGCTCGTGGACTCAACAACTAAACTCGCCATTCCCAACGACGAGTTTAGTTGTTTTCATGCTCGCCGTTGGGACATGGTAAGTTTAGTGCTAATTTTTTTGAAAAAATCGTCGTTCCTAACAACGAGTTCAGTTCAAAATTTCAAAGAAGACTCGTCGTTCTCAACGACGAGGACATTTATACTAGACTCGATATTGGGAATAGCGAGTTTAATTCAAAATTTTGAAAAAGACTCGTCGTTCCCAATGGCGAGGACATTTATACTAGACTCGCTGTTCGTAAGGGTGAGGATGTAGGAAATTTCACAGAGAGTGAATCACTCTGTTGGACTTAGTGAATTTTCGGAAAAAAACTCCATATAATTTTTTTTTAACTAAACTCGTCGTTTCCAACAACGTGTCTAGTATAAATGTCATCGCCATTAGGAATAGCGAGTCTTCATTGGAAAATTTGAACTAAACTCGTTGGTCCCAACAGCGAGTCTAGTATAAATGTCCTCGCTGTTGGGAACAACGAGTCTTCATTGAAATTTTTTGAACTGGACTCGTCATTAGGAACGACGAGTTTCTTAAAAAATTAGCACTAAACTCGCTGTGTCTCAACGGCGAGCATGAAACAACTAAACTAGTCATTGGGAATGACGAGTTTAGTTGTTGAGTCCACAAACGCAAATACTTTAACAACTGTCCTATAAGTGCAAATATTTTCAAAAAGTGGAATATAACAAAAAATTTCCATTTCCTAACCTAAAAAATTAAATAAATAAATAAGAAAGAAGTCCAACGGCTGGCCCATCTGGCTGGACCACCCAGTTGTTGTCCGGGTCAAGTCCGATTCACGGCCTGGTGGGTCCGGGTCCTTAGTGGTTCGGTTCAAATTGGGTCACTGTCCCAAACATCCGAAATCGGATCGGCCCGCCCGAGACCTGACCACTACGGGAGTAGTCCTGTTCGGTCCAAGCCACAAATCGGGCCGATACGGGCAAGTTTTGGGCCGAACCGGTCCGGTTGTCATCCCTACCTCTCTTCTTCTTCCCATGCATCCCTTGCTCTCCCCTTCTTTCCTAACCGAAAACCCAATAACCCTTGACATCACCGCCTAGTCATCATCCGATGTCAGCACCCACCCGCTTGCCAGAATAACCAACCCCCCCCTCCCCCAATTTTTTCGTCAACTCTTCAACTTTGTCATCACCCCCTTCGCCGGATGTAACCTCTGTTTTTCATTTTTCGTATTTTTGGTGTATTTTGCTTTTCTTGTGTATTTGTACTCTCTTGTTTTTTTTGGACCGTATATTGAGTTATTTCAATATATATTTTCATTTTCTTTTCGCATTCTTGATTTTTTTGCGAGTTATTTCCGATTTTTTGGTTGTTCTTGTTCATGGTTGTTGTTTTCGCTCTTTATTGTTGTCTCGTTCTCTTTATTTGTATTTTTTGGTGCTCTTGGTGATTTGGTGGTCCACCCCATTCCTAATCCCATTATTTTGATCCATAATTGATTACCAAAGCTAAATTACCCAATCCTATTTTGAATCCTATTTAAATTAATCCTCATTTATCATTTGGACTAATCCTATTGCCACTCCTAATACCCACAACCCAATTACCCATTAACCCATCTCATACACTAACCCTAATTGCCCCCTATAAATACTTTAATCCCTAACCCTAATATCCCCATACCCATACAAATCCCGGTCTCCTTCCCCTTCCTCTTGCTTGCACCGCAAGCATACCCAATCCCGACATCCCCTACTGAGCCCCAATCCCGACATCCCCTACCAGCTGCACTTGCACCCACCGACCATCCACTCCATTGCCGACATCTTCACCCGAGAACCAAGCACCCAAAGCACCGATCACCATCATCTCGTTCGCCCCCTTGTCCTTGCTCTTTGCCGTTGCCGACCGCAAGTCTCTTTCTCTCTCTTGATCGTTGGTGTGCACGTGTTGGTTTGCACGTGTGGTGTTCGTGATTCGTTGTTCGTGGTTCGTTGATTCGTTCATGGTTTTGTTCGTTGTCGGGATCCACTCCAGTCACTCTTGATTTTCGTTGTTCTTCATCTTCGGTTAAGGCAAGTAACTTGTACTCCAATTCCTTTGTTTGATACAAGTCAAAAATACCACCTATGGTGTAGTTGGGTCCAGAGACAACTCGTGTGTGTGTTATCTTTGATGAGTTTTGTCTCTATTGTGAAAACTTGACCATAGTTGCCCCACGACACAATATTGACATGAATTAACTTAGGTTTTACCCGTTCTTGATTTGATCATGTATGTGAGACTTCTTGTGAGAATTTGGGTATTTGTGGAGAACCATGTGATAGACTTATTTTAGATATATTAATTACCCTAATTCATGATGTTTGGACACTTGGTAAACTCGATTTCAGGTTTGTTGTGCTTTGAACAAGTTTTGTATGATATATGTTGAGTTGTTGTTAAAGGGAAAAATCTGTATTTTGTCGCTGATCTATTTCGTTTGCTGTTTTGTACTGTCATGAAGTCAGTAACTTAATTTCGATATAAAACGTGAGTTTTAAAGAATTTCGTCTATTTTCCAACCCTTCTGACCTTGCTTAATTTCGTTTTCGTATGAGTGGCTTATGACTGTTTTACTACAGAGGTGTAGATCATTTCCAGATTTCGTTTCTTGGTAATTTTGATGATTAAATTATTTTGATACTAGTTCTAAACATGTTATTTTGATCTGAGACTTTGGTCAGTTTTCTATACCTATCTAGGGATTACCCAGAATTTCGGTAAATTTTATTGATGAGTTTTATATGTCGTTTCATGCATGTTTACAAAAGTCATACTTGCTATATTTTGCTCATTGTCCTGTAAAGAATTGTGTTTTTACCCTAATTTCTTCTAATGTATGAAAAATTCTCGTGAAATAAGAAAGTTAGTATATTTTATCTATTTTCATATTCCTTTGGCAGATTTGGATGTCGTCTCACGGCTTGCGAGATATTTCAGTTTTCGTACAGCAGTGTTGGGAATTCCAGAACTGCCAAACCATCATTTCTTGAGGTTTTCCGATTTTTGATGACTGAACTAATTTTTCTGGAATATTATGAAACTTTATATTTTAATTCTAGACATATAGGGGAATACCCCACATTTTTCCTGGATTTATTGAAGAGGTTTTGATGCTGTTTTTCGGACTGAGAATTCGTTTTACTGATTTCTGACTGAACATGTTTTCTAGATTCAAATCAGTTTTGAGTTATGATTTTGTGAATTACTATATGGCTTATTTATATTCGCTGGATTCGGTTGGGAGTCTATTTTCCAGATTCTTCAACGGATCCAGATTTGTATTTCTGTAGCGACGAGATTCATTGTTTTAGTACTGTATTGTCATGCTGTCCTAAATATGAACATACACTGTTTTGCTCGTTTATGTGACTGTATATCATCTATGCATGTTTATTTGTTTCCCTGAATCTAATACTGATTATACCATGTTAGTTTGACACTATTTTATGTACCATCATGTCTGTGTGATGACCATAACAAAAGTAATCAAGCCGGGGTTTCTTAAGGGAAGATCTAGTAGTGGAAAATATGGAAACGTGTACTTGGAAGGGAACTAGTGTTCCATACTGTTACTGCTACTGTTACTGTTACTTTTACTGCTACTGCTACTGTTTCTAATACCTGAGTACACTGTCCCATTATGATCCACTATGAAATCTAAAAGCGAAACTGTTTGTTGTAGCAACCATGTAGTAAAAACCGAAATGCATGAAGTGCTACCTAACTAGTAATACACACAAGACTGTAAGAACATAAGACTGATACTATTAGACTGAGACTGTTGGACTGATACTGTTATACTGTTACACTGATATACCGAGCTTACTATTACTAGACACTGTTAGTTGCCATATGACACTGTTACTGACACATTCATTTGTACTGTTAGTATACCATGCTAGTTGACTTTGTTTTACTGATTCATGCTAGTTATCATTGTTGAGGCATTATTCCATGCTATTTTTTAGTTTTCCTATGTGTTTTTATCCTACATTATAAGTGGCCTGTAACTTGCAATTGACGGGTACTTGTTTTCTCTTTCCTTCTCCTGCAATTATTAATTGCAGATCAGGATGGTCAGCTGTCCAACGGTATTGGCGAGATGAGATATTAGTGCTGGATTTCTTGTTTATTAGTATTATTATTACTGTTGCTTTGGAACAATGTATTTCGAGTACTTGAATATTTATTTTGTATTTGGGCGATGTGACCCAAGATATTTGACTTGTCCAGATTCTGATTTATCTGAGAATATTATATATTGTTTCAAGTAAATTCTGTTGGTTTATTAATTCCGTTATGCATGTGTGGTTGACTCTTTTGCTTCCGACTCTGATTATTTTGTGAGATATTGTAAAGATTCTTGAACAGCTTATGGATAATGAAAGTCATTCGTTGGGCTTTTGTTGCGTATCCGTATTCCGTATTCTTTTTGGGAAGCGGGGCGTGACACCGGCGCCGGCATCGGCATCTCAAACTCCAATCCTGACCTCGATTTCACCGCCCACCAAGACAGCAAAAACTACACGCGGTGCAAATCTATTAGGGACCATTTAGTCCTATATCGGTAATATGGGTAGCCGATGTTGGGTTAAAATAAACTTGGGTTCGTTCTCCTTAACAACTAGCTTTTAAGGGTGAGTTCTTCGGAGTTCGTTTCATTTAGTATCAGAGCAGATCTCATGCACATGATTTTGTAGCCCTTGGAAAGGGCTACATAGAGGCTAGAATAAAATTACTGGTAGATCCGAGTTGAAATCGAGTTGAGCCAGTGTCGCTAGAGTGAAAGCCACCGAGAATGATTAATTAGAGGATGGATCAAAAATACTAGTAGATCTGGGCCATTGTCGCTAGAGTGTGAGCCGCCGGGGATGGCTAGATTGGAAGTGTGGTAGTTTGTTAGGGACCATTTAGTCACATATCAGTTATATTGGTAATCGATGTGGGATTGAAGTAAACTTGGGTTCCCACTCCTTAACAGCTAGGTTTTAAGGGTGAGTTCTCTGGTTCGTTTCAAAATCCAAATCCAACTTCAAACTCCTTAAAATTCACGCCGTCACCACTCTCTCGACCCTAACCTACCGTCTTCTACACCTCCCCCCTCCCGTCGTCCTACGTCACCATCCACCGACACCACCATCTCCTCTGCATCCAACACGCCGACACCGTATCTGCCGTCGCCGTCAATAGAAGCCTCCTCTACTCCGTCTACTTAGATAAAACCCTCAAGATCTGGTGACTCACCGACCTCAAAGGCCTTGAATCACTAACAGCACACGACGACGCTGTCAATGCCGTCGCCGTCGAGCTGGACGACACGGTCTTCACCGGCTCCGCAGACTGGACCATCAAGGTTTATCAATACGTGCTGGTGGCGACGCTGGTAAAGCACAAGTCGTTGGTGAACTATTTGGCGGAGAGCGAGGATGGACACGTGCTGTACTCTGGCCTGTGCGACTGGTCGATACTGGTGTGGGAGAGGGAGGAGTGCGCAAAGTTTATGGCGGTGAGGGGGCATGTGAATTGGGAAGGCGGTGATGTGGCTGGTGACGGTGGGATGGGAGTGGTGGTGAGTGGGTCAAGTGATCGGACGGTGAGGGTTTTGAGGAGGGGAGAGGGGTGTAGTTGCCTTTGTGTGACGAGGGGTGGTTCAAGTTGAGAGGGAGGAGGAGGGGGAGGAGAGTTATGGGGTTTGTAGCGGGGATTTTGATGGAGGGGTTCGGGTGTGGCGTGTGAAGGTTGAGATTGCAAATGATCCGATAAGGAATGATTTTTTATATCAATTTAGATTTCTTAGAGCATTTGTAATAGTTGAAATTTAAAATTTGGGTATTTGGCACATAGAAATAAGAAATTTGGAAGTGAGTTGTAGTCGTTTAAACAAAAAATTTGGTTGTTCTATATAAAATAGAAACGGACGAAGATCACTTCCCGTTGGAGCAATTTTTATTTAATTTCAAAAAATATCGGTCGGGATATCATATCCCGTCTATTAAAAAAAATCTGAATTAAATTCTAAATGTACACATAATAAGTTCTATAGGCTTAAATGTATAGGTTTAAAAAAAACAAATCTGAGAAGAATGGGCCTCGGACGGGAGATCATTTTCCGTCCGAGATTTTTTTTAAATTAATTTTGTAAAATAATTTTTGTTTAAAAAATATGAATGAAAGATATTCCCTACAACTTTTTGAAGAATCTAAGAAACGGATGAGAAATCATATTTCGATTGCCAAATTTTGCAAAATACTATATCCTCTCTTAAATATGAATAGCGACTATTCAACCCAAACTCAAAATATAAAAAAATGACCAACAACTACAGCTGGTTTTTTGCCAAATTTTGAGTAATTTGAAAAAATGACCAATAACTACAAATGCTCTTATAGGCCTACTTATAGGTGAGTTAAATTTTAGGTTGAGGTTATAGTTTTTTCTTGTATGTTTTCATTGAAGTTTTACCTCTAACCTTTTTTGATTGATGAGAATCAAGTTTTGGTGATTGGGTTTATGTTTGTAAATTAGAAGGCTAAATTTAAAAAAAAATACACAAAGTTTTGGGCTAGTTTAAAAAAAATACACAAAAGTTTTTTCTTTTTAAAAAGGACACAATGTTTAATTTAACTCCACTGGGTTAGTTAAGGTTAGGGTAGGGTTTAAAAAAAACCACTTTCATATTTCATTTGTGTTTTAAAAAAAACCACATTCATCTTTTGTTTGTGTTTAAAAAAACATCACTTAACTAATCAGATGTTTAAATAACCCCCCCCCCCCCCCAAACTAACCCTAACTTAACCCTAACTAACCCAGTGGAGTTCAATTAAATATTGTGTCCTTTTTATATAAAAAAGAAAACTTTAGTGTACTTTTTTCAAACTGGTCCAAAACTGTGTACTTTTTTTAAATTTAGCCTAAATTAGAAGGTTTCTAAATTTAAAACTGATTAAGTTAGTGGATTGTTGTCCTGTTTTTGCATTTTATTGTTAATTTTTGAGAATCGACTTGTTCTAATGTATTAGCAGAGAAAATGTAGAGAAAGGAATTGCAGTCTTGCAGATGCAATTAATCAACCATTATACTGAAGCTTGCATTGTTTTAGTTATTTGTTTATATTCTTTGCTTGGTTTCTGATTGGTTGATTAGTTGTGAGGTAATTATATTACTGGGATCGAAATATTTTATTTCCAAATGTTTCTCTCTCTAGAAAATTTCTAGAGAGAGAAACTTACCCCCCCTCCCCCCAACAAAAACCCTAGAAAATCCTAGATCTGAAAATCTTAGGGGCGGCGGCGGCTAGCCCTCTTCACCGCCCCTCCTGCCTCTTCTCCACGTCCTACCGTCGCGACCCCTCCACTCTTTTCCCACCGTCACGACCCCAGACCTGATCGCCCATGGGAACCACCAACCGGCAATCACAACTCCGACACCCCATCTCACTGTGCAACCTCCACCTCCCCTCCACCACCACCACTGCGGTGTCCACCGAATGAAGGATCGTCCATTTTGAGCCGTCAGATTTGAAGTAGATCTGGACCGGTCAAGAGAGATCTGCCTCCTCCCTCCACCGTCGAGATCTGTTTGGATATTTGGGTGAGAGAGTAACCCAATTTGAGTAGTTGAATGGCCCGTGAGTTGGGATATTTGGGTTGATGATTTTGTGGTTGAGACTTAAATGCTTGCCTGAGATATCCAATGGAGTTGGTATAAAGAGGATGCCAACAAAGGGATAATTGGGTGAGTTGGGATTTTTGGGTGAGTTGAGATCAATTTGAGAAACTCAATTTGCCCGGTTGTTCTTTGCGCTTGCCACCATGTCCACACTCTCGGGGTCAATCACGATGATCTGCAGCTATGATTGGGTTTTCTGAGGGTTGGTAGTGCGTGTGAAGAAGCAGGGTGTGCTTGGCTATGCCGTAGTGCGAGAGGGCAGGGTTTTTTTTATTTGTTTAGGGGGCTGGTGGAGCTGTTTGAGTTGAGTGTGTCTAGGTGTGAAGTTTGCGGTGTAGTACGGTTGTGGGGCTGGGGCCTGAAGATGGGGCCCCCCCACGAGATGTGCTCAGCCGCTACTCCTGTGCCCTATGCCTTCCACCGACGCCGTCGTCCGTCTCACTTATCTCAACTTTCGGGGTACTTGTCTCAAATGTCACGGAGCGACTATGTCACGCTAGAGCATCCTCCCGCGCCTGTTGTCGCGAACACCATGGATCTGGGGTTCAAGTGTGTGAGGTCGGTGGTTCGGTTTGGGGCCCGTGGGGCCAGGTCGGTAGTTTGTTGGTGTTGGGGGTGATGGGGTGTGGGGTTTGGGTATGATTGGTCTAGAGTGTCCTACGATGGCACCGGTGCAGTCTTCACAGCGCCTACTATCAGGCTATTGAGCTTCCTCCAGCTTAGACCACTGGCTCGTGAAAGCGTCACCTCTTCCCTCGGATTGGGAGTATGAATCGAGATAAGTCTGTGTGGTGAGAAATCGCCGGAGAGAGCTTGAGCGTGATAGAGGTGAAGGTGTCCTCTCCACGACTCTCTCCTGGAGCGTGGTGTTTGGTGCGGTGAGCGAGATAGTTGTTTGGTGAGAAATCGCTTGAGAAAGCGCTATCGTGTGAGAGGTGAAGGTATCCTCTTCACGACTATCTCTTTGGTAGCGGTTGTGGGAGCTACTGGCATGTTTGTAGGATAAGTGGTGGAGATGGTGGGAGGGTGTAATCGCTGTGCATGTGCCGTAGGGTCAGTTTTCGATCTGCGGGGCTTGGGCCCAAAGATGGGGTCCCCCCAGCGAGGTGAAGGTAGGGATCGGCGACCGATAAAATCCTGCCAGACTTGTTTCAGGTGGGTGTGCATGTGCCGTGGAGGCACTGTACGAAGCTAAACTGACGTACTTACAATTTTGCTGGACCGAGCTTGTTTGTTGGCCCACCCTCCAGGATTGTTGGAGGGATTTGTTGTTTGTACGCGTCATGTTGCTTCATGTTGTTTTATTTTCTGTCTGTAGTTTGTACTTGGGTCCAGTATTATGAGTTTGTTTAGTTAAGCTCTTATTAATGAAACAGGGTGGTCAGATTCCACCTTTTCCCTCAAAAAATTAAAATAAAATTATATTACTGGAAACAAATGATTGAATGTATGGTTTATTTGATATTGTTGCAAGTGTAAGAATTGGAATTTAAGTATTTGTGTTGATGCATTTGGTTGACGTAAATGGAGATGCACAAGCTTGCTTTGCTTGAGTTATTAGGTGAGACTCTAACAACCATCTTTCATGACGCATTGAATTTTTGATAATTTTATCATCGTATTGATACAAGGCTGAAAATTGTGCATTCGCCAGAATTAGTAGGATGACATTATTTACTTTCAACCAAATATGGTTAGTTTGTATTAATTGTTGCAGTTAATTGGAGCAATATTTTTAACCACTAGAGAACTTAATGCTCGTTAAAACTGGTCACTAAACACAAAAGGAACTTAAACAAACAACCATGTATTAGAAAAAGAGTATTAACTACAATAAATTATCTGAAATTCTGAAATAGTTGCAATGAAAATTATAATGAAGCAAACGATTCAACGCTTGATGATGGAGGAGGCTGGGATCGCTTTGCTTGAATTGGTAATTAACCGCGGGGAAAGCCCGTGCGGTTTGGCTTATAAGCGGATAACAGTAAAGTGCTTTACAATAAAAAAATGGTCCAGAATGATAGGGATAGAGGAAAGAAAAGGAAAGGGATAATAATGCAGGTTGGGAGCAAGTGAGGGAGGATCAGATAGTGTAGGACCTGGTGGTCGAGATGACTTTGCATGCACACCAACTCTTGCAAGTTTCTTCCTCAAAAAAACTCTTGGAAGTTGCCACAACTTTTGTTTTGGTTGATTGAGGTCCGAAAATTTTGGTATTGTTGGGTTTAATGTCTTGCCAACGTATTAGGTGTGAAGAAAAGATGGAGATACGAGTAGAGGGTTCGAAACGAAGATTCAAAGAAAAAGAAATTTACCAAACAACAACAACAACAAACAGAGAGAGCAGCATTGGATTGTGCAGTCGACTCGGGTCTGGGAAGACTCGAATACAGTCGACCGTCCATTGTACAGTCGATGTGATGCACGAAACTGCAGGTTTTGGGTCTGGTCGAGGGAATTCGTGTGAAGCTCAACTTCTTCTTCAGGTTAGATTGTACGGTTCTAATTGTAAATTTTTCTTTAGTATACATCGGATGCTTATTGTAACAAGATAATCTAAACTAGGGTTTTCTCTAGATCTATATATTCATTGTAACGGGTCCAAGAATTATATGATTCTATTGTGTGCCGAATAGAAGAAAACTTAATCTGAAAGGTTAGAGATTTCTCCATTGTAAATAGTAAGTAGTTCGAGTTAGGCTTGAGAGATGGTCGTAGTGAGAATTATAATATTATTGCATCTTCTCTAGTTGAATAACATTTCGGTTCCCCCGGATTAAGGCGAAAGCCCCAACCAGACAATTCTTGTATGCTTTGTGTGATTGATGTGATCAAATATTTGCTTGGTGGTTTGTATGAATCGTGTCGAAGACTAAACAAGATCCTCTATAGGGAATAATTTCTTAACAAGTGGTATCAGAACATCGGGTTCATGAGTTTGTTCGATTTCCTTGGAGAATATGGCAAATCAAAGAACGAAAATCAAGAAGTTTGACGGTAAGATCAACCTCAATCTATGGAAGGTGGACATGTACGGTGTATTGGTTTAGAAAGACTTGCACCGTGCCTAGAAGAGAATAAGTAAACCGACATGAAGCAGAAGAAGTGAGATGATATTTGTTTGAAGATCTTGAGTTTAATCCAGCTGCAATTGGCGGACGAAATCAAGTGTAATATCATTGAGGAGAAAAGTGCAGTGAGTCTATGGATAAGCAGGATCATCATTGTTGGATTGGATGTACTGGAAAAGAAAACTGTTTCGTTTCTCAATGAAGGAAGGTACACATCTTCAAGATCACACTGTGGAGTTCAATACGGTAATATCTGAACTGAAGACGAGTAACGCTGATGATCTTAGCGAAGAGGATAAAGCTTTCAACTTGATATATTTATTGCAAGTTTTTTATGATCACTTGATTACTACCATACTACACGAGAAATCTCCCAAGAAGACACTTACAGAAGTCTGGGCGATTAAGGGTTTGAAGAAAGATGAACTGAGGAAGGAGACTCATAAAGGGGATCTACTCCTACAGGTTGTTTGTTGGTAGGGGAAGGTGATACTTCAATGGAAAAGGATAGGGCACACAAGGGTAAGATCAGTTACCACCATTGTAGGAAAATTGGGCATTACATAAGAGACTGAAGTAAGTGGCTGAGTCAGAAGACTGTTACTACATGAGGTGATCATGCCAACATAGCCAGTGCTACTGATTCAGTTGAATTTGGTAATTTTGTTTTATGTCTTCTTGCTTCAAGTTCTTCAGATGTGGATTCGAGTTGATATCTTGATTCTGGGAGTTATTCTCATATTTGTTCTGAGAGGGAGATATTTTCTACTTACAAGTCGATAACATGTCGTAATGTGAGAATGAGGAGTGGTGAGATTTGTGAAGTGGTGGGTAATGGAACAATTGAATTAGATACGTCAGATGGTAAAGAGTTCACACTAGAAAAGATCATGCATATTCCAATACTAAAGTGGAATCTGATATCCTTGAGGACTCTTGATTCTCGGGGCTGTAGGTACACAACTCGAGGTGAAGTTTTGACAGTTTGAGAGAGTTGTTGAAAGATAATCAAGAGTAAAGGGGGATTGGACAGGATCAGCACAACATCTACCAACTTTGTGGGAGCAGAAAAACCCGGCCGAGTACTTGGAAGCCCATTGTTCATAAAGTATCATCTAGTAAGCCGTCACTAGAATCACTAAAGCGAGACTGCAATGTTCAAATACCATTGAAATGTGGAAAGAACTTTGGGGTAGGGGGACTTCGTGTGCAGGGTGGCACCTCCGTGATAATATCGACTAGGGTGTGCCCATGAAGGGGCATATGATTGGAGGAAAACAGGTGTAGATAGATTCAACTAGTAGAAGAAGTCATAGAACCGGGTTATTTACAAAGCAGAGATGAAAGGTCTAGAAGAGTTTTTTTATCACACAGATGTGGATTCATGCATATGCAACCCAAGGTGGAGATTGTTGGATTTAATGTCTAGCATACTTATTCAGTGTGAAAGGAAGATGGTGATACGAGTAGAGAGTTCGAAGCGAGGGATCGAAGAAGAAGAAATATGCCAAGCAAAAATAGCAAACAGAGAGAGCAGCAGTCGACTGCTAGCCCCTTGAGTCTGGGAAGACTCGAGTATAATCGACCAACCCTTGGATAGTCGACCGTGATGCGTAAAACTGTAGGTTTTGGGTCAGATCTAAGGGATTCGTGTGAAACCCAACTTCGTCTTCATGTTAGATCGCATGACTCTAATTGTATGTTTATCTCTTCAGTATACATCGGATGGTTATTGTATCAAAATATCTAAACTATGGTTTTCTCTAGATCTATATATTCATTTTAACGGCTCCAAGATCGGTACGATTCTATTGAGTGCCGAATAGAATTAGAGAGTACTTCATCTCAGAGGTGAGAGATTTCTCCATTGTAAACAACAAGTAGTTTCAGTTAGGCTTGCGAGAGAGTCGTTGTGAGAATTATAATATTCTTGTATCTTTTTTAGTTGAATAACATAATAGTTCTTCCTCCTCTAGATTAAGACGAAAGCCTCAACCTTCTTGTGTACTTTGTGTGATTGGTGTAGTTTAGTATTTGCTTGATGGTTTGTATTGATCGTGTCGACGACTCAACAAGATCCTATAGAGGAAATAATTCCCAAACAGATATGTATCTCTTCTAGTCTCACATTACAATTTGCCTTTTTCTGTTTGTTTTTAAGTAACTGGAATTTGAAGTGCCAAGTTTGTTTGCCATGCATGCATACACAAAGTTGGGGGAAAGTTGGGGGTATATTCTATGCAAGTTGAAAAACTCGTTCTTGGTAGCCTGATCTCTAGCACAGTCACATTTACCCGATATTCGGATCCGATCCGGATCCGATCCCAATCTTGCACTGCACCAGAACCGACCCGATCTATACAGATTCGGGTCTGCGTCCTAAAATAGCACCGATCTGGACCCGAATCTGGACCCTAGCTCGGACCCGAACTCGTTAAAAAATACTTTAAAAATATGGAATTTGAATAGAGTTATAGGATATACATGTAAATGGTAATTGTTAAAGATATGTGTGTAAATATAATATTTATTCATGTACTTAAGTGCAAAAATTGTTGGAACCGTAGGGTATCGGATGCAAAAATACTTAAGTGCAAATATTTATTCCCCGCTACCAGATTCGACATGTCGATTTTTTTAACTAGGACCAGGACTCGGATCCGGACCCGGACCTGGACCCGGTTCTCCTAAGTCTGGGTCCGAATCCAATTTTTGGACCCGTGAGGTACTAGGTCCGAGTAGTGAAGGACCCGACTCGATACCAACTCTACTAATCTCGAACCTCACATCTCTCTTTCTCTCTGACTAGTATGATGCACGTGCGATGCACGTGGAGGAGGAATGAAAAGGACAAAAAAAACTACCAACACGTGCGCTGCACGTGTTGACACACATACACAAAAAAATAAAAAATTGTTTATTTGTTTACCAACCCTATCTCTCCCATTATAATAGTTATATATAGATATTCGGCCTTAGTCATCCTCGTTGGAAAGAAAATAATTTTCTAACATCCCAAAATTAATTAGTTTAAGGCCGAAATCAAACTAGTGACATCTCAATTGAAAGTGAGAAGTATTGCTACTTGGACTATGAGTGCTTGACACCTCAGATATCGGTTAACCCGTATGAATCCTTTATCCTTTGAGCAACAGCTCAGTTGTTGGAAAAAATAATCACTGTGTCTTTAAAAGATTGCACTACTTTAGTTACTATCAGAAAAATATTATAAGAATAATGTATCGAATAGGTGAAATACAAGAAGGACGGCTTAAAGTGCCGTGAGGATTAATCAAACTTGAATCATTTGCCCTTGATGCAAGGGGAGTGAAGATCCAACTTTAGTTCGTTTGCCTTTGATGCAATGTGAATGTCACTAAGTTTGGAGTACTCTAGAATTTGAGAAGATCATGTCATGAATGTCACTAAGTACTCTAGAATTTGAGGAAAATTTTGCCGTATTGTCCCACTTTTTGAAAATATTTAACGCCTTGTCCCACTTCCGAAAACAATTAGCAATATGCCCTTATTTAGAACACGTAAGCAACAAACATTATTGGGAAAAACGGCATAGGTTATTACGATGCCGTTCTTCCCAATAACGGCATCTGTTTGGAAAAAAAAAAGTTTCATGCCGTTATTTGGAAATAACGGCATCTGTTACTTTTTGTGTAAAGATCTAATAGTCTCAATTGTGAGCTGAGAGAGAATTGTAAAATTAAAATAACCAATGCCGCTATTTTGAATTATACTGACACCGTTACCTATAATAACAGTCTTAATTATACTGATACCGTTATTTTAAATAATGGCATCAGTTATATTTGTTTTGCACAGTTACCTATAATCAATAACCCCAAAACCTTTCTCCTACCCCTTGTCATTCGTATTCTTCTCTCTCTCTCTTCACTCCTGTAACCCACAAACCCTAGATCCCTAAATCAAAAAATTTCAACCATTGGAATGCTCTAAAATTTCATACATCCTACCTCCTTACTCCCACTCTCATTTCATTCTTCATCCACAACGAATTTTGAAGCCAGTGGCGGTACGGTTTAATTTGAAGGTATTATTATCTTAACCGTATGTTTGATATGTATTCCCATGTTATGCTTATTGTGAGTAGTGAATGACTTGAATATGTATGAATATTTATGCTTAGGTATGGAATTTGATATCCCTATTTGGTTATATTTTGGAGGTGAAGTAATTAAGGATCCCAAGATTGGATATTCTTATAGTGATGTTGAACCGGTAATTATTTGGGCTCCCCACAACTTTACGTACTCAGAATTAATAGATAAGATATATGAAGTCACCAATTGGGATAGAAGTGAAATGAGTCTGAAAATCAGAGCCCATTATGCTGCTGGTAAAGGGGATGTGCAATATTTCATATTGGTACATGTAGACAATGACAATTCTCTGAGGTCTATGATGCTTAGGACACTTGATCCAAGTTATAGTTGGAACGCAGATGAGTTATATATCGATCAAATGAGCCTTCCAAATACTACACGAGTTGTTATTGAAAGTCAAAGGCCCACACGGACTTTGAAACCATCTGCAGAGTCACATGCTAGAATTTCAAATACAGACGAAGATACTAGCACAACTCCAACGGAACCAGTTTCCTCCGAATACGAGCACGTACATTCGCCGTTATTGTCACAAAATATTTTGTTAGCTGGCATGGCAATGGAAGACTTTGACAACGCCGTTGTAAATAACGATTTGGTCGAAAAGGAAGAAGATGAGGAATGCGGTCTCGAAAATGATGATGAGGAGGTTGCCGTTGAAGCTCCGGTTGTTGATGTCAATGTTGATGTGCCGGTTAACAATGCCCGCATGTTGCCAAGTCAGGACACAAATGCAGCGATGCGTGGATCTCAATCCAATGAATGGATGTCTCGTGCCACCATACATGAACATAGACAATCTTCCGTTGGTTTTTCCAACTTGGATGAACTCTTCATAGGTCAAAGATTTTCAACCAAAGATGCTCTACATTATCACGTGAAGATGTACGCCGTGAAGAACCACAGAGAATTAGTGACGGTAAAATCAGATCGTGGTCTATACTATGTGAAATGTAAATACGCACCCATCAACCATTCAGCCGAGGAGATTGCAGAAAACCTGTCACGTCAAAATGTAGTTGATTGTCCATGGTGGTTGCGTGCAATTATTTCCAAAGGCCGTAATTATTTCGTGGTAAAGAAGCTTGAAGGTGCACACACATGTGTGAATCCTACATTGACTCAGGATTACAGCAAAATTGACTCCACGGTCGTATCAACGGTCATATTGGATGTTGTGAAGGAACAACTCGCAATAACACAAAGAGCCATAATTGGAATAGTGAAGGGTAGGTTCCATTACACAATATCATACTGGAAAGCTTGGAAGGCTAAATATAAAGCAATTGAGTGACTATATGGTTCTTTTGAAAAAGCGTACACTAAATTACCATATATACTCAATGCAATTCAAGCTTCAAATCCGGGTACGGCTGTACATTGGGCGAAGATTGTGTCTGGTCCGGGCATAAAAACATTTAAGGGTATTTTTTGGGTATTCGGTCCTTCCATCGAAGGATTTAAGGCATGTGGACTAGTTATAAGTGTAGACGGCACTCATTTGTACGGGAAATATAAAAGCCGTTTGTTGATTGCTGTTTCACCAGACGCAAACGGTAGGTTGTTTCCGTTTGCGTTTGCACTAGTTGATAGTGATAACATAGAAACGTGAACATGGTTCATGAACTGTATTCGGTGCTTCGTCACAGATCGTGCAGGTCTGTATGTCATTTCTGATCGGCATGCCGGTATTTTATCAACAATGCAAAATGAGTTCGGTACGTGGAGGGAACCATTTGCATATCATCAGTTCTGTATGCAGCATTTTGCTAGTAATTTTCAAAAAAAAATTTGGTTGCAAATTTTTGATGAGTAAGTTGAAGGTAATCGTGTGTCAAAATCAGTGGAAGAAGTTTGAGGAAAAGATGGCACAACTTGAAGCGAGCAATGCTGATGGGGCTAATTGGTTGAAGGAGAAAGCGATTGAGAAGTGGGCACTTACTGCCGATGGTGGGCGTAGATATGGTATAATGACAACAAATCTGTTGGATGTTTTCAACTCGGTTCTAAAAAGTGTTCGTAGCTTGCCTGTCACCGCAATTGTAGAACAGATATTTTTTTGTTAAAACATGTACTTCACTGATCGCCGTGAAGCCGCGTAGACACTTATCAGTGAAGGTAAATATGGGCACTACGGATTCAGGATCTTATTGACATACGCCGTGAAAAATCCAATTTACATGAGGCAATAATGTTTAATAATCGGTCAGGTGTTTTGGGGGTGAAAACTGGCATTAGAATGGATAGTGGATATCAAAAGGGCGGACATTGGCACACGGTAGACCTCGAGGGCCGAACTTGTACTTGTGGCAAATTCCAACTATATCACATTCCATGCTCTCATGTGTTAGAGGGCACGGTAGAGGGAGGCCAGAACCGCACTTCCCCAACTATATCGGCCGACTGTTTGTAGGTCGGCGATCAATGGAAGGTACATGAGATGCACTACATCACCTGAAGAATTAGGGAATAGAATACCTCCAATCATCGACAACAGATAAGCCCGCGTATAATGTGGAGTTGGATGTCCGTCGGTACGTCTGGCAGTTGATTATTGAACTCCGTATAAAGCCAAGAACGTCTAACTGATTCCCCAACGAATACTCCCTTATCATCTTCATCCACCTCGTGCCCAAGGTAATCTCGTATCAATGCAACTTTATTGAACATCAAGTTGCCGGTGACGGCCACCCCATCGATTGGAAGACCCGCAATGACGGCTACATCTTGTAGGGTGACCGTCATCTCCCCAACTGGTAAGTGAAACATGTGTCTCCGGCCTCCATCGCTCCACAAGAGTGGTAAGTAGTGCGTGGTCACATTTGACTTTCGCCAACTTCGACATTCCGTAAAATCCACTACTTACCAAGTAATTTAATACGAGGGTGCGTCGCCATGATGGTGTGCATTCGGAAACTCATTTTTTCGACATCTCCTTTCCAAACCGCCCAGCAACCTGTGATCTTCTTGCAGATAAAGAATGGTAGGATCTATTGGACCCGAATGTCCCCGTGGTCCATGCGAAGTACTAGATGAAGCACCCACGTCATGAGAAGAAGATGATTGTGTAGGATCCATTTTACTGTCAACATTAAATATAACGTGTCAACTACAATATTAATAGACATTATTACAAGACTAGAGATACTCAAATTTGTACTAAAATTTTACTAAACATTAACAAACATTCACCACCATAACATCTCCACACAATACAAATAGATGAATCTAACTTCGCAAATATAGCAATATAGGTAATCCACAACTCAATCTCCTATAAAAATCACTTCACATATCTATTAGTTACGTGGATCTATTCTACATCAATTTTACTATACTACCAATATAGCTTTTGCTAATCAACAACAATTTCACAATCCCTAGATCAACAATTCAACATTTCACATACCCTAGATCACCAACAATCCATAAGTATTTTGCCACAATTACTACTTAGATAACACAAATCTACAGCACTTGTACTATACTATCAATGTATACATCTCTCATAGATCAAAATCAACATTGTAAAAAAAAAATTAGGAATTTTTGAAACTTACCACAAATTTGGATTCAGGTTGATTTCGATTAATCAATGAGAGAATCAAAAGTAGAGTCTAGGTATAATTGTTGTTTGACAACTTACAAATCACTCAAATAGTTGGGATTTTAGGAATTTTTATTTTAAGGATTAGGGTTATGGGAGTGAAGATGAAGATAGAAATAATCGTAAGGCAAAAGGGGAAAGGAGAAGGGTTATTGATTATAGGTAACTGTGCAAAAACGAATATAACTGATGCCGTTATTCAAAATAACGGCATCAGTATAATCGTTGCCGTTCTCTCAAAGAACGGCATTGGTTATTTTAATTTTGCAATTCTCTCTCAGCTCATAATTGAGACTGTTAGATCTTTACACAAAAAGTAACATATGCCGTTATTCCAAATAACGGCATGAAACTTTTTTTCTAAACAGATGCCGTTATTGGGAGGAATGGCATCAAAATAACCTATGCCGTTTTTCCCAATAACGTTTGTTACTGATGTGTCCTAAACAAGGGCATATCGCTAATAGTTTTTGGAAGTGGGGCAAGGCGCCAAATATTTTCAAAAGGTGGAACAGTACGGCAAAATTTTCTAATTTGAGAAGATCATGTAAATCGTGATCAACTAAAACCTTCTTCTAAGTGACTATTTTGAACCCAACAATCTCGTGTAAATCGGAAAGTGTGTTCAAGACTAGTTTGACTCATTGGACTAGAGCCCAGACTTGGAAGATTTATGAATAGTTTTTTTTAAAAAAAAATTAGCAAAGAAATGTAGGAAAGCCCTACCTCAAAATATATTAATATATACAAAAGATGAATAGTTTTATTTTGCTTTCAAAAGAACAAAGATTCATGAATAGGGGGTTGTATACTTGTATATCTTCCTACATAATAACTAAAAGTAGTTTTTTTTTTTTTTTTTTTTTGGGTTGGCAATTGCCCCCCCCCCCCCCCCCCCCCCCTCCCGTGTTTCATTAAAAAATTTAACAAAACAAACAACTAGAAAAAGGCTTATGAAGTTCATATCCCAACAGGTTGGGTTCTAGAATTCATACACCCCAACCAACAAACGAAAATACAACAAAATCTAGTCCTACTGATCGACCACCCCCACTAGAACAACTTTCTCGTGCCAATTTGGGCTCACTCTCTCACTCAGTCCCTCGCTTGTACGCCGTTTATCCTCTCCAACTATCGTACGCTCTCTCTCATCGTCCTCCAGCAGTGACCTATACAACAAGCGTAAGCACCATATTAGAGACCCCGCAGGCACTCCACCAATCTGACAACTTCATGTCAAGATTGAGTCCTCGTTGTCATCCCCTCGCTTCACCCTCGATGACTCTCATCACAACCTCGCAATAAGGGTAGACGTCGCACCTGACCCCTGCGAGCCCTCTGACATGAAAGAACCAAAGGCACCCGTCACTTTAACCAACTAAAGTCAAAGTAGAACCCAAACTATAAAATTGCCCGACAATCGTCACCTACACCAACTAGGATATATTTTGTTGCTAATTGTAAGTCGGTTGTAATTTGAATATTAGGGACAAATCTGGATCTTAGGAACTCCACCACGTCAACTCAATTTGAAATTCAAATCTCCTCCCTACCGCAGTACTCCCAAATCAGAAATCTCCCTCCCCCCACTCTCTCCCCGACCTCCCCCACATGCCTCCACGGCAGCCCCGACTACCCCGTAGTTCGCCGCTCACCGCTCTACGCCGGTGGTAGGCAACACTTCCGCCACCAATCCGAGCACCGCTGCGATCTGCGTCGCCATCCCCGATGATGCCAGCCTCAGTCAGCTCATCCCACAACCACAGTCACGAACGACGAACTACCCCCCACGCGGCACCGCCGAAGATGCAGCGTTCTCGACCATCGCTGTCGCATCCCTTTCCGACACCAGAGTAGACCCCAATTGACGACCTCGCCGTCGTATCCCTCTCTGACATCGGAGAAGACCCCAAATAACGATCGGTGGCACCAACTGCGACAAATGACGACCGGATTCCGAGAAAGAAAAGTAAGGATTTGGAGAAAAAATAAGAGGGAAAGAGAATATGAGAGTTGGGAGAGAGAGGTTGGGGGGGGGGGGGGATGAAACCCTAGCCGTCAGCCGCCCCCCAAGCTCAGATTTAGGATTTGGTTTTTTAATTTATAGATTTTTTAGAGAAGAGTTTCTCTCTCCAGATTTTCTAGATTTTCTAGAGAGAGAATCTCCCTTTTCTGTTTAAACTAAGTTTATGCTAATAACTAAAAATAGTTGATATTAACAACAAACCAAATAGTTTAAAAGGACGACAATGAGCTCCATGCAGGTTATAATCAATATATATCTTCAAACGTTGGCCATGCATGTGGCCTCAAATGCATAAAACATGACAAATTATGGAATAGGTAAAAGTACAATTAATGACCGCCTCTTTCATCTGTTAGATTATTATTATTATTATTATTTTTGAAGAGAATCTGTTAGGAATTTTTGATAAAATCTGTTAGGAATTATTCAAGTTATTCATTGTTCATAATATGAAAAGTTAAAGTAGCTATGTCTTATTCATGAATGATTTTTCTTCAAAATCGTATCCACTTGCTCTACAAATATATAGATGATACAACTTTTTGTATCAAAGTTGATAGGTAATTTAACAAAAATATTGATAGATGATACACTTTTGAAGTAGGGTTTATGTTTTTAGAGTATGTAGATATATAGCTTTTTTGTGGGTCAAAAATCAATTAGCACACAAGTGAATGACGACTTTTGCTTGGCTTGTAACAAACAAGAAAATTACTTTTACTCGGCTAATACTGAATCAATCAATGTACATATAAGATAAATAAATCAATAACAAAACCATCCAAAATCGCCAAATAAAAATTGTTGAGCTTTAAACTTGAACAACTTTATTATTGATATGGCTAAAAATAGGGTTAGATCGGAACTGTTCAAATCAGACATGAATCTTAAAGTTCAACGGTAAAATGGTAATTTCACCTATAAACGGGTATGAAATGGAAATTGGGTCTTTCTCTAAAATCCCAATATAACCCATAAACAGATCTGTCTTACTGGGTACGGGTTCCAATCCGTATGAAACCCAGTCTGACTGGATATGAGAGGATTCAGATTTATGATTATCCTTAAACAGCGGTCTTAACCACTTTTATCCATTTATATCGGGAAGTAGGGATTTGACCTTATCCTGAAACTGATTCCTAAGGCGGCTATAAATACCCATCTTCCCCCACTGTTACCAGGTAATCAATCTTTTGTCAATTAAAGCTCTTTCTTAATCATTCAGATTACTGACAAGAGCGTCGGAGGGTGCGTCGCCGGGATCAACCCCGGTGTTTCTCACTTTTTGCAGGTCAACGACGAAAGGATCTCGGTCAAACTCCGGTGAAGTCGTTCAGGTTTGACTATTCAACTTTCCTCGAATCTACAAATCTATCTGTTTGCTCCCACACCGATTTCAGCGGCAGCAGATTGGCGCCGTCGGTGGGAACGTCGAATAGCAGTCCAACCTCTTCCACCGGTCGAGACCGCCTCCAGCCATGCCACCAAGGAAAGTAAGATCTAGAGGGTCCAACCGTGGCCCCACTCCCATTCCTCCCCAACCGCAACCGGAGGCTCCCCTCCAACCCGTCCAGCAACAGGGACAGCTCCCTCCTCAACCTGATCCGCCGCTACAGCAGGGGCAACCTCCTCTTCAAAATCTTCAACCCTAGTAGGCTCAACTCGGACCCCAGAATGCTGGCGTTGGGACCTCTCGTCCTAATCCTCAGAAGCAACCTCTTCACCGCGATCATATCTCGGTACATAACCCTTCCACCGACTCCCTGACATCCCATAATCCTTGATCTTCAGAAGATCTCTGCAACATCATAATCAATCGGCAGAAGGAGGAAGACCTTCGCCGCCATTTGGATGAGAGGCGGGCCTGAGAGGGAGCCTCCCACTCAGAACGTCCAAATGCGCTATCTCCTCACCGTCGCAATCGCAGGAGGTCCCCTCCTCCTAGGAGGCGGAGGGAGTCCCCTGTGTACCGTCGAAGGGGAACCATTCTCACGTTGGTCGACAGGCCCAGAGGGACCAGAATGGACCCATCACCAGAGCAGAATTCCAAGACTTTCAGGCAGCAATCTTGCGGACCCTCAATGCCCCGCCAAACAACAACAATAATATTCAGAGGATCCCCACTCCTGAGCCGGTTCGAAGTCCTCGTCATCGATCCCAAAGTCCTCCGCATGCTCCGAGCCACCGACCTCTCATCCCCAGTCCTCACCAGTCTTCGAGCTACCGTCGTCGTAGCCCACGTTCTCCTTCGTACGAAGACGAGTCCAGAGGCTCACCAGGATACCGTCGAAGGGAGGATGCTATCTACCGTCGTCTCCACGAGATGGAGAGGTGCCTCGGTCAACTCGATAAGGACGAGGAACTAAGAGGGAGGTCCCTTCGTCCAAGCAGACCTCCATTCTCTCGTACCATCATGGAGGCCCCCGTTCAGGCAAATTTCAAGCCTCTGTAGTTCGAGACATACACAGGAGAATCAGACCCCATGGATCACATCGAGAGTTTCAAAACTCTCATGATGATCCATCAGGCCTCCGATGCCCTCCTATGCAAGACATTTCTGACCACTCTCAAAGGCCCGGCTTGGGAATGGTACTCCCGCCTCGCCCCATCCTCCATCTTCTCTTTCGACCAGTTCGAGACCCTTTTCATAACCCACTTCGTGAGCAGCCGCTGCTCTAAAAAGACGAGTATTTCACTACCCTTCCTTAGTCAGAAGAAGGGCGAGAAACTGAGGGACTATGTCAAACGGTTTACCACAGAGGCCAGGTCCATCGCCTCCCTCGACCAGTCGGTCGCCGCGGCCGCCTTTCAATCCAATGTCCTCAACTCTGACCTCCGGTCATCCCTAGCCAAGAAGCCCCACGAGATTTCTCCGATCTTCTTCTCAGAAGCGAGAAATACATACGGGCAGAGGAAGCTGCCCACCGCCCCACATTCGAGGGATCCTTTTCTGGAAGCAAGAGGAAGGCCGCTGAAGACATGGGAGCTAAAAAGCTCCAAAAGGACAACAGGGGTCAGCGTCGTCCACCTCCCAGATTTGAGAAATTCACCCCTCTCAACGCCAATGTCTAGGCCATTCTGATGGAAGTTGAGAAAGAAGGAATCCTACCTCCTCCCTCAAAGATGAACACTCCTCGAAAGAAGAGGGATAAGGAGAAGTGATGCCACTACCATCGAGACCACGACCACGACACCAATGACTATCGGGCCCTGAAAATGAGATCGAAGCCTCATTCAGAGAGGTCAGCTCACCAAATTTGTAAAGAAAGACCGAGCCGATCTTCCCCCACCCCTTAAGGGGGCTAATAAGCGGCCCGAGAGGCGCGAGGAGACTCCCGACTCCCAGGAAGAGCGCATCCTGCACCTCATCCACGGAGGTCCAATGGGTGGAACCTCCAACTCCTCCCGAAAGGCCTTCATCAAGGAAGTCAATGCGGTGCACAGCCTCCCCCCTCCCAAAGGTCTTGGAGTCCCAGTTACTTTCTCGAATGATGATCTAGAGGGCGTCCGAACTCCCCACTGTGATGCATTGGTGATTAACCTCCACATGGCCAACTTCAAGGTAGAAAGGATTCTAGTGGATAATGGCAGTTCTGTCAACATCCTCTTTCTAAAGGCCTTTCGAGGGCTCCAATTATCAAGGGATAGGCTCAAGCCCGTCGGTTACACACTCCATGGGTTCACGGGAGTGCCAGTGACGATCGAGGGTGTTCCAACCCTCGACGTAACCGCTGGCAAAGCTCCTACTACCCGAACGGAGCCAATGGACTTCATGGTTGTTGACGTTCCAGTCACCTATAATGTGATCTTAGGTCAACCGGGCCTACCTGCTTTAGAAGCCGTCCCATCAGCTTACCATCTAAAGATGAAGTTTTCCACCAAGGTGGACATAGGAAAAGTCAGGGGAAGTCAGGAAAAAGCCCGCAAATGCTATATGACCTCGACTGGAGGACCCGTCCTCTGCCTCAAGGCCTTTGAAATTCCCCAAGGGAACACCCAGCCTATGTCGGAATCGGTAGACGAGCTAGAGGAAGTGCTCTTCTCGGGGAAGATCCGACTCGCAAATTCTTGATCAGCAAAACCCTCCCTTCTGCCCTCTGCTCCGACATAGTCCAGTGGATAAAGAGAAACCGTGATCTCTTCGCATGGACAGCAGCCGACATGCTGGAGATTTCCGAAGAGCTTCTCGTCCACCATCTAAGTGTCGCTTCGGGGGCCAGACCGGTCCAGCAGAAGAGGCATAAGTTTGCCCCCGAGCACCGGCAGGCCATAAAGGAGGAGGTGGAGAAGCTCCTCAAAGCCCGGTTCATATAGGAGGTCAACTATCCAGAGTGGCTCTCCAACGTCGTGATGGTCAAAAAGGCCAATGGAAGTTGGAGGATTTTTATCGACTTCACAGATTTAAACAAGGCATGCCCTAAGGATCCCTTCCCACTCCCTAGCATCGACACCTTGATCGACGCCACTTCGGGCCATGTGTTGCTGAGCTTCATGAATGCATTCTCTGGATACAACCAAATCCGAATGTTTCCCTCAGATATTCCGAAGACGTCCTTCATCACAGATCAAGGCCTCTATTGCTATAGAGTGATGGCCTTCAGGCTTAAAAATGCTGGTACCACCTACCTACAGGCTTAAACATGGAGGTTTACGTCGACGATATGTTGGTGAAAAGCATTAATGGGTCTGACCATGTCGCCGACCTCCAAGAGGCCTTTGACGTGCTAAGAAGGCATAACATGACTAAACCTACATAAATGTGCATTCGGGGTCTCATCGGGTAAATTCTTAGGTTTTATGGTCAGCCAGAGGGGGATTGAAGCCAACCCTGAGAAGATAAAGGCCATATTGAATATGGCGCCCCCCTTAAACGTGACAGAAGTGCAAAAGCCCACCGGGTGCCTCGCGGATATAGGGCGCTTCCTCTCAAAGTCCGGGGAAAAGTGTCTCCCCTTCTTCAAAGTCCTCAGAGGGGCTAAAAGCTTCGAGTGGGGCCAACAGCAGCAAGAGTCGTTCGACCAACTCAAAGCTTACTTGATCAATCCCGCACTCCTCAACAAGCCCACCCCAGGGGAAACCCTTTACCTCTACCTTGCCGCCTCTGAACAGACTCTCAGCGCTATCCTAGTGAAGGAAGAAGACAAGGCACAAAAGCCTACCTACTACCTGAGCAAGGTCCTTAGAGATGCCGAGCTCCGTTATCCGAGGTTGGAGAAGATAGCCTACGCCCTGGTTATGGCGGCCCGGAAGCTTCGTCCCTATTTCCAATCCCATTCGGTGGTCGTCCTTACCGACCAGCTGCACAAGCAGGTCCTGTATAAGCCCGAGACCTCCGGACGTCTAATGAAGTGGTCAATTGAGCTGAGTCAGCATGACATATCCTATCAGCCTCAGACCGCTATCAAAGCTCAAGCGCTAGCCGAGTTCATAATGGAAGGCACGATCCCTGAGGTCAGTCAAGCAGAAAATGGGCCACCCATCTGGATGGTGTATGTGGATGGGTCTTCTTGCACCGAAGGGAGTGGAGCCGGAGTTATTCTGGCAGGCCCAGATGACTTCATCCTCTAATACTCCCTTCGCATCAATTTCAAGGCTTCCAACAACAAGGCCGAGTATGAAGCCCTAATAGCGGGCCTGGGCATGGCTCGCAAGCCAGAGGCGAAGCGTGTTCGAATGTTCAGCGACTCTCAGCTCGTGATGAATCAGGTCTTGGGAGAATACGAGGCACGAGATGACCGTATGGCCAAGTACCTAGCCAAGGTCAAAAGTCTCATGGCTTCGTTTGAGGAAGCACGAATCCAGCGGATCCCCCGAGAGGAGAATGCCCAAGCAGATGCCCTCTCAAAACTAGCCTCCTCCTCCCTCCAAGGCCTTGAGCAGACCATCTTGATCAAAGTTCTATTAAGGCCCAGTATCGAAGAAGAAGCCCCAGACTCAATGGAGTTGCTACCGGTCCAACTCGAAGATAACTGGATGAAACCTTTAGTTGAGTTCCTCAGAGACGGGAGCCTTCCCTAAGATCCCAAATAAGCTCGCTGATTCCGAACAAGAGCGGAGCGGTACACCCTCATTGAGGGAGTCTTGTATAAACGCTCCTACACCCAAGTGGATGGCCAACCCTACTTGAGATGTCTCTCTCTAGAAGAAGCCCTTTATGCTCTGAAAGAAATCCATGAAGGGATAGGCAGAGACCATTCAGGATCAAGGTCCCTCGCCCGAAAAGTCTTGAATTACGGGTACTTTTGGCCTACCCTCCTTCGGGACGCCGAGCAACATGTCCGACAATGTGGCCCCTGTCAACAATTCTCCACTATCCGTCGCCTACCGCAAGCTCAACTCTCTTCCCTCTCAAGTTCAACCCCTTTTGCAATGTGGGGAATGGACCTGCTAGGCCCGTTCCCACCGGCTCCAGGCAAGCTCAGGTTCCCAGTCGTGGTGATCGACTATTTCTCCAAGTGGATTGAGGCCGAACCACTAGCAACTATTACTGAGAATAGGGTGCAACAGTTCTTCTAGAAGAACGTGATCTGCAAGTTTGGCATACCTTGAGTCTTGATGACAGACAACGGAACACAATTCGCGGGGGCAACATTCTGTTCCTTTCGTGAAGACCTCGAAATTCAGCAGCGATTCTCCTCCGTCTCCCACCCTCAATCCAATGGTCAAGTAGAGAAGGCCAACAGGCAAATCCTCTCGGGCATCAAGAAGATACTAAGCAAGTCGGGTAAAGGATTGTGGGCAGAGCAGCTTCTTAACGTACCGTGGAACTACCGCACTACAAAGAAAACCCCCACAGGAGAGTCGCCCTTCAACCTCACCTACGGTTCCGAGGCCGTAATCCCCTTAGAAGTTGGTTTGCCATCCCCCCGCTTAATTGCATATAATGAAGAGCAGAACGCCAGGGAGCTCCGAGCCAATCTCGACCTTATCGATGAACTCCGCGAAAGAGCCTCGATTTGCCAAGAGAATTATCGAAGAAGGATCAAGCAATCCTACAACAGAAGAGTCCGTCCCACAGATCTTAAGGAGGGGGACTTAGTCCTCATGAAGCTAGCCGTCTCGTTCCCTAGCCAAAGGAGCAAGCTAGCCCCAAATTGAGAAGGACCATACAAGGTCTCTAGGGTAGTCCGCCCCGGAGCATACCAACTTGAAGACCTCGAAGGCAGGAAGATACCAAGAATATGGAACGCCAATCATTTGCTGAAGTACAAAGAGAGTGTTTGAACACCTCCCCAAGCACCATCAGTTTTTAGGCTATTCTATTTGCTTTCCCATTGTAATAACGGCCCGCAACTTAGAAGTGGCCGATTAGCAATAATCAATAAAGAGTTTCTTTTGAATAATAATTCTCTTATGATCAGTTTATCTCTGTTTAATACCCCAATTTTATTGTTTTAAACGACGAGTTCGGAGTCCAATACTTGGCTCGATTCCGCTTCGAATAACTTGCTCTTAAGTAAGTTAGAAGTGGTTCGCCATTCGGAACTGCTCTCACAACCGTTGAATCTCTCTTAAACGACGAGTTCGGAGTCCAACACTTGGCTCGATTCCACTTCGAATAACTTGCTCTTAAGCAAGTTAGAAGTGGTTCACCATTCGGAACTGCTCCTACAACCTTTGAATCTCTCTTAAATGGCGAGTTCGGAATCCATCACTTGGCTCGATTTTGCTTCGAATGACTTGCTTTTAAGCAAGTTGGAAGTGGTTCGCCATTCGGAACTGCTCCCACAACCGTTGAATCTCTCTTAAACGACGAGTTCGGAGTCCAACACTTGGCTCGATTTTGCTTCGAATAACTTCCTCTTAAGCAAGTTGGAAGTGGTTCGCCATTCGGAACTGCTCCCACAACCGTTGATTCTCTCTTAAACGACGAGTTCGGAGTCCAACACTTGGCTCGATTCCGCTTCGAATAACTTGCTCTTAAGCAAGTTGGAAGTGGTTCGCCGTTCGGAACTGCTCCCACAACCTTTGAATCTCTCTTAAACGACGAGTTCGGAGTCCAATACTTGGCTCGATTCTGCTTCAAATTACTCGCTCATAAGCGGGTAAGAAGTGGTTCACCATTTGGAATTGCTCCCACAACCGTTGACACTCTCAAAACGACAAGCTTGGAGCCTAACACTTGGTTCGACTCCGCTCCAAGTACTTGCCAACAACTACAAGTGCCAACAAAACACGCAAGTTCACAAAACAAGTATTATTACATCAAAGTTTGAGGAACAAATCTATTTACAAGACCAACTACTCGTCCTTACGACGAGATACAAAACTTGAAGAACAAAAAGAACAAGAATACAGACAACTACTTCAATGCCTCCTAGGGGCGGGGATACTTCGGTTTAGAGACACCCGAGGACGACGAACGCTGTACTACCGACGTCTCACCTCAGCGCTCGTCTCTAGGTCGGCAAGCTGAGACGCATTTTCTGCACTGCTTCTGACGGTAGCCCCAACAGATGCTCCGCTCGATGAAGCAGCCACCCCACTTTATGCGTCACCAGGGCTCCAACAGGTAACATACGAGCAAGTCGCAAGCTCGTAAAAAGAAATTCCTCTATCGCTCTCTTCCCCAGTGCACGAGGTACTTCTAACATTGACCCGCTCAGGTTGGGGCTTAAGACGAGCGACCTCTGCCTCAAGTTCGATGATTTGTTTCTTCAGTGAGTCATCCTTCGTAGCTATCTTTAAGTGAGGCAGCCGCGCCGAGCCCGCACCACCAGAATTGCCAGTGATAATCCGACGGAGATGAATGACCTCAATGCTCTTATCAACATCACCCTCTTCAGCTCGTCTCTCTCCGATGTCAGCTTGATCATCGCTGCTGTCAGCTCATCTCTCTCCGCTATCAGCTTGTCCATCGCTGCTGTTAGCTCATCTCTCTCTGCCGAAAGCTCGTTCCTCGCCGCTATCAGTTCGTCTCTCTCAGTTGCCAGTTCATCTCTCTCCACCGTCGTCTTCGTCAGAGAATGGCGAAGTCGCCTAAGCCTCAGGCCGAGGTTAACGGCTGTTGACGAACCATCATCATCACCTTCGGGGGTCGACTCCCTGAGCCTCTCTTCTAACCTCCAGATCTCGAGATTTCGTTGCCCTAAGACTATTCACAGATGATTCCGCTCCCGTTCAGCTTTGCGAAGCCCCCACTCGGCTTCATAAAGCTGCTCTCAGCTCCTAGTGAGGCACAACTTCATCACCCCTAGGCTAGCCTCGGAACGGGTCACCTCGGTCACATAAGGCACTTCGACGAGATGTGTCACTTCAACGTTCTGAAAATTTCAAGGCAAGACAATGTGAACACTTAGCAAAATTTCGAAAATTTGGGGAACACATAACCAAAACTTCTAGACGCGGCGACGTGAACACTTAGCAAAATTTCGAAAATTCTGTGAACACGTAGCCAAAACTTCTAGGCAAGGCGACGTGAACACTTAGCCAAATTTAGAAAATTTTGTAAACACATAGCCAAAGCTTCAAGGCAGAGCGATATGAATACTTAGTCAAATTCAAAGAAAAAAAAAGATTTCATTCATTCAAAAGAGCGGTGGCCAGTTCGCGATTAGGCGATACATCGCTGAAATAAAGAAAAAAAATGAAATAGACTGGAATCAAGGCGCGACCTTTTTTCCGTGGCGTCTCGCAACTGTGGGGTCGGACTCCTCTGAAGGAGCAACGATCACAAGAGGGGTCACCTCGGATCCCTGATGCTCGCCGACGACTTCGACCTCGGCATCCGCATCCTCATCCCCAACTTCCTCCTCGTCTGACTCGTCGTCAAAGCCATCGACGTGGTCAGGGAAGAAGCGCCACCCAGAGCAGTCGACCTCGGGGAAGCGCTCGATAACTTGCTCGATGGCGCGAGCATAGGCCTTGGCCATGTTGGCTGCAAGGAACCCTTGGGCCTTCTCCATGGTCGCGGCTTCGGCTTCCTTCGCGGCCGCGATCTTAGCAGCTTCGACCACTTCTGCTTGCTGCTTCGCCGCCGCCTCCTTCTGCCGAAGCAGATCTTCCTCGAGCTTCTTCACGAGGCCATCGAGGTACTCCAACCTCATTGTTTTCTTGTCGGCCTCGACCTTCAGCTTGTCGAGCTCGGGCCGTTCGTAATCCAAGCTTTCTCGGCCCGAGCTCTGTTAACCTCCTTCTTCAGGTCTTTCTCGAGTTCGGTGAGCTTCTCCATGAGATGACCGAAGTGACAGGTTATTTACAGCAAGAAGATAAGTTAGACAAGTTAGCAAAATAAACGAGTAATTCGTCTAACGAATGAAACCAAAATACTCACCGACACCACAGCTCGGGGGATCTCAAGGGCATCGTCTCCCATGCCGCCGGCGTCCATAGTAGCTCAATTCTTCGGCGTCGCCAAATGTTTGATAGCCTGCATACTCGACGCCGAGTCGCCGAGGAAACCGTCCAACTTCCGAACCTGCCAGTCCGGAACAAAAATTTTCTTGTGTTCCTTGGTCAGGAACACTTCGGCCTCAGCCATCAACGGAGCCGCCTCCATCCCGAAAGCATCCGCCATCGGGAAATCGCTTGCCTCGGCAGATACCGAGGTTGCTGCAGTCGCCACCCTCGGGGTCACCGTTGCCAAAGCCGATGTCTCTTGGACAGTGCTGGCGACTGTCTTCGGCTTCGGGGCAGTCACCTTCGTCGCGACCCTCTTTCGTTTCCGCGGGACCTTGCTGCCGAGCACCGCCCTCTGAGCCAATACCGCTTTGTAATCCATAGTTTCTGCAACATAAGAAAATATGATTAAAACGAAAGTTAAAATTGAATGAGGAAAGAAAAACTAACAAGGAAAACTGCATACTAGGGTCTATGCGGCTGAGCCCCCCCTGAAGAGCGCCTCCTCCGTCAGGTCCCTCCAATCGAACTTCGGCCGGTCGCCTGAACCATCTCTTCTTCATTAGGGTAGAGCACCAGAAGCTCTCTCACCCTCTTCGTCACTTCCTCAACCCAATCCGAGGGGATACACCATGGCTCATGACCCCGGATAATGAAGTACTTATCGCGCCAATGTTTTATTGAGTCAGGGCAGCTGACGAGCCAAGCACCGTGCCTCGGGGCCAAATAGTACCTGAACTCCAACTTGTGCTGCTGATGAAGCCGGTACAACGTCCGAAGCACCCTCAGGTCCGGCTCGATCTCAGCCGCCTGGCAATGGAGTGCGAATCCATTGATAACCCTCCACCCATTCGGCATTAACTGGATGGGGCTGACCCCGAACCACCGCAAGACTTAGACGGCAAAGGGGTGGAGTGGCAGGCATGCTCCGACGATTAAGGCGTCGACCGACCAGAAACACATGTTCACTGGCATCGGCGTATTGGCCCTCACCCCAGGACCTGACAACATCAGCTCGAACCCTTCGGGGATCTGAAAACATGCTCGGATCGCCACCAAGTCCGCCTCATTGAGGATCGAGACTGTGTCGTCAACTTCTGAAGTCTCCCTCGCGGCATTCTCCTCAAAACTCTGCCTCCTCCCATATACGATCCGTTCGGCATGCTCCTCCGAAAGTTCCCGAACCCTGTGGAGTCCCGTCAGAACGCCTGGCAGTCTCCCGAACTCCCCCATTCTGCTCGGATTCTCCACAATGGTCTCCGCTACCACCGAAGCAGGAGTCTCGGCTCTTTTGCCCTTGTCGACGAGAGGAACCTGGCTCGGAGACGGCTCGTCGCCAGCAGAAGGGGAGGGCTCCGAACATGGGGAGAGGGAAGACATTTTGACTAAAAAATAAACTAAGTGATAATTTACCTTGAAGTGACAGCTGCGGTCAGAAAGATCACCGAAAAACGGTCAGTGGTCGCCGGAAGCTCTCACTAGTAAGAATTTCTGCCTGAGTAAAAATTTTGAGAAGTGAACAAATGAGGGGGGGAGTGGAGTCTTATAGAAGCTGGCACACAAAACAAGAATAGTGGGCTCCAAAAACCCAACAGTCAGGCCCATTTACCACAAAACGACAAAAAATTGTACCGCCTCATTTATGACTAACGGTCAAAATAGTCAGAAGTCCAATGGTCAAACGGCCAGCTGTCATCCCCATGCTGTCGACAGGTTGTCTTAGACTTCAGCACGCTTCGCTGAGCGTTCTTGGCACCGACGCTCAAACATGAGAAAAAAACTCTCACTTGGACTTCGGCACGCTTCGCCGAGCGTTCCTGGCACCGACGCTCAAACGTGAGAAAAAACTTTCACTTGGACTTCGGCACGCTGCGCCGAGCGTTCTTAGCACCAACGCCCAAACGTTAGAAAAAAATCTCACTTGCACTTCGGCATGCTTTGCCGAGCATTCTTGGCACCGACACCCAAACATGAGAAAAAAACTCTCACTTGGACTTCGGCATGCTTCGCCGAGCGTTCTTGGCACCGACACGCAAACGTGAGAAAAAACTCTCACTGGGACTTCGGCACACTTCGCCGAGCGTTCTTGGCACCGACGCTCAAACGTGAGAAAAAACTCTCACTTGGACTTCGGCACGCTTCGCCGAGCGTTCTTGGCACCGATGCTCAAACTTGGGAAAATGGCTCGCCTCGCCGAACCCCTTTTGACACGTGTCGTCACCTCGAGGCATCGCTGGACCCTGACAAGGGACCCTGAACCTTCCTCGACTTCGGCCTTCTTCCTGACACGCGTCAGCTCCCCGAGCTGATTGGCAGGGGTCGGCGACATTGCCGGGGGCACTTGCCACCGACCCCCAAATAGGGGAAAATCCGCTTTCATACAACCACAGCCATTGGATTTCCCCGGAATTCACCCCCGAAGCTGATGGAGAGCTCAGATTGCACCACGTCATAAATAGAAATAAAAATCTATTTTTTATTTATTAAATTCGAATTATTTGTTTAAAAATTGCGAAAAAATGATTAAAAATTTAGGAAAATTAATTAAAAATTCTAAAAAATAGTTATAAATTCGGGGAAATATTTTCGAGCCCCTGTGTAAATAATTATTGCTTAGAATAATTAATTAATGCTCTCAAAAAATAAATCACCACTTTGCAAAATTGAATAAGTGATCCGAAAAATAATTAAAAAATCAGGGAAGATCACCAAAAATCCGGAAGAGCTCAATAACAACCTTGAGTGCGCTACCAACTCAGAAAAACATCATAATGCCTCGTATAAGATCCGAAGCCTCTCATTTGGGCTCCGATACAACCCCGCAAGCCATTAAATCAGTAAAACTACTCCTCAAAGACTGATCAAACTCAGTCATCGGGAGTGGGGGGATCGTGATATGGCTAAAAATAGGGTTAGATTGGAACCGTTCAAATCAGGCACGAATCTTAAAGTTCAACGGTAAAATGGTAATTTCACCTATAAACGTGTCTGAAATGGGAACTGGGTCTTTCTCTAAAAGCCCAATAACCCATAAACAGATCTATCTTACTGGGTACAGGGTTCCAACCCGTAAGAAATCATTCTGAATGGATAGGAGAGGATTCAGATTTATGAGTATCCTTAAACAGTGGTCTTAAACACTTCAATCCATTTACATCGGAAAGTAGGGATTTGATCTTATCCTAAAACTGATTCCTAAGGCAGCTATAAATACCGCTCTCCCCCCACTGTTACCAGGTAATCAATCTTTTGCCAATTAAAGCTCTTTCTTAATCATTCAGATTACTGACAAGAGCATCGGAGGGTGCGTCGCCGGGATCAACCCCGGTGTCTCGCACTTTTTGCAGGTCAACGGCGAAAGGATCTCGGTCAAACTCCGGTGAAGTCGTTCAGGTTTGACTATTCAACTTCCCTCGAATCCACAAATCTATCTGTTTTCCCTTCACACCGATTTCAGCGGCAACAATTACTATATACACTAATTTTTTCTCTGCACCATGCCAACAGCTAGGCTATGGTAGAATGAGGTATTTGTATTTATATTACCAGGCCTATTTTTCTTTCCTTTTCTTTTTCTATAAAATTTTAAATAATTCATTAGCCAATCAATTCAGAGGGTACATACTTAAAATTTGTTTGAAAAACATAATCCTATAAAACATAATCCTATCTTTTATAAGAAAAAAATGTGAAAGACCGTACCAGTACACCATAACTTAGAAATTGTAACAAAGAATGAGAGTTACCAAAGTGGGTGATCTAGAGGATCGATTGAGTCCGGAAAAGATTCACGTGGAATGACGATGAGATGAAAAGGGAGGGGGAGGGGGGAATACCACCTCATCAGATGGGAGAAGGCATGTATGAAGAAAGTACATGGGGCCCTGAGTATTATAGACTTAAGAGGCATGAACCTCGCTCTCATCGGCAAGTAGTGGCGGAAAGTGTATCACCCTGACGGTGAAGGCTGGCAGGACTTCATTCAGCCCTACCTACATGGTAGAGGGACGTGTAACCTGGGTTTCTGGATAAGGCCGAAAGTATCCTGGTTCTGGAAAGGAGTGGCCAAAGCTCATGACACGTTTGATAGTTGTGTTGCATCGTTCATAAGAGTAAGTTTTGGTGGGATAAATTATGTGGTGCACACCCTCTCAAAGATTTGTTCCCAAAACTCTACGAGCAGACATCTCACCCCTATGTCACGGTAGCCCAAAGCTGGAAAAGATGATCTTGGATACCTCCATTCAAATTATGACTCTCTTTGGACTCCCAGCAGAAACTTGTAGAGTTGCAGACTTATATTGCACATGCAGCTAGAGGTAAGATGCTCTCCAGGCCCTGATCGAAAAGCCTGAGAACTGGAAAAGAAGGGCTCTTTCTCGGTGTGGTCGCTCTACACCTGTATACACTTTAGAGGGTGTACTACGAGTTGGTCCCCAGTCCTCTGGAATGCAAAAGCTTCATAAAGGTTAGAGTCTTCCTCTAGGCTAGGTTCTAAATGATGCAATCCTGACACGGGAAAATCTCGCTAAAAGATAGCCGAATATCACAACCGATTGCGGTTTTTGCACTACACACCCGGAGACGAGAAACCACCTCTTTGTGATCTGCCCTAGGAGCAATCACTAGTAGAAAATGCCACAATTGCAACAGAAATTTTCCTTGTAAAAGAGTGAAATTCCATAGTTAATGCACATTCGTAGAGTTTTTCTCTTTCCCTTGTAGTTGTGCTATTGTGAAATCTCTCCTGGTTAATGCACACATTTGCAACGGAATTTTAATTATCTCTTGCAAATATTAGCTACAATAGAATATCTGTAATGGGAGTTGTTTCTTGCTGTTCCCATCTATAAGAACATATCTACAACAAATATTTTCATTGCAAGTGTGTTTTAAAAGGGACTTTTCCCGTTGCTGATGAACTATTGCTACAGAGGTTCGCAAAGTAGTCATTCCATTGCAATTGTTACCTCACAAATGCAATTGTTACATTGCGAATGCAATTGGACGCATTTTTTCATTGGTGATTTCGTTAGGATGGCTTAATCAAAAATTTTAAAACGATGTATTTCTTCGATGAAGAACATATAATTATTTCACCTGTTGATGTGCACAATTATATAAAGAAAACGTAATAATGAAAAATATGCAATTTGAACAAACAATACATATTTAGATAATAGTAAACTTAGGAACACCAAAATAAGCATTAATATTATAAAGTATAAAGCATTTTCATTACAAAATTATATATTTGTTTCGAAGTGTCAAAATACCAACAGTACATTCTAGAAGGAAATATGAGTTGTCAAACTCTAAGAAATACAACGAATGTTTTCAAAAGTACTTCTAACTTGGGGTTTCCTCTTGATCTGGAAGGATGCTTCACAATATTGTCAATCTTTGTTTTCAAATCTTCTCGCGGTGCATCAGGGAGAAGAACTTGGGGTTTCCTCTTTCCATACACAGGTGCCAGAGACATAAAATTGAAATTCAGGCGCAAACAGGAGTATGACAAACTAAAACGAAGACATATAAGACTTTATGATTGAAATTTAGAGGAAAATTAACTATTTAATGATAAAGACTGATCTGATACTTACACGCCATCTAGATGTTCCTTGAAGTTCTGATAAAAAACACGACAAATCTCCATAATCACATATAGTTTCCCCTGCACCCAACAAATAACCACAATAATTGTTTGCAATAATGATCTCACACAAAATTAAGCAGAGTACAGTGTTATTTACTACTTTTTATTATAATTGTTCTGAGAGTAGCAGAACAGAGTAATTCAAAAATGAGTACAAGGCTTTAGAGTACTGAAATAATTGGCTAGTGATATCTAATGAAAGTCTACATGTTCTTGAAACTTAGGTAAACTCGTAGAAGGGGCCAAAAGAAGTTTCCTTCAAACACAGCTAGTGACGCAATTAGCAAATTGATTCTCATCACAGAACTATTGGTTAGATCTTCAAGATATCTAAATAACAATCTTGTAATACAAAGTACTCAATGTTAGAATCTTGTAATGCAAAGTACTCATTTTTCATTTTTTAATTTTTTGGCTGCTTGATTCAATCCACTGTAAATGACATAACAAGCACTTAGGAAAATAGTTTATGCATAGAATATCTTTGAGATGCAAAGAGAAGTAAGAGAAACAAATAATGCTTACAGGCCACTCAAAATTATAGCAAAGAGAGATGTTATAATCTCACCACCCTTGGCTTTTCCATGAGAGACAATGAACCTCCCTACCCACAATTGTAGAGCACAAGAACATATAGCAATGCCATATGTAAATCCGAGTCCAAGGTCTTGAACAAGACTGATAAAGATCCCATACCTCAGCATTGCTTGAAGAGATGTAGCATAGGTATATTTTGCCAAAGTTTCATTTGTGAATGCATGTAAAGTCCTTATAGAGGATATTGCCTATAGAATCAAAAACACAAAAGGAAACTTCAATTTAGTACAAACTTCCACTAGTTCTAGCAGAATAAATATGATATAAATGCATGTAGAAGAATAGATAACCTGATCAGCAGTGATTGTTGCTTCTGCATATGCATCTTGAATATTTTCAGCAAGTATTTGAAGGAAAATATTTGATATTCATCCTACAGCAACAATGAAAGGACCACATGCTAGCGTTAAAAGTGCAATCTGCCAACAGTTGATCAATCCAATAACAAGACCACCAATAAAAGTAGCCATGTTATGAATGTAATTTCCGACCTGTTACACAAAGCCAAGTTATCAAATATAAGACTAGAAATTTTGGATGGAAAGGGATAAAGAATATAATAACGACGAATAAATTGAATTTCACAGATGACGGAAACAACCAAACTGTACATGGAAAATAACAATGAACTTATGATGGACATACTTTCTCGCTAAGAGTTGATTGAATGAGAGACACATCATTGAATACTTGACTAACAATGTCTCCATTATTCCCGTATGTGTCGAAGAAGCTCATTTCTTGGTTAAGTAATACTTGGACATACTTCGACCTAATGATTGTAGTCTGCCTCTCACCAGTGATGATCCAGCACGATACCTCTATCACATTTATCACATTTATCACATTTATCAGTTCAGTATAAAAGGCAAAAAACCATATGAAAAATCTTTCAAATACTTGATTAACCTGCATTGAGAGTAAAACTCACCTATCCACCCAGCAACAAAAACACCGCAAGTTATACAGATAATATAGAGAGCATGATGCAATTACGGAAACAAACAATTAGAGTTAAAAAAAAACATTCTCGTTCAACTAAGTCAAGAGACCGTCTTCCATTACATACCCAGGATAAAGTTCCAATAATCTAAGACCCTCTTAGGAATGGAGTTAACTTATCACGACTGGAGTTATAGAAACTTATCTTACATAAGTTATCATAACTTAGGGTTGCTTGTACTTCATAGCTCTTTTCGAAGTTGAAATTACTCAAATTAACTCTCTCCAAAGTATTTTTTTCCTTCTAATCTCTCCTGTCACCGATTATGTTATCGTTTACGCAAAAAGCACAGATATGCTATCTAAAATTAGCACAACTTAACTTCCCCTAGCAAAATAACTACTCATCCTAACTCCATTCCCAAGCAACGCCTAACTTTTTGACATAAAGGAAGATACTTTTCTACGATACCATACAAGAATCAAGATCAAAACCATCAAAAAATAAAACTTTAATCGAGTAATCGTCAAAATCCACCTTCTTCGATTCGTCAAAATCCATGAATGGCGAAAGGCAATTCTGGCAGTTCCGACACCTCCGAGACCGGGGTCAGCGGTTGGACCAGCGACGACCAGCCGAATAGACTTCGAGACGCCATTGATTGGTTGAAGAAACCCTGTAATTTAGGGATTTTTTGCGATTTGGGAATTCTAGGGTTTCTGGATTTTGGGGGGTTTGCGTTTGGGAGTCGTTAGCGATTTTGACTGAGGTTTGTGTTTTATAGTAAGGATTGACTAAGTCCCCAAAGCCCAGTCTCCATTCGCCGAAGGTGAGAGCGGAAGCACGAGCGACGCCAAAGGTGAGGGCGGAAGTCTGAGATTAAAAGGGAGAAGAGATTCAGAGAATTTGGGGATTTCGGGTTTTAGCCGATATCATTTTGTGAGAGAGAGAGAGATCTGTTGTTAGTTAAAGGAGGAGATGAATGGTTTTATTTTAGAAAAGTAATTTTACGTATCTAATATGTGTTTAATATTAAAGATTAAAAAACTATTTTAGTAATGGAATATATTATGTTACTTGTTCTCTTGCAATTGTTGCGATTGCAACAGATTAATAGAATCTCTTACGGATGTCAAAAACATTTACAACGAAGGGGTTTGTTGTGATTAATCCGTTGTAGATGGTAGCACTAACAAGAGAATTTTGGTACTCGTAAATAATTTTTTGTTATTGCAAGGTTTTCTACTAGTGAATGCAATACTAGTGGAGGTTATGAAAGCCCTCAGAATGACCAGTTACCCCCAATCGTATGAGAACCTATGGATTGGTTCTTGATTCGCTACTGAGAGAAACGATATGAAAGAAGCATGGTATTTTGCTATCGCCTGCTATGACCTGGGTTTTACGGCTAGACAGAAATAACTTTACTTTCGTGGGACTCATAATAGTATTTCGGATAATTTAACTCTAATTAATATGATTTCTTTTTGGGCTGCACCTGCGGTGTCGGGTTGTAGGGGTAGGATTTTCAGGACCTTCTAGGTGGAGAGTACGACAAGGAGGAGATTGTGATCAGGCCTCGCCTGATCTAATCCGACCCGCGATAACCCGGTTCAGGTTCGGGTTGTACCCGTAACTTGTACCGGGTCGACCCGGGTCTAAAAAAATTGAATTTAGCCTGCTCGACCTGACCTGATAGCCCGCAACCTGTTAGTAGGTTGTTGTTGTTGTTTTTTTTGTTGTTTTTGGGGTTTTTTCTTTTTTTTTGTGGGGGTGGGGTGTTCCTTTAAAAACCTCCTAAATTCACTCATTTTTTTCACACTTCCATATATCAACTCTCTTACTCTCTCTACTACTACTACTCAATTCAATCAAAAAAATTCAACGCCAAGAATACATAGAAGTTGAATTGCCCTATTTTCAATGTAACTCTAGGCTATCTTAAACTCTAGATTCTGATTATCCCTCAGCTATATAAATATAATTCAAGAAATATTGTATGTTCTTTATGAGTTTCTATTACTTGTATTAGTATATAAAAAAACTTGTAAAAAAATTATAGAAGTTGAAATGAATAATATATGCATTTTTTTCACACTTATACAGTTATACTTGTTTTTTTTGTAAGTTAAATTAAAATAAAAAAATATTAAATAAAAAAATAAATAAATTTACCCACGACCCGGTCCGACCCAAAACGGACTCGACCCGAATGGGTTTGCGAGCCGACCGGGTCAAAATTTTTGATTTTGAACCCGGCCTTGCCCGGCTAGGTTAACTTGCCAACCCTATCGGGCCCGCCCGAATATCGGGTCGACCCGACCCGACCCGTACGACCCAATTGCCACCCCTAGGTCTTACACTGGATTGAGAGGCACACCTTCCTCCCACCCTCCAGGGCCTTGTTGGAGGAAGCCTTTTCTTATGTTTTTCCTTTCATATCTTTGTACTCGTTATGTTGTTTACTCCAGTTGTTTAGACCACTGGTCTCACCCTCCTATGTAGTTGAATGTTTTATGTTTATTTCATGTTTGTAGTTTGTGTACATTTACCCGATTCTACGTGATTGTTTTGTTACTTCTTATTAATGAAACATGGTGGCCATAATCCACATTTAACTTCAACAACAAAAATAAACAAAGATTGATAGTTTTGTATTTATGTATTACTTCTAATAAAAACTAATTCTCATATATAGTTATTGTTCAATCTAGAATACGAAATTAGGGTTTATTTCAAGAACAAAAGATGACGACTATTATTTTGCTTAAAGCATAATATCGTAGATATTCTAAATACCTAGCATTAGACATTGGCAAACGGGCCAGATCGGGTATCTATAGGTACGGGCCGGGTCGCCTGACCTACGAGTTCGACGGGTTGGGTCTAAAAGTAACCACAAATTTTTTTTTGTTTTTTCTTTACCCGGACCCGGCCCGAGGGTATCCGATCCGACCCGTGGAACACGCAAAGTTTGAATTTTTTTATTTTTATAGTTAATTTTTAAATAAAGAAAACTCAAAAGTAAACATTTTTCTATAATCTCAACATAGGAGAAAAAGAATAAATTGGTACTAAAAATGAGTTTGGGTTATCTATATATTAGTTATATATATATCGGGTTTGGGTTGATGGGTGTAGTGGAGAAGTGGGTTATGGGTGTGGACTTCTATGTGTATTTAATTTAATTTAATTTATTTAAATACATGGGCACCCCCGCGGGTACTCGTGGCTATAACCGACCCTGACCTACAAATTCACGGACCGGGTCGAAAAGTAACCGTTTATTTTCCTTTTTTCTTTCAACTTTTTCCTTACCCATACCCGGCTCGTACAGGTACACCCGTGGGGTACCACACGGGTCATGGGTCGAGATTGCCAAGTCTACCTAGCATACTGCTTCGAGGCGGCATATATAGCACAATACAAGCTTATTGACCAAGGTACCCAATAGCAAGTAAACCCGCTATTCGGCCCACTACTCGATGATCCGATATTCATGACGATAGACATGTATACAGGTTGTGCCTATACAACTTAATTATACAATTATATGGGAATATATAAATCTATGCCTATAGCGTCAACAATCTCCTCATATATTCTCATTTAATTATATGACCATTGTAATGTTCACAAATTATCTATAGACAAGAAAAAATATAAGTTGGGGTGCTACATCAAGTTTGGAATGCAAAGCTAAGTCTATACTACTCTTGTTCACAAGAACGATATATAATGCACAAATCATTTTATCAAGTTTGGAATGAATGGTTCAAATAATAAATTGAATATATCATAAATGAGGATAAATTAGATCAGTTATGAATAAAGTAGACAAAACTGAAATAGCCAAGAGATTCAACTAATCCAAAACTTTAAAATAAGTACATTGAGACATATAGTTCTCACACCAAAACTAAGTTCCAAACCTGAAAGTTACCTAAAAACTCAAAAGAAAGAAGTTTCACCCAATAGGTGAACTATTTATTCATTCTCTGAAATAAATTCTATAAAAATTTTGGTCATCCAACAATTTTACTCCATGCCGAGAAAGTCTTCAATGAGTAAATCATTCAAGCTAGGGTTGAAGTTGAACATCTCTTTCAAATCTCTCAAATCCATGCTATCTTTTGTTTAATTAAATGGCAAATGCAATTTAAGAATTTCATTAAAATTCATTTATGTTGCTTCATAAAAAGTATCACTGCTCAAAAGAACTTAGTACAAATCTTTGTCATAATAGCAAGGATATCATATAACAGATCATTCACACATTTCAATTATATTAGAATATAGATCTTATAGTTTCTAACTCCCTTAGAACCATACAATGTTTCTTATTTGGGAATACTTACAATCATTAATGAACCAATCAAAGATAGCATTGGTATAAATACCCGAAACCCGGATCCGACCCGGACCCAGCATTGGATTGGAACTGACCAGGCCTATTCGGGTCAGGGTCCGGGTCCTAAAATAGGACCCGTTGTACTTTCGGGTCCGGGTCCGCTCAAAAGAGACCCGACCCGGACCCGTTGAAAACCCCAAAAAATCAATATAAAAATCAATATTCTATCCTTATCCCTCCCCTAATTCCTCCTTAATTCTAAAACTTCCTCTTCCAAACTCAAAACTCATGCCTTTTTCTTCTCTCCTCTATTCTAAATCCTCCACTCGCCGCCTCCGCTCGCCGCTCACACTCCCGCTCCTACCCGAATGGGTAGGAATATTTAATAGGACCCGGACCCAGTCCTAACGGGTCTGGGTCTGGGTCCGGGTAGTGAAGGACCCGATCCGATACCAATGCTAATCAAAGAAATACAATCATCAAGTTTGAAATGATTACACCTCACAATTATCAAGTTTGGAATAACTGTAACAATATCTTTTTATGTAACATGTCATCAAGTTTGAAATGACATTAAGATAAAAATAAATATCATGAAACATATCTCACCGTAATTTTCATGCGTTATTTTGAAATCACTAGCAACCAAACTTTATATAAAATTGTAATAAATCATCAAGTTTGGAATGAAATATCATAATAAAATATTTGGTCTAACTTTGTTAGACTATCAAAACACTTCAAAAACTATGATGCTCAACAGTTTGATTCCCTCTAACCTTCTTGGCTAAATATTTTAGAGAAACGCTAAAACTCATATTTACTATGAACTAACCTCAAAACACAAGTTTGATGAGACATCATTCTCATTTCCTCACTTGTCGAAATAATTGTATTACTCTTATTAAGTATTAAAACACAAGATTGATGGATCTTCAAACTCATTTTCCCAATTGTTTTGAGTGTTAGTTGTCAAGATAACTTTTTGTAATAGCATCAAGATAACATTTATCAGAAAAACTTGGTTCAAATATTAGATTTCTAATAGTCTTATCAATCTTTTTATGCCATAGTTTAGGTGCATTTTAAAGATCATATAGGGACTTAATCAATTTACAAACTTCCTTTTCTTGGCCTACCATTACAAATCATTCAGGTTGTTGCATGTAGATCTCTTCAGTGAGAATTAAGAAAAATAGTTTTAAACATCCATTTGATGTACTACATATTTTTCAATAGATGCAAGAGCTAACACAATTCTAATAGTATCTTGATGACAAACATGTGAATTAACATCAAAGTAATCAATTCCATGTACTTGTGTGTGCCCTTTTAGCAATCAGACATGCTTTATATTTATCAATTGGGTTATCAAGGTTACGTTTCTTTGTAAGTACCAATTTACATCCTATGACCTTTACGTCGTTTGGATGATCAACCAAAGTTCAAGTACCATTATGCAACAAAGAATCCATCTCATCCTCTATTGCTTCCATCCACAAGCAAGATTCTCTATGTTTTACTACTTCATAAGTAGTAGGATCATTTACTAAGCTATAGGTCATGAAATTATTACCATAGTCTTTAGGTGTTCTATCTCTTATTGATTTTCTCCAAGTTTCTATTTGACTTTCAGTGAGGGGTGTAGGGTCAATATCCATGACATTACCAGTTTGTTCAATTACTAACTCTAAGTCTATAATTGTGTCTGTAGAACCAGATAAAAAATGTGCTTATCTTTAAGAAGTACATTCTCAAAACAAACTGCATCTTTCCACTCTATCACATGATTAGCTGATGGATCCAAATATCTTCCCGTAACACTATCTTCTGTCCTACCAATGTATACACATGTGATCGTTTTAGTCCTTACTTTAGTCAATTTGAGATCATGAATTTTAACATATGTAACACAATTCGAAGTCTTTAAGTTATTCAAATTAGAAGAACATACAAACCATATCTCATAAGGTGTGGTAGATAGTTTGACATATGGTAATCTATTTAGAATGTAGTTTGATGCTGATGCAACTTCCCCCCAATAACTCTATGTATTACTTCTACTAAAAACTAATGTTCCGTTTTTACATTATGTTATTTCGTGTGATCGAGGTAAATAACCCCCCCCCCCCCCCCCCCCCCCCCCCCGAAGTCGCATCTAAATCTTTTAATTTAAATCAAGTTGATTTTCCACATGTTCATTAAAGATATGAAATACAGTTAGTGCTTCATCTTTAGATACTAGCAAATAAATATGACAAAATCGAGAACAATCATCAAAATGTTATCAATTAATTTTTACTTCCACGAGTTTTAAAATCTTTTAAATGAATATCATAGTGTATAAATTATAACAGTTGTGCTACTAGTTATCGATTTAAAAGGCTTTCTAGTTAACTTGGTTTGTGTACACACATAATATTTGTCAAATTTCATGCTTGTATCAAGAGGTAAATTACAAGTTTTAACAATATGTTGCATTTTACGATGATTCACATGCCCTAATCTATGAAGCATAATTATTGGGTCCATTGAAATATAGTTACTAACATGGTACAATTCATTTGCTAAACTTAATTTGCATAAACCAGTTTTAAAGTAAGCACATCCAAAAATAATATGAGTTCACAGTTAATATGGCTCTACCACTAGTCATATAAGAAGACATCCCATGTTAGCATAATCTACTATTTGAAATTAGAATTTTAGCTAAACTAGGAATATAAAGAACATTCTGTAAAAACAACATTCTACCTAACAAGAATGGTAGTTGAGCAACTCCCTCTTTTTTAACCTAAACCGTGCTGCCATCTACCAGGGACACAACCTGATTTGCCTTGCTGATCTCCTTCATGCCGGATCAGTTGTTCGTTGCATGCACTACTTGATGTAAACTTAACCCTAAATAGATAATTTCCAAGAATATTAAAAGATTAAGTTTACCTACATGTAATGCAGATTAAGTTGGAAATTATAACTGTTAATTGGTTTGATGGATTTTCAAGGTGTGAAATAGTTTAACAAGCCCAATTAAAAGTTCAATCCTATCAATCAACAATAATACTTAATCGTTTTTAGCATGTAAGATATTCAATAAAGATTTGTACACTAATAGGAAAGTAGAACACACACTCTCAATATTTGTGGACGATAGATAAATCAAATACTATTTTAGAGATGATAGATGGTATCACAAATAAATGAGAAGTGAAAAGAATTTACCGGGGTTGCAGATTATATATAGTTGCGGTGGGGGAGCAGCGAGATTGCGGGACTTGGTAGTCGACGGCATTGGCAGCGGCTGTAACACCCCGCAAAATTGAAATGACAATTTTGCCCTCGTGTGTTACGCACGTGTATTTTATAACGTGTTTTCACTACGTATTTTGACTACCGACTATTTATGCATTTTCCATATTGATTTTTATCCTACTTTGAGTCAACAAAAATATAATATTTCAATCTCCGTATTTTTACGTGCTTTTTATGTGTTTTCAATGCACGTATCAATTACGTATTTTTCCATCTCTAAGTGTGATATTCCTATGTGTATTGATTATTTATTTTACGTGTTCGAACTCGTTTTATAAAATGAAAATTTATTTTTCCCTATTTTGATTAAAGTGCATTTTTCAATTTTTGCACATATGATGCACGTGCTAGTTTTCTATCTCCATTTTCTTACTCTCATTTCTTATTTTAGCATGCATAAGTTTTAATTAAGCCTTCTTTTGATTCATGGACCTATAGAATAAAATCTAGCCCATTAGGAGAGGAGCCCACTAGATAATCAAATTAATTAATTAGAAATGAGCCCATGTAGCAAGCCCACTAGATAATCAAATTAATTAATTAGAAATAAGCCCATGTAGCAAGCCCATTATTAAAATCACATTTTTAGTTAAACATGTACTAATACATAACAAGTTACAATATTAGTACACATTTTTGAGTTATAGAAATGTGTTCATATTTGTTTGTGCATGTATGCATGCACACACAAATGTATTTGGACTATTTCTTGGGCAAGGGGGTGGCCGGTTTCTTCATGCAAGGGAGAGGGAAGATGAGTTAGTGCTTGTGAAGAGTGGGGAGGTGAAGGGTTGTAGGTTTTAGGAGTTAGGAAAGTGGAGAGTTGTAAGAATTAATATGGAGAGTTATTAGGTGTAAAATTATGCATAATGGACCCTAACCATACCCTATAAATAGAGCCTCATTTCCTACATTTCTCTTGCACCAAAAATATTATAGAAAGAAAGAAAGAAAGAAAGAAAAAGAAAGAGAGAGAGAGTCCTTTTGCTTGGAAGAAATGCTAGAGGAAGCCATTGCTAGGAAAGGGAGCTTTGCTAGGAGGAGGAGCCATTGCTAGGAGTTGTCTTGGAGCTAGAAGAAGTGTCTCATCTTTTCCTTCAATTGTTCAAGCTTCAATAAGGTGGGTGTCTCCTACTTTCTAATTCTTTTTTTTGAATGTGCATGTTCATAGAAATGAATGAGTAATATAGAATTTGATTTGATAAAATAGGACAAACCTATGCATTGGATGTAATGAAATATTGCTTTATTGAGTAAACAAACCCAACTTATGTTAATTAGTAATGAGAAAGAAATGTTGATTTGTTTTGTCATGAATTAGTATGCATGAATGAAGATATAATTGATTGTATGAAAAATGTTAGGAATACATTCTTTTGCAAAAATATTTTTGTAAAGTTAATTGAATGCCATAAACTTGTTTTGATTGTTGCCATGCTAGTTGAAAAGAAGAGTGCAACTAAAGGATTAATTCTATGAACCATATTAGAGTGTTTGCAAATTTGTGATTTGTCAAATGTGTGATATGTAGGAGAATTGTTAAAGAATGCTATATTTCGACATATGATTAGAGATATGATGAAAAAGAAAAGAGAAGGAAATAAATTCTTTTTTTTATGAAGTATGTTAATATATGTCAAAAATACAATTTTTGTATGAAAGGAATTTCTTTGAGACACCCATAATCGATTAAAAAATATGTTTGATTCTTAACACAAATTTTTATTTGTAAGATGTTGGGCATAAACTAGTTTTTTTAGAAAATCATGATTTTAATTTTCGAGTTTGAAAAGAAATGTAAATTTTGTAAAGAAAGGAATTTTTTTTTTAAAAATGAGATATATGCTAAAAAAATAAATTTGAACTTGTTGATTACTATTTAAGATTTCCTTTTAGTCCAAAGAGAAATTTATTCCAATATCCTAAAGGATTGGATTATTGGGTAAACAAGTTTTGTTAAAAAGAAACAATTTCAGAAAAGTGTGAACAAAAGTATATGGATACAACTTCTAAACAAAAAGCACACTAGGACTTACTGGTCAGTCAATGAGCACCTCTTATAAGAGATCTTGGGTGCAAATCTTGATAGCCATCTTTTATATTTTTTGATTGGTTTTAATAAGATGTTTTTTTTAGTATGAATAAATTCCTATTATAGTCATAAGATAAAATGGAAGCTATTAAAGATTGTTATGGAAATTTTATTGTCTATTTTAAGAAAGTGAAAATGAGACTTTAAAAATGGGGCTTTTGATTAAAACTCATACTTTCTTCATATAAAACGAAGTAATAAATATTAAAGTTAATCATAACTTTATTGCATATTTTGAGGAAAATGAAATATAAATTAATACATGATTTTTAACCTCAAAAAGTATTATTTGGGTAATGTGGATTTGTATAACTTGCCAGTAGAAATTTATAATGTTGAATCTTTTGTCAAGAAAGGAACTATTTGTTCTATGTTAGAGTGAAATGCATGAACAAGTTCTAAGATGAAACATGGATAATTGTTTAAGAATACCTTGAGTTAAGACATGGTTATTAAAGGGTATGTGTACCCATGTTTTCTTGTACATGAAAGCTTATGATTTTGAGTTAGTAAGACCTCGGTACCGGTATTATTGAAAGAAAAGAATTGAGAAATGATTTGGAGATATGGCTAAGGAGCCATCTCGTATTTGTTGATTAAGACCGGTAGGAGGAAAAACTAATTCTTTGAATGGAAATTATTCATGTCTTGAACTTAAGAAAATTTAGGCACATAAGTGAAGATGTAATAAACTTAGGGAAACGTAAGTGGGGTGCTCTATATAGTCGGCGGTGGACTCCAAGACTATAGACCCAGTTGGTGGACTGAGGTTGCCCTGTGGGAGACAGATTATTATATTTTATTCCGGGACTATGAGGATGGGTCGGCGGTGGACTCCAAGATCTTGAGTAGTCGGACGGATGGATTTTTTTGTGTTTATCGTCTCCAATGTATATATATATATATATATACTGGGCTAGAGGGTCACATACGGGACGGTTCGCACGATGTGGAATCTGTTATAACAGCCGGCGGTGGACTCCAAGGCTGGGATTCACATTCGTGGAATAGTCTGAACTTTGTTTTGCTACCGGGTAGTTTTCATGGCGAGGGATCGAGCCCTGTATTGTGACCTATGTAGTATGGGATGCATAGAATCCGAACAAGTGTGCATTAGTGTCATCCTAGTGTAGAATTGTGTGCATTAGGCATTAAGGCATGACATACACTTATGTTTAGAATAATCACCTTTGACACTTTACTTGTTCATTCAATATTTTTGTGATTTGTTAAAGTATGAGATCGTTATACTATTTCCGGCATAGAGAGGATAGCCGTGTATAACATTTCGTCAGTTGTAAGTAACTGACGTGCCCACAGATTGACATGCAGGTAAAGGACCGTTCATGGAGTTATAAAGTGGATATGCTATTGCTATATGAAAGTTAAAGATGTTGCAAATGATGTTAAAGTTATACAAGTTGTATTTCATTGTTGTAATCCTTTAGTCTTCCGTTGTGTAAAAACCAAGTGTAAAGGAACTCTGATGTATTGTGAATGAAAAGTTTTAAATTTTCCTTGTAAAATTGTACGAAGTGAAGTAAAGATCCTGTGAAATCTCGAATTTATCCTTATTTGAAATTCGGGGCGTTACAGCGGCGGTTGATGGCAGCGATGGTGGCAAAGTCGACAGGGTAGCTATCGGCAAGGGGGGGGGGGGGGGGGAGGCCGCAGTCGACGGAAGTTGCTGAGGTGGCTGAAGAGGGGGAGGAGAGGGGGTGTCAACGGTTGGGAAGATGGGGAAGCAGTGGTCGGTGATGGTGAAGGAGGAGGTCGGGTTGATGGGGGATCGACGGAGGCTGCCAAGGGTTTTGACGGTGTTGGAGGTAATAGTCGACTTCGGGTTCGAGGAAGGAGGGGGTGCTACGGCAGGCGGGAGGTCGGAGTCGAGTGCGACGAGGAGGGGGGTTGAAGGTGGTGGTTATAGAGGGTGATGGAGGGGTGGCGTCGGGTATGGTGCTTGGGATTGGGTTTCGGAATTCAAGAGGAAGAAGAAGAGATGGTGGAGAAGAAGAGGGGCTAGGGTTTGGAGTTGGGATTAGGGTTTATGATTTTAATTTTGGGATTTGGGAGCAGTTTTAGAGTTTATCACAAACCCTAAAATTATTTTTCAATGTCTTACACAAAAAGATTAATGAAGAGCAGAACTCAATCACAATATATATTTTTTAAATTAGGAATATCATTATTTCTCATTAATCTCAAGGCCTATATATAGGCTTAAAATAAATCTTGATACAAATATCAAAATATTCTAAAATCGTAAAAATATTCTAATGCATAAAAGAAAAATGTGCAAATCGTAAAACTACTACATATGACTATAATTTTTTTTGTTGAAGGAAAAGGTGGAGTATGGCCACCCTATTTCATTAATAAGGAGTTAATAAAACAAACTCAGACTACTGAGCCAAGTACAAAGCCTATAATATATGAAAGAAAACATAAATCCTCCTCTAACATGGGGGGTGGGACAACAGGAAGGTACATATATGCTTTTACACAAGAACATCAAAGCATCTAACTCTCCCCAACAAAAGCACAACAAAAAACAACATACTCCCCCCAACAAAGCCCTGGGGTGTTAGGGATCTATCAATAGAACGACCTCATCATTCAGTCGATCGTAGCTCCAATCTCAATCTCCTCGTTGTCATACTCCCCGATCTGGAAGACACTGACAATTCTCCCACGAGAACCTGTTGCAGCGACATAAGCCCAAAATGAAATAAGATGCATAATGTGAGTCAAATTACCCAAAATACTATTACTAGTCCCACAAAAGTAACATTTATTCCTATCAAGCCAAAGGACCCAGGGCGTTGCAGCGATAGCAATAAGCCAGGCCTCCCTCATAGATCGTCTCTTGTTCGCAAAATTAGCACCAACCCAGAGGTCCTCGTACTTACTTGGGTACTCCCCTGTACCCAGGGCACTAAGTACCTCAGCAAGGACCGCTTTGCTCCTGGGGCACTCCAGGAATAGATGGTCCCTAGTCTCAGGAGCTGCATTGCAGAGCCCACAGGTAGTACCCGTGCTCAGTTGACGTTTAGCCAGGTTCTCTTTAGTTAGGATGGCATCGTTCAGAACCAGCCAAAGGAAGATTTTTATTTCTAGCGGTGTTTTTGCCTTCCAGATGATACCCGACCAGTACGGGCATCATCCCCTAAAATGAATACGGTTATAAAGGGAGCGAACTGTGAAGGTACCATTCTTCTCGATATCCCTAGATTTCTTATCCGGTCCTTGAGAGCACTCAACTTCATATCTGGCTATATGGGACTGAAGCTCCACGAGCCTGAGCTGAGAGCCCAAGTCCAGAGTTTTATTAAAGGCCGGATTCCAAAAGTTTCTTTTCCATGTTGCTGCTACCGTGCAGTGCCAGTGCGATGCCTGATCATACAAATCGGGGTAAGGGTGTGATCGCCACACCACTTATCTCACCAGAATCTGGTGAGTCTGCCATTTCCAATAGAAGACATCACACAGCTTTTGAAAGGTTCATAGGCCTTGGAAATTCCTCTCTAGAACCAGGAAACGCGTGGGCCCACCCTAAAGCCCAGATTCCTTGTTCCATTCCCATGCAAGTATGTCTGAAAGAAATCCTGCCACCCTTTTCCATTAGGGTGGAAAATTTTCCACCACCACTTACCCTAGTAGAGTGATATTCATATCTCGAAAGTCAATAATACCTAGTCCTCCATGTCTCTTCTTCATGCACACTCTTTCCCATATGATTAGGTGATAGACGCCTTTATCGGGATTTGCACCTTTCCATAAAAAAACATTTTCGGATTCCATCGATTCTCTGAATAACCCATCGTGGAATTTCAAAGAAGTACAGGTAGTATGTTGGTAGGTTGGAGAGGACTGGGTTGATAAGCGTGACTCTCCCTCCTAGGGACAACGCTTTACCTTTCCAACCCGCTAGGCGGTTCTCCACCTGATCAATGATGGGTAGCCAATTAGCCTTCTTGAGTTTCCCCGGCCGGTCTCAACGGGAGCCCCATGTATTTAATGGGGAATTGTCGATGGAACAGTTTAGTATCTTGGCATGATTCTGTTCCTCCTCAGGGGCAAGGGCAATGGGGCTTAGAGCATTTTTCTAGAAGTTAACCCTGAGGCCGGACCATGCTTCAAAACTTCAGAGAATTCCTTTGAAAGCGATTGTTTCCCCGACATTGTCGTTTCCAAATAGAAGGGTGTCGTCTGCATACTGAAGGATTGAGCAGCCTTGGCGACTCCTTCCACTGGCCACCGATGAAATCCAGCCTACTCGTCTGCATTTACCCATCATAGATCAAAAACGTCTGCCACAATGGTGAACAGAAGAGGGGAGAGGGGATCTCCTTGTCTAAGGCCCCGTTTGCACGAAAATGATTGGCCTGAAACCCCATTCACCATGATGGCGTTCCTGCTGGTGGTGAGACACTTGCGTATCCATCCGACCCACCTTTCCCCGAATCCCTTACCAGCTAAGGTTTCCAGGAGACCTTCCCATTCAACCGAGTCATACGCCTTCTCGAAGTCCAGCTTCAGAAGATAGCTTTTGGCATTCGACCTGTGGCAATGATGGATGGTTTCTTTGGATGTTGCAATACAATCTTGGATACATCGCCCTTTAATGAATCCTATTTGCTTGCTACTAATGAGTCTATCCATCACCTGTCTCAGTTTATTAGCTAATGTCTTGGTGATAATTTTGATCGAGCAGTTAAGAAGACTAATAGACCGGAAATCTCCTACCCGCAAGGCATCTTCTTTGGGATCAGCACCACTTCAGCATAATTAATTCTTCCTAACCTGATCTTATGTTCAAAGAACTCGCCAAATAAGGCTACGAGTTAGTCTTTGATTTCCTCCCAAAACACATGGTAGAAGAGGATTGGAAACCATCCGACCCTGGGGCTTTCTCCTTTCCAAGATGCTTCACTGCAGCCCAGATTTCCTTTTTCATAAAGGGAGCTTCCAAGGCTCGTAGATCTGGGACCAGGTCTTCCGTGGGCTCACTCCAGAAGTCATGAGCAAGAGGGACTCTTACATCCGCCTTCCGACCAAGCAGATTCTTGAAGTGGAACTAGAATTCCCTTTTAATAACATCTTCTCCTTGTAACATTCCAGAGTCAGAATGGATCGAGAGAATGAGGTTAGATCTACGCTGGGCACTGGCAACCCGATGGAAGAAGGTGGTATTCGCGTCTCCATCCTTGAGCCACGAAATTCTGGATCGATGTTGCCATTTGATTTCCTCTAGTCTATACAGTTGAGCGATGTCCTCTCTGAGTTGAAGCAACCTATTCCACTCCTCTTGCAGTAGGTCTCTAGTTTCTTCCAACTTTTCGAGCTCCTCAGTACCCTCCAAAATCGAGTCCTTAGCCCTCCAAATCAATGCAAATATAGTCCGGTTCCATTTCCTGAGCTTGGATCTCAGTCTTCGTATTTCTTCACACCAGATAGCCACTGCTTCAATCCCTCTGGTAGGGCGAGCCCAGCTATCGTTAACCATGTGATGGAAACCTTGGACTTCCAACCATGCTTTCTTGAATCTAAATTTGGGGGATTTCCTGGGTTGCGCTTCACCGAAGGAGAGGATGAACGGAACATGATCCGATGTGGGTTTAGGAAGAGATTTCGCCTAAGGAAGAGAGGAAACTTGGTCTCCCAATCAGAGGAAACCAAAACCCTATCATGTTTAGCCAAAATAGGCATCAGTTGCATGTTAAACTAGGTGTATAGTCTTTCCGTTATGGGGATGTCGATTAGTTTAAGATCTGCAATAACCGCATTAAACGCTTTCCTCTCCGCATCACTAGAGCCTCTTTCTCTATGCTCTGAGGCAAACCTGGTAATATTAAAGTCGCCCCTACCACCTAGGGGTGCGGCCAGCGAGCGTGAATCGTTCGTAGCTCCATCCAGAAGGCCATCCTGGCGGATGCACAGTGTGGTCCATACACCACCGTAATTGTGTGGGACCACAAGTCGGCTAAATGTTGAAGCAGGACTGATAACGAAAATTTTCGATGGAACACATCTAGGCAGTTAAAAACTTGGGAATTAAAGCCAACGGCTATTCCCCCTGAGGCACCCACAGAGGGGCAGATTTTCCACTTAAAGATTCAATTCCCTCCCATTCTACTAAGCCTAGAGATATGTGCTAATTTGGTCTCCTGCAGTCCCACGATGTTGACTTTAGACTTTACGATGATATCCCTAACCATTTTCTTCTTACATCGCCTCCCTAGGCCTCTAATGTTCCAAAAAAGTATGTCCATTAATTACAACCATGGTCGGGGCCATGACTCGATTTGGAGACCGAGTTCAACATAAGGTTAACTTTATCACACTCCCATCCCCTAATCTTATTCAGGAGAAGGGCGTTCCTATCGGTATCGCTTACCGCTAAAACACAGGTCTTGGCTAGACTAAAATTCTCAGAATCTGACATGAAATTAAAAATAGATGCTAGAAATGAACGCGTACCTCCTTCACCGGTCTTAGCCGACTTAGCGGCTGCAGTAATATCTAGGTAATCGTCCAAGGACTCCTCAATAGCCCTCTTAGCAACTTTCTGTACTCTAAAACCTTTCTCGCTGCGAGAATGGACAGGGGCCTTCAGTTGTGATGATGGGTAAGTGGATGGGACATAATCTGGGGACATATCCAAGGGTTCATCTGCGATATCATCTGAATTCATAGAGTCCTCTTCCGAGTAGACATAATCATCATCAAGATTTAATCTAGCTTCACTATCGTCGTCATCCAACTCCAAACAGATCACGCTCTCAACAATACTAGACTCCTCAGTAACAGAATTTGTCGTAACTGAAATACTGGGCCCCTCTTTGGGCCCATTCAGTTCCACAGATCTATTGGGCCCCTTATTGGGCCCATTTGTCTTTTGCGGATGAATTTTAGGCCCACGCTCTATTGATGAATTTCAGATGAATTTCAGGTCCAGACCTACATTATTGAACCCATGTTCAACTGAGCCCCTATCACCTTCATAAGCCTCATTTGGCCCATTACCCCTCCGCTCTCCTCTTACGAGGTCCCCACTTCTTTCGAGGAGCCCATGTGACCTCTGCAGAGTCTCCGTCCTCTCTCTGGGACGTGTCATGCAATCATTGGGGGGCAATGTGGTCGAGGTTGGCTGTTAAGATATCGAGGGAAGAGGTGGAGGTAACGAGGCCTCGTTTGTGTTTGTCTTATTTCCCAAATTTGCAGCCCCTAGTTTTCTCTTCGTCTTCCCCAAAAGAGCTCCTTTTCTCCTTCAAAAACTGCTCCCTCGCTTCGGCTCCCTTCTTGTCATCTTTCCCAAAACAACACCCTTTTGCTTTAGCCCCCACCCCAAAGCTCCCACCTTTTCTTTTATTGGCGATCGATTTTGACTGTTGGCCAACATTGAGGTCTTGCCTCTTTCAGCTAAGAATCTTTTTGCCCCCTTCCCCTACTCCAATCGTAGCGTCTCTTCACCGTGAGCTGTGGGTTGAATTCCTTTTTTAGCTTTCTTTTTGCCCCACTTTTCAAGGGAAGTAGATGGGTCAGTCACCTCTGCCAAATTTGGATCTGGAGGCAGATCCACTTTTTGACTTCCATCATGACCGTTGGTGGTTTTGATCAGATCTAGATCTTGACCGTGCCAGACACAAATATGTGTACTGAAATAAAAATACTAAGCTAGTGGAACAATCATCCTAGACGATGTCTGTGCTGATAGAAATGCCCGAATCGTCTTGAACCGATGTCCTCATCATTCTCCCCAGGTGGGAGAGGGCTCGACCCAATCGAATCAAAACCAGTCCTCCTGTCATAATGCTCTAAAAGGTCTGGATCCAAGCGCTGGAGCTCTTCACGATCTATCCAAGTATTCTCCGACCCCGGCTTGTTTTTCCATCATACCAAATACCTATGAATATCACCATCTCTAGTAGAAACTATCTGATCATCCAAAATATTATCAAATTCTTCTATCGGTGGGTAAATAGTATCAGGTAGTGGGGGTAATGGGGAAATCTCACCATTAGGTTGCAGGGTAGGCTCATCTATAAGAGAATTTTTAGGGTGAAATTATGGGCCTTCAGAGGGTACTATATCATAAATATTGAAAGTCTTACTTATGCCAAAACCTTCAGGAAGGTCAACGACATATGCATTATCATTGATTTTATGAAGAATTTTAAATGGGCCTGCAGTACATGCATTCAACTTCTTAACAGATCTAGCTGGAAACCATTCCCGACGAATCTGAACCATCACTTCTTCACCCACATTGAAAATTTTAAATTTCCTTCTAATATCTGCTCTTAGCTTGTAGTTAAAATTATTCTCATTAACTTTTTTGAAAATTTCTCTATGCAAGTTATGAATGCGGGATGCAAATGTAGATGCAGACTCTGAGACTCGGTGATGTTCTAATATGGGGACAAGATCTATGGGCTACCTAGGACGATAACCATGTACAACTTCATGTGGATTCATGTCAGTGGTTCTATTCTTAGATGTGTTATAAGCAAATTCAGCAACTATTAATTTTAAGCCCCACATTCCCATGTTTTTCCCCACAAGATTACGCAAGAGATTTTCAAGACCGATTGACTACCTTAGTCTGTCCATCAGTCTGTGGGTGGAAGGCTGAAGAGAACTTCAATTTCATACCCATCTTGTGCCATAGGGTCTTCCAAAAATAACTCATGAATTTCACATCCCTATCTAACACAATGGTTTCTAGCAACCCATGTAGCTTTACAATGTTATCAAAGAAGATCTGAGCTACAAGAAATGCGTCGAATGTTTTTGAGCATGGGAGAAAGTGGGCCATTTTAGAAAATGGTCCATGACGACAAGAATGGAATCATGTTTCTTTAGAATTTTTGGTAAACCTAACATGAAATCCATACTCACATCTTTCCAAGGGCGACTGGGAACAGGTAACGGAGTATACAGGCCTGTGTTCTGTTTTTGTTGCTTAGCGAGCTGACAAGTATGATATCTGTTAATAAGTCTCGCAATATCTCTCTTTAGTTTAGGCCAGTAAAACCTATGTTTCATAGCATCAATGGTCTTGTTATGCCCAAAGTGTCCATCAAGGCCACCAGCGTGCAATTCCCAAACAAGATACTCTAGTAATGATGTACTAGGAATGTACAGTTTGGAGTGATAGAAGAGATAATCGTCATTCAAAAAAAAATCATTTATCACTCGAGTGATTCCATCCTTCAAAGAGGTGTAGATCTCGTGAAAATCTGGGCAAGAGACATACTCATCTTTTAATCTCTCAAAACCAATAGTTTCGGTGCGCAGTGTAGATAAGATCATGTGACACTAACTTAGCACATCCGTGGCCTTATTATTAGTCCCTTTTGTATGCCTAATGGTATACGAATATTTTTGTAACTCTACCCATCGAGCATGTCTTGGATTCAACTTTTGTTGAGAATTAAGGAATCTTAAGGCCTCATGGTCTGAGAAAATGACAAATTCTTGCGGCAGGAGGTCATGTCGCCAATAGCGAAGTGACTGAATTATCGCATAGAACTCTTTGTCATAAGTGGAGTATTTGTGTTTTGCTTTGTTCAGCTTTTCACTGAAATAAGCAACAGGATGGCTCTCTTGACTGAGGGCTCCACTTATGCCAATACCAGAAGCATCGCTCGTTACTTCTAAGACTTCAGTGAAATCAAGCAACCTTATGATAGGTGTTTGAGTCATTCTTTTCTTAATCTTTTCGAAGGCTTTTCTAGCTTCTTTCGACCAGACGAATTCACCTTTCTTCAAACAGTCGGTTATCGAAGTCATGATTGTGCTAAATCCTTGCACAAACCGACTATAGAAGGTGGCAAGAACATGAAAACTCCACACATCACGAATATTGCGAGGCTCAAGCCACTTAGTAATAGCTCATATCTTTTCTGGTTCAGCGGATACTCCTCAGACAGAAACAATAAATCCTAGAAAGATAGTCTGATTGGAAAGGAAGTTACATTTGGTAGGATTAGCATAAAACTGTTCCTTCATCAAAACACCGCAGACCTGTCTCAAATAATCAAGATGTTGCCCAACGGATCGGCTGTAAATAAGAATATCATCAAAGTACACCACAAGGAATTTTCCCATAAAGGGATGAACTACTTGCATCATGATTCTCATAAACGTGCTTGGGAAATTCATCATTCCAAATGGCTTGACCATCCATTCGTACAGGACATCCTTCGTCTTGAAGGAGGTCTTTCATTTATCACCAGGACGAACACGTATTTGGTGGTAACCACTTTTAAGATCAATTTTAGAAAATATTGTGTCACCAGACATCATGTTCAACATGTCATCCAAACGGAGAATGGAAAAATGGTACTTTACCGTGATCTTGTTTATGGCACGGCTGTCCACACACATACACAAGGTTCCATCTTTCTTTGGCATCAATAGAGCGGGAACAACGCAGGGACTGAAGCTTTCTCTGATGAAAGACTTTGCCAATAACTCATCAAGTTGCATTTTCAACTCAGCATTATCTGTCGGATGTATCCGATAATGTGGCAAGTTAGGTAAACTCGCTCCCGAAACCTGATCAATAGCGTGTTGGATGTCACACAGTGGGGGCAACTGGTTGGGGAGGTCAGCAGGAAAAACATCTACAAATTTTTGTAGGACAGGAGTAACTTGAGGCGGGATGAGTGACTTAAGATCTTTAGGGACTTCTCTCGCTGTGAGTAGAAGAATTGTAGCCCCTTTGTAATGCCCCGCGTCCGACTCAACTGCGCACGTGGCTACACGTGCGCGCACATGAAAGAACGGACACAAAAACTCTAGCCACGCCCACCACAGGCACCATCAAAAGATGGGTTAACCCTTAGGTGAACCTTTCTCATTTGGAACCTAATATAAACTCACACACACCCCATGCATTTCCGATATGGGACCTTTTTCCCAATCCAACTCACACTCCAAAATGAAGCTTGCATGCATGGGGTGTGTGTGAGTTTATATTAGGTTCCAAATGAGAAAGGTTCACCTAAGGGTTAACCCACCTTTTGATGGTGCCTGTGGTGGGCGTGGCTAGAGTTTTGTATCCGTTCTTTTGTGTGCACGCACGTGTAGCCGCGTGCGCAGCTGAGCCGGGCTCGGAGCGTTACACCCTTTGTCAATTTCTTTTGTGAGTTCCTTTTCACCCATATACGTTACTTCCTTGCCCTTTCTCGAGGGAGCTGGTGTTGTTTCAGCGGACCAGTTCGTGGTCTCACGGGTATGAGCTTTATTTTTAATCCGTCGAGCGGGAATACACATTGGTTGGATCGACCTTATATGGTCACATCATGTTCGTATAACTAAGGTCTCCTTAAAATGACTTGACCCACATCCATTTTGAGCACATCACACCAAATTTGCTCCTTGTAAGCTTTGAAGTCCAAAGGGACCAAACATCGATGTGTTTCTTGGAGGGCTGTCGCATCAATCCAAGATACTTTGTATGAACGTGGATGGGGTTCAGCTTTAAGTCCGATCTTAGCTACGATCGCAGAAGAAATAACGTTGACGCAGCTCCCACTGTTAACAATCACCTTGCAGTTTTTGCCACCTATAGTCGTAAAGGTGTGAAATATAGCAGTGCGCTTCCAATTATCTTCTTCTTCTGGCTGGGACAAAACACATCGACTACATTCAAGTGAGGTGATTGGATAGACCGAATAGGTCATCCTCTTCTTCGCTGAAGTCATCGCTTTCAATTGGCTCATAAGAAAACTCGTTGTCGGAATCATCAGCGATGACAGTGGTACCTTCTACTATATTGATCCAACTGGGACGGGATAGTTGTTAGCAACATGGCCATATCCCTTATATTTATAGCACTTAGTGAGAGGATCAACCTTAGAGTAGTATTTTCCTGTGTTCTTACCCTTGTTTTCATTTCTAGGTAGATAGGAATTTGAATTAGGCTTGCTGGGGTAAGATTTATTGGGGTACTGAGAAGAGGAGGGCTTAGGCTTAGAGGGGTCAGTGGAGGTGTAACGCCCTGTCCCAATACTCAGCCAAATTATTATTTTATTTATTATTTATAGTACACCTGCCCACCATAGGCTGCTTCAAAAAGTGGTTAACCAATTAGGTAACTCTTGATTATAAGCAATTATATTTTAATATTAATTAATCTTGCAATCTCCCGATATGGGATCAAATCAACTCATATATCCTGTTGCTCTCTCTCTTGTGTGACATCAGCCAACCCCTCTCTCAGGTGGGCCCCTCACCCACATCAGCACGCTAGACGGAGCACAACGCCTGACAGTGCTGCCCCCCTTCCTGGGCCCACACACTGCCGCCACGTCACCCAGCAACTGCCGCCACATCACCCAGCAACAGCAGCAGCTCTCTGCTGCTCCTCTCTGGCCCCACGTGCAGCCAACCAAATTCCATACAACCCCCTTATAGAAGCTCTATAGGACAAGGCTCCAATTCCTCTTTTATATTATTATTATATATATATATATATATATCTTGAAATTATGGGGTGTTACAGGAGGTCATTCTAGAGGTATGATCGGTCGAACCGCTGGATTTATAATGAGAACTTGCTTTAAGAGAATCCATATCGAGGACAAGGGCATAAACTGTCGCTAATGAGTCCACATTTCTATGAATTAGCTCGTTCCTCAAATCGGCTCGTAATCCAGCCCTGAACCTAGAGAGAGTTTGTTCTTCACTCTCTTTACCTAAGGAATTGCACCGAATAAGGAAGTCATCAAACTTATCAACATACTCTTGGGTGGATTTGCTTGTTTGATAGAGTTGGTTCCACGAATCTAGCAATTTGGTGTGGAACGATAACGGTACATATATCTCGGTGAGTTTCTCTTTCATGGTTTCCCAAGTGGCTATGGGTGCCAGACCTCGGCCTCTACTGGTATGTTCAAGATTGGTCCAATATTGTTGAGCTTTGCCAGTCAATTTTATAGTGGCAAATTTAACTTTCAGGGCTTCGCTCATGTCAAACCACACGAAGTGGTGGTCCATGAAACGGATCCAATCGAGATAAGCTTGGAGTTTCATACATCCTTCAAAGTGGGGAACATCAGCCTTAACGTTCTTTTTGTATTGTTCGTCAGAGTCACGATCTTGACGTCGATCGTCGCGATCATTCCCTTGAGGGATCTAACGATTAGCATGAAGCTCAGGGACAACAGTTTGATTTAATTCCACTTTCTCAAGCCTCTAATTAATATTGACAAGAGTTGCTTGAATGATAGCTAGGGTAGTGGAAATATCAGAGTTGTTCATCTCAGTTCGAGGATGGGCCCGCGGAAGTCTAGGGTTCCTAATGGGGTAGTTTGGGAGAGACAAGAAAGGCTCTTCAGGATCTGTGATGGTGCTGCGAAGGTGCATTCACATACGGTGGAAAACTAGGGGTCGTGTGTTTGCTGAAATTTGGGAAAATGTGTCCTAAATGCACCTAAGTTTTTTTCTTTTCTTTTTTTGATCTGAAATGATCTAAAAGAAAGAAAAATAAAAGACACTAAAATGATCCTAAATGAATACAAAAATTATGCCTAAATGATGCAAGAACTAGAGTTTTAAGAACATTTACTGTGATACCAAAATGATGTAAACTTAACCCTAAATGGAGAATTTTCAAGAATATTAAAAATTAAGTTTACCAACACGTAATGTAGATTAAGTTGGAAATTATAACTATTAATTGGTTTGTGGATTTTTGAAGAAGTGAAATAGTTTAACAAGCCCAATTAAAAGTTCAATCCTATAAATCAACAATAATATTTAATCGTTCTTAACATGTAAGATATTCAATAAAGATTTGTACACTAGGGGGGCGTTTGGTACGTGGGAATGTGCAAGGAAAACCCATATTTCCTCTTAGATTACCTTGTTTGGTATGTAACAAGCATAGTTTTGGAAGGAATGATAGATTCTCAAGGGAATCAAAATACTTTGTTGGGAAGGATTTCCATTCCCCCCCAAAAAACATGGGATTTGAAGATTCCCGTGGGATTTCCATAACAAACAATAAAATAATAAAAAAAAACTAGAATAAAAAAATATATTCCTCCCTAAAATTGCGGGATTTGAGCATTCTCATGTGATTTTCATAATAAACATTAAAAAACCCTCCAAAAAACTTGAATAAAAATTACAATAATAAAGGATTCCTGGGAATGCAATGTACTATACCAAACGCGATAATGCAACATTCCCGAAATCTTTATTCCCACCCCCATATTCCCGGCAATCCTTTCTTTCATAGGAATTTTCCAATCCGTGTACCAAACGCCCCCTAATAGGCAAGTAGAAACAATATTTGTGGATGACAGATAAATCAAATAATATGATAGAGATGATAGATGGTATCACAAATAAATGAGAAATGGAAAGAATTTACCGGGATTGCAGATTGTGTGTAGCTGCGGTGGGGGAGCAGCGAGGTTGCGGGACATGGCAGTTGACGGTGTTGGCAGCTGCGGTTGATGGCAGCGATGGTGGTAAGGTTGGCGGGGTGGCTGTCGGCAAGTTGGGGGGGGCGGGGAGGCTGCAGTCGACGGAAGTTGCTAAGGTGGTTGAAGAGGGGGAGGAGAGGGGGTGTCGATGGTCGGGATGATGGGGAAGTAGTGGTCGGTGATGGTGAAGGAGGAGGTCGAGTTGATGGGGGATCGACGGAGGCTGCCAAGGGTTTCAACGGTGCTGGAGGTAGCAGACGACTTCGGGTTCGAGGAAGGAGGGGGTGCTTTCGGGAGGAGGGTGATGGAGGGGTGGCATCGGGTGTGGTGCTTGGGATTGGGTTTCAGGATTCATGAGGAAGAAGAAGAGGTGGTGGAGAAGAAGAGGGGCTAAGGTTTGGAGTTGGTATTAGGGTTTAGAATTTTAATTTAAGAATAATGGGGTAGTTTTAGAGTTTATCACAAACCCTAAAATTGTATCTCAGTGTCTCACACAAAAAGATTAATAAAGCGCAGAACTCAATTACAATATATATTTTTTTAAATCAGGAATATCATCATTTCTCATTAATCTCAAAACCTATATATAGGCTCAAAACAAATCTTGATACAAATCTCAAAATATTCTAAAATCTCAAAAATATTCTAATGCATAAAAAAAATGTGGAAATCTTAAAACTACTACATATGGCTATAATTGTCAAACACAAATATCAGTACTGAACTAAAAAGACTAAGCTAGTGGAACAACCATCCTAGACGATGCCTGCGCTAATAGAAACGTCTGAATTGTCTTGAACCGATGTCCTCATCACTACTCCACTTGATTTTAGAACATATTCGCTCTTCACAGTGTTTTCAACTGTCACCATGCTTAAGAATTCTGTAGTCTCGAATTCAATTAAATTTAATTTCTCAAAACGACCTGCAGTTGAAGTTATTTTAGATATCTTGCATTGTACTTTACAATATCCCCACTTTTTGCAATTTTGCATTGACCCTTTCAGTTAACCGAAGTTGGAACATGTTTCAACTTTTGAGAATGATCGGCAATAGAATTAGCCAGAGTTACGACAACGAACCTATAAAATGTTAGAGCGAAACTTGCTTCAATAATCTTGTTTAACAATCACCTATAACTTGCTCATATTCCGAGTATGATCTTAAATCAGTATAAATTGTCTCAAATCAGCTAACCTTGTCTGGACTTTCATACGATACATAACAATTTTAAAAGTTCTACCAATTTATTCAGCAATTTATAAACAATCATATCAGCAACTAAAGTATCGCAAAAATTGCATTTCATTAATCGCTTTGAAACTCAAGATTAGAGTCTTCTAAAATATCATATTATAGCAAAAATGATTTTTCACACAATTTAAATATCTTATTTAAATCACCTAAATCTTTTCCAAATATCATGTTTATTATTATATAGCGTGTATCATGCAAACAATTAAGAAACTCTACATACCAAATTAAAGTATTAAAAGAGAAAGTTATACATCTTTGTACACAGCTTAAATAATTTTATACCTGAATATTGATAAAGCGCAAGTATTGAACTCACTTAGAAAAATCCGTTTAACTTGAACATCTGAACTCTGTTAAACGCACTATCTAATAATACCAATTTTAAGAGAAACTAAGATGTAATCTTCATTCTCATGGAAATTACAGTTGGGAATTGGTGAGGAGAAAGCAGAAAGAATTACCCAGGTAGTACAGAAATACGTCAACTTGATTGGCTTTGGTAAGTATTGATAATTAATAATTTCTAGAGGTTTTTTTCTCTCATTGCTGTTGCCCTTAGAATATGCTTCTTTTCGCGGTATTACTATTTACTGTTTGTTTCTCTAAATTTACCAAAACAAGTTTTCTTCTAGTTGTTCAAACTTCAAAGTGACTAGTTGCTTTCTTAGGCAGCTAGGCTCCTCATGTTATAAATTTGAATTTATGATGATATGAATATTTCTACCAGCAAGCATTAAGGGATTTCTACCTGTCCTGTAAGGGACTCTGCATGATCAATGTCATCATCGTCATCTTAGTCATGACCATTTGATGGGCTAAGCCTCATTCACCTACAATTTGATGGGCTGTGCTGTAAAGTCAGACTCTTTAGTTGGTGGTCTTGGATGTGATAGGAGCTTCCTTTAAGTTATTCTATTTTAAACTCATTCAAGTATGAGAAACCTTTGAGCGATCACATATTAATACAAATGAGTTTGTGTGTGTGTGTGAGGATCGTGGAGGGGATGAAAGAATCTAGTTGATTAGTGGTTTTGACAACATACAGGCAGGATGGTTCCACTAATTTCCAAACAGTAACATGGAATCCTTGTATTGGTCCAAGTATACAATGTAGTATGTAGTATGTATTGCAATCTTTCGGCTATGTACGGAACTATCACTCAGATTGCAGATTGATACACGTTTGGTCCGAATGACAGATAGGTGCTACTGTTTTTTAGATAGATTCTGCAGTTTTCGGGTGAATATGAAATGGGAACTACTAATTTGGACGTTGTGTCAGTGTGAAAACATTGTGAGTTGTATATAATGATTCTTTAACTTTGTAAATTTGCCCAATCTATTCTTTCATTGTGCCTTTAACTTTGACATAATTATTAGGCGCATTATTTGTTACTGCTGATTTTGGTGTGCGAGTAAACAGATAAATTTGTGGATTCTTTTGGAAACAATCAAGGTAAACTTGTTGACTTTCACCGGCGTTTGACTGTTTCTTGCCACAGCTGTTGACTTGCAAAAAAGTTCGATACACCGGGATGAATTCCGGCAACAAAACCTCCGACTCAAGTCAGTAATCAGGAAGATTATGAAAAAGCGTTTATGTGGAAAAAGATTGATTACCTTTTTATGGTGGGGGGAGAAGGGTATTTATAGTCGTTAGAGACAGTTTAAAGATAATCATTTATCCCTATGTCTCGGTGTTTCTGGATAAGGTGTAGAGTTTAAATCATTTCATAATAAGAGATTTGGTTTAAACCGTCTCTTAGAGATAACAATAAATTTGAATTACTCCTTAAATATGCGAATTGGTTTGTAACGGGTTGCTACCCATACCCAATAGGACAGATCTGTTTTTGGGTCATTGAGCTTTGAAGAAAGACCCAGTTCCCAATTCAGACCTGTTTGTAGGTAAAATTACCGTTTTATTCCTGAGAGCTTTAAGATTCGTGCCCGATTTGAACGGTCCTGATTTTTTTTAATTTTTAGCCATATCACAAGCCCCCCACTCTTAAAGGCTGAGTTTTACAGCCTTTGAGGAGTAGTTCGCCCGTTTTTAATGACTTATAGAATTTATTGGAGTTCTCGGGGGAGTTTGGATCTTACTCAAGGTGTAACGGTGTTATCCTGATCTTGTAAAATGCCCAAAATTATTTTTAGAATTTTTTGGATTTTTGTGATTTTTTCCATTTTTTTCTGATTTTTTTTCCAATTTTTAATCATTTTTTGAATTTTTTATTCAATTACCGAATTTAAATAATTAATTACCGAAAATTTTAATTAATTATTCTAATTTAATAATTATTATTTTCTGAATTAATAATTCTTTTTAGAAATTTCTAATTAATTTTTTCGTTTTTTAATTGATTTTTCGATTTTTTTAAATAATTAATTCAAATAAATTAATATTTACCTGTACACATGGCGCAATTCTGTGCGTTGATCACGATCAGGTGAGCGCGCATCACAAAGTGGGTGTTTTTCTCCAATTTCACGTTCGGGGAATGCTTTGCTCGGATCATGCCGCCGACCCACAAGAGGACACCACGTGGCCGGTCAATGTTGACCGTTGACCGCCACGTGGATATATAATTTTTTGTTTCCCTTTCCCGCCTTCTTCTTTCTTCTTGTCTTCTTCCTCAACTTCACCCTTCTCCTTCGTCATCAACTTCGCCCCTGGCCCTCGTCCTCGCTCCTTCTTCATCTCCGACCTCACTTCCTACTGCGAGCTTGTCTCTGGCTTCCTCTCCGAGCACTACATGTGGCCGGCGAAGAAAGGAGCTCGCCGGTTGTGGGAAGAGCTTGTCGATGGAGGAGTTGGGCACGGGAGGAGCACGCCATTAGGAGCTCGACGGTAGAGGGCGAAACTCTTCAGTGGAGGAGCTTGACATTGAGGGAGTTTGACGAGGCGGAGTTGGGGCTAGGCAAAGGGGGAGTCGGCGAGGAATGGAGGTGAGCTCGAATTTGGGTTGGAGTTGGAGCTCGGCGCTGAAGTTTGGCGGACTGGAGGTGAGGTCGACGAGGGGAGCTCGACGAGGAAGTTGGAATTCGGCACAGGAGCTCGATGCTCATGGCAAGGAGTTTGGAGCTCGACGATGGAGATGTTTGAGCTCGACATAGTGGAGGAGGAGAGGAGCTCGAGCTTTGGCATTGGAGCTCGACGAAGCTTCGACGAGGAAGAAGCACGGCGAGGAGTTCGGAGCTCGATGATGGAGATGTTGAAGCTCGAAATAGTGGAGGAGGAGAGGAGCTCGAGCTTCGGCATTGGAGCTCGATGGGTTCGTCGAGGGTTGAGCTCGGCGACGGAGGTGAAGGAAATGGTGCACAGTGGGAGTGATGGAGGTAGAGCTCGGTATTTGAGTTCGATGGGGATCTGCAGCTTGAAGCGGTGAAGGGAGGAGCTCGAGCTCAGAGTCAAAAGCTTCGACGAGGAAGGATGGGATAGAGTTCGACGAAGGTGAGCTCCAGCGACGAAGGTGACGAAGCTCTGAGGTTTTTTTGCACTCAATCTCGAAGGGAAGAAGAAGAGGAGGGTTGCGGGTTTGGGCCTATAACGGGTTCAAACCCAACCTATTAACCCATTAATCTTTTTTTTGGTGCGAATCTGAGCCGTCGATCATGATTTGAGCACGGATCACGAGGATTTTTTCTCCATTTTTGAGTTCGGTGGCGCGTTTGCTCGGGATTTTGGATCCGAGCAACGTTGCAAGATTTGAGCCGTCGATCTGGATCAAACTCACATCTGGAGGCAGATCTGATCAGTTTTGGATCTGAAGGACGTGGCGAGATCTGAGCCGTCGGATCTTGATCAAGCGCGATTTTTAAGGCAATGTTTTTTTACAATTTCAGGTTCGGAGCCACATTTGCTTGAAATTGGCTCCGAGGGACGTGGCGCAATCTGAGCCGTTGGACCTTGATCAGGCGTGAATATTAAGATGAAATTTTTCTCAATTTCACGTTCGGAGCCACGTTTGCTTGGAATTGGCTCTGATGGATGTGGCGCAATCTAAGCAGTCGACCAGGATCAAGCTCGCATCGTGAGCCAAAGTTTTTTCCCATTTTCTCGTTCAGGGACACGTTTGCTCGGATTATGGATCCGAGGGACGCGACAAGATCTGAGTCGTTGATCAAGATCAGATGCGCATCTTGAGGCAAAGTTTTACCCTCTTTTTTTTTGTTCGGCGCAGCTGTGTTGTAATTGTAACGCCCTGAATTCCAAATAAGACCGAATTCAAGATTCCACAGAATCTTTACACTTCACTTCGTACAATTTTATAAGGAATTTTAAACTTTTTTATCATACATCAGAGTTCTTAACAATTTTGTACACAGCGGAAAATAAAATGAATTACAACAATGCAGATAATATACAACTTGCAACATCTTTAACAAGTAATTAATCAACAGCATCGAAATCCACTTTATTCTTTCTTGAAAATCCAACTCCTACATATAAGACTGTGGGCACGCCAGTTGATTACAACCGACAAAAAATGTTATACACGACCATCCTCTCTATGTCGGAAATATAACGATCTCAATACTTTAACAAACCACAAATTTTAATGCAAATAAAGTGTTAAATGTGACTACACTAAACATGTAAGTGTATGCAATGCCTTAATGCCTAATGCAGATATTTTATACTAGGATTCTATGCATCCCATACTACATAGGTCCGAGGACAAGCACCTACGTACTCCACATTTAAGGGTTCAATCCCTCGCCACGAAAACTACCCAGTAATAAAGCAAGGTTTAGATCATTCCACGAATACGGATCCCATTTCCGGAGTCCACCGACCGACTGTTATAACAAACTCCTCATCATGCGAATCATCCCGCAAGTATCCCTCTAGCCCCGGTATACGTATATACATTGGAGTATGGCCCCCCGACTACACATAGTCCTGGATTTAAAATAAAAGCTCGTCTCCCACGAAGCAACCACAGTCCCATAATCTACCGCCCGACTGGGTCTATAGTCCCGAAATCCATCGCCCGACTATATGGAGTGCCCCACTTACGTTTGCCCAGGTTTACTACATCTTCACTTATGTGCCTAGTTCTTAGTTCAAGACATGAATAAATTTTCATACCTAGAGTTAGTCTTACCCCCTACCGGACTTAATCACAAATACGAGATAGCTCCATGGCCATATCTCAAAAATATATCTCAAATCTTTTAATTCAATAGTGCCGGTACCCGAGGTCTCACTAACTCTAAATCACAACTTTTCATGTACAAGAAATCCATGGGTACTCATACCCTTCAATAATCATGTATAAAACTTAAAGTATTCTTATCTTCAACTTATTCATAAATAGATCAATGTCTTATTTTAGCACTTATTCATGATTCACTTATTCATTCATAATCCTTAGAAGTAATAATTCTTTCCATGAACATAAAATTCATCCACTCTAAGTCTCTTTAGCAACTTAAGCACATATAATATATCTCAACCACATCGACCTTTCTTAAACAAAATAAGAGTATAATCTCGAGAAATCCATAACAATATTTTACTCTTCTTCACAAAATGAAAGTCATATTTTCAAATAATAAGTTTGAAGTCAAATAATTCATTTTTCTATCTCAATTCCATTTTTTTAATATCTCAAATATACATGAAAATTTCTAAAACTATTTTTAGTAAATTTGATATCATTCTATATGAACATTACATTTTTTTGTCCAATTTTTTTAATGGCATTAAAATATTCCTTTTCGTTTAAACAACTCAAAAATGTTTTGAAGCTATTAGGTTTCGAACCAAGCTCCCCCCGCCCACTCTGTGAACGCCCAAAGTCCAAACCGAAAACCACTAAGCCCATGTGGGCTTTTTGTTATAAATGTAGGCTGAAAACCTTACATATAAATGTTTCACTGTTTATATGATTTAAATAAAACCGAAACCAAAAAAGAGTGTTGCCAGGATTTGAACTCGCAACCCACACTAACAAGCGCGCTACAGTAATGTTCTTAAAAGAGTCCCCGCTAACCACTAAGTCCGAGCGGGACTATTGTTTAGGAATCGTATTAATATGATTTTGTTCATACAATTCTGCAGTTGATTATTTTTTCGCAAACTCGTTTATCCAATGATCCAATCTTTTAGATACTGAATTAAACTTTTCTTTGACTGAGATTAATTTTAAAACAGCAGCCAACTAATTTCAAATTCATTTTAAAAATATATTTCTATAGTTCGTCTTTCCATTTTACATATCAATTTGCATTCTTCTCAAACTTGAATTTAAGAATTGTATTCGTTAAAACTAGTTTTTGTACTCAATTATACTAATTAAAATTTTGTAATAAAAACCCAACATGCCTCTTAATTATCCAGGAGGATCTCAAAAAAACTCTTTTACGCAAAAATTTATAATTTCAACATAATATAGTAATAGGCATAAGTTAACACATTTCATGACAACAAATTAATTTGTTTTTCTATCTTTCTCCTTTCTGATCATCAAGGCACATATTGAATATAACATTGCTTCTACAAATTTTCATACAAATCATATATTCGACATGTACAAATTTACAAGCATAATAGTATGATCAGTGTTCTAAAAAGCGGCCTAGGCGGCCCCCAACGCCTCGACTAGGGCCTAGGCGTTTATGAAAATCGGAAATGGGTTCTGGGCGGCTAAAATCGGACCTAGGCGGCGTTTAATTGGTCTAGGCGGGTCTAGGCGGGTCTAGGCGGACTAGACCCGCTTAGGCCTTAAGTAATTTACAAAAAAAAAAAAAGTAAAAAAAACCCACCGCTCAAGCCTTAAGTAATTTTTTTAAAAAAAGTAAAAAAAACCCACCGCTCTCACTTTCTCCTCCTAATAAAATTTAAGCATATTTTTAGTCTTTTTTTTATCTTGCATAATTTGACATGTCTTCGCACTCTCACAGCAATCATGTTAAAACTTACAAGTATGGACTTTAATATCACTAACGCAGCCAAATAAGTGAAGTTATGCACCAAAGGGGGAAGTTTATAAGAAGTATCATGTGCCAACAATTTCAAGACTCAATCAGTCTACCAAATTATAAGTAGTATGCTTTTCCTCATTAGGGAAGCTATTTATTCATCTTCTATTTTCAGCTCCTAAAATGTCACCCAGATCTACATATCTTTTCAAAGCAATCTATGGATGGCCAATCCACTTAGTATGGGACATCATGTCATGAGATGGGAGGAAGTTATCTGATTTAAGTGTGGTTATTAGTTGAAGCTGTTCATCGTTATCAAACATATCATGAGATCATCTATCAACTTTACATTTATTCTCTCTTTAGAACTTGTATTCTTTTATGAGTAGCCACAATGTGGTTTACATCGAATATGGAGAAGATAGAGTCCTAATGTTCACCGATACAATAATACACCGATTTGACTATGTGAAGCCCATCCTACAATTGCAAAGAGAAAAAGTTCAATAGTAAAAATGAGTAGCAATAAAAAGTAAAAAAGGGTAACAACAAAATAAACCCAAAAGATCGATAAATAAATAAATAAATAAACAAATAAATAAATAAATAAATAAATTAAAAACACTGCCTACTGCCTAGCCGCTTAATTCCCGATTACAAGGTCTAGGCGCTAGGTCCCCATCGGCCGCCCGACTACCGCCTAGCTCTTTTTAGAACATTGAGTATAATTCATGACATTAATTCTTTTGTCAATACTCTTCTTTCTAATTATCATGGTAGCATTTAGTTACTTAATCACAACAAGATTTTTTTCATTCATGGCATATTACATTAGCATGAATTTTGTCTACATACATCACATCAAATTCAATCTATACTATTCATTTATAAATTTTAGCATGCATTCTCTACATTAGAAAGAAAGAGATCACTCGCCTCTTATGAAGAATAACAACCAAGAATGGAGAGACAACTTCTAGCTTCTAGCTTCTAGCTCCAACAAAGCAACTCCTAGCTCCTTCTCCTCCTAGTAAGAGCACTCCAAAAAGAACTCCAATGCACAAGAACACTCACTTTCTCTCTTTCTTTTTCCTCTCTTTATTTTTGTTTATTTTAAGTGTGAAACAAGAAGAAAACAACTACGGTTTAAATTGCAAAATTCTCCACCTAATAAATTACTCAACTTTTCATGTTCTTAACTCCCATAACCTCCAACTCTTCACATCTCCACCACTTCAAAACCTAACCCCCAACTCCTCATGAACAAAACCGGCTAACTCACTCAACCCTTCATCTTCACACCGGTCAAGCACAGGAAAAAAAGAACCAAACTCCAACTTCACATCCGAAGATGTGCCCCAGCTGAGCTGTCACGTCAACCAATGGCTTGACGAAGTCAAAGCAGCTCAATCTGCTTTTGCTTCAACGTGGGACCCCCACCTCTCTGTGAACATATTTCACCAAAGTGCCAACACATACATTAATTTTTCCAAACAGACATTGTTTTATTTTTTTCAACAAACAGACATTGTTTTATTTTTTTCAACATACATACATACATACATACATACATACATACATACATACATACATACATACATATATATATATATATATATATATATATATATATATATATTTGAAATTACAGGGTGTTACACACACTCTGGAATTTATTTTGAAAACAGGTATGCTTAAATACGCGCACCGAAACAAACACGTGCGTCGCACGTAAAATATCAAAAATACGAAATTCAAAGTTATCAACGGAAAAATATTAAAGATAATAAAAATACAATATAAGAAAATTTATTTATTAATTTTACGACGTATTGTACATAGAAAACACGTGCATTATATGTATAAAATTATTTTAATCAAAATAGAGAAAAATGAATTTCTGGTTATAAAAAAATAGATTTGAATACTAAAATAATTAACTTAAACACATAAGAAATATTACACGTAGCGGTGGGAACACATAATCGATACGTGCATCAAAAACACGTAAAAGCACGTAAAAATGCAAAGATTGAAATTTAATATTTTAGTTGACTTAAATAGGATAAAATATACAGAGAATGTATAAATAGTCAAAAATCACAATACGTAATGAAAACCCGTTATAAATATTACCAGTAACGGTACAAAATATACGTTCATAACACACAAGGGCAAAATTATTATTTCCAATTTTGCGGGGTGTTACACTTTCTCCCCCTTAGAATAGTTCTGTCCCCGGAACTCGCTAGGGTAACGTTTGTATTTTTTACACGCCAAATAAAATATCTTATTATCTATAGAAAACTGTAAACATTCAGAAAATAAATGTAGTATAAAAATAAGCAATGAGGAAAAACAAGGCAAACTCTATATAAGAAAACTATGAGTATCAAAATTTTATAAGAATGGAACAATAAAACTAGAAAAATAGCATAAGAAAATAAATGTGACAAAAGATATGATAGATTGAGAGAAATTTACATACAAAATAATATTAGATGAACCATTAGATAAAAGGAAAAAAAAATCAATTAAGTCATTAATTGCGGAATAGTTCGGAAAACAATGCAATAAAGAGAAATATAGTCAATAGTTAATTTATAAATAGATGTAGTAGTCAAAATTCATCAAAGTAATAAGCAGTAGAAAGATCGCAAACTGAATTGGTATTGTATAACGAAATCGAATTAGCAATTTAAAAGAAGACTATTTAAATAAGAGTTTGAAAAATATACAAGAATGAAATATGGTCAACATAAAAAATGATTTTGTATACCAATTAATATCATATAATAATTTGTAAGGCAAATATGATAATTAAATATACGATTTGAACAGATACAGAAAGCATATATCGAAATAGTTTCGAATTGTCAAGTAGAGCCAGAAAAACCAACATACAAATTTATATACGTATATAAGCGTAAAAATCATAGAGTGAAACAAACAATATCATGATACGAAAATTATAAATGATTTGTAGGAGTAAAACAAAACATCATAGTAGAACAAGTAACAACATATTATTGAAATAGTGCGAAAACTAATCATATAGAAATAACTTACGAATTGAAAGTTTTATACCTAGCTAAGGCGATTTCTTCTACAGGGTCCCCTCTTCTCTTCTCCGATCAGATCCGTCTCCATCTCCACTCCGATCCCCAGTCTCCTTTTACCTTTTCTTCTCCCCGTTCTCTCCTCTACAATCCCTTTTCAGCTCCCGTTGTTTCCCCGTCTTTGCCGCTGGTGAGCGCCCCCCGCTCCTCTCGTCAGTCGTCGTCATCTCCTGGTGGTCTTCTTTGCCTCTCTTGCCTCGCCCCCTCCCCCCCCTCTAGTTCAGGCGTCTTGCATCTACCCCTGGTCTTCCGACCAAGCTTCGGAGCTACCCCGTTTCTTCGACGCGCCTCCGGCGTCCGGTTCCGGTGGCATCTGGCTTTCCCTCTTCTTCCGCGAGCAGCCTCTACTTGCACTGTAAGTTTATTTCTTTATAGTATTCCATTTCGGTTGTTTTGGTTGGGTCTCTCCGCTTGTTCTTGCGTGCTTTAGTGCGTGGTGTAGAGCTTTTTGTCTGTTATTGAGGGTGAAGTGGGAGCTCTGTGCTTGCTTCCCACCCCCCTTGCAAGTTGATGATTCTTGGCCCGATCTTCTTCTCTCTTACTGGCATTCTAGTGTGCGGCGCCATTACGGCGGTGTGTTTCTTCTCCAGTCCTCTCTTTTCTTTCTCTGTTTGCGGCAATTTCCTTTAGTGGGCTGTGCAACTTTTGGCCCATGGATTTGACGTGGGTAGAAGTGGTAAAAAAAATAAAAAAAAAAAATGTTTCTGGCGGCCCACGAGCTCAATCCCATTCTTTGGCTTCTGGGCCCCCCCGTACTCATCAATTGGGCTCGTTGGTGCCTCTTAGGCAGTCTTTCGAGAAGGTTCACCCTTTTCAGTATTCCCGCTCTATCCATCTCAGAGCCTCTTCATCTTCTTCTTCTTCTCTCTCGACCTCTCCCCTCTCTTGGCCAGTCTGTTTTCGTTGCCTTCAACGTGGCCATTACAAAATCATTTGCCCCAACAGGATGAAATGCCATTTCTGTCTCAAAGAAGGGCATGCACAGCAGAGGTGCTATGACCTACAAAAAATGCTAGGGCTTCCTGTCGGAGCGCCTATTTCCGATCAGGTCCTTAGTGCGATTGATCTTCCCTCTCTTCGAAACAAACTGCCTCTTCCCTCGCAAGCCAAAGTGCGTAAACTTCAGGTTTCCTCTACTCCTCCACTGTTGCCTACTCCTGCCGCGAGTACGCGTATTTCTGAGGTGACTTCTACTGCGATCCCTCCGCAGGTTTCTGCCTCTGTTTCCGTCACCAAGCAAATGACCACTCATGTATTTGTCTCCAAAGACCTGCTTTCAGATCGATTGAAATCATTTAGCACTTATGGGGCTATCTCCTTTACCGGTGGTGTGGTACCCTTCTTCACTCTTAATTCCTTTTTATGTAACTTTTGCAATATTAAGGAATGGGATTGGGTGCTGTATAATTGTTCGAATGGGGATATTGTTATCCGTTGTCCATCTCCTAAGATTTTGGAGGAGTTGATGGCGTCTCCCTCCCTCTCTATAGGATCCATTATTATCAATGTTCGCCAATGGGTCACCATCCCTACTCAAATGCAGTCTGTTGCATCCTCAGAAGTTAAAGTTTCCTTAGTTGGGCTCCCGCCTTTCTGTGATTCACCTCGGGTGGTTGGGGAATTGGCTCACTGTATTGGAGAGTTGGTCCGTATCAGTTCTAAAGTTTGGCTGGCTTCGGGATGTGTGCAAATTGAGGCTATTTTCCGGCGCTCCATGAGCTCACCTCGTATTGAAGCTTTCTGCCTGTCTGATGGTATCTCATCTTTCTCTGTATCGGTTCACTATCATGACTCCTCCCTAGCTTCTCAGACCACTATCAATTCCAAGTCTGGATCAGCTGTGGAGCACTTTCAAGCTGATTTGAATGCCCAATTCCACCCGGGTACTTTTGCTCCTCCGATCCCTTCCCCCCCCGCGGTGAAATCTTCTCGTGGTTTGTCAGTGCGCAATAAAAATCCGAGTATCCCCAAATCATCCTCTTTTACCCCGGTGACTAAGATTTCTCCTTCTAAAGCGCCTAACCTTGTGTGGATCAACCCCGATCTTCACCCGGCAAAGGTGGCTAAGTCCCACTCTCTTGCGGCTACCAATAAAGTTGCTGAATCTTCCGTCTCGCACCACAAAATTTATCAGTCTGCTGCTCCTTGTTCTTCTGCCCAGTATGTTGCCTCTTCCTCTCTCCCTAAAGGATAATCTTCCTCCTCTCCGTGGCCGGCATGGGAAGTTAATCCAAATTTTGCCTCGGATTGGGAGCAATTTCAGCAGATTGCACACTTTCCTACTCCCAAACGCGCTGACCCCGCTTTCGAGGCTGCCATTCACAAGTCCTCCGAGGCCTCTAAATCCCAAGCTTGGATTAATGAGGATCCTTTGCTTTTGGAAGAAGAAGAGGAGCTGAACAAAACCTCTCTCTCCAAGCAGGTATTCCCCGATCCTCTTGTTAAGCATTCAGCTTATTTTAGCATTATTTTTGCATTCTGCTTATTTAAGTTAATGCACCTTATTGCTCTTGGAAAATTACTTAGTGTCTCCCATCGGGACATTATCTCCGTTTTCTCTCCGCACTCTCGTCTTTTGTATCGTGGTGGGATTTGTCCACCCCCCGATACGAAGATCCGAAGACCGCGGTTGTTTCTCCCTTCCCACCCACATTGCTCTCTGGAGTATGAGAAGGGGGAATTAGTAACACCGGACTCACCTACGGTGGTCTCTAGTTCATCCTCTTCCAACTCCTTGTCTTCTCCCCCTTTTCATTCCTTGGATCAGGGTTGTTCTGTAGCGGACTGTGGGTCTTCTGCTGTATCCCAGCAGCGGTTTATAAGATCTAGCGCTCGTTTATTGGCTATCAAAAAGAAAAATATTCTGAATGTCAAAGTTCAGCCGCCCAGTGAGTATATCGGGATGTCCTCCTCATCCGTATCCTCTCCCCTTGCTCCTAACCTCTCATCTTCTCCCAAGAATCAGTACGGTTCAATCTATTTCCCTATCTTCGATTCCATTTCGGATGGGAAATTGTCTGGCCTTGCTCATAAGATGGGCTTCCTGCTTAAACCTGACCCCGTGCATGGTTCCCAGGTCATTAGGAAATTGGAACGTAGTAGAGTTTTGGAGCACAGTCTTTCCAATGATTAGCATCTCTTGGAACATTCGAGGCCTGAATTGCCCGGCTAAACAAAGGGCAATTTTCGATCTTATCTCCTCCTCTCGTTGTGACCTAATTGCTATTCAGGAATCCAAACTTATTTCTCCTTCCCCTACTATTTATCGGGCTTTAGGCGGCTCTATTATTTCGAATTGGATCGCACTGGATGCCATCGGTTCGCGGGGTGGTATGCTTGTCGGATTCAAAGAATCGACATTTTCTCTGATAGGCATCCACCGCCTTACCTTCTTTCTAATCATCCAACTTCACTGGTCTCAGTTTAATTGTCCCCTGACCGTTATTTCGGTGTACGGTCCCTCTTCCGCAGAGCGGCGCCCTCTGTTTTGGAATGAATTCCTTTCTTTACTACCGTTTTTATCGGATCTCTACTTCTTGTGTGGGGATTTTAATGTCACACGTTACGCCTCAGAAAGATCTAATCCGGCACACTCTTCCAATCAATCTGACTCTTTCAATGATTGCATTAGGACCCTTCAGCTAGCTGACCTACCCATCTCTGGTAGATCCTATACCTGGTCTAATCAACGTCAACCCCCTTCTCTAGCCAAACTCGATCGATTTCTGGTATCTCTATCTTGGATCGATCGATTCCACCTTTCCGCTGCTCAGGCACTCCCTAATCCCTCTTCTGATCATTGTCCGATCTCTCTCTTTTCTCACTTTCCTTTTCATCACAATCACAAATTTCGTTTTGAAAAGTTTTGGTTACAAGACCAAGTTTTTGTTAGGCTGGTGGAGGAGTGCCTAGCAGCTATCTCAGGTTCCTCAGGGCTGGGAAACATCCTTCTTAAAACACATGCTATTAAACACGGTTGCAAAATCTGGCGGTCGGAGAGGCATAACAACTCCGTCTTTCTAAAAAAATTTCTTCTCCAATCTATTGAGTCTTTTGACCAAATGGAGGAGTCCGCTCCTTTATCAGCAGCAGCTTCTGCAGAACGTTTTTCTTGTAAGTTGGACTATGCTAAGTTACTTCAACAAGACCATGTTAAATGGGCCCAAAGAGCCCGAGTTAAATGGTTACAAGAGGGTGATGCTAATACATCTTTTTTCCACAACTTCGCGTCTCATAGACAACGTTATAACCGTATCTCTTCTCTCTCTGTTCCAGCTGGTGAAGTTTCCTCCGACGAGGATATCCACCGTGAATTTTTCACCTTCTATAAGAACCTAATTGGTTCGTATAAGCCTCGCTCCCTAGAGTTAGATTGGTTTCAACTCTATGGAGATCAAATTCACGATCTTTCCTCTCTTGAAGAACCTTTCTCCATGGAGGAGATTCACGCAGCGGTTTTTGCTTTAAAAAGCGATTCCGCCCCGGGACCGGATGGTTTTCCGGCCTTTTTCTTTCAAAAATTTTGGAATTGGCTCAAGGATGACCTTTTCAAGCTATTTCAGGATCTTCACCAAGGTCATTTTTCTTTTGATCGCATTAATTACGCTCACATTGTGCTTATCCCTAAAGTGGCAGGAGCGCACCTGCTGACCAACTTTAGGCCTATCAGCCTTATTAACACGACCTTCAAAATCATTATGAAAGTCCTATCGTCTAGGCTGAGTGCCATTATTTCCCCTCTCATTGACCAAGCGCAATCGGGATTCATTAAAGATCGTTTTATTCTTGATAGTGTGGCTTCGGCCCAGGAAATCATCTCCCATTGTCATCGTTCTCAAGAGGAGGGGATTCTCCTCAAGCTTGACTTCCAAAAGGCTTATGATAACGTGAATTGGGATTTCCTGTTCGATATCCTAGCTTTCAGAGGGTTCGGTCCCAAATGGGTGGCTTGGATTAAATCCAGCCTATTCTCCGGAACCTCCGCTGTCTTTCTGAATGGATCTGAGGGCCATAAGTTTAAGGTCAAGTGTGGTCTCCGTCAAGGGGACCCACTTTCTTCCCTTCTCTTCTCTCTCGTGGCTGATGTTTTCAGCAAACTCCTTAGGAACGCATGGAATTTGCATATGATCGAGGGTCTTGGTAGCTCTCCCAGGTTTGAGGGGATTCTCAACCTCCAATATGCAGACGATACTATTATTTTCTGCAAGCCTAAGCCACACTCCCTTCGGAACTTGAAATTGCTTCTTTATTGTTTTGAACTAGCTTCAGGCTTATCTATTAATTTCCAAAAATCTTCCGTGCTATGGTTGAGTGGTTCCCCCAACCGCCAGGCAGAGATTTCCAACTTCTTCAATTGCCCCATTGCCAATTTTCCGATCACTTATTTGGGTATCCCCCTTAGATGGGGCAAGCTCCTTAGATCTGATTGGCTTCCTCTCATTGACAAAGTGGAGCTCAGGCTCTCGGCGTGGGCTGGCAAAGCCCTATCTAGGGGTGGCAGATTAATTCTCATCAATTCGGTGCTCTCGGCTTTACCCCAATATTTCATGTCTTTCTTTTTCTTGCCTTCCTGGGTGATCAAACGGCTTGATCAGATTAGAAGTAATTTTTTTTGGTCGGGTTCTCCGACCTATAACCCGGGGTCGCATCTAGCGAATTGGAAATTGATTTGTTCGCCTAGAAAGGAGGGGGGACTTGGAGTCTTAGATCTCAGAGCCCACAACCTTGCCCTCCTGGGCAAGTGGCTGTGGAGACTCCATACTCTTGACCACCTACCTTGGATGAATTATATCAAAAACTATAGTCCTTCATCCAACTGGTGGGAATTCCTGGAATTTCCTCCTCGTCGTGCCTCTCCTTTTTGGAAGGGCGTTTGGAAAGCGTCTTGCGCCTTCCAGTGCAGTATATCTAAGATCTGTGCTAACGGAACCACAGTTAGCCTGTGGTCCGACCTATGGATCGGTAACTCTAAGCTGTCGTCGGCTTATCCTTCCTTATACAGATTGGCTGTTTTTCCTTATGCTACTGTAGCTGATTCCTTCATCTCTGTTGATAATGCTAGATACTGGATTATCCCCTTCAGTATCGCTCTCCCTACGCATATTAATGAGCTTTTCCAAAACATGCTTAATCTCCTTAATGGCTTCTCTTGGAACGCCGTCGAGGGCATCTCCTGGCGTTGGACGGCATCTGGTAGTTTCACGGTGAGCTCTTTCTATAGTTTTCTCATCTCTAGAGGAACGCGATATTCGCTATCGCGATTCATTTGGGAACCTTGTGTTCCCATCAAAGTCAAAATCAACTCGTGGCTTGCTTTTAATAACAAACTTCTAACAGTAGAAGTCTTAAATAAGAGAAATTTAGCATGGGGGCAACTCTGCCCTTTCTGCTCTGAATCTCCGGAAGATGTCAACCATCTCTTCATCCAATGTCCCGTTATTATCCCCCTGTGGAAGATTAACTCGTTAGCTTGGAACACGAGTGTCATTCCTCTCCACTTGACTTCCGTATGGTCTTTCCCGCCGTCGGATTGCTTATTCCGATGCGCATGGATTTTAGCGACTCATACCATCATTTGGGTCATTTGGAAGGAAAGGAATGGTAGAATTTTCAATCAGCGATGTAAATCGATCGCAGCTATTATTGAGGATTTTCTCTTTCTGTTTAACTCTTGGAGTTCCACCCCGGCTTTCAAAGAGAATGCTCCTTTGGCATTGGAGAAACTTAAGCTGTCTATTAATTGCCTATATAATCTTCAAGCGTTTTAACTATTATCCAACCTTATTTCTAGAATGTTTTGTTCTTATTCTTTGGAATGTTTTGTGGCTCTACATTCTTCTAGCTTTTGTTCTATTCTCTTATCTCACTATTTGTATACTTTTATCGTCTTAATTTCGTTCACTGGATTGTCTTCTTCATCTTCTGGCATGCAGGTTTAGTGATGGGTCTTCTTCTCGGATCCTCTTTATTTTGTGACGCCTGGGAGCTCCTTTCTTCTTTTGGCTCCCCCCGTTGGCCTACCTCTTGCGGGGGCGGGAATGGTGGTTGTTCTGGTTTGTGCTCGGCTGTCTTTATGACTGCTGTTGATCTTCTGAATGTGCAGCTCTTTATTCTGTTTTTCCCTTTCTCTCTGAATGGTTTGTAGTTTTATTGATACTTTGTCGTTCTTTTGAACTTTATTTCTCTGTTGTTTGTTTCGGTCTAGATGCTATTAAAGCTTTGTGGTTCTCCTTTGTGCTATGCGTATCTGATGGGGTGGACTGTTAGTGAGAGGGTTTTTTTGCTTTGGTGCTTTGGTTGATATGGTTTGTTTTGGCAGGAAAGCTTTCCTGTATGGTGGCTTTCTCTGGCTTGGCCTATGAGTGCATTTACTTCTCCTCTTTCTCTTGTTTGTTGGTTATTTGGAACTTTGGTGGCCGGAGTCTGTGCTTGGTGTTTATGCACCTTGTCACTCCCAGTATGTGGCCGTACTCAGTCTGGTTGTGACTTTGCCAAGCACGGCCTCTCGTTTCTCGTTTTCGATTTCATCGTGCACCCCACTGCTTGATGCTCGACTGGATGTAGCTAGGGAACATCGGTGTGAGGTTTTTTTTTTATGTTCCAGTTGATTCTCTGAGAGCTGCATATTCCTGTGGAGGTCAATTCTTGCTCGTTTGCTGCTCGGCCACGCCTGTTTGCGAGGCTGTAGCCGGAGGGATCCATCCACCACCACCAGAGCTGCTTAATTCATTTATTTTTGTTCTTCTATTTCTCTAGCATCTGTAGCTGGTTTGGTATTTGTTGTACATAGCGATTGTTTCCGTTATCATTTGTACTGTTTTGTTTTACCTCTGGTAAAGCCCCCATGTATACTGTTATTTATTTATATGATTGTTTTGGCTGGAGCTGTTGGGGCTCTATCCGTTCCATCAAAAAAAAAAGAAATAACTTACGAATTGAAGAAAAAGTATAAATACCAATTTTATTTTTGTTAGGTGAGCAGAAACCAAATCCAAGATAAGTTAGTAGCAAAATAAAATACGATAAAGCGGTATGAAATGCTAAAAGATTCAAAATACTAGGAAGAAGATAGTTGATATTAAGTAGTAAATACACTAGTAGGATAGAAATCAGTATAAACAATATAATGCTACGTTGCAAAATATTATAAAATAGTATAAGCTAGTAAAAAAATAGTATGGGGATAAGTAAATATTATAGAAAACAAAGTAGGGGTTATCTAAGTAGAAAATCTCCTTCTGGTGTAGATTCGCCTCGTTGGTATCCAATTGCAGACTTGCCTCCTAAATCTCAAGTTGCAGAATTTCCTCTACGATATCCGATTGTAGTTTACCTTCTGGACATTCGGTTGCAGACTTTACCTCCTCGACGTCCAGTTGCAGTTTGCCTCTACTGATGTTTGATTGCATATTTGCCCTCTCTACATCAGGTTGCACCAAAACGGGAGATGGAAAGATGTAATATTCCATATACACTTGGATATTGGGATGTTTGATAAAACATAGTATTATGTTTGAAATCAGTGATATAAAAGTGGATGAGAAAGTTACAAATTAAGTAGGAAATTATGACGATAAAATATTACAATAGATAGACTTTAAGTATAGGATATACAAAATTTGTAGTAATAAAAATGATTTATAATATTAAGATGAAAATATTGAAAAGCATATGCACGAGATGAAAACACGAATGAAAACAATAACTATGTAGTGTATGTATTATATTGAAGAAGCGTAAAGCTATAAAATTAAATAGTAAACGTGAATATAACAAAACAAATTAGCAAATAATATGTAATAACAATAGTATCGAATGTAGGCAATAAAACAAAATGGTAGGTCATATTTTTATAGCTAGAAAATTTCAATCTTATTAAAAATATACTGAGATATATAGGACAATATAATATAATGAAAAGTATAGTATCACAAAATTAAATCATATAAAATGAATGCACATAAGAAAGTTTCATAAGCAAAATTCAAAGTATAATAGAAATAATCAATGAAAAAAATGATAGTTGCAATAATATAAATGTAAATGAATAAACATAAAGTGTCACAAAAATACGAAGGGCAAATCTTTAAGATTGAAGGACAAATAAAACAAATTCAAAAAGATCAAGACTAAGGAAGATAAACAAAATAGTAGATATTTAAGTGATTAATAGTATAGAAAAATATTGAATGTTGAAAAATACTAGGATGAAAATCCACGAAAAAATAATTTGAGAGGGAGGTGTGTCTACGTGTAATGTATCATGAATGTAGGTTCAACCTAACCACGCTTCCACTGCGACACTCTGATACTCAGGGAATATGTGCTTGCATACAATCTAACATCAATGTATACGAGGAGAGCATCAAGAATGAAGGTTATTATTGAACTTGTATTCATGACTCCAACCATCCAAAAGGAAAAGGGAAGAGAAATAATCAGTGTATAGAGCGACACTAATATAAATCACTTACAATTAAATCTCTATAAACTGAACTCATACTTCTAATGTCCACTCTAGGGTGTTGTTCCTTATAAATTTGTACTACTTATGAAACGTGGGTCTGATACCATCTGTAACGCCCCGAATTCTAAATAAGACCGAATTCGAGATTCTACGGGATCTTTACACTTCACTTCCTACAATTTTACAAGAAATTTTAAACTTTTTATCATACATCAGAGTTCTTTACAATTTTGTACACAGCGAAAAATAAAATGAATTACAACAATGCAGATAATATACAACTTGCAACATCTTTAACAAGTAATTAAATCAACAGCATCGAAATCCACTTTATTCTTTCTTGAAAATCCAACTCCTACATATAAGACTGTGGGCACGCCAGTTGATTACAACCGACGAAAAATATTATACACGACCATCCTCTCTATGTCGGAAATATAACGATCTCAATACTTTAACAAACCACAAATTTTAATGCAAATAATGTGTTAAATGTGACTATACTAAACATGTAAGTGTATGCGATGCCTTAATGCCTAATACAGATATTTTATACTAGGATGACACTAATGTATACTTGTTTGGATTCTATGCATTCCATACTACATAGGTCCGAGGACAAGCACCTACGTACTCCACATTTAAGGGTTCAATCCCTCGCCACGAAAACTACCCAGTAATAAGGCAAGGTTTAGATCATTCCACGAATACGGATCCCAGTTCCGGAGTCCACCGACCGACTGTTATAACAAACTCCTCATCGTGCGAATCATCCCGCAAGTACCCCTCTAGCCCCAGTATACATATATACATTGGAGTATGGCAAACTATCCCCCCGACTACTTATAGTCCCGGATTTAAAATAAAAGCTCGTCTCCCACGAAGCAACCACAGTCCCATAATCTACCGCCCGACTGGGTCTATAGTCCCGAAATCCGTCGCCCGACTATATGGAGTGCCCCACTTACGTTTGCCCAGGTTTACTACATCTTCACTTATGTGCCTAGTTCTTAGTTCAAGACATGAATAAATTTTCATACCTAGAGTTAGTCTTACCCCCTACCGGACTTAATCACAAATACGAGATAGCTCCATGGCCATATCTCAAAAATATATCTCAAATCTTTTAATTCAATAGTGCCGGTACCCGAGGTCTCACTAACTCTAAATCACAACTTTTCATGTACAAGAAATCCATGGGTACTCATACCCTTCAATAATCATGTATAAAACTTAAAGTATTCTTATCTTCAACTTATTCATAAATAGATCAATATCTTATTTTAGCACTTATTCATGATTCACTTATTCATTCATAATCCTTAGAAGTAATAATTCTTTCCATGAACATAAAATTCATCCACTCTAAGTCTCTTTAGCAACTTAAGCACATATAATATATCTCAACCACATCGACCTTTCTTAAACAAAATAAGAGTATAATCTCGAGAAATCCATAACAATATTTTACTCTTCTTCACAAAATGAAAGTCATATTTTCAAATAATAAGTTTGAAGTCAAATAATTCATTTTTCTATCTCAATTCCATTTTTTTAATATCTCAAATATACATGAAAATTTCTAAAACTATTTTTAGTAAATTTGATATCATTCTATATGAACATTACATTTTTTTGTCCAATTTTTTTAATGGCATTAAAATATTCCTTTTCGTTTAAACAACTCAAAAATGTTTTGAAGCTATTAGGTTTCGAACCAAGCTCCCCCCGCCCACTCTGTGAACGCCCAAAGTCCAAACCGAAAACCACTAAGCCCATGTGGGCTTTTTGATATAAATGTAGGCTGAAAACCTTACATATAAATGTTTCACTGTTTATATGATTTAAAACCGAAACCAAAAAAGAGTGTTGCCAGGATTTGAACTCGCGACCCACACTAACAGGTGCATTACAGTAATGTTCTTAAAAGAGTCCCCGCTAACCACTAAGTCCTGAGGGGGACTATTGTTTAGGAATCGTATTAATATGATTTTGTTCATACAGTTATACAATTGATTATTTTTTCGCAAACTTTATCCAATGATCCAATCTTTTAGGATACTGAATTAAATTTTTCTTTGACTGAGATTAATTTTAAAACAGCAGCCAACTAATTTCAAATTCATTTTAAAAATATATTTCTATAGTTCTTCTTTCCATTTTACATATCAATTTGCATTCTTCTCAAAACTTGAATTTAAGAATTGTATTTGTTAAAACTAGTTTATGTACTCAATTATACTAATTAAAATTTTGTAATAAAAACCCAACATGCTTCTTAATTATCCATGAGGATCTTAAAAAAAAAAAAACTTTTATGCAAAAATTTATAATTTCAACATAATATAGTAATAGGAATAAGTTAACATATTTCATGGCAACAAATTAATTTGTTTTTCTATCTTTCTCCTTTCTGATCATCAAGGCATATATTGAATATAACATTGCTTCTACAAATTTTCATACAAATCATATATTCGACATGTACAAATTTACAAGCATAATAGTATGATTCATGGCATTAATTCTTTTGTCAATACTCTTCTTTCTAATTATCATGGTGACATTTAGTTACTTAATCACAACAAGATTTTTTTCATTCATGACATACTACATTAGCATGGATTTTGTCTATATGCATCACATCAAATTCAATCTATACTACTCAATTATAAATTTTAGCATACATTCTTTACATTAGAAAGAAAGAGATCATCCACCTCTCATGAAGAATAACAACCAAGAATGGAGAGACAACTTCTAGCTTCTAGCTCCAACAAAGCAACTCCTAGCGCCTTCTCCTCCTAGCAAGAGCACTCCAAAAAGAACTCCAATGCACAAGAACACTCACTTTCTCTCTATCTTTTTTCTCTCTTTATTTTTTTTTATTTTAAGTGTGAAATGAGAAGAAAACAACTAGGGTATTTATAGGACAAGGTGAGGGTTTAAATTGTAAAATTTTCCACCTAATAAATTACTCAACTTTTCATTTTTTTAACTCTCATAACTCCCAACTCCTCATGTACAAAACTAGCTAACTCACTCAGCCCCTCATCTTCACACCGGTCAAGCACAGGAAAAAAAAGAACCAAACCCCAACTTCACATCCGAAGATGGGCCCCAGCTGAGCTGTCACGTCAACCAATGGCTTGACGAAGTCAAAGCAGATCAATCTGCTTTTGCTTCAACGTGGGACTCCCACCTCACTGTGAACATATTTTACCAAAGTGCCAACACATACATTAATTTTTCCAAACAGACATTGTTTTACTTTTTTCAACATATATATATATATATATTTGAAATTACGGGGTGTTACACACACTCCAAAATTTATTTTGAAAACAGGTACGCTTAAATACGCGCACTGAAACAAACACGTGCATCGCACGTAAAATATCAAAAATATGAAATTTAACTTTATCAACGGAAAAATGTTAAAGATAATAAAAATACAATATAAAAAAAATATATTCATTAATTTTACGACGTAATTGCTACGTACGTAGAAAACACCTGTATTATACGTATAAAATTATTTTAATCAAAATAGGGAAAAATGAATTTCCGGTTATAAAAAAAGGATTTGAATACTAAAATAATTAATTTAAACACATAAGAAATATTACACGTAGCGGTGGAAACACATAATTGATACGTGTATCATAAACACGTAAAAGTACGTAAAATACAGAGATTGAAATTTAATATTTTAGTTGACTTAAATAGGATAAAATATACGAAAATAGATAAATATTCAGAAATTAAAATACGTACTGAAAACCCGTTACAAATATTACCAGTAACAGTACAAAATATACGTTCGTAACACACAAGGGCAAAATTATTATTTCCAATTTTATGGGGTATTACAATAATCCACTTTCTCGGTGCTACGGAGGTCGGATCGGGGCGTGTGATCCATCATTTCGAAGCTGATTCAAAGATCTACAATTTCTATTCGGAAGTCAGTTGAAGAATCACCCTTCTTCATGGTCAAAATAGTCCCGCAACATCTTTATCTTCATGAAGTTAAAAAGAGCTTTGTATGACTGTTGAGAAGATCCATTCTCGGAGGCAGATCTAAGGAGCATCTCTAGACGAGTTAGGCTCTGAACTCTCATAGAAGAAGGCATCTCAGGAGGTGAGTGAGACGGAGAATATCATCAGGCTCTAAGAGAGAGCCGTTCGGGAGACGAGTTTGAGGAGCAACTCTAGGGGAGAGTTTTAGCTCTGAACTCGTTTGAAAAAAGGTCGCTCAGGAGGTGAGCGGGAGGAGAGCATCGCCAGGCTCTAGAAGGGGGCTGTTTGGGAGACAAGTTTGAGGAGCAACTCTATGGGAGAGTTGAGCTCCGAACTTGTTGAGAAGAAGGTCCCTCGGGAGGCAAGCGGAGCGAATCACATCACTAGGCTCAAGGAGAGAGCCATTTGGGAGACGAGCTTGAGGAGAAACTCTAGGGGAGAGTTGAGCTCCGAACTCGTAGAGAAGAAAGCCCCTCGGGAGGCGAGCAGAGCGAAGAGAATCACCAGACTCAAGGAGAGAGCTGTTTGGGAGATAAGCTTGAGGAACAACTCTAGAAGAGAGTTGAGGTCCGAACTCGTAGAGAAGAAGGCCACTCGGGAGGCGAGCGGAGCGAAGAGCATCACCAGGCTCTAGAAGAAAGCCGTTTGGGAGACAAGTTTGAAGAGCAACTCTAGGGGAGAGTTGAGCTCCGAACTTGCTTGTTGCAAAATTTAACCAGTAGTGGGAGTAGTATGAATGTTCATTTTGAGCCCTGAAATCGCATACTTGCAAACTGTGAGGGCAATTTCGAACTATGATTGTGAACTTCGAACTAGTTGTTATGGAGCTATCAACGAGTTGTAGGAGCAATTCCGAATGGTGTGCTGCTCCGCACTTTCTTGTATGCAAGTGGCTAAAGTGGCATCAAACCAGAACTTGCTATTTTTAAGAACTTCAACGAGTTGTATGAGCAATTCCGAATGATGAGCTGCTCTGCACTTGTTTTTTTACAAGCGACTAAAGCGGCGTCGAACCAAGTGTTGGACTCCAAACTTGTGGTTTTTAATAACTTCAATGAGTTTTAGGAGCAATTCTGAATGGTGAGCTGCTCTGCACTTGTTTGTTTACAAGCGGCTAAAGCGGCGTCGAACCAAGTGTTGGACTCCAAACTTATTATTTGATGAGGTTAATAAGTTATAGGAGCAATTCCGAATGGTGAGCTGCTCCACACTTATTTGTTTACAAGCGGCTAAAGCGGCGTCGAACCAAGTGTTGGACTCTAAATTTGTTGTTTGAGGGAGTTAACAAGTTGTAGGAGCAATTCCGAATGGTAAGCTGCTCTGCACTTGCTTGTTTGCAAGCAGCTAAAGCGGCGTCGAACCAAGTGTTTGACTCCAAACTCGTCTTTTGAGCTTAGTAAGTTGTGGGAGCAGCTTGTAGGACAAGCTGGACTCCTGAACTTACCATTTAACGAGTCGTAGATGTGACTCAGAGAGATAGATATGAGGCAAATGTAATAATTTTCAATAGAAAAAAGCTAAGTTTTATTGAAACGAACTAAGTGGCCGCTTCAATGGGGCGAGCCATTATTACATGCCTTTTGGCTGTGTTACAAGCATCGGCCTTATTGAAAACTGAAATCCTACTTCTACAATAGGGTGAAGGCCTCTTGAGAGGAGTTTGGTTCTCCCCCCATTGGACCTCCATAGATAAGGTGGAGGATGGCCCCAGGTTCAGAGTTATGGAACTCGTTAGGCCTCTTGGTTCGATTGTTGGCTCCTCGGGGTAGAGGACCGACCCCGTCTTTTCTAACGAATTTGGCCAGGTGTCCCCGCTGTATGAGTTCTTCGATCTCTCTTTAAGAGCCCAAAAATCATCTGTGTCATGGCTGTTGTCCCTATGAAAGAGGCACCACTTATCCCTGTTTCTTTTCTTGCTGGGGTATTCATTCTATGGGGACCACGGAATAGCCCTTCCTTATCCACCTCCATAAGAACTGCTGATATACTAGCATTAAGGGGGGTGAACATCTCAAAACAAGGAGCTGGGTGGCGTTAGCCATTGTCGTCCCTTTTGGAATTTCTGGGACCCATCTTCGCTTGTATTCTTCTGTTTGTTCCCGGAAGACGATTCCTCAAGACTGGGAGGATTGAGAGCTTCTTCCGCTCGGATGTACTTCTCGCTCCTAAGCAGAAGTTTCGAGAAGTCCCGAGGATGCTTCTTGGCAGGGGACGCCCTTAGGTCGGCGTTAGTGACTTTGTGCCTGAATGCCGCAGAGGCTACTGTTTAGTTAAGGGAGGCAGTAGACCAGGCTTCGGTAGTGAAGCGCCGGACGTAATCTCATAGGCGTTCACCATTTCTTTGGCTGAGGGATAGCAAGGACGCATTCGTTTTCTCGGCTCGGAGACTGCCCACAAAGTGGGTAAGGAAGAGCTTCTCAAACTGTTCGAATGAGAAGATGAAGGTTGGGGATAGGCAGGACTACCACTCTCGCGCTGGTCCCCTCAACGTTGCTGGGAAGGCCTTATAGAGGAGCACATCCGAGGCTTAATGAATCATCATGAGAGTTTTGAAACTCTCGATATGATCGGCCGGGTCTGACTCCCCATTGTAGGATTCAAAGCGGGGCGGCCTAAAGGCTTCGTCGACCAGAGCTTCCATGATGGCCCTAGAGAAGGGGGGTCTGCTTGGGCGGAAGTTGTTGGTCCGTTGTTCTTCTTCATGATTGACCCTGTTGAGGCACCTCTCCATCTTGTGGAGACGGCGTTGGACCGAGTGATCCCTTCGGTCGAATCTAGCCAACCCTCGGGACTTTCCTTCATGGGTGGCAGTATGGCGAGGGTTAGAGGCATGCTGATCCTGACTCGTGGCAATATTAAGAGCTCGCATGATATCTTGTTTGAAGTTCTGGAGCTCGGCCTGAGTGACTGGTGCCCTTCCAGCTCGGCGATCTCTAGGTGTGGCTCGGCTTACTGGAGTATGAATTCTCCGCCAATGACGTGGAGGGGACTCGCTTCGCCTCCTCGGGGGAGGAGATCTTCTGGTCCTCGGTCTACGGGGGGTCGAGGTCCTCGAGGCCCCTGGGTGCTCAGGTTGAGGGACTTCCTCAGCGGCTCGCCACTTATTCAAGTGAGTTCGGAGGTCGACCCCCTACCGGCGGTTGAGAATAACTTGACGAAGGTCCGGCCCTGGAGGACTTTGAGAAGCCATAGATTCAGTTGAGGGATTGTGGACCGAAACATGGTCATGATGAGGGTGTTGCTTTGGACAATTTTGACGAGAGCCCCCCGAGACTCCGGAGGGGCCTGTTGAGGAGGAGGCTATTGAGGAAGAGGTTGTTCAGGCTACGGTTGCTGAACTTGCTGATTGAGTTGAGGAAGGACATCTTGGACTGGAGGAGGAGGAGAAAGAGGAGTGACTCTCCGGCTGGAGGCCGCTGCCTTTCCCTTCTCTTTCGGATGCATGGTTTAAAAATGACTTTCGCTGATGAAGTAAGGTTGGATTGCTTTTTCTATTTCCCACAGACAGTGCCAATCTATTGCTGCTGATTTTGGTATGGGAGCTAACAAATGAATTTGTGGATTCTTTTGGATACAATAAAGGCAAACCTGTTGACTTTCACCAACGTTTGACTGTTTCTTGCTGTTGCCGTTGACCTGCAAAAAAGTTCGATACACTGGGATGGATTCCGACGACGAATCCTCCGATGCTCAAGTCAGTAATCAGGAAGATTATGAAAGAATATTTATATGGAAAAAGATTGATTACTTTTTTTATGGTGGGGGGAGAGGGGTATTTATAGTCGCCTTTAGAGACAGTTTAGAAATAATCATTTATCCTTATGTCCCGGTGTTTCTACATAAGATGTAGAGTTTAAATCGTTTCATGATAAGAGATTTGGTTTAAACCGTCTCTTAGAGATAACCATGAATTTGAATTACTCTTTAAATATCTGAATTGGTTTGTAACGGGTTGCTATCCATACCCAATAGGACAGATCTGTTTTTGGGTTATTGGGTTATTCGGATATGAAGAAAGGCCCAGTTTCAATTCAGACCCGTTTGTAGGTGAAATTACCGTTTTACCCCTGAAAACTTTAAAATTCGTGCCCGATTTGAACGGTCTCGATTTAGTTCTATTTTTAGCCATATCATTACTTATGCACCCTAAATTCTTACTACTTGCAGTCAGTATTTCGTTCCCTAATAAGGTGGTAACTTTTCCATGATTGCATGAGGAATAGATTTAGTATTAAGAATGCTTCTAAATAGATTCTTTTAAGGTTTCGGCTTTTTAATAATAACAATGCCGTCTGGAAGTATTTTTGTGAAGGTATTTAAATTTGACATTTTATATGAAACTTCCATTTAAACAGAATTTTCGCGCGGATCATTGTTCAAAAAATACTATTATGTTAGTGATTTAGACATTTGAAGAACCAATAGCAGTAGTTTATGAATAACTAGTTTCAAAGCAATAATTATTATTTTGACACTGTTCACAAATTTTTCTGTGCAGTGGAGTGATTTTCACTCTTGGAGTACGAAATCCTACATGGCAGGCGCATGGGTAAGTCGGTTCCTTTAGAACATTGAGGTTTCTTGCCTTTTTATATTTTTGGTACCATTTAGAGCTTTCTTACAAATAAATTAATAGTTAATTGCACTACCAGGCAACTTATATATGTATTTTTGTTAAGTCAGAAATACATAATGTTCATGGCTATATTGTTGGTTTAGGTATTCCAGAAAGGTTAGTAGTTCAGTTGTTCACGCAGTTAGGGTTAAATGATCAACTGATATCATGCAGTTCTTTATTCTGGATGTGAAACTTTACGATTTGGGAAGTTTAATACGAGAAAATGTTGAACAAACGTCAATTCTGCCATTATGTTGGATAAATATGGTCGATCCATAATATAGAACAGGAACTAGCTACTTTGTGGACTAATATACAGATGCTCCCCATTAGCTTCATGAAAATATGTCCCGTCACCAAAGATTAGTTTCCACTCTCAATGTTATATATGAACTGTTTGAATATAAATACTAAACCATACCATCTGGAAATATTTTGGTAAAGGTATGTTGCATGGATGTACTTACATAAGAAGATTGGTGTATTACACTAGATAGTCTAGATTTAATGATGACTTAATATTTCAAAAGTTCTCTCTTGAAATGTTGAAGGACATTTTAATGAAAATAAGAATATATATCTGCCCCCTTTAAGCAAATGAGGACGCAAGAGCAAAAAAACAAAGAAAAGAAAGTTACCCTAGCTAGGAACATTCATTTCAACCTCTTAGTAGAATTTATTAGACATCTTTACGTAAGACTTCTACATACCATTAAAAGTTGAACAATATGCATGCTACAGTCAAAATGAAGGGTACATGCCACTAATAAGTTGACCTTACGCTTTAGTAGAAAGCTTTAGCATTACTTAACAGTAAGACAATACACAGGTAACAGGAAAGTTTTTGCCCCATCTAACCCTCCTTTTGAAATTACTAGTTTAAATTTACCGTGCACCAAGTGCACGTGACTTGGTGCACATAAATGGTGAAAATTTTATCTAAACATACTTCCATTTAGCACATCTATATTCTTCAAACTACAAATTCGACGAAGTCAATCATCCTAAAAAGCTAACCATGGATTTCAAAATTACTCCAACAACAACAAGCTCATCGAAATCAAATTTGAAGCAATTATCAAGAACCCAAGTTTAATCAATTCAAGCAAAATTTCAATCAAAACAAAGATAAAATGGATCAAAATTCGAACGATGTAAAAGAGAATATGCGTAATAGTTTCATCTAAAACATAATTAAAAAAAGTTATTTTAAAAAACAAATTAGTAAATCCTAATGTGATATCATCGTATTTTTCATAAGATCAATCATCACTTTCGACTTTACCTTTCTTGAGGTTAAAATTGCTTGTACTTTCTTGTTCATCCTTTTTAATTTTGCATCCTGTAAATATTCTCGTAGTTGTTCTTCCATATTGGACATCTTATGATTTGATAAAAAAACGTATACTCATCTCCAATGCATTTCTTGGTCCGTCTATCAAAGTCTTCAACATTTTTTTCCTACATATAAAAAAAATTAAGAAATTAGCTCTTAATTAATTGTAACACTGTGAGAATAACATATTATGCCTTATTCTTAATATCTTCCAGGTCTTTTGCGGAACAGCCAATGATGCACCTTGCTTCCTCATCAAATAAAGTCAATTCTACCTCCGCACTTTTATCTTTTATTGTGATTTTGAATACATATCTGAAACATATTATTGTTAGTTTGTTTTTAAATTAATTGTTTATTTTTTTTAATAATTTGATTGAAGAATGGAAATATGGGAAACTAACAATATGTTGTTTTGTATACCTTGGCTCATATTCAACATTACTCTTTTTACATTTTCGACAATAAGCTTCTTCATTTTCGACATTGACTTTTGTTGAACAGATTTTGCATGCAATGTACCATGGATCTCTAACGTCTTTGACACTTTTGATCAAAACTTTGCAATAGTAGTATTTTACCTTGAAATATGAAAAAAAAATTAAAGTCATCAAAAAATTTATAGACATATATATAATATTACTTTTTAACAAAATTTTATTACATTTTATCCTGAAACAAACAAACAAAATTATGTTAAATGATACTCCAAAAGGCAACAATTAATGAATTAAATATACAAAATAAATTATACCATTCTCTAATTTTATATGCTTCTGGTTCATTGGGATTTATCTCTATTGTAGTGTTGTTTGTTGATGTGAGAGAGAATCTTGTTTAAAAAAATCAATAATAAATAAATAAATGAAATATATAATAAATAACATTATTAATTTTTATTGTATATAATTACCTCCAAAGTTTGAGGTTTTTATAGAGGTAATTGCAATAATTGGCATGTTGGGTGATAATTCTTTCAGAGCTTTTCCTTTCCTTGATTGCTAGTTCTCTCCATAATGTAAGTAAGATTGGTTTTGACCTTAAATTAAGACAAAACGTATCAATTACAAAACAAATATATATATTATTATACAACTTAATTAATTGATATTACTTGAATCCTACAACTGTAAGATTTCGCTTCTCTGCTTCATTACCATATTTTGAGTCCACCTTATCTACATCTCCTGCATTAATTACTGCTAAACAAAGATCTGTAGTTCAATGCAATTGTTCTAAATAAATGAAATTGGTGCATGTGCTGGTAGTTGGAATTTACCGTGCACCAAGTGCACGTAACTTGGTGCACATAAATGTTGAAAATTTTATCTAAACATACTTGCATTTAGCAAACCCATATTCTTCAAACTACAAATTCGACTAAGTCAATCATATTAAAAAGCAAACCATGAATTTCAAAATTACTCCAACGACAACAAGCTCGTTGAAATCATATTTGAAGCAAGTACTAAAAACCGAAGTTTAATCAATTATAGCAAATTGCCAATCAAAATAAAGCACAAATGGATCAAAATTTGAACGATGTAAGAGAAAGCTATATGCATAATAATTTCATCTAAAACATAAAGATATAATCATTTTATTTTTCATAAGATTAATCATCATTTTGGACTTTAACTTCCTTGAACTTAAAACTGATATTAAAAAAAGTTATAAAAAAAACAAATTAGTAAATCCTAAACTGGTATTATCGTATTTTTCATAAGATCAATCATCACTTTCAACTTTTAACTTTCTTGAGATTAAGATATGGTTCTGGTGTAATTCACTGCTCTACTAAGCAGATTTTGCATTGCACCACTATAAGAATTAGCATCTCCGATCTTGAATCTCTTCGGAGTAACTACAATAGGATCCAATGGGTTAGAGTGGAAGCGCTTGACCCATTTATTATAGCTTGGTTCTGGATCTATTTGTTTGCTTCCCATTGAAGAAGGACTTTGATCCAGACGTATCTGTATCATGCACTTCAGAGCTTTTCAGATCCTATGGAATTTGCAAAAAGTTGAGTGTTTATCAGCCATGTTCTTTGATCAATATTATTAACAATTATGGATGATCCTGAATTACATTAATAATTGCAATAGATCTCAACAGACAACACAAGCAAATCCTGAATTATAAGGATGAGATTTCCTCATCACAAAGCTAATTAATTTCCATCATACCCAAGAAAAATCTAACCCAAAAATTTTCCACCTACCATCTGTATCATGTCATGACATTATCATGACATGTTATTGTCTGACATGCTAGATAAATGAACAAAACTTCATCCATGTACAACTCATGTAATACAAATTTATTTGCTTTCACTATCCTGAGTGGAAGTCCTTTCGTAAGACCTACTCTCTTAATCAAATCAGAGATGACAATCTCCATGTTCTGAGTTAATAGAAACTATGATTCTATACAATTTTTCTCCTAAGCTACTAATCTTAACAGATTAAAAAAATACAGAACATACATAATTTTGACAGGTGAAATTCTGAACTTGGTAACGAAGAGGTCTGAGGAGGTAGGCGCTCACCTACTATCTATGCAAACCTCTGCATCAACTTTCAATATTTCAGATTCTTGAATCTGATTTTAATCATCTAATTATCAATCCACAAGAAGAAAAAGAAAGAAAAAAAACTAATTATCTAGTTAGTTGGAACGACAGAGAATGTTAGCAAGATCCCAACACAAAGATGACATGCACAAATGCAGAAAAGGTTCCAAAAATTCTTACATGTTACGAGCTTAGAGAACCCATCCTGCCATGTGAGTCTGCTTTTCTAATCCTGCTAGATAGTTGCAGTCACATTCAATTCATTAGAATGATATATGCATGAAGCCCTCGCAATAATAGGGATGCCAGATAAACAAAATCTACACCTTACATGCAACAGAAAAAAAAGTTTTCTTACATTACCAAATGCTTCAAAGTTAAGTGTCTCAAGATATAAACATGACTTCCTAAGTTAATTCTCTAACCAGAGCATCCTCTGAAATTCTGAATAAGGTTATGAAGAGCTTTTATTTCTACAACAATGGATTTACAGAGAACAATATAGGCCATCTGCGAAAACCAAACGAGTAATGCTAGAATGCATGATGTAAGAGAGAATTCTAATATTAAAGCTAAACAGATTACTCAATGTCAAAATAACATGACAAAAGCCAACAATAAGCATCTGCACAAATGAACTTCATGAAGATTATATAATTAAAAAGTTTTTATTGAGCTTTTGACCACCGAGAAGCGCCCATCTTGGGTATACTTACATACATGTTCATATGATCCTCAATAAATTCAAAATTCAAAATTTAAGTGCAATGTGGCAAAACAAATTAATGCACTTTGCAGGGATATCGAGGTAGCTGGTATTCAACCCCTTGTCTCTTAACAACATTGTTAATCCATCTAGGAACCTTAGGGTGTGTTAGTTTCTAAAAAAAATCATGAACTCACAAAGAATTACAACTGCAATGAAGTGATATTGGGAAACAACAAATTGTTCTATTAGTTTCATTTATGATACTGGGAAACAACGAATTCAAGTAGTGTGAAGTATTAATCATTTAAGGGGGCATTTACCTCTATTCCAGCATCTGGAGAATAAATCTAATTGGATTTATTAAGATTGGAACATGCACCAGCAAGCCTCTTAGCTCAAACACTGCATCAACGACACCAATTAACAGAAGATATTAAACAAAGTAACAAACGATAAATTTGATTCTATGATTACCAAACATTTGTTAGCGGCCAGAGAAAATTCTCAGAGGTAGCATCCTTCCTGCCTGTTTGTCTATAATAATGGGAAGAAATAATCAGTATTAAACAACTCTTTATCACCAACTTTCATCAACATTTTGCATCCATTACCAGAAGCCTAATCAACATTTATGTCACTGTTTCATCTATTTGCCAAAAGCTTGCAAGCTATGTTTCTAAAAATTAAACCGAATTCTTTATTCAAGCAACAAGCTGCTGCAACAAAATAAAGAGAAATAATTATGAAGCACATTAGTTTTGAACTAACTCAGCAGATATATATGTTAGCCACAAGTTCCAAATGTTATGAACAAACATGTCTTAAATTGAATGGTATTATAAATTCTAACATAAAACAAGTACAATGGTATAACCCAGTTTAGTAGCAAGTGGCAGAATTTATGCACAATCAATGCTTAAATTTAAAGGCCAGATGACAAACTTCCTTAGATTAAAAAACTGAATGCAATTTCCACTCAATAAGTAATTAGTTCCTCTCGCTAAAAGGTGCCCTCTTCGAGAAGCAACCTCCAATAGAACTCCACTGGATACCTTAAACTAAAAGTGAAGTCCATATATAAAGGAGGCCCTGTGCTTAATAAGATGCTATTACCAATAATTATAAATCTCAAGCAGACTGAGCTTTAGCATTTCCTAGTTTAGGTTTCCACCCTTTTTGCACAGCCCTCATCTCCCACGTTGCACTCAGTTTCCTCTGTTATAAAAGTGCAGCTTCCGCTCTTTCTCTAGCTTCTTCACAAGTATCCATTCCTGAGCTACATTTGTCAGCCTCCTTTTGATACTGAGATGCCAACTTCTTGGCCTCAAGTAGAGTCACATCAGCCCACCGTTGGGATTCTGCTGCCTCTGCCTCCTTCAGCTTAAGTTCTTCCGCAAGAAGGTCTGTGAAGTTCTTTTCCATATCTTCACTCACATATGGGTCATGCTTTGCACAATCTGAGAATAACACAAACAAATAGATATTGATACAGATGTACCTAAGTATAAAGAAAATCTGGTTGTCAATATAGTAGAATATATGATAGTTGTTTACCGGAAAAATGCAGGAGGAAAAGAATTCGATGATAGTGCAGACATATAATCTATGAAATAATAGTGCAGACATATGATCTATAAGAACAAGCTTAAATAAACTGAAAAATTAATCATGACTGGAATTTAATCTAAGAACAATTGAAAGCTCACCTAAATGTGTTGGTTGTTACTTACCCTTACATAAGCATCTGATGATTTGAAATCTTTTGGCTAAAAGAGAATGATTGAAATGGAAGCAGAATTGGGTCATTGGGAACCTTAGTTAAACCACCAAACAAGACTCAGATTCGAATATTTGATTTGTAAACTTCAGAATCAAGTATCAGATATACGTGGATTAATTACAAATAGACCAAGAAATCCTTACCATAATAAATCCACTATCAGTATCACAAATGTAACTGCATCTATAAAGGGCTCGCAATTCATTGAAAGCAAAATTTAATTACAAGAGCGAAAACAGTGCCTTCATCTCATATCTTTTGGATCTACCAGAAAGTCAATTTCAAACAAATGTTGGCATCGATGGAGCTAAATAGAATAGATCACATGTAAATCACACTGCCAAGAACGGTGAGTAAAAGCCTCCTACTAACATACATAGATGTCAATTGAACACTAAAATGATATAAGTGCTCTGCGCACTGTAAACAAACATGGGTATATTTCAAATATCAATAAAATTCATAATGAACAGCCAAATGATAAAATTCGACAAACCTAGCACATAAACACCAAACAGTTGGCACGCAAAAACTCAAAACCCTAAATTAAATATTAAATTTATAAAAACAGTTCCTCATCGTCACCTCATCTTAGGAGATTAACCCAAACCTGCATATTAAAATAATCAAATATAAAAAATAAAGTGCATGATTAAGATGCAAACCACCTACCAAATAAAGTATATCAAGCTGGTACCAATGTCCGAAGCCCAACGAAAAACAGAAAATATCTAACACAGAGCTGACATTGTTTCTAATTGAACTAAGGGACCTGACAAAATGACCCAATATATACAAACAAAATTAAAGCCTACTTACAGCTTCATCAGCTTCTCCCTGGAAAACTATCTTCTGACCATGCTGCATTCCCTTCTCAATATGCACCTCTAATACCTTCTTCTCCTAAGTAATTTTGCTTCCTTTGCATTGTGGACATCTGTCCTTTTGACTAATAACCTCCCCTGCATGAAAATATATTAGGAGTCTATAAAGAAATAATAAAATCAGTAAAAAAAATGATGCAGACAGCATGTAGGATAATCAACACAAACAGTGTACCTTCTCCTTTGCAATCAGTGCAAAGAACTTGCATACGTTGGATCATTCCTGGTCCAATCTGTCTTGTGACCATCTTGATTCCACTGCCATGACATTCATGACACTTTCCAGATGCCCCACTCTTTGAACCATTTCAAAAAAGAAAATGAGGGGAAAAAATTAAATGAAAAATTGAAGTCCAAGGAGATAAAAAAACTGATGACGAATATGCATCGTATGTAAATACCAAATAAGTAAATAGCACAGCGAAATTTGTAATTTGGTTCATTTGATTTTGGACTGCTTTATATCAAGTTATGAACTCATTTCTAGTTTTGGCATCTATCTTTAAGAAAAGGATTGGTTTCAGTTGATGGTTGAATAAGTTTGGACAAAATTTCGGTTTTGGTTTACATTTTGATTTGAAAACAACTAAATACACTGATATTGCAATTGATTACAATCATTAATAGGATTTTACAGTAATTTATATGAATTGTAAATTAAACCTGAATAAAGACAGTTTCTAGTATAAAAGGATGCTGGTCTTGGCCATAACAGTTGCGAGTTTAAATTATAACCTGCTAACAAGATCGCACTTCATAGTGATGGAGCTTATAAAGGGCCAGGGTAGGCTAGTGCTACCCTGGAATCTCTAAAAGCCCCTTGAAAATTAAAACTTTACACTTTGGTCCTCTTTCTCTCCCTCCCCCCCCCCCTCCCCCTCGGAATAACAAATTGGTCCCATATACACAATAATTTTAGCTAACTTTTAGGCACCACCTCTTACTCAATCTTCCATAAATTTCAGCAGCATAATTACATTAGTCTAGGACCTCAATTCATGTAATATAGCAAATTATTATTTAAAATAAATTTCAATTACCACATCTCACATGAACAAAATAGTAGTTTGTAGCTCCTAGCTCTTGCATTTTCACTTTACATTTTAATCTTTCTATTCATTGTTTTGTCTATAAGATCTCAATGACTAAAGTTGTTATTGCACAGTAAGCCCCCCACCATAAAATTTCCGGCTTCATCCCTGTCGCACTTTAATAAACACTTGTAAGGTTGGATCAAGTTGTTAGCTGGTATACAATAAAACATGTTTAACCCTTGCCTAATTGTTCAATACATCCTTCCTCACTATCCCTATCCCTCATCCTTTGGTGGATACAGAAATAAATCAGATGAAGAATGGATGAAAAATAGGAAGCAGATGTAGCAAATGGGTCCGACTGGCGATGGTGGAAGTTGTAAGAAAATCCATCTATCTCTACATCAAGTAAAACCTTCACTTTCTTATTCATTTATAGCTCCTTATAGATATTTTCATTTAATTATTATTTTTTCTTGACTGGTGTTGTAGGTATCTAGAACTACAGTTTATAGCAATTTGAAACCAATTTCTAAGAGGGGTTTTCTGTTAGCTCCCGAAATGAAATGATCCTGTCATTTCGGCCGTTTCCTACTACCTTGGGCATCACACTCACTTAAAATTAGATAATTGAAGTATGAAGTATGTTGTCTCAAGAAGTACTGTGTGATTGAAGATGCATAGACAAACACCAGAATAAGAAGCCAACTAACCTTCTTTTTTAGCAAAAATGAATTGCTTTAAAGATATCATATTACTATTTTAGGTATCTCTCCATATATGAATAAGAATCCATAAGAATCATTTATACAACTTAAGGGGGAAATGCACATGTAATTCTATCATTATATCTAGATATGAAGAGTTGCATCTTCGACTCCTCGGGTCCATGCTGGAGCATGACAAGTGAAATAAAGTAGTTTTAAGCTTTAACCAAACCAAAAAAGCATACCATCTAGTTGGCACATACTAACCAATACTTAAATGTATATGCAGGGCATAATTTTGCATTAGAAACATACTGCTCTAAGATCGCAAACACTCATAACTGAATTATACACCAAAATACAGTCTACTTCTTGTAGATATTAGTTCTAACTAAAGCCAACTACACAGCAACTATATCAAACAATCCGTTGAAGTACTTAATTTGACTCAAAAAGCATATTATATACCATTACGTGACCAACAAAAAACAGACATACCCTTTGCATTTGCGGCATAGCACAGTCTTCAAAAGTGTTAACTTTCTAGACGTCCCATTGTACAAGTCTTCCAAAGACACTTTCATATGCTGAACCACATCTTCACCTTTCTTCTGTCTACGACCCCTCGAACTCCCACCTGCAAACATAAAAGCCGAATCCAACTTAAATTTTCTTTTTTTTTTATTTTTTTATTTTAAAGACAACAAGACATCGACTCCATTAGCGGAGTTAAACGAATCCCAATGTCAAAAACCTGAAACAAATTTGCTCAGTAGATGGCATTTTACAAATATATCCTAAAGTCTCTGCCAACAATCCTAGGGTGGCTCCATCTTTGTCTCAACGGAATAAGCTCTTCCTAAAAGGCCGTAAAGGCTTGGGGATGGGCGTCGGGATTGAGAACGAAATTGGGGTTAGGGTTTTGGTTGTGAGAGATTGAGAGAGATCAAGATTTTGAGGAGAGATCGGGAGAGATGAGATTGGAGCGATTAGGGTTTGGGTTTTGATCAGGAATTTGGGGGAGAGATCGGAAGAGAAGAGATTGGAGCGATTAGGGTTTTGGGTTTTGATCGGGAATTTGGGGGGAGAGATCGGAAGAGAAGAGATTGGAGGGGATGGGGATATTAGTGATTTTAATTAGGGAAAAATAAAATAAGAAGATTTTGGATGGCCGAGATTTAATCAAGAAATATTAGATCTACAGTTCAGATTCACTCTGGACAGATTTTTTTTATTATTGTGGCTTTTATAATAGAACAAACAAATAGATATTGATACAGATGTACCTAAGTATAAAGAAAATCTGGTTGTCAATATAGTAGAATATATGATAGTTGTTTACCGGAAAAATGCAGGAGGAAAAGAATTCGATGATAGTGCAGACATATAATCTATGAAATAATAGTGCAGACATATGATCTATAAGAACAAGCTTAAATAAACTGAAAAATTAATCATGACTGGAATTTAATCTAAGAACAATTGAAAGCTCACCTAAATGTGTTGGTTGTTACTTACCCTTACATAAGCATCTGATGATTTGAAATCTTTTGGCTAAAAGAGAATGATTGAAATGGAAGCAGAATTGGGTCATTGGGAACCTTAGTTAAACCACCAAACAAGACTCAGATTCGAATATTTGATTTGTAAACTTCAGAATCAAGTATCAGATATACGTGGATTAATTACAAATAGACCAAGAAATCCTTACCATAATAAATCCACTATCAGTATCACAAATGTAACTGCATCTATAAAGGGCTCGCAATTCATTGAAAGCAAAATTTAATTACAAGAGCGAAAACAGTGCCTTCATCTCATATCTTTTGGATCTACCAGAAAGTCAATTTCAAACAAATGTTGGCATCGATGGAGCTAAATAGAATAGATCACATGTAAATCACACTGCCAAGAACGGTGAGTAAAAGCCTCCTACTAACATACATAGATGTCAATTGAACACTAAAATGATATAAGTGCTCTGCGCACTGTAAACAAACATGGGTATATTTCAAATATCAATAAAATTCATAATGAACAGCCAAATGATAAAATTCGACAAACCTAGCACATAAACACCAAACAGTTGGCACGCAAAAACTCAAAACCCTAAATTAAATATTAAATTTATAAAAACAGTTCCTCATCGTCACCTCATCTTAGGAGATTAACCCAAACCTGCATATTAAAATAATCAAATATAAAAAATAAAGTGCATGATTAAGATGCAAACCACCTACCAAATAAAGTATATCAAGCTGGTACCAATGTCCGAAGCCCAACGAAAAACAGAAAATATCTAACACAGAGCTGACATTGTTTCTAATTGAACTAAGGGACCTGACAAAATGACCCAATATATACAAACAAAATTAAAGCCTACTTACAGCTTCATCAGCTTCTCCCTGGAAAACTATCTTCTGACCATGCTGCATTCCCTTCTCAATATGCACCTCTAATACCTTCTTCTCCTAAGTAATTTTGCTTCCTTTGCATTGTGGACATCTGTCCTTTTGACTAATAACCTCCCCTGCATGAAAATATATTAGGAGTCTATAAAGAAATAATAAAATCAGTAAAAAAAATGATGCAGACAGCATGTAGGATAATCAACACAAACAGTGTACCTTCTCCTTTGCAATCAGTGCAAAGAACTTGCATACGTTGGATCATTCCTGGTCCAATCTGTCTTGTGACCATCTTGATTCCACTGCCATGACATTCATGACACTTTCCAGATGCCCCACTCTTTGAACCATTTCAAAAAAGAAAATGAGGGGAAAAAATTAAATGAAAAATTGAAGTCCAAGGAGATAAAAAAACTGATGACGAATATGCATCGTATGTAAATACCAAATAAGTAAATAGCACAGCGAAATTTGTAATTTGGTTCATTTGATTTTGGACTGCTTTATATCAAGTTATGAACTCATTTCTAGTTTTGGCATCTATCTTTAAGAAAAGGATTGGTTTCAGTTGATGGTTGAATAAGTTTGGACAAAATTTCGGTTTTGGTTTACATTTTGATTTGAAAACAACTAAATACACTGATATTGCAATTGATTACAATCATTAATAGGATTTTACAGTAATTTATATGAATTGTAAATTAAACCTGAATAAAGACAGTTTCTAGTATAAAAGGATGCTGGTCTTGGCCATAACAGTTGCGAGTTTAAATTATAACCTGCTAACAAGATCGCACTTCATAGTGATGGAGCTTATAAAGGGCCAGGGTAGGCTAGTGCTACCCTGGAATCTCTAAAAGCCCCTTGAAAATTAAAACTTTACACTTTGGTCCTCTTTCTCTCCCTCCCCCCCCCCTCCCCCTCGGAATAACAAATTGGTCCCATATACACAATAATTTTAGCTAACTTTTAGGCACCACCTCTTACTCAATCTTCCATAAATTTCAGCAGCATAATTACATTAGTCTAGGACCTCAATTCATGTAATATAGCAAATTATTATTTAAAATAAATTTCAATTACCACATCTCACATGAACAAAATAGTAGTTTGTAGCTCCTAGCTCTTGCATTTTCACTTTACATTTTAATCTTTCTATTCATTGTTTTGTCTATAAGATCTCAATGACTAAAGTTGTTATTGCACAGTAAGCCCCCCACCATAAAATTTCCGGCTTCATCCCTGTCGCACTTTAATAAACACTTGTAAGGTTGGATCAAGTTGTTAGCTGGTATACAATAAAACATGTTTAACCCTTGCCTAATTGTTCAATACATCCTTCCTCACTATCCCTATCCCTCATCCTTTGGTGGATACAGAAATAAATCAGATGAAGAATGGATGAAAAATAGGAAGCAGATGTAGCAAATGGGTCCGACTGGCGATGGTGGAAGTTGTAAGAAAATCCATCTATCTCTACATCAAGTAAAACCTTCACTTTCTTATTCATTTATAGCTCCTTATAGATATTTTCATTTAATTATTATTTTTTCTTGACTGGTGTTGTAGGTATCTAGAACTACAGTTTATAGCAATTTGAAACCAATTTCTAAGAGGGGTTTTCTGTTAGCTCCCGAAATGAAATGATCCTGTCATTTCGGCCGTTTCCTACTACCTTGGGCATCACACTCACTTAAAATTAGATAATTGAAGTATGAAGTATGTTGTCTCAAGAAGTACTGTGTGATTGAAGATGCATAGACAAACACCAGAATAAGAAGCCAACTAACCTTCTTTTTTAGCAAAAATGAATTGCTTTAAAGATATCATATTACTATTTTAGGTATCTCTCCATATATGAATAAGAATCCATAAGAATCATTTATACAACTTAAGGGGGAAATGCACATGTAATTCTATCATTATATCTAGATATGAAGAGTTGCATCTTCGACTCCTCGGGTCCATGCTGGAGCATGACAAGTGAAATAAAGTAGTTTTAAGCTTTAACCAAACCAAAAAAGCATACCATCTAGTTGGCACATACTAACCAATACTTAAATGTATATGCAGGGCATAATTTTGCATTAGAAACATACTGCTCTAAGATCGCAAACACTCATAACTGAATTATACACCAAAATACAGTCTACTTCTTGTAGATATTAGTTCTAACTAAAGCCAACTACACAGCAACTATATCAAACAATCCGTTGAAGTACTTAATTTGACTCAAAAAGCATATTATATACCATTACGTGACCAACAAAAAACAGACATACCCTTTGCATTTGCGGCATAGCACAGTCTTCAAAAGTGTTAACTTTCTAGACGTCCCATTGTACAAGTCTTCCAAAGACACTTTCATATGCTGAACCACATCTTCACCTTTCTTCTGTCTACGACCCCTCGAACTCCCACCTGCAAACATAAAAGCCGAATCCAACTTAAATTTTCTTTTTTTTTTATTTTTTTATTTTAAAGACAACAAGACATCGACTCCATTAGCGGAGTTAAACGAATCCCAATGTCAAAAACCTGAAACAAATTTGCTCAGTAGATGGCATTTTACAAATATATCCTAAAGTCTCTGCCAACAATCCTAGGGTGGCTCCATCTTTGTCTCAACGGAATAAGCTCTTCCTAAAAGGCCGTAAAGGCTTGGGGATGGGCGTCGGGATTGAGAACGAAATTGGGGTTAGGGTTTTGGTTGTGAGAGATTGAGAGAGATCAAGATTTTGAGGAGAGATCGGGAGAGATGAGATTGGAGCGATTAGGGTTTGGGTTTTGATCAGGAATTTGGGGGAGAGATCGGAAGAGAAGAGATTGGAGCGATTAGGGTTTTGGGTTTTGATCGGGAATTTGGGGGGAGAGATCGGAAGAGAAGAGATTGGAGGGGATGGGGATATTAGTGATTTTAATTAGGGAAAAATAAAATAAGAAGATTTTGGATGGCCGAGATTTAATCAAGAAATATTAGATCTACAGTTCAGATTCACTCTGGACAGATTTTTTTTATTATTGTGGCTTTTATAATAGAAATAGATATTCCATAGTTAGAGTGTGTTTGGTTTATTGTTTTGAAAACAGTTTTGTAAAAATATTTTGTGAAAACTATTTTGTGAAAACTGTTTTCTGAAAATGAGAGTGTAAAAGTTGTCTGAAATAGTTTTCTGAAAATAAGATTGTATAACCTGTTTGAGTAAAAAAATAAATCTGAATGCTGTTTTCTTAAAACTAGACTGTAAAATACTGTTTTGTAATAATTTTTTTTGAAATCATTTTTTTCTTCCATTTTTTTCCAGTTTGGCAACAATTTTTTTTTTTTTTCAATTTTCCTTATAAGGAGCTTATCTAGGGTGTATGTTTAATGAATTCGCATTAGTTTTCTTATGAGTTTTTTGTAAATTTTTTTGCAGATACAGACCCAAGTTCTACCAATATACGAACAAGCAACGTGCTACAATATAGAAGTTTTCTCCGCTAGGAATTTTTTTTTTTTTCCTTCTTGGTAGCTTCCCATCATTGGCAAGCTTTCGACCATGTAAAATTTTATTTGAATTGTGGTAGAGTCGGCTAATACAGCAATTGGACACAATATGCAAATTTTCAATAAATGTACAAAATATCCATTACAAATTTCTGTTTGGTTACATTTATTTCACAAACTGGGATAGCTCAACCATCAATTTCGCATTACAAGCATGAGAAACCTTCAAAATTTCTAACATAGTAACAAGAATTAGAACTTTCTAATGTGAAAATTACAACGGAACCTCTTACAAAGCAAAAAAAAAAAAAAAAAAAAAAACAATTCCAATCCATCAGTGTCCATCATATGCCATTAGCAGCATCAGAACTCATCATAAAAAGGTAATTGTACACTCTATCAATATTTTACATATTGAAACTGACAGAAATATTGCGAAGCCCGAAGCAGACATTACATAAGACCATCAGCAGCCATCACATCCTTCACAAGTATCAGAAGACAACACCAGCAACCATCAGTTGCTGATAATCTCCCACCATGATAGCCATCAATGCTGATCACAGCATTGTACTGGTTTGTGTACACAGTATGGAAATTACAACCCAGTTAAATTGAAACCTTTCTCAAAGAATACAACCCAGTTAGGATAATCTCCCATGGTTTCAAAACAACCAATACATGCGATTCAAAAAAAAACCATGTTGTTACTAATATATAAACCATCTCAGCCGATGATAATCTCCCACCATGATGGGCAGCAATGCTGATCACAGCATTGTACTGGTTTGTGTATACAGTATGGAAATTAGAACCCAGTTAAACTGAAACCTTCCTCCTCAAAGAATACAACCCAGTTAAACTGAAACCTTCCTCAAAGAATACAACCCAGTTAAACTGAAACCTTCCTCAAAGAATACAACCCAGTTATGGTTATTCTCCCATGGTTTGAAAATAAGCAATACATGCCATTCAAAAAATATTACGATCATGTTACTAATATATAAACCATCTCAGCAGGTGATAATCTCCCACCATGATGGGCATCAATGCTAATCACAGCATTGTACTGATTTGTGTACACAGTATGGAAATTAGAACCCAGTTAAACTGAAATAAAGTTTCAAAGAATACAACCCAGTTAGGATTATCTCTCATGGTTTCAAAATAACCAATACAATGGTTTCAAAATAACCGTCTTGGTTTCATTTTTTGGAAATATTATCAGAAATATTTTTTCTCAAAACGCGTTTGGTTACGTTTTCCAAACGGCATCTTTTCAGAAAATTGGCTTTGAGCTGTTTTCCCCTTTTGGCCGCTTCCCCTTCTTCCATCCCCATCTTACTGTCGAAAAAAAAACCCTATCACCATCTTCTCCTCTCTCGTCACCCATACTCGTCACCTCTCTCTTCAAAATAACCATGTTGTTACCAATATATAGCAGGTGATAATCTCCCACCATTTAGGGGATCAATACTGATCACATCATTGTACTGGTTTGTGTACACAGTATGGAAATTACAACCCAGTTAAACTGAAACCTTCCTCAAAGAATACAACCCATTTAGGATTATCTCTTATGGTTTCAAAATAACCAGTACTATGGTTTCAAAATAACCATGTTGTTACTAATATATTTTAGGTGATAATCTCCCACCATGATGGGCATCAATACTGATCACATCATTGTACTGGTTTGTGTACACATTATGGAAATTACAACCCAGTTAAACTGAAACAGAGTATCAAAGAATACAACCCAGTTAGGATAATCTCCTATGGTTTCAAAATAACCAGTACAATGTTTTCAAAATAACCATGTTGTTACTAAAACAGAAACCATCTCAGAAAATTGGGCATAGATATGAAACATACCCTGGATTGCTGCTTACCAAACCTGAAGAAGTTGTCTCCGACGGATTCGCTCGACCGGCGTCGGATCCGTGAGCTACGATTTCGAAGACAGCTTCTAGAAAAAGCAGATCTGGTCTCGCAGACCATGAATCGAGCTCCGCACGAGGTGAGGAGGGGCCCGAAGAGAGCAACGAATGATCGTGCGAGGTGAGAAGGGGTGAAAGAGGGCGTTAGGGTTTTCCAGATCTGGCGAGGGGCTTAATATATTTCTGATCTAACGTCGTCAGCGAAGAAAGAGGAAGGGGGAAAGCAACGATAGAGGAAGGGTGGCGAAGAGGGTGAAGAGAGAGGTGACGACCTGGGAGTGACGAGAAAGGAGAAGATGGTGATAGGGTTTTTTTTTCCGACAGTAAGATGGGGATGAAAGAAGGGGAAGCGGCCAAAAGGGGAAAACAGCTCAAAGCCAATTTTGAGAAACGATGCCGTTTGGAAAACGTAACCAAACGCGTTTTGAGAAAAGATATTTCTCAAAATATTTCCAAAAAATGAAACCAAACAGACCCTACTCTCTCACCAAATTATTTCCATGGTACTCAAACGCATAACTCGCATTTCCCATAAGCAAAAAAATGGTCCTGAATTTATGGAGCTCCTCTCTCCTCACCCTCTCCCCAACCTCTTCTCTCTACCCTGCCTCCTCCCTCTGAACCCTACCCTGGCCTCTCCCACCACCCCTTCACCGTCCGTCTCCCAAGCCCTTCCCCCTTTTCTCCTCCTAAAATTCAGCCAATGCCTTCTCCCACCTGCACCACCACCCCCCCCCCCCCCCCGCATCTCCCTTCTACTCTGAACCCTAGCCACCTGTCTAATAAAATTTTAGCTTCCACCACCTTCTGCTATAACCTTCCACCCTTGTTACCTTCATCTGTGCTCCCCTTCAACCTATCACCTTCTCTCATCTCCTTTCTCCACCCTACCACCTCTCTCCTCTCATCTTCTCCACTCTTCCACCTTCACTCTGCCTTCGCCAACCACACCAACCCTACCATGAGAGAGGCTATCGTGAGAGATAGAGGGAGGGCGAGGGCCTGAGTGCCACGCGAACACAACAGCGACGATGAGCAGTGCCATCCACGTAGCAGACATGCCCACGATGACTACAGAGGGGAGGGCCAGAGGCACATCGACGTACGAAAGGAGGCGGGGAGGTCTTCACGGTTGGCGACCACCGTAACATCCCCTTTTCAGGGGAGAGGAGGTGATGGTCAACGACGTCTGAGATCTACATTGCCGCCTAAGAACGCAGTGAAACCCAACGTTTCACCATGGCAAAACACCCACATGAGAAGCTCTCCGTACAAGCACTACCATCGCAACCCACAACATCAGAGCTCCCCTATTACCTCACCTCAACACTACCATCACAACCTACAACATCGGAGCTCCCCTATTACCTCACCTCAACAACAATGCAGCAACCTCAACTTTGACAATGCGACGACTAGGTCTCCAGTCACGACAAGTTCGCCGTCCAAGTTCTCTGAGGAAGAACTCTTAGCTGTGCTGAATGATCTGCGGCACAAGGGAAAGGATATCTCCAATAAGGCCGAGGATGGTGGGGAACCCTGGCAGGTGAATCAATCCAAGTCATCCAAGAAGCAAGAACTTCTCAGGGCCAAGCACTTGCATGTGTCATGCTCCTTGTGCGGCAATCAACATCGCAAAGACGACTGCCCTACAGGGGTTTTTGTGTGCTTCGAATGCAAAGAACCTGGGCACCGTGTTCACGACTGTGCCATTAGAGGAGGCAAGAGGAAGTCACATAGGATGACGGATGATACGAGGGAGACGACAAGGAAGCGTGAGTCAGTACACGCAATAGTTTCTGTTACTGGTAAGATGAGGGCTTCGAGGGAAAGATTAAAGACCACCTTGGGGGTTATCAGGGCGGTTCAGGGGTGGCCTTCGACTTCGGAGGTGATCACGGGGCTCAGATGCCTATCGGACTCCTTCAATCGAAGGAGGGGGAGTTAAACAAGGTTAAAGATTTTTGGGTGGCTGAGTTCCCGAAGAGTGAGGGGGTTGCTGCTTTGGCTCGTAAGGATATCTTTAAGATCGTCGGTGGTAGATACGGGATTTCTATCAAACATTGGACGGGAAGCGAAGGTTCGGTTGAACAAGAAATGGTGACAAAAACTTGGATCAGACTAATGGGTTTTCCGATGCATTGTTGGGAGCTAGGGGTTTTCAAGACCTTATCAGAAAGTTTGGGGTGGTTTTGGAGGTTAATGAATTGACGGAGAAGCGTAAACGGGGTTTAGCTAGAGTTCGAATCGGTTGCAATGGGTTTCACAACATTCCGACGAGTATCAAAGCAATGGTGGAGAACTTGTGCTTTTTGGTAGAGGTGAGCGTCGAGGACGAAGGGCCACATCTGCTTATGGAGGAGGATGGAGCCAAAAAACCAGTGGCGAAACAACTATTCAACGACATAGAAGGGACGACATCGAAGGCCAGAGCGAGGCAAAGGACATGGAGCGAGGAAGAAGATGACCGGTTCAATGGGTCTGAACTGGTGCTAATGCTAGAACCGGTTTAGCAAAGCAAATCCAATTCGCTTATCTTCAAGGGCATCGAAATGGGAGGAGATCCTACGGGAGAGGAATTCTCGTTTTGGAAATAGCATACAATTCTGCACAGAGAAGCGGGCCCCACCATAGAGCCACCTAAGCAAGGGGGGACAGTTGGCAGCGTGCCGTTCAAGGAATTTGGGGGATGTGGGGCAGGTAATAGCGCAGCGGCAGCGAGCAGTCTGGTCATTTCTCTTACGGATGTTCAGGAGGAGCTCAATGCTCAGAAAACCAAAGGTGTCCCAGATAAGCATGTCAATGGCTTGGGGCTCGAGGGGGAGGGAAGGAACAGTAGCGCGATTTTTCAAAAGTAGGCACCAATTTCAAAAGTTACAGGAGTGGGTTTGGGTGAGGGAAGGAACAGTAGCGACATTCTTCAAAATGAGGCGCTAAGTTCATTAGTTTCAGGAGTTGGGTTGGGCCCCAAGAGTGCATATGTGGGCTGCGATAGGAGTGTTATTTTGAAGGATATCTGGTCCCAAGTACAAGTAGGTCTGCCCCTATGGGCCGGGTTGAGGGTGGGGTAGATCACTTTATTGCTATACATAAATCTACCAATCGGATTATAGAAGAGGAAGTTGACAATGAAGAGGGGGAAAAGATCGAAGGGTTGCTCAAACAAGAGGTCGAGAATAGGTTACAGAGAGAGGTTAAAAAAAGGGTTAAGGCAATGCTGGGAAACTGGGCTACGGAAAAAAGAGGACTGTCCGACATGACATCGAGATCAGATAGTGAATCCCTGGGATCGGAGGTGCCAGAGGCAGGGGACGTGGCAGGAAATGAGAGTTCTTATTGTAATACCCTAGATTTTCTAAATAATATTTTTAAGATTTGTAAATGAATTAAAATGATTTTGGGTATTTAATGAACATTTTCTGTAAATTTATCTTTTTATACATGCGAAACACGTGTAAATATCTTCTTGAGGAGTTCAAAGTCAAAATTTATTTTGGAGAAATCCATTATTTATTATTAGATATTATTTGTGAATTTTCTGGAATTTTCTGATGATTATTGGACCTATTTGAAAATATTACAAAAAGACGGATTTTTATGCAAAATTACCACTTGGAGTGCAAACTCTAGATTTTCAAATTTTTGGGCTGTGTATGATGCCTAGTCAACTCAGGAGAAAATATTTTACTTTTTTTTATAATAAATTTGATTTATTTTACAAGTTTTTGATAAAAGAGGATCTTTTTGCAAAATTGCCTTTTAGAGGGGTGAAAATGCAAATTCGTAATTCTAGGTTTTTCAACAGTGCCAGCTGATATTAGAAGAGACTATTTTGATTTTTAGTCTCAATTAAATTAGCTTTATCTAATTTCCTAGTATGGAGATCCATATATGTAAAGATGTACTTAAAAGGAGTATTTTGCAAATGTCTTCAAAAACCCTATATCCCTATCCTGGCCTATTTAGGGTGAAGTGCAGCCGTCTCTTTGCTGCACAACACAAGGAATCTCTTATATTTTATTTTATTGGAATTCTAAAGCGAGGATCTTGGATTTCTTGCGAATGAGGGATATTTCTTATTTTCTATTTGTCTTCGTTCGATTTCTTCAACAATGTAAGTGATATATTTGTTTTGTTTTGTTCCTTGAATTTTGTATGTGGTGGTTCATCTACTAGAAAGCATGATAGGGTTTGGTATGAATATATATATGATGGATTGGAAAATTGATGAATTAAAATTGGATCTTTTATGAAAACCTAGTTATTTATGAGTAGAATTGCATGTGGATGAAAGATTGTTAAATAACCTAATATAAATCATGAGTAAGCTATTTATTTTGGGTTAATGCTGATTTGATTGAGTATGGTGAATGTTATGCCTAAATTGATTAAAGAAGAGATTTTGACTATTAATGAGTTTGGATGGGTGCAACTTGATTATGGTAATGTTAAATTTGTTTATGTTCATGAGTTAAAATGGTGATTGAGTTTGAGGAATTTTGAGAAGGACTAATGAATTAAGATACCATGTATTGAGAATTAGATTTGTGATAATTGAATTGGGTTTGATGCAATATGATAAATTTAGGGATTTGTGACTGTGTGAAAGATTTTACTTGAATTTGGATTTCTCAAATACTAAGATTAAATCTGAATATTTTGTTATTTCTAATTGATGGATTTTTGAAGTTTCTTTGGTGCACAAACATGCACGAATATTTTACATGAATATCGTATTTCATTGCTTTTGAAGAAATTGAGTCCTTATGTGTTTTCGGAGGATTTGACTATATCTCAACTTATTTTTGTATTGATATAGTTTGGAACATAATATGAAGTTAATTTGATGTATGATCAATTCTTAAAAACTCTATTTTTTGGAAATGTGCACAACTAAAAACTGCAGTCTGCAGGTCGACAGTCGACCGGTCAATTTATACAGTCAACCGTTGCTACCTGGCTGCTTATTTTCTTGAAGTTTTAAAATCTGACCCATTTTTACTGTTGACTGACTCTGCTCTGTTTTGATGTTTTCTTGAATTTTTAGATTTTCGCTCTGGACAGTCGACCGATGACTTTTACAATCGATTGCCATTACTTAGAATTATTTTTCTTGAAGTGTTGGGTTTTTGCTCTGGAAAGTTGACCAATTATTGTTTATAGTTGACTGTTACAGCTCTGACTGATGTTTTCTTGAGTTATTCTGATGTTCATTTAAACGGTTGATTCTTTAAATATTTTAGGATCTATAATTTACTATTCTAAACACTATTTTTCTATAGAACATATGTTTTCTAGTTGTTTTATTAAAGTTTTGATTAATGAAAGTTACGTTTGGATGGTTGAGTGTGAGTCTCTAGAGGATGTGTGGGACCCTAATATACCGGCAGTTGAGAGTTTGTGGTTTGGCCTGTTGATGATCAGTTGAGTTAAGTCCGGTAGGGTACACAAACTCTAGAAGATTCGTAAATTAATTAATTAACTTAAAAAGATAAGGACAGGCACTAGATGGTGATATGATAAAATGAGAACATGGGTTATGGACCTCAGTATGGCTTGCGGTGTGAGATAATCTCCGGAATTATCAAGGTGTGAGTGAAATAGTCTCCGGAATTACCTCTGGTGTGGGATTGATCTCCAGAATTATTGGGGTCGAGGCGACACTCATGTGGTATTCGTGTGATGAGGTGCCATAGCTTGCGGTGTGGGGTATTCTCGAAGATTCCTATGTGTGAGTGAAATAGTCTCCGAAATTATATATGGATAGTGATTGACCTCCGGAATTATCGGGGCATGGGCTAATACTCACAGTTATCTATATCTCGTAGTAGTCATCGTGGTAGGATTAGTTCCATAGCAGGGGATTAAACCCTATCAAGTGGAGAACATTAAGGGCTTGCACCGGACCTATGTAGAGTGGGATGCATAGAACCCGATAAGTATGCATTAGAGAGTCAGCATATAGCATTTGTACAAACCCCTACCAGCCACCCCCTACCACTTCAATTTCTTCATCCCGCTCTCTCTCTCAGAACCCATCTCCCGATCCCCCTTGCTCTTGCTCTTTCCTCCTTTCCCCCGTGCTCTCTCCCTCCCCTTCCTCCTGCATTGCGCCCAAGCAGTGACCCCGCCCTGTGCCGCGACGCCACAGCCACCGACGCGCCTCCTGCGTCGATCGCCTGCAGTGCATCACTCTGGTGCTCCCCTACCTTTTCACGCCTCCCGATCTCTCCCTCATCCCTGGTGGCTCCATCCTATCGCGCCTCCGCGACGCAACGTCGTGAGCTCCCCTCGCCGCCCTGTCTCCCGGTGCTCCCCCTCCTCTTGCCTTCTTTCGACGATGCGGTGAAGCCCCATGCGACACCCCGATCAGCCCCCACTGCAGTGCTCCCCCCTCGCGATGCCAGCAAGCCACCACAGCGCTGCCCTGCTTCCGACGACAATTAGCAACGACCGCAGTCAGAGCTAGCAACTGCCAGTCGCGACCTCCGCCTGCTCGCCCCCCCCCCCTCGCGACCTTCCGTCGCATCGTCCAGCCTCAACAGACCGCAGCATCAGCCCCATTGCTGTTTGATCAAGTTTTGATCTAGTGGAATCTGTTGGATCCTGTAGGCAAGGTAAATAATGCTAGAGGGGTGGTGAATAGTGTTGTATAAAAAATAATTAAGAAATTGAACTTTTCGTTCTTTCCAGTCGACTTAAAAAGAAAATACAGTCGACTGGGGCGACAAATAAGAAGAGTATTTTATACAAGTCTGATCAGTTGAATTATAGCGGAAACTCAGTCGACTTACCAGACAAGTGTTTGAAGAGTATTTTATACAAGTCTGATCAGTCGACTTATAGAGGAGACTCAGTCGACTTGCCAGACAAGTTTTTGAATAAAATACAGAAAAATTGAAATGCAGGTGAAGAAAATACAACCACAGAGTACACAACGATGTATCCTGGTTTGGTTCTCTCGACCTACATCCAGTCTCCAAGCAACCCACTTGAGATTTTCCACTATTCTTGAAAAAAAAATACAAGAATACTCTACCGCGTTTGACAGTAACCTTGCAAACCCGTAGACCTCTCTCACCACTAGAGAGAGCACACACACTCTACAACGTAGAGTGAAAAATCCGACTCTACAACCTGAACCGAGAGTACCACTCTCACAACCCGAGAGTGAAAAACAACAACAAAAGTGTTACAACAACCTATAGCCTTGTTTGCGATTTGTGATTTTTGTATGGTGGCTAATAGGTCAACTTCTGAAATCAGTTTAAAACAAATTCGATGTTATACTAGACTGATTTTCAGAGAACCAAGACTGAGAGATTATGAATACTTTTTAGGAAACTTGTTCTTTTTAAAAACAAAAGCTTTAAAACTTGAGAAAATGATTGGAACCTTTTCATGGTGATTCCTATGCTCTATTTATAGAGAGGAATCATAGGAACGTTGAAGAACAGTTCCTAAAACTGAATTAAAATAGATAGAAATTTTTTTGAATTTGAAAAACAAGTTTTGAAATTAGAAAACTGTCGAAACGACTTGAACAGCCGGCTGGGTTACCATATTGAGTCGACTGGTTAGAGTTTGAATGAGTTCAGAAAGTTTCGTACTAGGACAGTCGACTGGTGCCAAATAGCAGTCGACTAATACTTAACAGCTGAACTTATTCAAGCTTGTTTCGATCTTTTTAAGTTTGTAAAACACTAAATTATTAAAAGATATGTGTAAGTGTGTGTGACAAGGATATTACAGCATTCTAAGACTCAAAGAATAAAAGTTACAATTGTTACAAGACACTTAATACAACATATTTGAAACACTTGAGTCTTGTCTTGAAATTGAGTCTTTGACTAGAGCTTGAGCCAATGTCTTTATATCTTCAAGCTTGCTTGATTAATGTGGCTTGAACTAAGTTCTTTGTGGCTTGATCAATTCTCTTTGAAAGCTTCATTGAATCAACTTTGTCTTTGTGTATTACACCATGGTATTGATCTTAATACACCTTGCAATATATAAGTGATAGCACAACTTTGCATTGTGTTGTAGTCATCAAAACTAAGAATCAACAGAATCCTGGTCATCCGATCGTTGATCATCGCGATCATGATCATCGCCTCCATCATCATCAAGATCTTGATCTCAACCATCGGATCTCTTTTGATCATCGCGATCGTGATCATCATCTTGATCTTCATCTTGATCTTTAATCTCAGCCGTCCGATCGATCGATGACACTTGATCTCGGCCCTTGATCATCTCGATCGTCTCGTTCGTCTTTTACTTGGTGAGTTAAATATTTGATCCACTTTGTTCTCATTCATCAAATTGTCAATCATGGTATATTTACTCCTTTGGTACTCTTCTAATTCTTATATATCTATGTATGATCTTGGCCGTTGGATTCGCTTGATCTTCATCTTGATCACCATCTTGATCATCGAGATCTGTGCCCGATCGTGATTATCGTGATCATTTGCTCGTCGCCGTGTCGCCGGAATTCCGATCCCGTTATTCTTCGCATATTCGGATTAACCTAACGTCGTCCTAAAGGCAATTCATTTCTTCTCGAATAGTTATCGTATCATATTCGAGATTTTTATTGAATCTTGCAAGTAGATACCTAATTGTTATCGTATATTATTATTATTATCTATCGTTGATAGATCCCTAATTGTTATCGTATATTATTATTATTATCTATCGTTGAGATACTACGGATTTACACGAGAGAATCCAAGTAGTAGTCTTGACTTCGTGCCATCCTTGTCTCCAATGTATAGGGATCTTTCATGCATACATATAGTTATTGAATATAGGAATATGGATTATTATTGTGTTTCATGTCATGACATCTCACAACAATTGTAGATTGCATACTAGTATCGATGGTTTATATGATTGATGTTAGTGTATTAGTTGTTTGCGATTAGTAAGATTATGGACATTACACATCTTAATACCATGTTCACATAGGTATGGATTGCTGTGATTTATGATTTTTAACCCCCAATTCATCGTCCCTAACATTCTAATCGTTTTATTCAAACAGAATGTGTTGACAATCCTGAAAATTTCGCCGACCTGAACATTACCATGCTGTTTCGACCTAGATAATTTCACCAAAATCAATAACTTCCTGAATATGAAATGTATCCCCAGATGTCTAGTTTACTTTCCTTTTCGGCAGAATTGAATTTCGAGTTACGGTTTTTGAGATATCACAGTTTTACTGCTGCCGTGTCGTACAATTCCAGATCCAAAAAACTACTGTCATACTTTGATTCACAAATAAATTTAACCATGCTACCTATAAGATAATGACTCAAAATTTTGCATGCTAATACCAGACACATTAGAGAACATTTCCTAATTTTCCTGGAATTAATTAATGCTGTTTCAGTCCGGTTCCATATGTATAAACACAATTTTACAAGTTCCGGTTGAACACAAATCCCGTGTAGTTTGCTGTTTTGACACATATTACCACAACTTTTATGTACCTTAATTATAAGCAATGGAACCAGGTAGGAATCTAGTTTCTAGACCTTCTGAAGGATCCACATTTGCTATCTCGTAGCAAAGAGAATTCTAATTTTGGTACAACAACCTATTACTGTCCAGAATTGGGTTCCTATGTTTAATAACATACAATTGAATCTATAATGTTATATTTGGTGCATTTAATTATATAGAGTACATTGCATGATCTTAGGATTGTGTTGCCATCTTTTCTAGTGTCCCTTATTAATCGCATTATTGTATGTTAATTGAATAAAGAATGTTAATCAAACTGGGGTTAAGGGTTGACTAGGGTAGTTGATGACGTAGTGACTGTACTCGAAAGTGTAGGGCCCGTGTTTCCTGTGTTTTAAAGTTAAATGGAAGTAAGTGCCACGTAGAACTAAGTGCCACGTCAAGGATTGACGGGAGCCATCTCTAGTACCTACGGGGGCCACCTTTAGAACCCATTAAATAGAACTAAGTGCCACGTCAAGAATTGACGGGTGCCACCTCTAAGACCTACGGGGGTCATCTCTAGAATCCATTACATGATAGTGTTATTATTGAAAGGTTATATCGTGCCGAGTACATGACCTATAGAATCTACCACCTTAGTCTAAACGAAATTGATTGTATGCATGGAACCTGCAGTATGGGATGCAGTAGTACGTGCATTAGTTAGGATTAAAATGAATAATAGACTTAAGATTTTCATCGTATTGTCATTGCATATTGTCATCTTCATTGAACAGTGTTATCGTTATTATTTACTATTATTGTTATTGTTTATTGTTATCGTTATAAATCATCATTATTGCACATTTTACTATTATCGCCTTGTCAATGTTCAATACTATTGATTTTATTGTCCATTGTATTCATCGTTATACCGTTATTGTCATTGTTCTCTATTTCTCTACTTGCTGTCCACGACTTGCTCTAAGGACATATTTTCCCTCTCTTTTAGATGAACAGCTTACAGGTAATCAAGGATATTTACCTGACAGACTAGAGGAGCAACAATGGCGAAGGAAATGTTTTGCCGCGCTGCATAAATAAATGTTGCTTTATTTGAGAAATTTAATAAATTGAACACATGTTGTTTTCTTTGTATTGTGGGCTTGACCCGAATATTGTTTGTTATCCCAGATGTTGGATTATTTTTATGTTGGTTATTTATGCTTAAAATTTCAAGTACTGTTATTTATGTGATTACTTCTTTTATTGCATGCGTGGTTGTATTACTTCATGTTTTATATTGTTGAGTTGAATCAATGACAACCTCTGAATGACGCAAGTCATTCGCTGGGCCATATCACGTGCTTGCATTCCGTATTTTAGGAAGCGGGGCGTGACAATCGGCAAGGTAAATAAAACTTTCTACCCCTGAACCCTAGCTACTGTTGCTTTTCCAAGTGAATGACTAGATCGTCGGAGGGCCTGTCACCGGGACTTCTCCCGGTATTTCTAGGCAGTGTGCAGATACCCAGGACCTGAGCCGAGCCTCCGGATCCGAGCCGAGCAGCTGGATCCTAGCCGAGCTGCTGGATCCGAGCTGAGCACCCGGTCCCTACCTCACCGCTCCTACTTCCGAGCCAACTCCTGCAACCCGGGGTCGGACCAGTGCCGGTACCGCATCAGGACTTCCACTATACAAATTACAAGAAATCGCACCTGTTGCCCCCACACCCTAAAAACAAATAGCATCAAGTTTGCACCGTCTATGGGAACCTCCTTTTAGGTACTGTCGTCCTTCCGAGCCCAGCCAGAAGGGCCTTCACCTCGGCACGACATCCGGACCCCCTACATCATGGCCACGCTAATGGCCAGGGTTCCACCCAACCTCGGGTCAACATCGCGGCCCGACCTTCAAACGCATCTGGTTTGAATCACGTCATCTCAGACAGGCTGGCCAGCCAGACGAGGGGAGAGGCCGTTTCCAACTCGGTCTCGAACCATCGTCGACATCCTTCCCAGGTGTGCGATCCTCAGCCGGACCCAGTAGGGCAAGCCCCCGTCACAAGGGTCGAATTCCAGAACTTCCGGGATGAGATTCTCCAAGCTATCCGAGGTGGCCAGACTACCGAGGTCCGCCACAGTTCTGACCCACGGTCAGGAACAGGAGCCGATGAGTCCCACGGATTGGCTCGTCCTCAGGAACAGGCAGACGCCGTCCTTCATCGTTTGGAGGAAATAGAGAACCGCCTCGCCCATCTCGTCGAGGGCGGACCAATGTCGGGTCACGGCCATCGTCTGACCGGATCTCCTTTCTCCCCTTAAATCCCAGAAGTCGAGATTCCTCAGAATTTTAGGACTCCCCAATTTGAGACCTACAACGGCGAGGGTGATCCTGCTGATCACATGGAGGGATTTAAGACCCTCATGATGATTCACAGCGCTGCGGATCCCCTCCTCTGCCACGCCTTCCCTGCTACCCTCCTTGGACCGGCTCGGGAATGGTTCTCCAAACTTACCCCCGGCTCGGTCTTCTCTTTCGAGCAGCTAGAGGCGGGTTTACTAGCCCACTTCATGACCAGCAGGAAGGTCGAGAAGACAAGCTCTTTCCTTGTGGACCTCAAGCAGAAGGACGGGGAATCCCTTCGGGAGTTTGTTTGGAGGTTCACCACCGAGGCGAGATCAGTTTCCTCCCTCGATGCAGGGGTCGCCTCTGCAGCCTTTCGACACAATGTCTGTTACGGTCAACTCAAGGCTTCTTTGGCCAAGAAGCCACCCGTGGACTTCCTCGACCTACTCAACAGGATCGAGAAGTATATCCGAGCCAAGGAGGCCTTCAATCCCGAGGGTGCCAAAGAAGCCACTCCCAAGGGAAAGTGTAAGATCAATGATGGTGAGCCTTTCAAGAGACCCGTGAAAGAAGCAACTGGTCTCAAAAGGGCCCCCCGATCCCCCGATTCGAGAGATATATGCCCCTGACTCAGAACGTCTCGGCAATCTTGATGGAGATAGAGGACAAAGGGATTGTCCGCTTCCCTCCCCGACAGGTGAACAACGGCAAGAAGCGCGATCAAAGGTTCTACTGCCGCTTCCACTGAGACACTAGGCACAACACAGATCAATGCCGTGCCCTCAAAGATGAGATCGAAGCCCTCATCCAACGATGGTATCTAAGAGAGTTCACCTAGACCAATCCTGAATACCTAAGAGAACCGAAGAACCCGAGGCCTTCGCCTCCTCCTCGAGCAAACAGCCGTCGCCCTAAGCGGGAGCCTGAACCTAGGGAAGCAGGGGAACCGGCTATCCTCCACTGTGTCCACGGTGGACCCATGGGAAGGGACTCTAATACCTCGGACTCTAATACCTCCCGCAAGGCCTTCATCCGAGCGGTCAATTCTGTCTGGGACCATCCCTCCCCCCGTGTCCAGCAGCTGGCCGTCTCCTTCTCAGGAGAAGACCTCGAAGGCATCCGACTTCCGCACTGCGATGCCCTCGTCATCAGCCTCGTAATGGCCAACTTTGAGGTCTGCCGTATCCTGCTGGACAACGGCAGCTCGGTCAATATTCTATTCTTAGAAGCATTTGAGAAACTCAAGCTCCCCCGAGAAAAGCTCAAGCCCGCCTGTTACACCCTTCACGGGTTTTCTGGCGTCCCCCTACAAATTGAGGGGATTGTGACACTATACGTAACTGCAGGCACGACCCCCATCCTCCGGACCGAGTCGATGGATTTCATGGTGGTCAACGTCAAGGCAGTATACAACGCCATCCTCGGTCGACCCGGGCTCTGCTCGTTCCAAGCCGTCCCCTCGGCTTACCATCTGAAACTGAAGTTCCCCACCGACCTTGGGGTCGGGGTCGTCCGAGGAAACCAGGAGTCGGCGCATTCGTGCTACATGACAGCGGTCGGGGGCTGTGTATTTCCCCTTGACGCGGTTGAACTCCCTCCCAAGAGAGACCATCTAGAGTTAGAACTGGCGGATGAGCTGGAGGAAGTCTCATTCAAGGTAGATGACAAATCCAAATATTTTCGTGTGAGTTGCACCCTGTCCCCAGACTTGAAGCCAGGCCTGATCGATTGCATCCGCCGCAACATTGACCTCTTTGTCTGGACCCCGTCCGACATGCCTGGGATTTCAGAAGACCTTATCATGCAGCGACTGAGCGTCGCACTGGGCTCCAAACCCGTTCATCAGAAGCGACGCAAGTTCACTCCCGAAAGGCAACAAGCCCTGAAGGTTGAGGTGGACAAACTGTTGTCCGCTCGTTTCATTCAGGAGGTCAGCTACCCGGAGTGGCTGGCCACTGTTGTTATGGTGAAGAAGGCTAGTGGAAGCTGGAGGGTCTGCATTGACTTCACAGACCTCAACTAGGCATGCCCGAAAGACCTCTTTTCTCTCCAAGCATCGACACCCTGATCGATGCGACATCGAGTCACGAGCTACTAACATTTATGGACGCCTTTTCAGGCTATAACTAAATCCGCATGTTCCCTCCCGAAATCGCCAAGATGTCTTTCGTAACCGACCAAGGTCTGTATTGCTACCGGGTTATGCCCTTCAGGCTCAAGAACGCCGGAGCCACCTACCAGAGGCTCGTCAACCGGGCCTTCAAAGATCAGATTGGTCGCAATGTAACACCCCGTAGTTTTCAAAAAAGTGAATAAAAAATAATATATATATATATATATATATATATATATATATATATATATATATATATATATGAAATGTTCTCTGGTTGGTAAAAAGAGAATGGGTATGAATAGTACATATCATGAATGGCATTAATGGGGGGCCCACCATGTTGTAAACAGCAATAGAAAAAGCTTTGGCTTTGTGAATGTTGACTTCGTCAGCTTGGCTGACGTGGCTTTGCATTAGGAGGCCCACCTGTTGCTACTGTTCTCAGGAGAGAGAGAACGGGAGAAGAGGTGTGGGATTTGTACCACATCGGAAGTGTAATAGAATATAATAATATATAAATATAATGGCCTATGATCAAGAGTCACCTAATCGGTTAACCACCTTTTGAGAGGCATCCTGTGGTAGGCAGTTGTACTACATAGTATCTAATTTATCTTCTAAATTGTATAAATTGTCTGAGCTATGGGCAGGGGCGTTACAAATGGTATCAGAGCCGACTTTCGAAATCGTGGTGTGGGGCATGTCTATATAGTCGGACGGAGGATTCTAGAACTATAGACCTAGTCGAGTGGTGAATTCTGGGATTGTGGTGAACCCTCAATTAAATCCAGGACAATTATTGATCGGGCAGTGGATTCCGGGATCATAATTAGTCGGACAGATAGGAGGGTGGCTCAATTAAATCCGGGATTATGATTGATCGGGAGGTGGATTTCAGGATTATGAATAATCGGGCGGATAGAAGAGCAGATGCTCCACAATGGCTAGAAAGGAGATCCTGCACTAGATTGTGCTTGCCCGTACTTAGCGAGGATGCTGATTTCTGAGGGGGGGGTGTGACACCCCGTAGTTTTCAAAAAAGTATATATATATATATATATATATATATATATATATATATGAATTGTTCTCTGGTTGGTAAAAAGAGAATGGGTATGAATAGTAAATATCACGAATGGCATTAATGGGGGGCCCACCATGTTGTAAACAGCAATAGAAAAAGCTTTGGCTTTGTGAATGTTGACTTCGTCAGCTTGGCTGACGTGGCTTTGCATTGAGGGGCCCACCTGTTGCTACTGTTCTTAGGAGAGAGAGAATGGGAGAAGAGGTTTGGGATTTGAACCACATCGGAAGTGTAATAGAATATAATAATATATAAATATAATAGCCTATGATCAAGAGTCACCTAATCAGTTAACCACCTTTTGAGAGGCAGCCTGTGGTGGATAGCTGTACTACATAGTATCTAATTTGTCTTCTAAATTGTATAAATTGTCTGAGCTAGGGGCAGGGGCATTACACGCAACATGGAGGTATACGTCGATGACATGCTCGTCAAAAGCTGGCGAAGTCAGGACCATGTGAGCGATCGTGAAGAAGCATTTGGCGTCCTCCGAGCACATAACATGTGGCTCAATCCCGCCAAGTGTGCCTTCGGCATCTCCTCCAGAAAATTCCTTGGGTTTGCCGTCAACCAACGCGGCATCGAGGCGAACCCCGAGAAGATCCAAGCCATTATCGATATGGCCCCTCCCCGAAATATTAAAGAAGTTCAGCGCCTAACTGGGAGCCTGGCGGCCATGGCTGCTTCCTCTCAAAATCAGGGGAGAAGTCACTCCCATTCTTCAAGACTCTCTGAGGAGCCAAAGGCTTCGAGTGGGGGGACGCCCAGCAGCAGGCGTTTGAACAACTGAAGTCCTATCTCGCCAACCTTCTACTCCTTAGTAGCCATCGACTACTTAACAAAGTGGATCGAGGTAGAATCCCTGGCCACGATCATCGAGCATTAAACTCAACAATTTTTCTAGAGGAACATCATCTGCCGATTCGGTATCCCGCAATTACTCATCACCGACAACAACCCAGTTCGCTGGTAAAAACTTTCGAAAGTCCTTCAAAGACATCGGCATTTTCCAATGCTTCTTGTCGGTGTGCCACCCTCAATCCAACGGCCAAGCCAAAAATGCGAACCGCCAGATCCTGATCGGCCTCAAGAAGCGGCTGGATAATTCGCCAAAGGGACTATGGGTCGACGAACTACCAAGCGTACTCTGGGCGCACCGAACAACTAAGACGATCCCTACGGGCGAATCCCCCTTCAACCTCACCTACAGCGCCGAGGCTGTTATCCCTCTTAAGATCAGCCTCCCCTCACCCAGGATCATGGCCTTCAACCAGGAGGACAACTCTTCGGACCTCAGAGCCAACCTGGACCTTATCGACGAGGTCAGGGAAAGACCTGTCATTCGCAGAAGCATATACCAACAAAGGATCGAGAAATTCTACAACAAGAAGGTCCGCCCAGCGAACATCAAGCAGAGCGACCTCGTGCTCAGAAAGCTCGCGGTCTCTGACCCCAGAGGAAAGTGAAAATGCTTGCCTAATGGGGAGGGCCCTTACAAGGTCTCAGAAGTGGTCCGTCCTGGCACATACCGACTCGCAGACCTGGGGGGCAGGAGAATCAAGAGGCCCTGGAATGCGGAGCACCTCATTAAGTTCCTCGAAGGAGAAGGCTAGAATTATGCAACCGATCTATTGTAATCGGCACTTACGTGCTATTTCCTTTTGTAAATAACAAAGTGTAACTTTATGTTTTCTTCTACACTTTTTTAATTTTTTAGAAAAAGTTAAGGGGGCTCGACCCTCGGCACTCACCTCGAGCCACACCCTAGCTTTCTCAAGCTAACAGGGCTTCGCGCTCGGCAGTGCCTCTGAGCCACAACATGAAAACTCTTCTCTTACGTTAAGGGGGCTCGACTCTCGGCACCCACCTCGAGCCACGCCCTAGCTTTCTCAAGCTAACAGGGCTTTGCGCTCGGTAGTGCCTCCGAGCCACCACCCAACAACTCTTCTCTTACGTTAAGGGGGCTCGACTCTCGGCACCCATCTCGAGCCATGCCCTACCTTTCTCAAGCAAACAGGGCTTCATGCTCGGCAGTGCCTCCGAGCCACAACCCGACAACTCTTCTCCCAAGTTAAGGGGGCTCGACCTTCGGCACTCACCTCGAGCCATGCCTTAGCTTTCTCAAGCTAACAGGGTTTCGCGCTCGAAAGTGCCTCCGAGCCACAACCCGAAAACTCTTCTCTTACGTTAAGGGGGCTCGACTCTTGGCACTCACCTCGAGCCACGCCCTAGCTTTCTCATGCTAACAGGGCTTCGCGCTCGGCAGTGCCTCCGAGCCACAACCCGACAACTCTTCTCTTACGTTAAGGGGGCTCGACTCTCGGCACCCACCTCGAGCCATGCCCTAGCTTTCTCAAGTTAACTAGACTTCACGCTCGGCAGTGCCTTCGAGCCACAATCCGACAACTCTTCTCCCAAGTTAAGAGGGCTCGACCCTCGGCACTCACCTCGAGCCATGCCCTAGCTTTCTCAAGCTAACAGGGCTTCGCGCTCGGCAATGCCTCCAAGCCACAACCCGACAACTCTACTCTTACATTAAGGGGGCTCAACTCTCGGCACTCACCTCGAGCCATGTCCTAGCTTTCTCAAGCTAACAGGGCTTCGTGCTCGGCAGTGCCTCCGATCTACAACCCGACAACTCTTCTTTTACGGTAAGGGGGCTCGCCTCTTGGCACCCACCTCGAGCCATGCCCTAGCTTTCTCAAGTTAACAAGGCTTCGTGCTCGACAGTGCCTTCGAGCCACAACCCAACAACTCTTCTCCCAAGTTAAGGGGGCTCGACCCTCGGCACTCACCTCAAGCCACGCACTAGCTTTCTCAAGCTAACAGGGCTTCGCGCTCGGCAGTACCTCCGAGCCACAACCCGAAAACTCTTCTCTTACGTTAAGGGGGCTCGACTCTCGGCACTCACCTCGAGCCACGCCCTAGCTTTCTCAAACTAACAGGGCTTCGCACTCGGTAGTGCCTCCGAGCCACAACCCGACAACTCTTCTCTTACAATTAAGGGGGCTCGACTCTCGGCACTCACCTCGAGCCACGCCCTAGCTTTCTCAAGCTAACAGGGCTTCGCGCTCAGCAGTGCCCCCGAGCCATGGCCCCAGCTATTCCTAGCTACAGGGGGTTCGGCCTTCGGGATTTCAGCTCTCCTCTCTACCCAAAAGTTTTTATTAAGATTTAGGGCACTCGCCTTCGGCAAATGCCCCGAGCCCCGAACCTCGGGTCGACACACCTCTCACCCGCTGACGGGGTAAATGGCCTTTGGAGCCGAAACCCCAAATTGTCAGAGGGTGGCAGGGGAGCCACCTATCCAGGACTCTCGGCCAAAAATTCCACTTTAGGGTGCCCGCCTCCCCGAGTCCTGCGCCCGGGATCGAACTACCTCTCACCCGCTGACAACTCGGGGTAAACAACCCTTACAACCGAAACCCCAAATTGCCAAAGGGTGGTAGGAAAGTCACCGGCGACGAGCTCACAGTGAAGTGAGACAATTCCTGGTGAACTCCGGGTGAAGGGGGGAGGGTTATATAGCCCTCCGGAGAGGTGCATTTATGACATCGGGGAGTCCAAATGACAGAAGACGAAACGTCCCCCATTAATAGTTATCGGAAGGTGAAACGTCCCCCATTAAGTACTATTTACTGGGGGTAACGGTTCGGCTCCCGAGCGAAGTAGGGGGTTCAGATTCTGGGTCGAGGGGCAGTCAACATTCTAATTTTGCAAAGTCAACAAGGGTCGGACAAATCAAGTCTTATTCATAAACACCCTCAAAGGCTACGGTACAATTAAAAAATGTTACAGCGTTCTCCCTATACTTCTACCTAAGGGTCCCTCCCCAGACCCTCCGGGCTCACAAGAGCTGCCTCGATCCTGGCGGAACGGCTCCGCCCTCCAGTGATCTCATCCTCTAACTTGGGTATCGCCATTGTCGACGTCCCCGCAACCGAGCTCTGTGCGTCAGCAGGCCTCGCCATCTCCAAATATAGGGTCAGCGAGGAGCCTAAGACAGAGGGGCCTTATGGCTCCGAATGGCCGAGTCGAGGTCGTCTGATGCCTAGCAGCACCTTCAGCCTCTAAATCTCCAGCTCCTTCTCAACAACGACCTCACGAAGAACGGATTCGGAGGTCAGACGCTTGGTGGAGGTGTCAGATAGAGCCCAGTTTATCTCAGCACTCCCCCAATTGCGGTCGGCTAGAGCCTTCTTCAAATGAGCTGCCTCTAGGCTGAGCTCCTTGGACTTGTTCATAAAATAGTCCACCGTAGTTTCTTGATCGTGAGCCTGCTTACGATAGTGAATCAGCACACTCTCCTTGGATTCTAGCTTATTTCAAAGTCGTCGGACCTCAGTGAAATTAAGGTCGGCCCCAGCAGTCTCGTTCATCTAGCAAAAATAGGGGAGATGCAACGATTCGCTAAGAAAGCTTGCTCAAAATGACAAGTCACAGAGGGTCGACCAAAATTTTGTTTTTATAAATTCAATAATAGTGTTACAAAAAGCAGTGGTCATTCTGCACAAGGCAAGTACAAAAGAAAGTAAAAATCCTACACTACTTTGGCACCTCTTCATTAGCCGGGCCATCCCCTACCTCCTCCTCCAGACAAGGGTCTTACGGAGCCTCGTCTCCTTCACCTCCGGGGGTCAGCGGAAGCGCAGGAGGTGCCCACCCGTAGTTTAGGTGGTCGATCTTGGCCTCCGAGTAGAGGTGCAAGAAGTGCTCCTTGGCCCGGTCGTATGTGTCATCTTGAGCTTGGATCAGCTCGTCCGCAGAGGATATCTCTAATGTGTCATATGCCGTCTGGGCCACGGCCCAAACTTCCATGATCTCGTGCGCGTGCTGATCCTGCAGAGTATCCATCTCTACTTGGAGGACCGCATGGGCTCCCTGAGCAGTCATCAGCTCGTCCTTCAGCTTCTTTCCCTCTTGGAGGTACTGCTCAGCATTCCGCTTCTCGAGCAAAACCTCCTTCTCAAGGCACTTCCTCATATGTGCCCTGTGCAGCATCTGTAGTACTCTGTATTTTTAAATATTATTTTAAATATTTATAAATGAATTAAAATGATTTTTGGAGTTTTAATAAATATTTGTTTGAAAATTTATCTTTTTACACGTGCAAAATACATGCAAATATTTTCTTGAGAGGTTCAAAGTCCAAAATTATTTTGTGGAAAATAATTATTTATTATTAGATATTATTTGTGAATTTTCTAGATTTTTTTGATATTTATTGGACCTATTTGCAAATATTACAAAAAGAATGACTTTTGTGCAAAATTGCTAATGAGAGCGAAAACTCTAGATTTTTGGATTTTTGGGCTGGGTATAATGCCTAGTCAACTCAGGGTTAAAAATTTTACTTTTTTTTATGAATTTGATTTATTTTACAAGTTTCGATAAAAGAGGATCTTTTTGCAAAATTGTCATTTTGAGGGGTAAAAGTGTAAATTCATTTTCTAGGCTTTTCAAACAGTTCAGGCTGACTTTATGATGGGTTTTTTGTTTTTAAATCTCAAATAATTTTTTTTATCAAGTTTCCAAGTATATGGATCTGTATATGTAAAGTTATATTTAAAAGGAGTATTTTTGCAAACGTGTTCAAAACCCTAAAAACCTATATTCCGGCCTATTTAAAAGGTGGAGTGCAGCCATCTTTTGCGGTACAACACAAAGTATTTTATTATTGTTATTTCTTGGAGATTTAAATAGAAGATCTTGGATTTCTTGCGAACGAGAAGCTTTTCTTATTTTCTATTTGTCTTCGTTCGATTTCTTCAACAAGGTAAGTGATATATTTGTTTTGTTTTATTCTTTGAATTTTGTATGTGGTGTTTCATCTACTAGAAAGAATGCTAGGGTTTAGGTATGAATATATATGATGGAATGGATGAATTACTGAATTAAAATTGGATCTTTTATGAAAACCTAATTATTTATGAGTAGAATTTCATGTAGATGATTTGAGATTGTTGTTTAGCCTAATGTAAATCATAAGTAGGCAATTTCCTTTGGATTTATACTGATTTGTTTGAGTATGGTGGATGTTATGCATAATTTAATTTAAAGAGGAGATTTTTATTATTATTGAGTTTGGATGAACGCAACTTGATTATGAAAATGTTAAATTTGTATGTTCATGAGTTAATCATGGTGATTGAGTTTAAGGAAGTTTGAGGAGGACTAATGAATTAGGAGATCATGTCTTGAGAATTGAAATTTGATAAATCGAATTGGATTTGATGTAATACAACTAAATTGGGGATTTTGTGATTTGTAAAATGTTTTATTTGAATTTGGATTTCTCAAATACTAAGATTAAATCTGAATATGTTGTTATTTCTAATCGATGGATTTGTGAAGTTTTTTTTGGTGCACGAACATGCACAAACAATTTACATGAATACCATCTTTCGTTGTTTTTGAAGAAATTGAGTCTTTATGTGTTTTCGAAGAATTTGACTATATCTCAACTTATTTTGGTATTGATATGGTTTAGAACAAAATACGAAGTTATTTCGATGAGTAATTGCTTCTTAAAAACTCTACTTTTGATATATGCACAAATTTGTTTTCTTTTTTAAGAGAATCAACAAATTTGCTATTTTGATTAATCTAAGTAGTTTTGATTGGTTTTTATGGATCTTTGTATATCCTATAAGTTGCATTTGATCATATCAGAAATACGCTTTTTATAGAAATCGTTTTCATAAAGTAAAACTCCGTATCGGTTGAAATGTGCACACAAAAAAAAACTGCAGTCTGCAGGTCGACAGTCGACCGGTTAATTTATATAGTCGACCGTTGCTACCTAGCTGCTGTATTTTCTTGATGTTTTAAAATTTTGTGCAGAACAGTCGACTGACCCATTTTACCAGTCGACTGCCTCTGCTCTGTTTTGATGTTTTCTCGAAGTTTTGGATTTTCGCTCTGGACAGTCGACCGATGACTTTTTATAGTCAACTACTACTACTTAGAATTTTATTTCTTGAAGTGTTGGATTTTCGCTCTGAACAGTTGACCGGTGACTTTTTACAGTCGACTGCTACTACTTAGAATTTTATTTCTTGAAGTGTTGGATTTTCGCTCTGAACAGTCGACCGATGACTTTTTACAGTCGACTGCTACTACTTAGAATTTTATTTCTTGAAGTGTTGGATTTTCGCTCTGGACAGTCGACGGATGACTTTTTATAATCAACTGCTACTACTTAGAATTTTATTTCTTGAAGTGTTGTGTTTTCGCTCTGGACAGTCGTCCGACTGCTGTTTACAGTTGGCTGTTACCGCTCTGACTGATGTTTTCTTGAGTTTTCTGATGTTTCTTCGAATGATAGTTCCTTTAATATTATATTATTTCAAAAAGATGTTTTACTACAGATTTAAATATTTTATAGAGATTTATGTTGGAACTTTAAATGTATTCTTTTGGACCTTATTGAGCTATACGTGTTTTCAAAGAAGTTGATGTTTTGTGATGTTCTGCAACTTAAAAATATGGTTTTTAATTGTTCAATGGATTTAATATTTATTTGGATTCTGGAATTTTATATAAGATTTGGGTATTGTTGATTTAAGAAGTTTCTTCATATGATCGTTTTGACAATGGATTTGTGAGTTTTGGTCTTGATGATATCTCTAGGAGTTGAGTGGGAGTCCTATGAACTGGCAGATGAGATTTATTGATTTAGACTAGTTGGGTCTTGGGGTTGTTGTTGAGTATTTAAGTCCGGAAGGATACACTAACTTTAGAGATGAGAATTTTTGTGTTTTAATAATAATCAACTTAAGGACATGCACTAGTAGAGACGTGATGGAACTTGGGAAACGTAAGTATATGCTCTTGATTTTGTTAGTCCAACGGATGCGTTTCAGGACTGTGTATTGTTCTGTCTCAAGATGGCATTTGTATGTTCGCGTGTCGAGGGTCTGCAGGCCTATTCATGGAGCATGCAGGGTGCATTCGCGTGTCGAGGGTCGGCAGGCCTATTCACGGAATGTACCTAGTGTATCTGCACGTTGAGGGCCTTGCAAGCCTATTCGTGGGGTACATGGTTAGGAGATGATTCTCCAGTTGTTGAGCTATTCTCACATGATGCTCGCGCGTCGAGGGCTGTGGTGCCTATTCGCTGAGTATTCTAGATCTTGTTTTCCATCACCGTAGTAGGATTAGTTGCATAAAGAGGGATTTAACCCTATAAAGTGGAGATCGTTAAGGGCTTGCACCGTACCTATGTACTATGGAAAGCATAGAATCCGACAAGTATACATTAGAGAGTCAGCATATAGCGATTGTGTTTTCTTGACTTGGTTTTATGCTTGTGTTTTCCTGTTTTTCCTACACTTGACACTTAGTCTAGATTCACTTGATGTTTTCATGTATTACTTAATACTATCTTATATTCCTTGATGTTTTCATGCTTTACGTATTGTTACTTCTCATTTCATTTATTCTTACTGTTAATACATATTGTTGATGACTCTATGCTCTATGTTTTATTTAGGTTGTTTTCTTTTTATGTCACTCACACCGTTATGGCTGACCCTTGTAGTTTTGGGATTAAGGTTATCTCTAGCCTTATGTTTTACAGGTAGGTGCTTATAGCTTGGGATTTGGATGCTTGTGCTAGAATGTTAAAAGAGCTTATGTAAAATTGTAAAAGATGTGTTGTAAAGAAAGATTGTAATTCAAGGTGTTTCGTATTCCGCTGTGTTTTGTAAATAATTGTTGTAATAAAAGTTGAAATAAAAATTATCTGTAGTTTTGGCTATGTTTACTATTGCAATTGAAGTTGATGCTGGAATTGTGCCACGTATTTCTGAGATATCATATTGAAAATTCGGGGCGCTACAGCATCTCCTAGCCAAAGAGAATTGAGTTAGAAGCAAAACTCATAAACACTAAACACAAAGCGAATAAATCACAAACACTTACCGCGACTTGCGCCTGAGCCCACTTCATGTGGGCCACCTTGGACGTCTCTGATGCCAGATTCATCCGGTCGTGCTCGATGATGAGATTTTCTGTCACCTCCACAGCGATCGGGCCCTCTGTCATGGTTTCGCCCTCCTTCACCGCCCAAACTGGGGCGAACGACCTTAGACCCTTCTGGCCCACCATTTCCCTAGCGTCAGAGCGGAGTGCTGGGGTCCCCACCTTCAAGACCTCCGCCACCTTTTTTCTACTGGAGCTCGGCTCTGCCTCCTGTGGCCCTCTAGAAGAGTGGCTCCTCTTCGACTTCTTTGTAGGTGGCTCCGAAGATCCTTGGGCCGCCCCCTTGGTGGGCCCAGCTGCCGGGGCAGCCTTCTCCTTGGCAGCCTTCTTCTTGTCACTCCTCTTCGCGGCCAAGGCTAGGAGGGCATTCCTCGTCTCGAGGTTCTTCGCATCCATAGCTAAAGAAAAAGAAAAATGTTAAAGCGAAGGCAGAAAATTAAGCAAAGTAGAAACGAAAACATACAAGGGGGCACTAGGCTCAGTCCGGCTCGGGCCAGATGTAACTCTGTGACGCGTGGCAAACCGATGTTGTTCCCCTCTACAATTTTTTCTACTCCCATCCACTCCTTTTTCGTCAAGTCCCTCCGCCTCGGGGGTTTATGGTTCAGCTTGTAAAAATTCCAAACTATGGGGATTTCCTAAGGCGTCTCGCTCCAGACGACGAGGTACTTCTCCTTCCATGCCTTTATCGAGTCCGGATGTCCGTGCATCACTCTTTTGTGGGGGCATGGTGACATGTAGAAGATCCCCTCCATATCTCCGAGCAAGCTCATCCCCAAGACGGCGCGGAAATACTTGAGCTTCAGCTTGACCCCCTTCTCCTGGAACTTTAAGATAAAACAGACCAGGTGCTTCCACGAGTTGGGCTCATACTGCATCGGACTCAGCTCCCCCCACCTCAGCACACTCTTGATAAACAGTTGCAGTGGCAACCTCATTCCCGAGATGAATGCATCCTCGGGGAACATGCAGAAACTCTTCTCCAACTCAGTAGTTGGACGAAGCCCAGGGCTCGGAATGAGTAGCTCAAACTCCGGAGGAATGAAGTAAGCCGCCCTTAATATCGGCAGGTAGTTCGCCTTCAGCGCACACTGGACGTTGTCCATCTTTATCATCGTCCGATCAGAGGCACACTCCTCCACGACAAATTGGACAAGTTCCTCAACATCGTCAGGATACATCCTGATCGAGCCTGTGTTCTTATTGGTCTGGGGAGGAACTGCAAGCCCTTTTCTGAGCCCATCCATCGAGCTAGGACTATCCGGCCGGACCCACTTTCTTTTCCTCCTGCGAGGGCGAGGCTTCCTCTCTAGAGAGGGAGTCGACAAAGGGGGAAGGGGGGAGACCTGTTTCTTCATCCGCTACCACTCCCTCGGCTCCTCCTTCTCCCCCCTCCTGGGGGCCCTCTCCCTCGGTTCCTTCTTCACCCCCCTCCTGCTCACCCTCTTCCTCGACAAGCCCCTCCTCTGAGCCCTCGTGGGTGTCCTCTACCGACAACCCCTCTTCAGGCAGGCGACTTCGCAGAGGGGCCACGTCCAAAACCACATCACTCGGGCCACCGGATACTGTATCCGACTGTTCTTCCTCCTCCGAAATAATGTCGTCCAAAGACCAAGACATCGACTCTGACTCTACCTCCACCACATCACGACCCAAAGAGATCACCTCGGAACCGGACTGAAAGTGTGACATAAGAAAACAGAATACTAACCTGATTATCGAAAAATGAGAGGATCACCGAAAAATTCGTCGACGACAGCAAAAAGGTCAAAATTCCTATTGTAAAGAGAGAGTGCGAAGTGAAGAAATGAAGGGGGGGTAGGGGATTTATAAAGTGGGAAAGACTCCTCGAATTCCACAAAGGAATCCCCACCGTCCAATCTTGATCATCAAGATCTAACGGCCACTAGGATATCAGAAGCCTCGATTTTCACCCCCATGATGTCAGCCTGACACATCAAATTCAAGTTTTACCCTCGGCCTTGTCAGCTGGCACAGTAGCTCGTCGCTCCTCCTCCCTCCCAAGACAGAGGAGCAAGTTATACTTCGAGTCACACCAAAGCTTTTCCAACAAGTTTTGGGCATGGAGCTCGGCAGTAACCTCGAGCCCCACCAAAGCTTTTCCAACAAGTTTTGGGGCTCGGAGCTCGGTAGTAACCTCGATCCAAACCAAAGCTTTTCCAACAAGTTTTGGGGCTCGGAGCTCGGTAGTAACCTCGAGCCCCACCAAAGCTTTTCCAACAAGTTTTGGGGCTCGGAGCTCGGTAGTAACCTCGAGCCACACCAAAGCTTTTCCAACAAGTTTTAGGGCTCGGAGCTCGGTAGTAACCTTGATCCACACCGAAGCTTTTCCAACAAGTTTTGGGGCTCGGAGCTCGGGCTCAGAGCTCGGTAGTAACCTCGAGCCCCACCAAAGCTTTTCCAACAAGTTTTGGGGGCTCGGAGCTCGGTAGTAACCTCGAGCCATACCAAAGCATTTCCAACAAGTTTTGGGGCTCAGATCTCGGTGGTGACCTCAAGCGATAACAAAGCTTTTACAATAAGTTTTGGGGCTCAGTGCTCGGTTGTAATCTCGAGCCATACCAAGACTTCTCTAACAAGTCTTGGGGGCTCGACGCTCGGTTGTAACCTCGAGCCATACCCAGGCTTCTCCAACAAGTCTTAGGGGCTCGACGCTCAGTAGTTACCTCGAGCCAGACCAGAACTTTTCCAATAAGTCTTGGGGGCTCGATGCTCGGTGGTAACCACGAGCCATCCCTACCCTTCACCACAAGTAGGGGGGCTCGTCTCCCGACTCTCGACGCTTGGCTAAGCGACCCCCTACTCTTCGGCTCTCGACACCCCTATAGCTTTTCCAACAAGCATGGGGGCTCGGCGCTCGGTGGTAACCTCGAGCCACCCCTAGCCTTCGCCACAAGCAGGGGGGCTCGTCTCCCGACCCTTGACGCTCAGCGAAGCGACCCCCTACTTTTGGCTCTCGACGCCCCCATAGCTTTTCCAACAAGCATGGGGGCTCAGCGCTCGGTGGTAACCTCGAGCCACCCCTAGCCTTCACCACAAGAAGGGGGGCTCGTCTCCCGACCCTCGGTGCTCGGCTAAGCGACCCCCTACTCTTCGGCTCTAGATGCCCCCATAGCTTTTCCAACAAGTATGGGGGCTCGGTGCTCGGTGGTAACCTCGAGCTACCCCTAGCCTTCACCACAAGCAGTGGGGCTCGTCTCCCGACCCTCGACGCTCTGCGAAGCGACCCCCTACTTTCGGCTCTTGATGCCCCCATAGCTTTTCCAACAATCATGGGGGCTCGTCACTCGGTGGTAACCTCGAGCCACCCCTAGCCTTCACCACAAGCAGGAGGGCTCGTCTTCTGACCCTCGGTGCTCGGCTAAGCGATCCCCTACTCTTCGGCACTCGACGCCCTAATAGCTTTTCCAACAAGCATGGGGGCTCGGCGCTCGGTGGTAACCTCGAGCACCCCTAGCCTTCATCGCAAGCAGGGGGGTTCGTCTCCCGACCCTCGATGCTCAGCCAAGCGACCCCCCAACTCTTCGGCTCTCGACACCCCTCATACTTTCAAAAAGATCCTCTTCATCCTACCCCGCTGGCCTATCCAGGAAGATACGAACCACATTTTTGCCATGCACACTGCTCAGGTCTTCCTACAGAGGCAAATCACTCCTACACGGCTGGATTACCCAACCTTCCAGGAGTGGGGGCTCGACCCGGCCCATTAGGATCTCAGACCCATTTCCTATGCCTATAAATACCAGACCCCCTCCCGCACCGACAAGGTAAATAGAACTTTCTACCCCTGAACCCTAGCTACTGTTGCTTTTCCAAGTGACTGACTAGATCGTTGGAGGGCTTGTCGTCGGGATTTCTCCCGATATTTCTAGGCAGTGCGCAGGTACCCAGGATCCGAGCCGAGCAGCTGGATCCAAGCCGAACTGCTGGATCCGAGCCGAGCACCCGGTCCCTACCTCACCGCTCCTACTTTCGACCCGACTCCCGCTATCCGGGGTCGGACCAGTGCCAGTACCGCATCAGGACTTTCACTATACAAATTACAAGAATTTGCCCCTGTTGCCCCCACACCCCAAAAACAAACAGTATCAGGGTTACTACTGGATATATATAATTTCAAAAACTTGACAAAAGGACTTAAATAGTTCTACTGTTTGAACTACAATTGGGTAATGACGAGCCTTTTAACAGCCATTACAAGAAGAAGCACAATTTCGGCTCCAGTGTGGTGATTGAGGCTCCGATATGAGCCACTCACCCAAATTTTGACTCAAATATTCCTAACACACAAAATAAAGTTTGTGGTGTGTTCTGCTTGGCTCTTGACTTTTCTTTTCATTAGATCTAGATATATGTGCACTTGCACTGCACATGGTTTTTTCCCATTGCAATACTACTAAAAAATGATCATTACTATAAGACTATATGATAATGTTGATTAATTATCATGTGAAAGATGTGTTTGGATATTTTAAGAGGGAAGAGCTGATGAGGACATCAAATCTGTTTTATTTTATTTTGAGATTTAGCCACATGTAGTTTATTTGAGAGATTTATTTTGGATTTGAGAGATTTGTTTCAGATTTGTTTTTAGCCTATATATAGGCCTTGAAAATAATAAGAAAATATGTTATTATTGATTAAAAAAATTATTGTGTTGAGTTACTGCTCTTCATCCCTCTTTTTGTGTGAGATAATAGAGAGAATTATTAGGATTTGTGAAAAGTCCAAATAAAGTATTAGAGTTTGTGATAAACTCTAAAACTACACCAAAATTTCCAAATTAAAAACCTCAAACCCTAATCCCCAAACCACTTATAACCCTAAACCCCAAATCCAAAATCCCCCCGTCGCTGCTGCCATCGACACCCCCTCTCCTCGCCCTCTTTGACCACCACAGCAAGCATCCCGACGATTCCTTTCCCCGTAACCTCTGCCCTTCGGCGCCACCTTGCTGCTAACCCCGATACCCGCTGCCCATCATCAAACCCATCGCCTGCACCGAGCTCACCCTTCGATCATCACCTCCACCCCGAAGTCGACACCCACCCTCTCTCCACTGACGACCCCCACTGCCCCCAACCTCGAGACCCGAAGCCCCCATCGCCTGCTCCCGACGTCCTTTCACTGTTTCCACCGTTCGTCACTGCCTCCCCCCCCCCCCCCCCCCGCTGCCTCACCACAGCAGCCACCTTGGAGCACCAACACCAATTTCTTCAAGCCCAGTAATTTTTTTCCACTTCTCAAATATTTGTGTTACTGTTTTATCATCTCTATAATATTATTTGATTTATTTGTCATCTACAGATATTGAGAGTGAGTGCTTCTACTTGCCAATTAGAATACAATTCATTATTGTATTTTTTACTTGCTAAGAACGCTTAGGTATATAATTATTAATTGTTAGAACTGAATCGTTAATCTTATTAAACTTAATTCAATTCTTGAAAATCCATCGAACCGATTAACTATTTTAATTTCTAACTTGATCCGCATTACATGTTGGTAAACTTAATCTTTAATATTCTTAAAAATTCTCTACTTATGGTTAATTTTACATCATTTTGGTATCAGAGAAAATATTTTTCAAAATCCTAGTTCTTGCATCATTTAGTCATAAATTTTTGCATTTATTTAGAATCGTTTAGAATCGTGTTATTTTTTGGCTTTCGTTCTTTTAGATCACTTCAGATTAAAAAAAACAAACTTAGGCGCATTTAGAACACGTTATCCCAAATTTAAGAAAACACACAACCCCTAGTTTTCTACCGTTGGTGAATGCGTCTTCTCAGCACCATCACAGATCCTGAAGAGCCTTTCTTGTCCCTCCCAAATCACCCAATTAGGAACCATAGACTTCCGTAAGCCCCTCCTCGAATTGAGATGGACAACTCTTATATTTCCGCTACCCTAGCTACCATTCAAGCAACTATTGCCAATATCAATCAGAGTCGTGAGAAAGTGGAAAAGAATCAAAACGGTGCCCCTGAGCTTCATCGTCAGATCCCTCAAGAGAATGATCGTGACGGCCGATGTCAAGATCGTGACCCTGACGAACAATACAAGAAGAATGTCAAGGCTGACGTTCCCCACTTTGAAGTCTGTATGGAACCCCAAGCTTATCTCGATTGGATCCATGCCATGGACCACTACTTCGTGTGGTTTGATATGAGCGAAGTCCTGAAGGACAAATTTGCCACAATGAAATTAACTGTGAAAGCTCAATAACACTGGACCAATCTTGAACATGCCTGCAGAGGCCGAGGCCTGGCACCCATTCCACTTGGGAAGCCATGAAAGAGAAGCTCACGGAGAGATATGTGCCATTATCGTTCTACACTCGATTGCTAGATTTGTGGAACCAACTCTATCAAAGAAGCAAATCCACCCAAGAGTATGTTGATAAGTTTGATGACTTTCTTATTCGGTGCAATGTCTTAGGTAAAGAGAATGAAGAACAAACTCTCTCTAGGTTCAGATTCGGATTATGAGCCGATCTTAGGAACGAGTTAATTTATAGAAATGTGAATTCATTGGCAGCAGCTTATGCCATTGTCCTCGATATGGATTTCCTTGCAGCAAGTTTTCCCTACAAGTCCAGCGATTCGAGAGATCATTCCTCTAGAATGACCTCTAATGAGCCTCTAAACCTGAGCACCCTCTTCTCAGTACCCCAACAAGTCTTACCCAAGCAAATCTAATTTAAATCCTTATTCACTTAGAAATGACAACATGGATAAGAACACTGAAAAAGACTATTCTAAGATTGATCATTTTACTAAGTGCTATAAATGCAAGGGATACGGCCATATTGCTGATAACTGTCCCAGCCCCAGTAGGATCAACATTGTACAAGGTACCATTGTCATTGTTGATGAGCCTGACAATAAGTTTACCTATGAACCTCATGCCAGTGATGACTTCGGTGAAGAAGAGGATGACCAGCCTTTCCAATGTATTCGGTCGATCCAATCACCTCCATTGAATGTACCTGAATCACTCATTCCTTCCCAAGTCACTTGGCAGCCCATAGATTTTATCCCTGTGTAAGAACATCATAGAGTCTCAGAGTCTGTATCCACATTTGCATATTGCATTCATGACTTGCATAGAGAAATTTTTAAGGAAATTAATAAGAATAATTTTAACTACAAGTTAATAGCAGATACTAGAAGAAAATTTAAAACTTTTGAAGTTGACGAAGTGATGGTTTGGATTCGTCCGGAACGGTTTCCAGCTGGATCGTTAAGAACTTGAACATACGTGTTGCAGGCCCATTTAAAATTATACATAAAATCAATGATAATGCTTATGTCGTTGACCTTCCTGAAGGTTTTGACATAAGTAAGACTTTCAATATTGAGGATCTAGTACTCTATGAAGGCCTAAAATTTAATCCTAGAAATTCTCTTATAGATGAGCCTACCCTGTAGCCTAATGGTGAGATTTTCACATTTTCCCCTCTACCCGATACTACTTACCCACCAACAGATAAATTGGATAATATTATAGATGATCAGATAATCTCTACCAGAGATGGTGGTATTCATAGGTATTTGGTGATGTAAAAGAACAAGCCGAAGTTGGATGACACTTGGAGTAATCGTGAGGAGCTCCCGCGCTTGGATCCAGATCTTTTGGAGCAACATGACAGGATCACTGGTTTTGACTCGACTGGTTCGAGCCCTCTCCCACCCGGAGAGAATGATGAGGACATTAAATATGTTTTATTTTATTTTGAGATTTAGCCATATGTAATTTATTTGAGCGATTTGTTTTAGATTTGAGAGATTTATTTTAGATTTGTTTTGAGCTTATATAGGCCTTGAGAATAATGAGAAAATATGCTATTATTGATTAAAAACATTATTGTATTGAGTTATTGCTCTTCTTCCCTCTTTTAGTGTAAGACAATTGAGAGAATTATTATGGTTTGTGAGAAGTCCTAATAAAGTATTAGGGTTTGTGATAAACTATAAAACTACACCCAAATTAAAAATCCCAACCCCTAATCCCCAAATCCAAACCCCCCTGTCGTCACTGCCGTCGACACCCCCTCTCCTCCCCCTCTTCGACCACCACAGCAAGCATCCCGACGACTCCTCTCCCCATGACCTCTGCCCTCTGATGCCACCTCGTTGCTGACCCCGATACTCGATGTCCATCATCAAACCCATCGCCTGCACCGAGCTCACCCTTCGATCATCACCTACACCCCGAAGTCGACACCCATCCTCTATCCACCGATGACCTCCACTGCCCCCAACCTCCAGACCCGAAGCCCCCATTGCCTGCTCCCGATGTCCCTTCACTGCCTCCACCGTTCGTCGCCGCCTTCCCCCCTCGCTGCCTCTCCACAGCAGCCACCTCGGAGCACTAACACCAATTTCTTCAAGCCCAGTAATTGTTTTCCACTTCTCAAATATTTGTGTTACTACTTTATCGTCTCTATAATATTATTTAATTTATCTGTCATCTACAAATATTGAGAGTGAGTGCTTCTACTTGTCAATTAGAGTACAATTCATTATTGTATTTTTTACTTGCTAAGAAACGCTTAGGTATATAATTATTGATTTTTAGAATTGAATCGTTAATTGAGCTTGTTAAAGTTAATTCAATTCTTGAAAATTTATCGAACCGATTAACTGTTTTAATTTCTAACCTGATCTGCATTACATGTTGCTAAACTTAATCTTTTAATATTCTTGTAAGTTCTCTATTTAGGATTAAGTTTTACATCAAGGGCATTTTGGGTATCTCAGGAAGTCCAACCATGCACGCTTCTTCTCCAATTATATACCAGTATAGACTAGTATAGACTAGGATAGGTAGATACAATGCAATTCCCTTTAACAAATCTATCATCTTCACACTTAACTTCTTTTCCTTGCTTTGGAGAATTTGAAAGGCTCAAGCTTGGTCCAATTGGATTGTGGAAAAAGTGGTCTAATTGTACTTTGGGGTGGCATCGGGGCTGGTTTAGCCTGGGACCGGTCGGGCCCAGGCCCACCCGGGCTTGAGCCCAGTCCGGACCGCCACCCAACCAAGCCAACCCGGACCCGAACCCCCCTAGACTTGGTCCAGACCGGGCTGCCAAATCACCTTTGAAAACTCGCGTTGACCCGGCCTAGTTTCGGCCCGGTCCGGGCTAGACCGGCCGGGCCGACCGTTGGTGATTTTTTTTTTTTTTTGATTTTTTTTTAAATTGAATGATTGAATTACTAAACTACTCCCCCCCTCCCCAGATGGATATTTACTAGCTAGTTTTGGGGGGTATTATGGAAAATTCAAAAATAAACATAATTTATATGTACAACCCCATTTCATTCATTTCTCTTTACAAATTCTATCATTTACAGTCGATTATCTTGCAGTTTGTGGAATCAACTCAATCAAGTGATCAAGTGCTCTCAACCTCTCAACTCTCTCAACTCTCTTAAGACTCAAAAGGCCATCTCGAACTCTAAAGTCTAATATTCTCATCAACTTGCAATTTGAAATTCAATCACTTTTTTATAAAATGTTGCTTATCTATTTGATTCTATTTAAATTTTGTAATTCATTGAAAAAAAAATAATACATGAATCTCTTCCTTAATTCTATATGTTCTTACAATTGTTATCTAAATTCAATCACCCAAAATTCCTGCCTTTATTCTACTCTATTCACACACAAAATGAGAACAAAAAAAAAAAAAAAGTTAACTCGCAACGGGCCGGCCCCAAGCTAGGGGCCTAGGGTCAGGTTCGGGCCTCTCCTTCCCCCACTCCAGCCCGACTGACCTAGGCCCGGGCCCAGATCAAGCCCGTAGTTTTCAGCCCGGCCGACCTAGGCCCGGGCCCAGATCAAGCCCGTAGTTTTCAGCCCGGCTCGACCCACTCGACCCGAATGCCATCCCTAACTGTACTACTATCTTTTGTACTACTTTCACACTACTATACTAAAAAGATGGTGCCACCAGCAATTAATGTAGAAGTGTACTACCTGGGCCCCACTTTTTCGAGTATTGTAGTAAGGAAGTAGCACAAAAGAAGTAGACCAAAACAAACTATTTACTTTTGTTTTTCTTTGAAATTAGCAACATTACTTGGGTCCAATAAATCCATCTTTTTGTAAAATTTAAAGATTATATACTAATGAATAATAAAATTTAAAGGTTATGATTATGAACCAAATATGAAAATATTATATAGAATTAGTACTAAAAATGAAAATAAACCATAAATTTGAGGGTTATGAATTTTTTTTCATTACAATCTTACATCTATACACAAATCTTGAAAAAAGTAAAATTTATCACTAAACAATGATAGTTAATCTCATGTGCACATCATCATTGTAGTATTTTTCTCATCAAAATGGGGTTGGCTATGGAACCCAAGGTTCTTGGAAGAACATACAATACTATACCCTATGAAGCACAGATACGGGTATGGGGTGCAAGTACGATACAACATGGGTACGAGGATATGGATTTTAAAAAAAAACTGGCATACAGGTGTATTGGTGGATACGTTAAGTATAATATATTTTATATTATGCATATAAATAAATATTTATTTTGTTAAAAATATAAATATTTGAACTGTTTCATAGAATTATAATAATACATGATAATTATGAGCATTTTTAGAGAGAAAAATCATAATCTAACTATCAAAACAATGGGTATGCTTATTTTGTGTTTGAGCTTAACTTGAAACATAAAGTTTTTGAAATTACACTAGGCCCCCAAACATTTATCTAAACATAATTGTATCCAAAAGTTGCAAAAATATATGAAAAAATGGGATATGAGTATCGGCACCCGATATGCACTCAACACAGGTACGTGAGTCTTTGGAAGTGCCCGTGCTTCCTAAACTATAGCTAATGTTAACCTAACATTGACCCATTCTTTTGCTTACAATTAGGTATTTTTCAGATAAGTTATATGCTAGGTTCCTCTTTTGTTGTCATTAATAATAAACATCCTTTTCTTCTGGTATACAGGGTATATCTTCATAGTGCTTTTTTGTTGGGGTTTGTGGTGGCGGAGTGGTTACTCTTTCTATCCAGGTTATTCTATCTGCCTTCATGATGTAAACTTAACCCTAAATAGAGAATTTTTAGGAATTTTAAAAGATTAAATTTACCAAAACGTAATGCAAATTAAGTTAGAAATTATAATTATTAATTGGTTAATGGATTTTCAAGATGTGAAATAGTTTAACAAGTCTAATTAAAATTTTAATCCTATCAGTCAACAATAAGACTTAATCGTTCTTAACATGTAAGATATTCATTTGTACACTAATAGGCAAGTTGAACACACACTCTCAATATTTGTGGACGACAGATAATCAAATAATATTATAGAGATGATACATGATATCACAAATAAATGAGAAGTGAAAGAATTTACCGGGGTTGCAGATGGGGGTTGGCGGCAGCGAAGAACACAGCAAGAAGAGGTGGCAGTAAGAGTGGAAGAGGGCAACAATGGGGGGGTTGGGTCAGATTAGTGACTGCGTAGGCGATTGGCGGTGGTAGGGTGGCAGTCGACGAAGAGTCGACGGCAGTGGCAGCCGAGCTGAGGAGGCTTGGGGGATGGTGCTTGCGGCTGGTGGTTGATGGGTGCAGTTGGTGAAGTCGCTAGCGGAGACTGGGGGACGGTAAAGGTGGTGGATGGCCAGGGACGTCGAAGAGGATTGCGGTGGACTAAAGCGATGGAGGTGAGGTCGATGGCAAAGTGCGGTGGTGGTTGCTGTGAGGGTGATCGAGGAATGGAGGTGGTCGAGGGGTTGTGAGGAGGTTGCGATCGACGAGGGAAGGGGGTGGCGACGTTGGGGAGGGTGATGGTGCGGCGAGGTGAAGATCGAGAGGGGAAGAAGAAGGTGTTTGGGGAAGAAGGGGTTTAGTTAAATTAGGGTTTAGGATAAACTCTAAAACTGCACCCAAATCCCCAAATTAAAAATCCCAAACCTAATTAATTAAACCCTAATCTACTCTTCCTTCTCTCCTTCCTCTCTACTTGCCCCCTAAAACCCAACCCCAATCACCACTCCCGACGTCGACTGTCGCTAACCGGCGCCGCCAGCAACCTCACCCTCTCCCTCCAACCACATCTGCCTATTCCCTTCATCGTCCTCCACCCCAACTTGGCAACTTCGCAACCGCCCCAGCCTTGACCTCCACTCGCTACCAACCACCCTTACTGCACCAACCCCACCTCCTCGATCCCCGACAACCCTTGCACACCTCGTCGCACCACCTTCTCCTTGTCGCCTCTCCCTCACCGCCATCGAAGCCCTAGCCCCAAATCTCGTCTAGTTCTAAACCCTAAACTCCAAATCCAAAACTCCTCTTCGCCGCTGCCGTCGACACCCCCTCTCCTCCCCTTATTCGACCACCACAACAAGCATCCTGACGACTCCTCTCCCTGTGACCTCTGCCCTCCAATGCCACATCGCTGCTGACACCGATAACTGTTGCCCAATGCAGCCAGTCGCCGCATCCTCTCGTCGCTTTTGCCATAGCCACCTTCGCTGCCAACTACACATAATCTGCAATCACGGTAAATTCTTTCCACTTCTCATTTATTTGTGATACCATCTATCATCTCTATAATATTATTTGATTTAACTGTCGTCCACAAATATTGATAGTGTGCTTCTACTTGCTAGCTAGAGTATGAATCTTTATTGAATAGCTTACTCGTTAATCACGTTTAGGTACAGTTATTGATTGTCAGAACTGAATCTTTAATTGAGCTTGTTAAACTACTTCATATCTTGAAAATCCATTGAACCAGTTATTTGTTTTAATTTCTCATTTAATCTGCATTACATGTTGGTAAATTAAAACCTTTAAAATTCTTGGAAATTCTATATTTAGGGTTAAGTTTACATCATTATGGTATCGGACCGAAGGTTCTTAAAAACCTAGTTCTTGCATCATTTAGGCATAATTTGCATTCATTTAAGATCGTTTTAGTGTCTTCTATTTTTCTTTCTTTTAGATCATTTCAGATTTTTTTTATTAAAAAAAAACTTCGGTGCATTTAGGACACGTTTTTCCAAATTTCAGTAAACACACGACCCATAGTTTTCCACCGTTGGTGAATGCGCCTTCGCAGCACCATCACAAATCCTGAAGGGCCTTTTTTGTCCCTCCCAAACCATCCAACCAGGAATGCTAGAATTTAGCAAGCCCCTCCTTGCACTGAAATAGACAACTCTGATATTTTCACTGCCCTCGCTGTCATTCAAGCAACTCTTGCCAATATCAATCAGAGGCTTGAGAAAGTGAAATTGAATCAAAATGTTGCCCCTGAGCTTCATCGTCAGATCCCTCACGGGAATGATCGGACGACCGATGTCAAGATCATGACTCCTGATAAACAATACAAGAAGAACGTCAAGGCTGACACTCCACTTTGAAGGCCGTATAGAATCCCAAGCTTATCTCGATTGGATCCGTGCCATGGACCACTACTTCGTGTGGTTTGACATGAGTGAAGCCCTGAATGTTAAATTTGCCACTATGAAACTGACTGGTAAAGCTCAACAACATAGGACCAATCTTGAACACGCCCATAGAGGCCGAGACCTGGCACCCATAGCTACATGAGAAGCAATGAAAGAGAAGCTCACTGAGAGATATGTGTCGTTATCGTTCCACACCCGATAGCTAGATATGTGGAACCAACTCTATCAAGGAAGCAAATCCACTTAAGAATATATTAATAAGTTTGATGACTTCCTTGTTCGGTGCAATGCCTTAGATAAAGAGAGCAAAGAACAAACTCTCTCTAGGTTCAAGACTGGATTACGAGCCGATCTTAGAAATGAGCTAATTCATAGAAATGTGGATTCATTGGCAGCAGCTTATGCCATTGTCCTCGATATGGATACCCTTACAGCAAGTTTCCCCTACAAGTCCAACGATTCGAGAGATCATTCTTCTAGAATGACCTTTACTGAGCCCTCTAGACCTGAGCCCCCCTATTCGCATCACCCCAATAAGTCTTACCCAAGCAAGCCTACTTCAAATTCCTATTCACTTAGAAATGACAACACGAGTAATAACACCGAAAAAGACTATTCTAAGATTGATCCTCTTACTAAGTGCTATAAATGCAAGAGATACGACTATATTGTTGGCAACTATCCCAGCCCTGGTAGGATTAACATTATAGAAGGTATCGTTGTCATTGCTGATGAGACTGACAATGAGTTTACCTATGAACCTCATGTTAGTGATGACTTCGGTGAAGAAGAGGATGACCAACCTCTCCACTGTATTCGGTCGATCCAGCCACCTCCGTTGAATGTACCTGAGTCACTCATTCCTTCCCTGTGTTAGAACATCATGGAGTCTAAAAGTCTGCATCCATATTTGCATATCGCATACATAACTTGCATAGAGAAATTTCAAGGAAATTAGTGAGAATAATTTTAACCAAAAGTTAATAGCAGATACTAGAAGAAAATTTAAAACTTTTGATGTTGGTGATGAAGTGATTGTTCGGATTCGTCCGGAACGGTTTCCAGATGAATCTGTTAGGAACTTGAACATACGTGTTGCAGACCCATTTAAAATTCTGCATAAAATCAATGATAATACCTATGTCGTTGACCTTCCTGAAAGTTTTGGCATAAGTAAGACTTTCAATATTGAGGATCTAGTACTCTATGAAGGCCCAAAATTTAACCATAGAAATTCTCTTATAGATGAGTCTACCCTGCAGCCTAATAGTGAGATTTCCATATTTTCCCCTTTACCTGATACTACTTACCCACCGACAGACAAATTGGATAATATTATAGATGATCAGATAATCTCTATTAGATATGTGGTATTCATAGGTATTTGGTGAGGTGGGAGAACAAGCCGAAGTCGGATGACAGTTGGAGTGATCGTGAGGAGCTCCCGTGCTTGGATCCAGATCTTTTAGAGCACCATGACAAGATTATTTGTTTTGACTCGACTGGTCGAGCCCTCTCCCACCCGGAGTGCCTGATGATGACATCAAATCTATTTTATTTTATTTTGAGATTTAGTCATATGTAGTTTATTTGAGATGTTTATTTGAGTGATTTGTTTTAAATTTGAGAGATTTGTTTTAGATTTGTATGATATTTGTTTTGGATTTGTTTTGAGTCGATATATAGGCATTGAGAATAATGAGAAAATATGATATTCTTAATTTAAAAAAATTATCGTGATTGAGTTCTGCTCTTCATTAATATTTTTGTGTGAGAGATTGAGATACACTTATAGGGTTTGTGATAAACTTTAGAACTGCACAAAAATACCCAAATTAAAAATCCTAAACCTAATTAATTAAACCCTAATCTACTCTTCCCCCTCGCCTTCTTCCGCTTTACTTGCCCCCGAAACCCAACCCTAATCACCACTCCCGACGTCGACTGCCGCCAACCGGTGCCGCCAGCAACCTCGCCCCACATCCGCCTATTTCCCTCATCGTCCTCCACCCCCAACTTTGCGACTGCCACACCCTCGACCTCCACTCGCTGCCAACCACCCTCACTGCACCAACCCCATCTCCTCGATCCCCGACAACCCTCGCACACCTCGTCGCACCACCTTCTCCTTGCCGCCTCTCCCTCACCGCTGTCAAAGCCCTAGACCCAAATCCCTTCTAGTTCTAAACCATAAACCCCAAATCCAAAACCCCCCGTCGCCGCTTCCGTCGACACCCCCTCTCCTCCCCTTATTCGAGCACCACAGCAAGCATCCCGACGACTCCTCTCCCCGTGACCTTTGCCCTCCGACGCCACCTCGCTGCTGACCCCGATACCTGCTGCCCATCGTAGCCAGTCCCCTGCATCCTCTTCTCACTTTTGCCGCAGCTACCTTCGCTGCCAACTACACACAATCTGCAATTCCGGTACATTCTTTCCATTTCTCATTTATTTGTGATACCATCTATCATCTCTATAATATTATTTGATTTATCTCTATAATATTATTTGATTTATTTGTCGTCTACAAATATTTAGAGTGTGTGCTTCTACTTGCTAATTAGAGTACGAATCTTTATTAAATAGCTCACTTGTTAATTACGTTTAGGTATAATTATTGATTGTTAGAACTGAATGTTTAGTTAGGCTTGTTAAACTACTTCATATCTTGAAAATCATTGAACCAGTTATTTATTTTAGTTTCTCACTTAATCTGCATTACATGTTGGTAAATTTAATCCTTTAAAATTCTTAGAAATTCTCTATCTAGGATTAAGTTTACATCACTTCAGTTAAACTTAATCACTCTTTTTTATTGTGTTCCCATAAAATTTTATCTAGTAGATGATTGACTCTTCAATGTTTCGATGCATCAATATACCAAAACAATGAACCTTAATCCTGATACCCTAAATATTCAAGGTACGCTGCTACATAAGTCTTTTTCTTCATTCAGCTCTTGAGGGCAAACCATTTTGATCAAGTTATCAATAATTTGATCAAGTTATCAATAATATCTTGCACGAATACAGATCTATTCTGAGGCACATGCCTTTTATTCTCTAGTTAAATTAGTCAAATTATATTGTAGCACAAACACTTAGATTATGAAGTTCCTCGTTAGACACCAATATTTCTGGGACACTCCAATACGTGTTTGTCACTTCTTAAATACGACATCAATCTGATGATGTGTTTTAACCACTTGTTAAATACTTTGTACTTCTTAGGCACGTCCTGAACACATATTTCTTTATTTTTTTTCAATATTTTATAACTCATTTCACATTGAAATATTATCTCCTTTTTCTCTGTGTGTGTGGGGGGGGGGGGGGGGGGGGGGGGGGGGGAGTTATATAAAAATGATGGTCCAGCATAGGATTTTAGGTTGATTGCTTATACAAGTGACTTTAATATGTGATCTTAGGTACAATCATCTTCGATAGTGTCCTTGTAACGTTAAAAACATTCAACATTACACATGCATCATGGCCAAACGAACATTGTAAACTTAGGCCTATTCAATGTAGCAAGGCTGGAAAATTTTAGATTTAGAAGTTTGTCTAAGATAAAGGATGAAATTATGTATTTACTGTCATGGTACTAGCATTTTCATAGCCTCTCCGTTTCTTTGTTTCTTTGTTTTAAAGTCTTAATATGTTTTGCACACGTCATATCTCTTTAGAATAATGTAGCCTAACTTAGATTTTGGGATTGGCATGATTATTGTTTTAATAGATGAAAAATTAGATTTGTCCCGTGTCAGATGACTAAGGGTAAATGTATTCTTGCAGCTGACGTAATATTTTTCTATATTTTTGTGAATTCACAAAAAATGGAAAAAGAAACAAATTCTCAAGAACAAAGTTGGAATTTGCCATCCCCTTTATTCGTGAAATTGCGGTGTTCCCCCAAAATGGACAAGAAAGGAAGACCTGAACAAAGCTGACGTCATGTCCTATTGTTTCCTTGGGTGAATTCAAGGTCATCAACCCAAATTCATCGAAATATAGAACAAATATAGAAGATATACCGAGAACAAAATTGGGATGTTTGTTTTCCCCTCACCTTTTTCGGGTTGAATTTAGGTTTGATAATCCGGTATTCAACACTTGCCAGGGTTGCAACAGTTGTGGTACTTGTGTTCTATTCATGCAATTCATATTAACTATATTTATTTTAGTTTTGTGCAAAATATTAATATATATTTTCAGGGCATCTAGACAGTGTTTCCATGCTTATTGGCAGCTTCAACAGTTTTGTTCATGTTTATTCGGAAGGGGCAACTCGAGCAATCTTAGGACATTTTTCCTTAAAATTACATAAGATGCAGGAAAACTCTATTTGTAAACCATTTAATATCTGATACAATTGTACCTATTTCAATGTAGTATTTTGGAAAGTCTTGCGTGTCGTTCGTGTCCATGCACATGCTTCTCAGTTGTCGACCGATCTGCATGCAAGAGTGACATCATGCCCAGAGTAGCTTTCTCTTTCGTATAGTTACTTTAGTCTAACGTTTACAATAGCAAATGTTTGTATTCTCTCTTTACGTCGTTGTGATTCGTGTAGAGTTTCAACTGGGTTAAAATGGAGAATTTTCCATGTTTGTACATGCGAGTTGTATGATCTTTTCTCTTCTCTATCTATTCTAGTATATTAGGAAAAGTGCATTGCTTTGTTGAGTCACTTCTGTTGTCATTTTCTGCTGGTTTATGTGTTGTGTGGCCTTTTGCTTTTGCTTTGGTGTGGACTTGTGCCGGACTGGTCTGCTATTTCTCAAGTTTTTCTTGAACCTGCATGATGTGATCGTGTTTGTGTTATTCTTACATTCCTGTGCAGTTTTGTTGGTTTATGCTTAATTAATGACGTATTTGAGGATTGTTGTATTGAGTTGATTCCGAATGCACTTGTGCCGGAGGGACTTTTGATCTTGTGATGTCCTCTCCTGACAACGTAATTAACTACATCACATTCTCATATGCATATAAAGTTCTGATATCTTGACGAGTATAATCCAAAGTTTCAAACACCTATATATGAAGCTAACTTATCATCCGAACGTCCGAAGCCATAGATAATATCAATGGTTTTTGTTTTCTTCTTTACCAAACTATGATAGTTTCCTATATGAGTGGTGCTTCAAATATACTTTTATAAATCTATGTTCTATAGCCAAAAAACTATGGTCCAAATGTAACAATGCATGACCTACTTCTTAAAAGCATATGCAGTCGTTGTCTAAATATCCAAAGAGTGGATAAAAATGTCTGCAGTCGTCTTCTATTTATCCATTTTTTGGGTATTCGATGAACAGTAGACGGCTATATTTGGCAGCGAAATTGGCTTTATGCATATTATAGAAATCGGAAGATGATTTACCGTTTATGTGTCGGACGGTATATGATATGCCGTCTGAGAGGAATTATTTAATTGCGAAAGTCTGAGACGGCATATGATCTGTCGTTTTGATTTTAAAAAAAAATCGGGAGATGATCTTCCGTCCCTTGAAATGGGAAACGTCCATGTTGAGCGACGGTAAATGATTTACTGATTTTTTTTTTTGAATTAATTCATTTACTATAATACCCTTACCATTATTCTTACCATCCACGATCACAAAACTACAACGGCTATAAAATTAAAAACTCCAACGGTAAAAAAAAAAAATCAAATGTCTATATTTATAGATACAGACTCTTTTCTTCTCCAATTTCAATCAGAACTCTTCCTTCTCCAGTCTGTTCTTCACCACAATTGTTTTCTTTCTCAAAGTGTCGATAAATTTTCTGAAAACTTCGTCTCCAAATCTTGGCCACTCTTGCCAATAGAGGTCGTGCCTACACATCAGCGGAAGATGTTATCCTATTCCAAAGCTGGGTTGCTATAACTCAAGATCCTATGATCGGTAGCGATCAATCCGGGACTCAATTTTGGGATCGCGTTTGCCTAACTTTTGTTAGTCTCTTAGGGACAACAACCGACAGAACGGCCGGGTCTCTTTCGTCTCGATTTCAGATAATTTCTAAAGAAGTACCTGTGTATGTTGCGAAGTTGAGCAATGTTACAAATAGTGCGGCAAGCAGATCTACAGAGGCTAATAAGGTGTGTGTATATATTATAATGTTCGATAATTTCAATTTATTGTTAACGTATAATAAAATTACTCAATATAGATATTAATTATTTCGTAATTTTTATAGGTACGCGATGCAAGAATGGAATACATGCAAACTGTTCGAAAAGCCTTTAAATTTGAAGAATGTTACGAAATTCTGAAAGATCAACCGAAGTTTTCTTTACGAACAACCCAAGTTTTCGAACCTGTACCCGGTTATCAATCAGGTGAAGGCGGTAGTTCAACACGATCGCCGACAACTGTCAACTGGGATTCCGATATACCGATTGACGTAGGGCAGCCTACACCTCTGTCGACCACCTGGCAGAAAAGCAGAGAAAAACAAAGGGAAAAGAATGACTGAATCATCTAGTTTTGCTGTAATGGTTGGAGAGACAAAAAAATTTAACTCTTTTTTAAAAGAGTCGCATGAAAGAGGCTTGTGATTAAACAGAAAGACTACGAATTGAAAGAACGAGCTGAAGAAGATCGCATAATGATTATGGATCTGATTACGTTACCTCACAGTCAACGCTATTATTTCCTGTGTAGACAAAATGAAATTATGAGAAAACAAGGTTACACCCAGGGGTTAATCAGCAGTTATTATTATCGATCATTTAATGATGGATTAAATTATCTTCCAAGTTTAATGTATCGGAGTGATGTAATATTTTATTTGGCCACTTCATTTTCAAAACTAGATGTTGCATTGCTTTGTTTTATCTTTCTTCTAATATTAGGGTACGAATGATTGCCATATTTAAATATGTTGTCTTCTTTTCTTTCCTGTTTGTAGCATGTGGGAGTTTAAATTAGTATATGGTTGGACATTGAAGGGAAACAAATATGAAACTCTGTTATTTCAATTGAAGAAACATAGTCATTAAAATGGCATACAATCAATACAAATGCTGAAGTTTGGATATAAATAGATTTCTAAATCTCATCCTCTCCATATTCATTCCAAATATGCTCGACTAAATCTTGACGAAGTGCATGATGCAATTGTCTATCATGTAGTTGTATATTGCGTGCAATTCGAAGTGCACATTTAGCTGTTCCAGCCCTGTTTGGCACAACCATAGAAGTATTATCTTGTTGGTCATATTGTAGGTCAAAAAACCCTTCTCCACGTTCAACCTCCACAATCATATTGTGTAGTATGATACACGTCTTCATAATATAAGAGAGACTGTCGGCATCCCAAAGTCTTGCTGGACCTCTAACAATTGCAAATCGTGCCTGTAAGACACCAAAAGCTCTCTCAACATATTTTCTTGCAGCTTCTTGCATTTGAGCAATTTTTTTCTTCTTCGGTGTATCTGGGGCTGAATAACTTTTCACTATAGTTGCCAAGGGGGGGGTGTATACCATCTGCTAAATAGTATCCCATATTATAACTGTGATTGTTAATCACATAATCAGCTTGTGGTGCACACCCATCTAGAATGTTATTGAATAAAGGAGAACAATTAAGTACATTTAAATCATTATTGCACCCTAGCATTCCAAAGAATGAATGCCACAACCATAGATCATAAGAGACCACTGCTTCTAAAATGATTGTAGGTTCACGAACGTGACCTGTATACTGACCATGCCAAACTGCGGGACAATTTTTCCAATGCCAATGCATGCAATCCACACTACCTAACATTCCTGGGAAACCCCAGGATTTGTTTTCTTCAAGTGATCTTTGAACATCATCAGACGTAGGGTGTCTTATATATTGTGGGAAAAATATATTGACAACTGCTACACACAACCAACGAAGAGTTTTTAGAATAGTACATTGTTCGATACGTACGTATTCATCGACTGCATCTGCAGAAGAACCGTATGCCAAACATCGTGATGCGGCTGTAATCTTCTGGTGAGGAGATAAACCAAAAGCTTTTGTAGCATCCTGTCGTTGAATAAAATATTGATCAAAACTTACAATACCGTGTAGTATCCGATCGAATAGATCACGACGCATACGGAAACGGGAAACGGCACCGGAATAGATTTTCACCATAAACAAGATTATCGGAAAAATAATCTTTTTGTAGACGTCTATCACCATCTGCTCTTTCACGTCGAATATAACGTCGGTGATTTGAATGTAGTCTTTCCTGAACTGCCATCGAAAATAATTACATACGCGAGTTAACAAGTCTAGCAAGCATCTCATCTTCTTCGTCTGATGAATTGGAGTTAGAAGATGAACTGAATGTTGCCATTGGAGAATATAAGAGAAGCAGAATTTCTATTGTTGTGTTTGGCCCAGATAAAATATGGCAAGTATTAATAAGCTTTGAGAATTCACATTCACAATAGAAACTTGTCATGTTGTTTGACTAATTTAAAGAAAATGACAAAAACCATTGAAATGATGTAAAGAAACTTGTCATGTTGTTTGACTAATTTAAAGAAAATGACAAAAACCATTGAAATGATGTAAAGGTGATGTAGACAGTTGATTGAATTGGAAATGAGGTAAATGTGCCACTAGGCTTCACAAAAGTAACACAAGTCTCTTTGTATATTATGCACGATCGGCATATTTACAATAGTGCCCTTACGTTATCTTCATACTAAGCATTCACGTTACATTAACTAATCCTCATCTGATTCATTTTGTGTACATAGTAGTAATTCTGGTGTTCGTCCCACAGTTCCAGCGATGCTAAAATCAAGACCCCTTTATAATCGGGTTGACGATGATGGTCGGTCACCAGAAACAGATCTCCTACGAGTGACAAGTTGTGTTGGAACTGAGTCTCTCAACATAGTTTCTGAAAGAATAATTCGTCGTAGTTGTGCCTCCGTATTTGTTAGCTCCGCGCAACGTCTATATAATTTCTCCTGTTCAAAAAATTTATTGAAAGGGTACTAAATCTAAATTAAAACTGGTTTTAACGTAGTAATTATACATACACAAGATAATGAACCGCGGGGTTTGAACTTGAAAGATTCTTGAGGAAAACTTCTCATAACTGTACCGCCAAAAAACAGTGGCAATTACACTACACACTCTTCATTTCCTGTAGGTCGTTCAAGGGATGGTTGTGTTGGATACTCAGCCGGTGCCCAGTATGTGGGAGATGGAAATGGAAGTTGAGCAGTGGGATCAGTAATGTTAGCTGGTCCTATTAAATCAATGTTGGTAGCATGTGAGAGCCTTTTCATGATAGCCCCTATCAAAACTCTACCCCAATACTGATTATATATCCGCTGCGGTACAAGGAGAACTAGCTTAGTAGCATCAATAGGTTCACATACATTTTGTGGCTTTATTCGAGACATAAGAGTCGGTAGTTTTGTCTGGATCGCAATAACCCCAGTCAATTGGCGATGATAACGATCACCAAGATACCATACACCCTGTATAACAATATAATATTTTAGAATAAGATTTAGCGGTATTACTATAAATGTATTAATATAACAAAATATACAAATTTTGAGTTGAACATGTTCACAAAATTGGAATATAACTCTGTGATGCGACATGTTGTTAGCGAGTATAATATCATGGTCACCCTCATACTTCGAAAACAAATAGGGTTGCCATATAATAGATGCAGATGTCCGCATCTCCAGTTGGTGTCTTGTAACAGAGATATTGTATCTTACCTGATCCGTCCATCGCATATCCAATTCACTTCGATTCCAACGAGCTATTCTTGGCCGTTTGTTAGCAGCTGTTAACGTCTCCATCAAATCTTTAGTCGCTGCACTTAATGGAATACATACATATGTGTATTCGTAAGCCCAACTGGGGTAACAAAGTTGAATTAGTTAATATACACATTTACGTTATCATGTACAAAAAAAAATTAAAACTATAAAAATAACTATGAAGGGTACCTCTAGTACTTGCCATGGGCCATTAAAACTCTTCACTTTTTTTCTTGAACATGAATCCAGAGACATATACAAAAGTGCGAATGCTGGACTAGCCCAATCATATGTGCCGACGCTATAAAGATCTTCCAGCACTGCAAGACAACCCGATCGTACAACAGATGCAGCATTGGAGAACAAAAACTCACCCAAAAAGTACAAAAATAACGCGCATGCTACCGTAATGGCTTTTGTATTGTCCACCTTTGCTTCTTCAATCACATTGCTATTAAAATATTGCCTCAGAAACGAAGTGCATATTCCTTGAGTCTTCCAATCATCTTCAGTAATTTCAGGAAAGAAGCGTTCCTGAACCACTTTGAAGGGGTAGGCATCATCTTTACAGGGTGGTTTTCCACCAACGCCGATGGATATCTCAGTTAGCATTGCCCAATCTAATGGGGTGAATCCAATTTCACCGCATGACAGATGAAATGTGTGAGTAGTGTCCCACCATCTTTCGACTAACGCCTCGACAAACCGCTGAGAAAACTTCTCCGTATCAATTGTAAAAAAATGGTGCCAACCAGCTTTGTCGATTATTTCCTTCACTAGTGGCACATGACAGCATCGTTCGTAGGCTTTGATTGGACCTTTCCAACTTCCTTTAATTTTACAAAAACCACCGAAAGGAATCTATGTAATATGTTGACAAATATGGGGACGGTCGTCCGCTACACATTCTCAGAATGTTGGATCACTTAGATTAATTTCTTCAGCAGAGGATTTAACTTCTTTTCTCCTACTACCGTGATCGGAACTGGATGCAGTTTTAGATTTGATTGTACCAATAAATCTTTGGATAGACATATTGATTTGAAATTACAGGATTGAATTGGTGATGTGAGAAAAAAAGTAGTAAGTTTTTTTTTTTTTGACGAGTAAAAGGTAGGATTATCCTACCTCACAGAAAATATATATTTATATTAAAAAGAGTTTAAGCACTATTACAAAAACAATCTGAATAGAGGTTTCTAAAGATAAAACGAGTCACTAGATGGGTCTAGATTTGAGATAGCATGTATTTGTGTCGTAGAGAGGGCAGCGGACTTCTGTCGTACTCCTCTACTAGACACAAAAACATGATCTCATCCCTCTTCTCCATCAACAGCAGGTAACTCGTATAAAAAACCTCCAAACAGACAGTCAAAAAATAATTTCCAGTTACATCAGTAGAGACATCAAAACTATGAGTCCAAAAGATCAAAAATAACAACCATCCACATATAACCAACACTGAACTGTAAGGCTAGGCCGAACAACTCCCCTCGTCGCTATCCAACTGATCAGCCCGAATGAGTGCTTGCTTTAAAAGAGCATCTTGCACCCCTGTTAATTCCATCTCGTTCATCAGCTTTGCCTTCTTTTTCCCGCTGTCCATCCTATCTATCCAAGAACGAAAAGAAAAAATTGCATTAGTAATAATGTCCTTTGCTTGCACGGCCTTAGAAGTAAAAGTGCGTTGATTTCTAGCAAGCCACAAACTCTAGCAAACTGAGACAGTTAAAAGATGCCAAGTGAATCTGTGATTATGAGTTCCAAAACACCAGGTCGTGAAGCACTCGTGTATATGATGGGGCATGTTATGGATATTGAGCATATCGGTGAAGTGTTTCCAAGTTGCAACAGCAACTGGGCATTCAAAGAAGATATGAAAGGTCGATTCAACAGGACATGCACAAGCTGTGCATGTAGTGTCGCCCGACCAACCCTTAGAGTGAAGAAATTCCTTCGAGTTGAGCTTGTTCCAACTTAGCAACCATATGAACACCTTGCATTTGAGCGGGGCAGGCGAGGACCAAGTAGCAGTGTAGTAAGGGGAACGGAGGCCAGCCATGCTGAAGAAGTTATAACCCGACTTGACAGTATAAATAGAGGATGCAGTCAGGCGCTAGGATGGTTGATCTTCAGAAGCTGTGGGTTGGAAATCTGCAAGCAACTCAAGCAGGCGCAGTTTGTCCTCTCTCATTGACTCAGATAGGACACAATTAAGTCTCGGCTGCCAGTTCCAAGAGCCATCTGACCAAGAACCCTGCGATAGAATGTCAGCTTCAGGATTCCATGCCGCAGCAGTCAGGGTTGGAAATAGGGAAGAAATGCTGGCTCCATGGATCCATTTGGACGTCCAAAAATTGATGAGCGTACCCTTACCAAGGCTCCATTTGATGTTACTAAGGAAGTGGTCTTTCAGCGGGTAAATACCCTTCCAGAAGCAAGAGGCAGTAGAAGGACATATCAGTTGGTTTGAATCACTGCGTTGATACAGGCTTCGAAGAGTTTGGCTTGGCAGGGAGTCTGATGCAAGCAAATTCCACCACCACTTCATCAGGAGAGCTTCATTGAACACCTTTAAATCAAGGATCCCCAGACCTCCTTGTTCTTTCGGTTGACAGATCTGTGCCCACTGCACGCTAGCAATGCCTCTAATATCAGTATATGTGCCACACCAGAAGAATCTACTGCGTAGCTGATCAATTTTCCTGATAACCCAAAGGGATAGCTTAAAGAAAGAGGCATAGTAAACCGGCAGGGCACTAAGCACAGAATTTATAAGAACCAATCTGCCACCTCTAGATAGCATTTTACCCTTCCACATTGAGAGCCTCCGCTGAATCTTAAGGAGCAGCGGTTGCCAGTAATGTTTGCTGAGCTGATTAGAAGCAAGAGGCATACCAAGATATTTAAGGGGCAACTTCTCCTCTTTGCATCCAAGAATAGTTGAGAAAGCTTGGAGTTTCAATTTAGACCGGCCAAAATATACTAAGGATGATTTATCAAAATTGATAGCAAGACCAGAGATATTAGCAAACAGTTGCAGTGCTAATTTAAGGTTAATGACCTCATCTTCATCGCCCTTGCAAAAAAGCAGTGTATCATCCGCAAACTGCAGCACTGACAGGTTTGCGATTGAGCCTCTGACTGGCAGTGGAGAGAAGATTTCATTTCGGCGACCACTTTGGAGCATTTGAGCTAGTACATCCACAACCAAGATGAAGAGCATTGGTGAGAGTGGATCGCCCTGTATCAAACCTCTCTTTGAGTTAATATAACGACCTCCGTCACCATTTATGAGGATTGAGGATTTTGCTGTCCTCAATATCATATGAATCCATCTGCACCAGGACTGGCCAAAACCTCTAGCGACCAGGAGTTGGTCTAGGAAATCCCAATTGACTGTGTCGAATGCCTTAGCAAAGTCAATTTTAAAGAGAAGGGTGTCGGAGTGCCGCCTGCTGCATAAATTGATTGCTTCATGTGCGACAACAAAACAATCTATCATGGACTTACCTTTCAAGAAAGCACTTTGGGATGAGGAAACTAGAGAGTGTAATATCGGCGATAGTCTATTTGCCAGCAGTTTGGTGAAAATCTTAAAGGAGCAGTTGAGCAAACTGATTGGCCTGAACTCAGAAACAGAGTTGGCCCCCTCACACTTGGGAATTAGGATTATGTTACAGTAGTTCAGCCTTGATACGTCGCCTTCACCTCTCTGAATCGCAAGGAGCATATTAAGGAGATCCTCTTTGATAATATCCCAGAAGTTGTAGTAGAAGCTCATTGAAAAGCCATCAGGCCCCGGAGCTTTATCACTGCTCATGCCAAAAACCGCTGTCTTGAGCTCATCCATAGTGAAAGGTGCCTCCAAATGAGCAAGATCATGTATCCTGTGGTGGTAAAGTGAATTCCAATCAATTTGAAAGTCAGAGACAGTTGTTGTGCCACAGATAGATGTGAAGTGCTTTTCAAACGCCGCTCTAATTTGGAGTGGGGCTGTTTCCAGTGTACCATCTATATTCAGACTGTGGATAAAATTCCTGCATCGACGGCCATTTGCAATGCAGTGGAAGAAACACGTGTTTGCATCTCCTTCCTTGATCCATTGCACTCTTGAGCGTTGTCTCCAATAGATCGCCTCAACTTTGATAAGCTCTTGGAGCTCAGTTTGTACAGCCTTCATTGGCTCAATAGCACTAGTTGAAAGTTCAGCGTCAGTTTCCAGCTTCAGAAGTTTATCTTGCAATTTCTTCTTAGCTTGCGAAATATTGCCGAAGTTATCATTTCTCCATTTCCTGATCGAAAGTTTTAAGTAGTGTAAGTTTAGTTGCAAAGACATCAACCTGATTCCCTCCACACCTGAAAGATTGCCACCATTCTTTAACAGCCGGGGTGAAAGATGGATTGTGTAACCAAGCTTTTTCAAATTTGAAATAGTTCACCCTTTTAGTAATAACTTGGTCATCAAGAACAATGGAACAGTGATCAGAGGCTATTCTCGGGAGCGAATATTGGATGCAGTTTGGAAATAGAACGTCCCACTCCGCGAAAATGAGGGTTCTGTCTAATCGAGCCATTGTCGGAATATCTCGTTGGTTTGTCCAGGTAAATTTCCTCCCTGAAAGGGGTAGATCAATCAACTCCAAGTCTTGAATGAAGCTACGAAAAACTTTCATGTCTCTATTCGAGCCTTTGCCCTTGGACCTCTCTTCATCAGACATAGTCACATTAAAATCTCCACACAGTACCCAAGCATCATTTAGGAATCTCCTACGTTGTTTGATCTCAAAAAAACAAAGTTCCCGATCCTCGAGCTCAAATGGTGCATAAACAGTAGTGACTGACCATTCTCTGGCTGAAATCCTACATTTGAAAGATGCAGATACAGAAAAAATATCTATCGCTGAGTATGTGCAATCAAGAATCTGATCGTTCCAACCCAATAGAATACCTCCACAGCTACCAATTGAATCTAACTGGATCCATTTTGTGATAGTCACTCCCCCAACAGACGAAAGCTTTTGAGGTCTCGAATTCTTGAGCTTGGTCTCTTGCAGACAGATAATAGAAGGTGCACAACTCTTAACACCATCTTTGATAATTGAGCATTTATTAGGGTTGCCCAGCCCTCGAACATTCCAGCTTGCAATCCGCATTTGGAAGACAAAATCATACCAAAACACTCACACAAAAATAGCAAAAGCAGATGAACAAAAATGCTAGGCAGAATGCTGTTGTTGATCAGGGAGATCAACTACAGCTTTCTGGCCTTCTCTGAGCTTTGCAATCGAGTGTGGCCCCAGAGCCTCCACTCCAATGGATGTCGCTACCTCAACAATATCATCATTGGACAGTAATGCGAAAGGATTTAGATGTGCGTTGGAAACAGAGGCAGTCGAAGAGGATGTACCTAAGGCCTTCTTCTTGATAGTGGTTGACAAGTGCTTCATAAAAGGTCAGGTACTCTTGAGCTTGTTAATGGATTGCGAGTGCTTCCCCTTCTTGGAAGGACCCTCTTGAAAACCTGGAGGGAAAGAGGCAGCGGATGAGCTAGCAGATCGAATGGCAGTCCTCTTCAGCAGGGAGCGGGTGCGGAAACTTTCAGTCTTACTGTTACCTTCATCGGAAGTTCCCAACTCATCTTTACCAACTTTGCCATCTTTTCTCAACCCTGATTCTCGGAGTGCAACTTCTACAGCTGGCTGAATCTTATCAAAAAGGGAAAGAGGCAGTGTGATAACCTTCCCTTCCCACATCATCTCACGAACATCAGCTTGAGAACTATCTCCAGAGGATTCAACAGTGGTGTGCATAACTATCTTGCCAGCCTGTGGGGTCTCCTCCTGAAGATTGCCAGCTGGTTCCGAGAAGTTGGTCGAGATTGGTGCTAGAATTATGGGATTTGGCTGAGGTGACGGATCCTCCGTTGATTTTGGTAACAGGGGAAGAATTGGTGTAATCTCCACAGATGGCGCTAAATCAATTTGATTGGGAGCATTTGAAATATTTACCATATCAGTATTTGCATGCGAGGATCGCGCGCCCGTTTGATTTCCATCCCCCAAATCACGGGGGTTTGAAAAAATCCTACCCTCCACGGCAGTGGCCAACTCCCGGCGCTCCGCCGTACCCTCATCCCTGTTCACAGTATGACCAATTGGTCGCCAAAAGCTCATGCTCCCCGGCTCCGCCGAGGTCCCAGTAGTAAACAATTGGACTCTGCCCGACTGCACGTCTTCCACCGGGATGGGGTTACCAAGTAAGAGGACCGGAACATCATGAATATGGATCTTCTGATCCCAAGGTGTTGCATACTTAATGGTCAAGGACTTTGGCACCATGGTAAGGTCTTCAACCTCGATAAGAACCAGTGCTTGGTCCCTGCTCTCTGCATTCAACATTTCCCGACTGAGGGTGATAAGTTTGCCAAAGTGTTGAACCAAGTTCTCAACTGACTCTCTATTCCACAAGTGGAAGGGGAGTAGGGGCAAGTTGACCCAAATGTAGCAAGGCTTCGGCCTCAACCTCGCCCCGAACTCAACAGACCATGGTGAAAAAGTCGCGTTGAAACCAGAGAAACTAAAGACCCCCTCGGCAATCGCCGCTTCTGCCTCAGTCACGGTCGGGAACTGAACGTGATAAACACCATCACTGACTCGTTTGAGCGACCACCAAAAACTTTTTCTTCCCCATGAAAAGTTGAATGCATGTTTAAGGTCCTTCGTAGGGGGAATCTGCCGTGGGTTGATGAGATGAAGAAAAGCACTTGCATGCAGTGCTGATAGGGCTTGGGCTATGGCATTGTTGTGTGGGATCTCGACAGCCAGCGTCTCTTGCCTGTTGTGGAGAGGGCAATCCCGCGCTTTATGGCCGAACTTTTTACAGTTAAAGCAATGGAAGCCCATCTTTTTGCACTCCGCTGCTTGATGGTCGCCGTCTCCACATTTGAAACATCTTATTTCCATCTTCCGTGGTGAACGGCGATCAGGGCGTCTCCAAAAAGAGGGTTTTGGGGGGAAAATGGTAGTGGGTTTTGGTTGAAAATAGGGTTTCGGTTTGGGGAGAGAGGGAGTGGTTTTGGCGGTGGGATGTGAAGTGACATTTTGAGGGGGGATTTTGGATGGTAGTGGGGGGTGGTACGGGGATCGAAGAGGCAGTTGGGGAAGGTAATGATGTGGGGGTTTGCGTGGGGGGAGTTGAAGCACCTGAGCATAGGATTTGCTCAGGTCCCGAGGGAAGACGGCTGCTTCTCTCCTCACCCCTCTCTCTCTCTCTCTCTCTCTCTCCATTATAGATTTCTACACCTACTAAGAAGGGCCTAAAAGTAGTAAGTTTGGGATAGAAAATTTCATGACAGAGAGAAGATTAACTTGAATGAATGAAACTAAGTTAGACAGAGAGGAGAAATGTATGAAGTCTTGACCATTTAGTCTGTATATGTAGATAACGAAAAGTAGTCGAAGGGCAAAAATGGGAAAAAAAATTATATAGGGGACACATATTTAACATTTCACTTTATTTTTTTGTTTTTTTTAAAGGTATTGTCAGACGACAAATCATTTGTCGTCCCATTCAAAGATGCCCTTCAAATCGATGCGACGACAAATGAAGTCCCGTTTAGAAATAATTTTAAAAAAAACAAAAACAAAAACAAAAATGGGTAAGACGACAAATCATATGCCGTTTGGGAAAAAGGGAAAAAAATTAAAAATTTTGTGTCGGACGGGAGTGTTAGGAATTTGAGGATCTTGTTGAGTCTTTGACACAATCAACACAAACCACCAAGCAAAACTGGATCGCACCAATCACACAAAGCACACAAGAATTGTTCCGGTTGGGGTTTTCGCCTTAATCCGAGGGAGGAAGAACCGAGATATTATTCAACTAGAGAAGATACAAGAACATTACAATTCTCACCACGACCCCCTCTCAAGCCTAATTGGAACTTGAAGTTGCTTGCAATGGAGAAACTCTCTCACCCTCTCTATGAAGTACTATCTTCTTCTATTCGGCACTCAATAGAATCATATGGATTTATGGGTCGTTATAATTATTTATATAGATCTAAAGACAAATCCTAAGTTGATATCTTGTTACAATAGCCATTGGATAGTACATAAGAGATAACCCTACGATAGAAGCCACATGATCCAACTTGAAGAGCAAGTTGGGCTTTTCACGAATTTGCCTGACTCAAGCCCGAAACCCATCAGCGCTGCGAACGGTCGACCACACCAACAAGTCGGTCGACTGTCCCCTTCTCTGGAAGACTTCGCGCAGGGGTCGGTCGACTGCACATGAGTTGCGTTCGACCGCAACTTCTACTGTTGTTGCCACTGACTATTTCTCGCCTCCACTCCGTTTCCAATCGTCTCAATCCCTCTATCGTCTTATCGTCTTTTTATCCAACATCGTATGCAAGATATAAACCCAATAATCTCCACCTTGGATTACATATGCATGAATCCATACCTGTGTGATTTAAAACTCTTCTAGACATTTCTTCTCCACTTTGTAAACAACATGTTTCTATGGCTTCTCCTGCTAGTTGAACAAACCTCCACCTATTTTCCTCCAGCTTTATGCCCCCTCAAGGGCACACCCTTGTAGATGTAATCATGGAGGTGCCACCCTGCACACGAACTCCACCTACATCAAGGATTTCTCCACCTTTGAACGATATTTGAACGTTGCAGTCCCGTGTCGGTAATTCTAGTGACGGCTTACTAGATGATGCTTTAGGAACAATGAGCTTCCATACACTCGACCGAGATTTTCTGCTCCCACAAATCTGGTAGAGGTTGTGCAGACCCTGTCCAATCCCCCTCTTACCCTTCATTACCTTATGAAGACTATCCCAAACTGTTAAAACTCCACCTTGAACTGTGTACCTGCAGCCATGAGCATCAAGAGTACCCATGGATATAAGATTCTGCTGTATCGAAGGAATATGCATGACCTCTTCTTGTATGAACCCTTTACCATCTAACATCTCTAATTCAACTGTTCCCTCACCCATTACTTCACAAATCTCACCTCTAGCCATTCTCACACTACAACATGTTGACGACTTGTAAGTAGAAAACATCTCCCTCTTGGAGCAAATATGAGAAGAACTTTCCCAATCAAGATACCAACTTGAATCCATATCTGAAGAACTTGAAACAAGAAGACAATAATCATCATTATTACCTGACTCAGTTGCGCTGACTATATGGGCTTGTTCCCTCTTCTTTAGTAGCACTCTTCTGACTCAACCACTTGCGACAGTCTCTCTTGTAATGCCCAACTTCTCTACAGTAATGGCAACGAATCTTACCCTTGTGTGCCGCACCCCTTCCAATTAAAGTATCACCATCCACCGCAAAATACCTTAAAAAAATAGACCCTCCTTTATGAGTCTTCTTTCTTAGTTCATATTCCTTCAGACCCTTAATCACCCCGACTACAGTAAGTGTCTCCTTGGCATGGTAGTTATCAAGTGATCATAAGAAGTTGGCAGTGAATAAATCAAGTTGAAAGCTTTATTCTCTTCGCTAAGATCATCATCATTAATCGCCTTCTGTTCAGATATTATCTTATTGAACTCTACAATAAGATCTTGAAGATGGGTACCTTCCTTCATTGAGAACATAAAACAACTTCCTCTTCCAATACATCCGATCTAGCAATGACGACTCCGAGTAGTCAGATTTGAGTATCGCCCATAGACTCGCCGCACTTTTCTCTTCAAGAATATTACACTTGACTTCGTCCGCCAATTGCAACCGGATTAAACTCAAGGCCTTCAAACAAATCTCATCCCACTTCTCCTGCTTCACGTTGGTTGGCCTATTCTCTTCTAGGGAAAGGTGCAAGTCATTCTGAACCAAAACATCATACATGTCCACCTTCCATAGATTGAAGTTGATCTTACCGTCAAACTGCTTGATCTTCGTGTTTTGATCTGCCATCTCCAATGAACTCGAACAAACCCACGAACCTGATTGCTCTGATACCATTTGTTAGGAATTTGAGGATCTTGTTAAGTCTTTAAAACAATCAACACAAACCACCAAGAAAAACTAGATCGCAACAATCACACAAAGTACACAAGAATTGTCCCGGTTGGGGCTTTCGCCTTAATCTGGGAGAGGAAGAACCGAGATATTATTCAACTAGAGAAGATACAAGAATATTAAAATTCTCACCACGACCCTCTCTCAAGCCTAACTGGAACTTGATGCTGCTTGTAATGGATAAACTCTCTCACCCTCTCTATGAAGTACTCTCTTCTTCTATTCGGCACTCAATAGAATCATACGGATCTATGAGCCGTTACAATTGTTTATATAGATCTAAAAACAAACCCTAAGTTGATATCTTGTTACAATAGCTATTGGATAGTACATAAGAGATAATCCTACGATAGGAGCCGCACGATCCAACTTGAAGAGCAAGTTGGGCTTTTCACGAATCTACCTGACTCAAGACTGAAACCCATCAGCGCCGCGAACGATCGACCACACCAACAAGTCGGTCGACTGTCCCCTTCTCTAGAAAACTTCGCGCAGGGGTCGGTCGACCGCACATGAGTTGCGGTCGATCGCAACTTCTGCTGTTGCTGCCGCTGACTGTTTCTCGCCTCCATTCTGTTTCCAATCGTCTTATCATCTTCTTATCCAACATCGTATGCAAGACATAAACCCAACAGGAAGATGATCTCCCGTCCTTCACAAAATGTTTAAAATTTTTTTTTTCTTCATCAGACGGCAGAACATCTGCCGCCTTGCGAAATTTTTTCTTCCTCTACTCACCGACGGTAAATCATGCTCCGTTTCATTAAAAAAAGGCTACCCCCTAATTGCTATTTTTATATTTTCCATATACTCATTTTTTAACAAAATCGACTGCACATGCTTAAAGGTGGGTTACCTCTCATTTGAAAATGGAAAAAGAAGAAATATACTATAAACTTTGAGAGTAAAAGAAAGCCCGTGCATGTTATGTGGCCGTAGAATCTGTGGTCGAACCATTCTTGGTTCACAACCCATTGTACCTAATCCCAAATCGGTCGTTGATTTAATGATAGGCTTTTCGGAGCCGGCACCAAAAACCAGATAAGATATTCGATTCTGCGAAAACTAGAGAGAGAGAGAGAGAGAGGAAGAAGAAGGAAGGATGGTTCGAGTAGCGACCTACTTTGCGATGACTTTCGGCGCCTTCCTGTTCTGGCAATCCATGGACAAAGTCCACGTCTGGATCGCCCTCCACCAAGATGAGAAGGTACCAATTTCCAAACCCTAATTCTAATTCCCCCTTTTTTCGCTCTCTTTCTGTTTTATCTTCACTTAAACCCTAGTTTATGAATTTAGCTAATTACTGTTGGATCTTGTTGGAGTATTTAGGGGTAGTTTGTAATGTTCCTGAAAATTAGAGGAGTTTTAAGGATGCTGGATTTTGTTTGGGGAAATTGAGTAATTTTTAATGAAAATGGGTGGAATTTATGGTCTTTTTTTATCCAATCACTACTGTATAGTCTCCAAAGATTTGATCTTTGAAGCTGGTTTCCTTAAAGATATTATCTTCAGATCTAGTTCAATAAATTAGCAGTTTTGCACAAAAGCTTCGACTTTATGAATGATGACCTAACCCAAAGTTTAAGGTAGCCCTCGACAATTAGAGAATCGATATGTGGTAAACAATTCTACTGATAATGGGATGGAAAATTGAATCAAGCCCTTTAAGTGTTAATATTTTGTGTTTATTTCTTAATGCCATAAGTTTTGGTTTTTGCTAGAAATATGCCAGAAGTTTTCTTGTGCTTATTGGTTTTAGGATGAGCGATTTGTATTACCATCCCTTTAGATATGTTTATCCAGTTTCAAATATTGAGGGTCCAATGTCCGGATAGCCATAGTTATTTTATAAGTGAAGGTAAGGGGTTTGCAAACTTCGGTTAGCAACAATCTACCTCCACTCAAAAGTTATCTTTTAAGTGTTTGAGGAAGTGAAGTTGCTATAAATTATATAGGAGTGCAGGGAGTTTAGATAGCTACAGTTTTCTCCAGTTTTTAATCTAAAGAAAGTTTAGATAGTTACAGGTATATCAGCTCGTATATCAGCTCCAGAAAAAGCCCCAAACAACTCAAAGTTTAGATAATGAAGGTTACGTGGGATAACTTTACAAGACTTTGGTTATCATAACTTAACTTCATTCCCAAATACACCCTCAATGGCTCAATTATTAGTTCATGGATAACTAGATATTTGCCAGGCAGATAGTTATTTGAATCCATATCATTATCACATCTGTCATGTTTATCTTGTAATTGAGTTCTAGGTTTAAATTATCCCTGAAGATTTGTTGTCTGTTAGATAACAATTCCATTGCGATTTGATAACACCATACGGTCGTGTGTAATTATCATGGCCTAATATTTCTATATAGTCTAGCTGAACCAAACTTTGGAAGGGTAAACGACAGTGAAACCAAGTTTTCAAACCATGTTCTAGAAGTAACTGATCCATATGGTTGGATTGCAAAACCACATTTGAGAAGAAAGAGGAGCAGGAAGGGAGAGAGTTATTGTGTGAAGATTGATGAGGGAGATTATAGCTGGATGTTTTTGGTCAGGGGTGGTGGTAAAAGAATCTATGAATGGCGCAATAATTCTACAGGATATAGCATAGTTCATTAGTTCCTTCTTGCACATGGGCCCTAGTTCTTTCTTAGTTGCAATCATTTTGTGAACCCGGTAAGTAGAAAATTATTTATTTGATTTTATGAGTCATCCAAAACAATAGTTTAAAAACTAAGCTCGAGTAGTTTTTTTTTTTCATGCATAGTTAAGTCACTTGTATATCAGACGATCTGATTGTATTTGAATTTGGTTGTTTCAGCCCATGTTAACATACAATAATGACTTCAATCACTAGTTTCTAAATTAGGGCTAAACAGAATACCTGATTTATGTTAACTTGTTCCTATATAAACATTCCTTTATATGTGGTTTATCGTTAGTTTTTCTAGCTTCTACACCAGTTCAGGGCCACTGCTAATGTTGTGGACTTCGCAGACTGTTCATAGATTGGTCTTTGATTTACAGCAAGGGCAAAAAAGAACTGAGTTGTGTTTCACATCGACAGCATTATAGCTCAAAGATGTTTAAAATTCCATACAGCAGTCTTACCCTCTGCACTATGCTCTTGACTTATGAAGTCGCTCTTAGGTTAGTGAGTTTAGTTTGCATGATCATCGAGGCACAAATCATTACCTCCTTGGCAGTACCTATGGTGGACCCCTATCTATTCCATTACTTTCTTAACCTAATATTTGAAACCAACTAAGATGCTTTTCATTAGTAGGCTTTCGAAGATTGTCAATCTTTCCATGGAGACATCTCAATCAATTAAGAGTATGCTTCATGTCCAGTATCATTTTCGTTGGAAAAGGTTCAGATAGTGACGACGACAATAATTTGAAGTTTGAACTGCTTCACTCCATCTAATTCTGTATAAGTTTCTGGTCTCTCTCATAAGGATCAATTCACGTCTATTACCAGTTTACCACCCTCTGGGTCCATTACCTATTAAGGATTTTTCCTAAAGGATATGCACCATTTTCTCCATTATATATTTGGTCCTTATGGCAGTTACCCTGGATATTCTGATGATAACCATTCATATGTGACACCATTTGTTCATCTTAACTACCAAAAACTGACTGTTACTCACCAGCTGCATATTGAATATTACCTTTGTTATTTTCCTTCAACAATTGTAAATTATAACCTGGCCTGAGTGACCTTATAGGCTTATGCATGTCATTAATTTTATCGGTCAATAAAATTTTAATATTAACACTAGTACTTTAATTTTATGTATGATGGATCTGATAAGAAGTGTAGATTGACATTAGGATGTTGTTTGTGGCTAGTAATCCCTGGAGTGGAATTTAGGAGCGAACTCTATGAAGTCTAGGTGATGACTCTGATAAGCGATTAGTGTGTTTCATTTGTTTCCTTTTGCTGAATATCACTTCTATTTTGAGAGAGAGAGAGAGAGCAACAAATCAATGAAACACACACTGCTATTTTGAAGCCGCGTCATGCCAGTTATGTGTTGGACATGCGCATTTGAGACAATGCTTCCTATTTTTGTTTAGTATTTTATAATTACATGCAAATGTTTCGTTAAGTCGTGTCATGTCAGATATGTTTGTGTCCTTGCCTCTTAGTTGACAACATGCTATAAAGTGCTATATCATATATCTGACATAGAGCTTCAACATATATCAAATGGCCGCGAAACACCTACAAGATTGTTGAAACTTTGGTTCCATGGGGTTAAACTTAAATGTTTTTTTTTGAAATATGCTTTTGAATATTATCAATTGGCTTTGCTTGTTTGGTAATTGGGGCTATTGTGGTTCTAATTGGATCTATACTTTCAGCAAGAGAGACTGGAAAGAGAAATGAAGATCAAGCAGATGAGGGAAGAACTTCTGGCTCAAGCAAAGGAAAGTGATGCGTAAATAATGAAAATCAGTTTCCCTTACAGATTTATTTTTGTTATCCGTTTCCTTTCAAAACTTTAAGTAGCCTAATGCTGAGAGATGTTTTAGAAGCATTGTCTTTGGTTACCATTGACTGCTTAATAAACTCGTGTACTGTTGGTTGACCTCTTGGTGCTATTTCTATGTTTTATGATTTTGTTAACAAGAAATTGATTCCAAAGCATTATCTTCGATTACCTATTCAGTGCTCATGATAAGTAATCTTAGTCTGTATTATTGATTAAAGCTTTTCCGCTAACCGTGACATCAGTTAGATGCAAACTCTTGTTAGCAGTTTGCTGACAGAAATTGTAATGGTTGTGACAGCATTCCACCAATTAAGCATGTTAAGAAGCACTTGCATATTAGTAATAGCGGTTTTCTACTATTACATGTTAATTGCACAACATGAAATCTGTATGTTTTCTGTTGCTCTCCAGAAATTAAGTATATGTTCTCTCTGCCTAACATTTAGAGGGGCCTAATTGTATATCTAGAGGACCTAACTGTATATCTGGGACAGAGAACAGAAAATGTATACTGATCAATGGACATATATTTAAAAGGAAGCTCATAATTATTTACAAATTTTAACCTGCTTATTAAAGTCCAACTTTTGGGTAACATAGGGGTTTGATAATAACTGAAAACTTATTTTTAAGATCACCCACTACACTAGGATCAGTGTAGACAAGCAATATAATAATCATATTGAAATTTAAGCTGAGAATCAATTTTATCGCAACAAACTTCATCCAAAGTATCAAGTCTACTAGATGTCTTATCAGTCATATTTTGATGTATAAATATTTGCTTGCTGTACAAGCAGTGATCAGCATGTCCGTCCCGTTGTCCGTTAGTGAGAGCTCGAATCCTGCTTACATTATTTACCTTTATGGAAGAAAAAAGGTCAGAAAAAAAGATTAGCGAGGGATCTCTGAGGAGGCTCAAGTAATCGATTATTAGAATGCCATATATGGCTATATTCCATCTTTTATCAAAATAGTGACAACAATTTAATATGAAAATTTGAATGATAAATGATTCATACACATTCAAAAACTAAGGTGCTACGGTACATCTTTAGATGTGCTATAACTTGCAAGATTGAATGCCAGTTAATCAATCGAACAACTCAGTTATTTTCTCCAACTGTTTAGTAGTACTACAAATATAGAATTCTAAGGTTCCATTGTATTCCTGCTTAAACTTGGAGCCATGTGCTAGACGATAGTTGAGAGTTGCGTATATCCAAGAAGCCTTTCAAATGTAGTAGTAGTAGACTAGTAGTAGTAGTTGAAACAAAACAAAACAAATAGAACGCCTTCACCGCTCTAGTTTCATATTGAAGGGTGGTGTGCAGAATTTTCGCAGTACTCAACTATGGATGTAGGTGGACGCTTTCCGATGCAAATCTCATGAACTGTACAGAATAGTGGGAATAAACCTTGCCATCCTCGGTGGCTCAGAATTTCATACACTTCTTTTGCTGTAGAAACACCCTTCAAGAAGTAATAACACAAACGGGCTAAATTTTCGAGAAGAAAATATAAATCTCAGCAATGGGTTATCTTTTGAACTGATTTGGAGCAGAAATACAGAATGCTTGTACAAACACAAATCTACCTGTAACTTTTGGCCTTTCAACATTTCTACCTCTAGCTCATCAAAAGATCTGTCATTTGATACAGAGAGGAGTTAGAAAATTCTGAATAATATTAGGTTTTTAATGTCTTAAATGAGTCAGAGCGACCTGACCTTTTGCCACCTGCTCTTTGCATAAGCCTCGGCAACTTTCCTGTTTCTTCCACCCACTGCCACAAAGATTGATGTACGAATAGTTAGTATTATTTTGTCGGTAAGCAGGTAAATTTGGTCTAGATTTGTAGGCATTCATACTGCATGTAGTGATTAGATCCGCAACTCCGCAGCTCTCAAAGAAGGTTGAATCTTTAACTGAAGGGAAGAGAAGCTTTGAGAAAGCTCGCATTTCCTTCAAACCAATTCTCATTATTGCAGCCTGAAATAATCAGTTAGAGTAATATATTTCAGTAAAATGAGATGCCTAAATCATATATCCCCCTTATGAGTGATTCTTGCAATGATACCTTTGTGTTATTTCCCATTTCTAAACCATCAATAAGACCTGCACAGTATGACACAATTTTTTTTTTGTTACCTTACCAAAATTAGCTGGAAAAAAAAAAGAAGGTAATTAATGTTATAAGAATGTCTAAACCTGCAGCTATTGCCACAACATTCTTCAGTGTCCCACACAATTCTACTCCCTCCACATCTTGTACCTGCCAGTATTTGCACACAACGAATGTAAACAATATGAAGGCTGATAAGCATAGTCCTGATTGTTTAACAATGTCGAATAAATTGGAAGATGAACTTACAGCGGTTACAAGGAAATAAGAGGTGCTAAATACTTTCACCCATTTCTCTGCAACTTCCTGGTTGTTCCTGTATCCAACTGTTGCCTCGCTAAATTTTTCTAGAGCAATCTGTAATGAATTCTCTTGTTATTCTTAGCCTTCAATATACATATTTCCTATATGTGGTGTATTATTTCTACGATCAAAATGTGATATATTATATAGTATACCCATGCAATTAAATATCAAAAGAGGCAGATATACCATAGCAATTTGCACTTAGATATAATTCCAAACTATTTATAATTGGGTCATTGCTTGCCTCGTTAGCGATGTTAGCTCCCATAAGAACACAACAGTCGATCCCAAGCATATCGGTAATGAGCTTGGAGATCATGCATGGTCCTTCTTTTTTAACCTCCATGCCCTTGATGAGAGAAATGGCTTGGGCATCAGGCCTTATCTTTCCGACAATTCTCTTACAAATGCCCTCCACGAACTGATGGGGAGTCACGAATACGAGCATATTTGCATCCTTAACTGATAATAATGGGAACAATTAGAGGGAGTATATTGTCTTAGCAGATAATGAGATCTGAGATATGTGTTTTGTATTTGGAACTATTTTCAGTTAATTTTGATGTTTATGTATAAAATGCATGTGTGATATATCAAATGAATCCTAGCATATAATCCCGCTTGATTAGATACATTTCTGCTGTTTCATATAATAGTAACAAACTCATTATAATTTTCATCGATGTTAATATACGTCTTTATCATCTTAATTAAGGAAAAAAACAGACACCTGCATTCTCGAGGCTAGGGTCTGCGACCACATTTTCCCCGAGCTTTGTACCAGGTAGATACTTGACATTTTCCTGATCAAAGTAATAAAATGTATTTCATTATGCTACCAAATGAGCAGGTTTCTGCTGCAGTTGTAGCAAAGAATTAAAGATGAAGAGTGCCGACTCACTTTAGTCTTGTTGATAATGTCGGTGAGCTTCTCACCGCTAGGAAGCACTTCTTCAAACACCCACACTCTCACTTCATCTGTACATCATTATCATGTTTTCAGTCTTGTTATTTTAACCAATTAAATAATAATGTTCTGTTATCTGAATCCAGTAACAAGAACATGTCGTATCCAAAATGGAGGATTCCTCTTTATTTCTCATAATAAATTTATAGCAACATCAGAAATTGATGACAATTAGTATAAATGGAGAAAATAAAAGGATCCTAATCACTAATATATATATATATATATATATATACACACACACACACACTGTAATTAAAATTGGCATGAATTCAATACTAGAACTTAAATTTTCATAAACTGCAAATACTGGCTGCATTCACAAGACACAAATTGTCATAAAATGCACATGCACAAGCATGGTCCCTATCATTGAACTCTTCATACAAATACAAAAACATCATCTTAAATGCATGATTCATGGACATGTACCCATGTGATCAATCTCCTGTCAACAGATTTGCTTTGTGCACATCTACTACCTGGTTGTTAATTTGCTTTAACAGACCATTAATCTACGCACAATCTACAATCTATAGTATTCTATTCTACTACTAATAACAATAAATTTATATCATTTTTTTCACTGCATGATTAAACAAGCATTTGAGCTGCAAGCAAAAACAATTAACAAACCATATAGGACAGATGAGAACACAGAATCAAACAACATTGTTGAGAGTTGTGCATTATATGATACAGTGCATGCCATGCGACATATATTATTATTATTATTATAAAAATTGAAATTACCGTGAAAGTTTGATTGTTTGAGGGTGTTGGAGGCAACGAGTTTGGCTGCAACGCTGCCCCAGTTTCCGCTACCGATGATGGTAACGCGAAACTGCTGATTAGCAGCAGCAGCACCACCATGGTCAACTTTCTGAGAAGCCATGTTTCTAGAAATTGAAATTGAGATTGAAAGAGAGAAATGAGGGGGGATTGATGTTTAAGGAGAAGAGGGGAGGGGTGAGGAGAATTGAAGGGAGATAAAAGAGGAAATTGGAGGGCGGAGAGAGAGAGAGAGAGAAACGGCTTATTAAAGTAAATGAAAAACTGAAGGTATTTACAATGCCTTTTTGTGAAAGGTGTTGAAATTCTAGACGGAGGTTTCTATGTTACAGCTCAACTCTCTCTCTCTCTCTCTCTCTCTCTCTCTTGTAGTGTGCTAAAGTTTGTTCAAGATCAAATGTCCATGAACCAACAGTCTGAGCCAAACTACTAGTTCAGATGGAGAAATTGTTCTGATGGGTAAAGACAGGTTTCGGGATTGAGATTGGACTACAAAATGTGAAGCTAAACAAGTCATTTATGGATATTTCCGTACAGATCCAGTAGAGTTTGTTTAAGACCAACTGAATAATCTAAGCCTAGTATGATGTTAGCTTTTGAGTTAGGCTCCTGAAAAGATTTGTTGGATCTCAAGGTGGGATCTCCTACGTTCTCCACGAACTGCTACATTTTACATATCTAGTGCATTTTAATGAATTAGGATTCGAAATGAATTCTATGGAATCAAAGTAGATACCCCACATATCTGCTTTGATGAGAATGGAGTCCAAATGAATTCTGCAAATTTTGAGTGGATCTAGGAGAATCCAATCTCTGCCCTTAAATTGCTTTATATGGATTTTTTTTTTCTCTAAATTTTTTTGGAAGATCTATATACAAAACAAAGGTAAGGATTGTGTCCATCTAAACACAATTGAGCATTGGCAAAATTGACAATATTTTTTCTCTTCAAAAAATAAAAAATTGACAAGAATTTAAATTCAGAAGGAAAAAAAAAGGTGGTTAGTTCTTGACGTAAAAGAACAAAAATGCCCTCAGGCTTTGGTTCAGAGAAGTGGTAAGGACAGAAAAGATGCGCAACCATCCCCCTGCACTTTGAACTTGTCCCATGTTCAAGAGTAGGGGCTCCCAGGTAGCTGCAGCCATGGCACCAGGGTCAGGAATAGAGGAAAACATCTTTGCATGCACATACGATGATCGCCCAGCTTGTGTTTGTAATGGAGATTCTTCACTGTTATCCTTTGAGATAGTGACCATTAATAGACCCTACTCAGTATTAATTTCTTTTGATCCTTGCGAGCAAGCTTGCTTTCTCCCATCATACTCGATTCATCAAGGGAAAGGGAATGGCTAGAAAATAATGCTCCATCAAAATGTACCTCTAATTTTATATTTTGTTTCTCCTTGTTCAAGTCTTGAAATTGAAGAGATTGCTTATAATTGCTGGTAACGGTAAATGTGATTACAAGAAAAATAGCAAAAGCAATACTCCCACCATAATACCATCCCTCTTTCAAACCTTCAATTATGCCCAGTACCAACGATACGGCAGCAACTGTAATGTTCTTCTTGGCCTCCAGCTCAGGGCCCTTTTTGTCAATGAAGCCTATTCCTTCATTAAATGAAGAAATTGCTTGCTGAATACTCACCCTGGTTGCAAATAGCTCATGAAGGCTTGATTGTACAGCTAATTCGTCAGCTGGCAAAGAAGATTCACTGTTTGACATCTCATAGGAGACATATTCCCAGGGATGCATTGAAGAGCTTGAAGTTGAAGAAATTGAAATATTAGCACTAGGGGTTGCCGAAGGAGACCTATGATGTTTTGCTTCAAAATATTTTGATCTTGTATCTGATAAAGAAGACTCCATCCGCTCAAGTCCAGCAATGCCACTTAAGTGTTGTACTTTCTCTCTCAAAAGACTCTGGATTTTAGTGTCCTGTTCCAGACTAACCATCGTATAATGAGTGAGCTCACATGTCTGTCCTTCAGATGTTTGCATGCATGTCTGCAACATGGAGATTTCAAGTTGGCATGTTGTCCTTACAAGAATATTCTCCATAGAACTAGCAAATTTGACCTTCCAGGCCACAAGGCAATAAAGGTAACAACACCATGCAGTTTCCAGTGCAGATATCGGGCTTCTAAAGGTGGGAAATTGGGCAAGACGGTTCACGGTTATCACGACCATTTCCATCAGATATGATATTGCTCAAAAGTTTAAACTCCTGAATTAAGCTCGCAGCTGACTCCCTAAGTGCAATCTCAAGCTCACCTTGCCCTCTAAAAACTGCATTTGGATGAACCAGTATCATGTAAGCACAGAATACTATTCTCGTTGGATACCTTGAGACCTTATTTGATTCATGACTTTTGAGTTCCTTAATTGAACCCTTGCTGACACCTTTCTTTTACTTGGGCATGCTAGATGCTTAAGCAAATGATCTCTGTTTTCTGGGTTTGATGAACTAGATGACTGATACAGTAAGAAGTGGCTTTCAATTCGGTTGAGTAAAGCATATACTGCTTGAACTGTTATGGATGATTCCATCAGACGAGAAAGTTGTTCAAATGGCATAGATTTATAGCATATTGACCACGTTTTCCTGCCGATATATAAGGTCGCATGAGTTTTGGAAGCCAAGTAGATGATAATATACCCACATAAAAATTCTCCAACAACTGCCATGCAGCCTTCAAGCTGTTAGGTTTTTCAGTAGGAGGGAAAAGAATTAATTGACTCTTTCTCTCTGTTTTACCTTTCCACCATTCCTGTAGCTGTGGAGCAATGATAATGAACTCCTCCTTCAGGCTTCCGACATACTTGCAGAGAAGAACGGAGCGCCCACCCAACGTAGAATAGAGGGTTGCAAGCTCTGCCTCAAAATCAGCAAACTGACATCTTGCATTCACAAACCTCCATTGCAAATATTGGTTACCCAACAACCTCAGTGAATACACAACTCCCTGCTTGTTCAAATATGCATTTTTCCAGGATTGTAACCTTAAGATTCTCCTACATTTCAGTGTTTCTGATGTTGCTTTAAACCTTGCATCTATTGCATCCAAACTTTCGTAGGACAAATCATCACTTATAGACATTATTATTAAGATATTAAAATTCCTCACAGTAGCTGCAACCAACTCCTTCACGATCTTCATTCCCCCCTATACTCCTCCCACCAACGAAACCAGAGAAGTAAAGATTGCTTAGAAGCATTTTCACAAACAATTGGCAGTGGGTTGTAGAAAACTGGATACAACTCCGACGATTCAACACTGGAATTTGTTCTCCACTGCTCCAATTCAACTTGCACAACCGTGAGAACTTCTTTGTCATGATTAGGTATTAGAACTTCCAATTTTCTCTTCTTGACATTTCGTCGAACACTCAATCGGAGCTCAAGATGAGGAACAAATGCCTTTGAGACATTACCGCAAACACTTGGCAGATAATTAGGAATTGAAGCAAAGATTGTGGAAACTTCAATCATAAGCTTCTCCTCATTTTCTTGTTCATGCATTTCATCAAACACATTCGACGACTTCTCTCCACTATAATCTTCAACTTCAAGATTCAACAAATTATCACCAACTACTCTATCTCTATTCTTTCCAATAGGAACAACATTATTCACACTCACTTCATCTACAACAATAGAATTGTTTTATCTCATTATCCTCTATAAAGATGAAATCTAGTGGAGTTAAACCTTTTTCAAATCTCTTGCTAGCAAAACAATTGAAGTACAATTCATAGTCGAACAATTTATTGCAGTGATATCTTTTATAAGAACAAGAACTCCAACAAAGATTGCAATGATATTCATCATCACGCTCACTGCTTTCCTCGTCATCTTCTAGATTATCAAGCTTTTGAGCTAACTCCAGCTTCTCATTCTTCGAATTCTCTCGTCACTCTCAATTCTAGAATTGAAAGGAGTGAAGTTAGGGTTTGATACCTCAATTGATGGGTTCCGATGAGGAGTCGATTGAGGAATCGATTGAGGTTTTGTTGGTTGAATCCATGACAAATGGTTCTCCATTTCTTTCATTTTCCCTACGATGTAATCAAGCTTCTTCATCACCGAATTCATCTGCAAATTCATCTCTCGGATCCCTTCCCTCACCACCGATGTGCCTCCGACGTCTCGCGAGTCGTCGTTGATGAAGGCCGGCTCTGATACCAATTGTAACGGAATTGAATTCCGAGCTCGGTTGATTTCGGCCATTGAAGAGGAATCTAGGGTTTGGGAAGAAGAAGAAGAAGATATTTGGGGGAAATTTCAGTTTACCCAAAGCTTGATTTTATTCCATTTGAAGATAGCCTTTTATAGGCAGTTACAGACTCAATCACGTGCACCGTTGGTGTTACTAGTGGACTTTATATCACCGCCCATTACACTTCCCGCCCTAAAGTCCTATGAAAAACTATGCTCAATGCACATACAACTGAAATACAATTGATACCAACACTGGATCCTATAATACTCCATCCACTACAACCTCAAACACCATTGCAGACCTACTGGATCCCTAACAAATACATGTGGCAGCGTGGTGGAATTTAAAAGAAAGAATTAAGGTACAAAAGGATCTTGCTTTCAAACATTCAAACCAAATACTATTTGGACCATAGAGCATAGTGGAATTTAAAAGAAATAATTTAAGGTACAAAAGGATCTTGCTTTCAAACATTCAAACAAAATACTATTTGGATCATACGAATTTTGAGAGATCATTAGTGGTGGACATCGAAATGCACACTACAAGATTTAACCGTTGCTACACAAAATAAAGCAACAAAATAAGAGAAATGATTTTAAGAACATTAAAAAAAATGCAAGATCTTTTTTCTTCATATATCAATCCCGAAAGGGGTTTCCATTTGATTAAATTTGTTAAGCCAAACTCGAATTATGAAGCATGTGATATCATTCCACTAATCTGTACTATTTTAATGGGAGAGTTGAAATTTGTAACAAACAAAACCTAACTTTGTAACTATATAAACACACACAATACATGTCTAAATTATATCCGACAAATATAAATATGCACCGCACGTGTAGCCCAAATCAAAATATTCAAATATAAACTAATTTTTTTCTTATTCAATATATATTCATTTAATCTGATGACTTTAGTTTTTTTAGACGTGCATCGCACGTACATTATACTAGTTATAAATCAATCGGAAAGTAGTACATTTAGTATTTTTCAATTACAAAAGTAGATCTAGCAGGGTTCAAAAGTAATATGGGGTAGATGACGTGGCCCCATCTTGACCATCATATCTCCTCATATTTCGCTCCCCTGCGATCATCAGGTCAAAACGGGTTAAACGGGCTTCAGCCCATTCAAGCCCACAAGAAAACGGGTCTGACCCGATCCGTTAGGGTCTCACTTCCAAAGGTAATAAACTTTTTCCCACCTAAACCCTAGCTACTATTGCATTCCCAGTGACTGACTAGATCGTCGGAGGGCCTGTCGCCGGAACTTCTCCCGGTGAATCTAGGCAGTGTGCACGTACAAGAGTCCGAGCCAAGCCTCAAAGACCAAGCCAAGCTACTCGATCCAAGCCGAGCACCCGACCTCCACCTCTCTCCTGCTACTCCTGAGCCGGTCCTATGGCCTAGGATCGGATCGACGCTAGTACCACATCTTCTGTTACACAAATTACAAGAACTCACACCTGTTGCCCCCACACTCCAAAAACAAACAACATCAGATTGGCACCGTCTGTGGGAAACTCAGGTACTGTCGCCAGTCCGAGCCCCGCCAGGGACATCATCTCAAGTCCGAGCTCTTCCATGGCTCCCAAAGCCAGAAGGGCTGTCACCTCGGCACGACATCCGGACCCTCCACATCACAGCCGCGCGGACGCCCAGGGTTCCAACCAACCACGGGTCAACGGTGCGGTCGGACATGGACACGGACCAGGTGCTTCTTCTTGAATCGGCAAGCTAGTCAAACAAGGGGAGAGGCCGCTTCCAACTCGGTCTCGAACCATCGCAGACGGCCGTCCTTAGAGCGTGATCTAGGACACAACCACTCTCCCCGTGGACCTCCGCCCTCGCAGGACCCGGCCGGACAAGCCCCAGTTACAAAGGCAGAATTTCAAAATTTTAGGGACGAGGTGCTCCAGGCAATCCGAGGCGCGCAACGACTCCATCCCTCAGCCAGATGCCCGGGGCGGCGAATCACACGGCTCGACCAGCCCACTTGAACAAGAGGATGTCGTCCTCCGATGCCTCCGAGAGATGGAGAACCGACTCGCCCATCTCGGCGAGGTTGGACTGATGCCCGGCCATGGTTATTGGCCGACCCGAACCCCATTTTCCACTCAAATCTCCAAAGCCAAAATCCCCAGAAATTCCAGGCCTCCCCAATTCGAGACGTATAATGGCGAGGGTGATCCCACTGATCACATGGAGGGGTTTAAAACCCTCATAATGATTTACAGCACTTCAGACTCCCTTCTGTGCCGCGCTTTCCTGCCACCTTGCGAGGTCCGGCTTGGGAATGGTTCTCGAGGCTCACCCCTGGCTCAATCTTCTCGTTCGACCAATTGGAAGCAAACTTCCTAGCCCACTTCGTGACCAGCAGAAAGGTCGAAAAGACGAGCACGTCCCTTCTGTTCCAGAAGGAATGGGAGTCACTCCATGAGTCCGTTCGGAGATTCATCGCCGAGGCAAGGTCTGCCTCCTCTCTCGACGTGAGCGTCGCCTCGGCAGCTTTCCGACACAACATTCGACACCCTCATCTCAAAGCCTCCCTGGCCAAGAAACCCCCCATCGACTTTCCCGACCTGCTCAATAGGGTTAAGAAGTACATCTAGGCAGAAGAGGGCCCTAAACCCTGAGGGCACCAAAGAAGCCACGGCCAAGGGAAAGTGCAAGGCAGACGACGCTGAGTCCATCAAGAACGTCACAAAAGAGGCAACCGGCCTCAAAAGGATTCCTCTGGTCCCCCAGTTTGAGAGGTACACGCCGCTGACATAGAACGTGTCGGCGATCCTGATGGAGATCGAGGATAAAGGGATCGTTCGACTCCCTCCCCAACCAAGTAACAACAAGAAGAGGGACCAGAGATTCTACTGCTGCTTTCATTGAGACAATGGGCACGAGACGGACAACTACTGGGCCCTCAAAGACGAGATCGAGGCCCTCATCTACCTGAGGGAGTTCACCCAGGATAACCAAAGAGACCGGAGGGATATGAGGAATCTGAGGCCTTCGCCTCCCCCTCGAACGATCAACTGGAGACCCGAGCAGGATCCCGAGCTGGAGGAAACCGGAGGGCAGGCCATCCTACACTGTGTCCATGGTGGACCCATGGAAGGAGAATCCAACACTTCCCGTAAGGCCTTCATCTGAGAGGTTAATTCTGTTCGAGACCATCCCTCCCCCAGAATCAGCAATGACCAGTCTCCTTCTCCAGAGAAGACCTAGAGGGAGTCTGGCTCCTGCACTGCAACACCCTCGTCATCAGTCTCGTCATGGCAAATTTTGAAGTCCGCCGAATTCTTGTGGACAATAGAAACCCAGTCAACATCCTCTTCTTTGAAGCATTTGAGAACCTCAAACTCCCCCGAGACAAGCTAAAGCCGACCGGGTACACCCTGCATGGGTTCTCCGGGGTCCCGGTGCAAATCGAAGGGATCGTGATGCTGGATGTAACAGCTGGCACGACCCCCATTACACAAACCGAATCAATGGACTTCATGGTGGTCAACGTCAAGGTGGCATATAACGAATCCTCGGCCGACCCGGCCTCTACTCGTTTCAGGCTGTCCCCTCGGCCTACCACTTGAAGTTGAAGTTTCCCACTGACCTCGGGGTCGGCATTGTCCGAGGGAATCAGGAGTCAGTACGCTCGTGCTACATGACCGCGGTCGGAGGCAGGGTGTTCCCCCTTGACGCAGTCGAGCACCCACCCGAAAGAAGACAGCCCAAGTTGGAACCTATAGACGAATTGGAGGATGTCTCATTCGAAGCAGAAGACAAGTCTAAGTGGTTCCGTGTGAGCCGCACCCTCTCCCCCGACCTGAAGCCAGGTCTGATCGGTTGCATCCGCCACAATATCGACCTCTTCGCCTGGACCCCGTCCGACATGCCTGGGATTCCCGAGGACCTAATCAGAAACGACGCAAGTTCACTCCGTAGAGGCAGCAAGCAGTAAAAGCAGAGGTGGACAAACTGTTGTCCGCCCGGTTCATTCAGGAGGTTAGTTATCCTGAGTGGCTGGCTAACGTCGTGATGGTCAAGAAGGCCAGCAGGAGCTGGAGGATCTGCATAAACTTCACGAATCTCAATAGGGCATGCCCTAAAGATCCTTTTACCTTCCCGAGCATCGACGCTTTGATCGACGCAACGTCGGGTCATGAGCTCCTGACCTTCATGGATGCCTTTTTAGTCTATAATCAGATCTGGATGTTCCCTCCCGATATTGCCAAAACATCCTTCGTCACTAACCAAGGTCTCTACTATTACCGGGTCTTGCCCTTCGGGCTCAAGAACGCCGGGGCCACCTAGCAGAGACTTGTCAACCGAGTCTTTAAAGATTAGATCGGTCGTAACATGGAGGTATACATCGACGATATGCTCGTCAAGAGCCGGCGAGGGCAGGATCATGTCGGCGACCTTAAGGAGGTCTTTGGCATCTTTCGGTCTCACAACATGAGGCTCAATCCCGCCAAGTGTGCCTTCGGCATCTCCTCGGAAAAATTTCTTGGGTTCGTCGTCAGCCAGCGCGACATAGAGGAGAATCCCGAGAAGATCTAGGCCATAATCGACATGGCCCATCCCAGAAGCATTAAGGAGGTTCAACGGCTCACGGGGAGACTGGTGGCCATTGGCCGCTTCCTCTCCAAGTCTGGAGAGAAGTCCCTCCCCTTCTTCAAGGCCCTGCGAGGGGCGAAAGGCTTCGAATGGGGTGACCCCTAGCAACAGGCGTTCGACCAGTTGAAGTCCTACCTCTCCAACTCCTCACTTCTGAGCAAACCCGAACCGGACGAACCCCTCTTTCTGTATCTCTCAGCCTCGGAAAATGCACTCATTGCCGTGCTCATCCGGGAAGAAGAAGGTGTCCAGAAGCCTCTCTACTATGTGAGCAAAGTCTTGCTCTCGGCCGAGACAAGATATGCAAAGATGAAAAAGGTAGAATACGCCCTGGTAATGGCCGCGGGAAAGCTCCGCCCTTACTTCCAGGCCCACTCTATCCAGGTCCTTACGGACCAGCTTCTCAAGGCCGTCCTCCACAAGCCCAAAAGTTTCGACGACTTAGTCAAGTGGTCGATCGAACTAAGCTAGTACGACATCAGGTACCAGCCCAGGACCGCCATCAAGGGGCAGGCCCTTGCTGAATTGATCACGGAGTGCACTATCTCCGAGCCATCCGACACTCAAGAGGCAAATCCAATCTGGGAAGTTTATGTCGATGGCTCATCTTGCGAAGTAGGAAGCGGTGCGGGCGTCATCCTCAAGGGTCCCGACAACTTTATTCTCCAGTATTCCCTCCGCCTGAATTTCCCAGCCTCGAACAACGAGGCAGAATATGAGGCTATGATCGTCGGGCTCACCCTGGTGCACAAGGCGGGGGCCAGACAAATCAGAGCCTTTAACGACTCCCAGCTCGTGGTCAACCAGATCACCAGGGAGTACGAGGCTCGTGACACTTGGATGGTCTGATACTTGGCGGTAGTCCAGCTGCTCTTGATGACCTTCGACTTCTCCTCGGTGGAACGAATCCCTAGGGAACAAAATGCTCAGGCTGACTCCTTGTCAAAACTCGCCTCATCATCCTTCGAAGGGCTCGACAACCCCATCCTAATTGAAGTTCTCCTCAATCCTAGCATCGACCTCCCTGAAGTCCTCTGCCTCACCACCGAACCTCAGCCGGACAACTGGATGACTCCCCTCCGGAAGTTTATGGCCGAGGGCGAGCTTCTTCAAGATCGAGCCGAGGCTAGAAGGACCAGGGTCCGTTCAGAAAGGTTCATCATAATCAACGAGACACTCTTCAAATGCTCGTACACAACAACGGATGGCAGACCCTACCTTCGCTGCCTGGCCCCCGATGAGGCCAAGTACGCTCTGAAGAAATTACATAAAGAAATCGGGAGGTGTCACATGGGGAGTAGTTTGCTGACCAGAAAAGCCCTAAACCATGGGTACTATTGGCCGACCATGTTACAAGATGCCCAAGACCTCGTCAAAAGGTGCGGCCCTTGCCAAACGTTCTCCTCGGTGAAAAGGCTTCCACAAGCCAACCTTCGCTCCCTGGCAAGTCCGACCCCCTTTGCTATGTGGGGGATGTACTTGGTTGGCCCTTTTCCAAAAGTAACGGGCCAAAAGAAGTTTCTCGTGGTGGCCATCGACTACTTCACCAAATGGATCGAGGTAGAGCCTCTGGCCATGATAATAAAGCACCAAACTCAGCAGTTTTTCTGGAAGAACATCATCTACCAGTTCGGGATCCCACAGGTACTTATCACAAACAACGGGACCCAATCGCAGGCCAGAACTTCTGGAGGTTCCGCGAAGACATCGGCGTCTAGCAGCGCTTCTCATCAATATGTCACCCTCAGTCAAACGGCCAGGCTAAGAATGCGAACCGTCAAATCCTTGATGGCCTCAAGAAGTAGTTGGATAATTCATCAAAGGGGCTGTGGGTCGACGAGTTACCGAGCGTACTCTCGGCGCACCGGACGACGAAGAGAATCTTCACAGGCGAGTGACCGTTCAACCTAACCTACGGCATAGAGGCGGTTATCCCCCTAGAGATCGAGATTCCTTCGCCCAGGATCATGGGCTTCGACGAAGAGAACAACTCAACTGTCCTCAGAGCCAACTTGGATCTAATCGACGAGGTCAGGAAAAAATCCGCTATTAGAAGAAGCATATACCAACAACGGATCGAGAAGTTTTACAATAAGAAGGTCCGTCCCACCGACATCAAGTTAGGTGACCTCGTGCTCAGGAAGCTAGCGGTATCTGACCCCAGCAAAAAGAGAAAATTGGCCCCTAATTGGGTGGGTCCGTATAAGGCCTCCGAAGTGGTACGCCCTGGCACGTACCGACTCACAGACCTGGGGGCAGGATCGGAAAGAGGCCCTGGAACGCGGAATACCTCATCAAGTTCGTCAAAGGGAAAGACTAACTCCTTTTGTAACCGAAACTCATGTAACGGGCACCACGTGCCTCTCCTTGTTGTGAAAATAAAAAGTGTAATATTTGCTTTTCCCCTTCTTTTTTTCATTTTAAAGGCAAATTTCGGTGCTTCCAACTCGATATTCGGCATTGACCTCGAGCCATACCCTAGCTTTCTCAAGCTATGGGTTAGGCGCTCGGCAATGACCACGAGCCACATCCTAACTTTTCTACAAAGTATAGAAACTCGATATTAGGTATTGACCTCGAGCCATACCCTAGCTTTCTCAAGCTACGGGCTAGGCGCTCGACAATGACCTCGAGCCACACCCTAACTTTTCTACAAAGCATGGGAACTCGACATTCGGCATTGACCTCGAGCCATACCATAGCTTTCTCAAGCTATGGACTAGGCGCTCGGCAATGACATCGAGCCACACCTTAACTTTTCTACAAAGCATGGGAACTCGATATTCGACATTGACCTCGAGCCATTCTCTAGCTTTCTCAAGCTATGGGCTGCGCTCGGCCCTGACCTCGAGCCACACACTAACTTTTCTACAAAGCATTGGAACTCGACATTCGATATTGACCTCGAGCTATACCCTAGCTTTCTCAAGCTTTATGGGCTAGGCACTCGATAATGACCTCGAGCCACACCCTAACTTTTCTACAAAGCATGTGAACTCGATATTCGGCATTGACCTCGAGCCATACCGTAGCTTTCTCAAGCTTTATGGGCTAGGTGCTCGACAATGAACTCGAGCCATACCCTATCTTTTTAGCAAAGCATAAGAAGCTTGACATTCGGCATTGACCTCGAACCATACCCTAGCTTTCTTAAGCTATGGACTAGGCGCTCGACAATGACCTCGAGCCACACCCTAACTTTCCACAAAGTATGAGAACTCGATATTCGGCATTGACCTCGAGCCATACCCTATCTTTTTAAAGCTCTATGGGCTAGGTGCTTGGCAATGACCTCGAGCCACACCCTATCTTTTCAACAAAGCATAAGGGGCTCGACATTCGGCATTGACCTCGAGCCATGCCCTAGCTTTCTCAAGCTTTATGGGCTAGGTGCTCGGCAATAACCTCGAGCCACACCCTATCTTTTCAGCAAAGCATAAGGGGCTCGATACTCAGCATTGACCTCGAGCCATGTCCTAGCTTTCTCAAGCTTTATGGGCTAGGCGCTCGGAAATGACTTCGAGCCACACCCTATTTTTTCAGCAAAGCATAAGGGGCTTGACATTTGGTATTGGCCTCGAACCATGCCCTAGCTTTCTCAAGCTTATGGGCTAGGCGCTCGGCAATGACCTCGGGTCACACCCCAACTTTCTCACAAGACAAGGGGCTCAATACTCGGATTGCACTGCGCATAGCGTCCTATGCTGTCTTGCAAAATAGGGAGGGATGGAAAGATCAATTTTTATTCATCATCAATGCCTTGAATGGCCACAGTATAATAAAAATTATTACAGTGTTTCTGTTGACCCCAACCTAAGTGTTTTCAGTGGGGCTTTTTCGGCCAACATGGACCATCTCGAGCCCCACCGAGTGGGTCCGTCCTCTAGTGTGCTCGTCCGGTACCACCGGTACCACTAGTGTAAACATCCCGGCAACAGAGCTCTGCGCATCAGCGGGCCTTGCTATCTCCAGATAGAGGGTCGGTGAGGAACCCAAGACAGAGGGGCCTCCTCCCCTAAGAGGGCCGAACCGAGATCGGCCTAGGGCTAGCATGACTTTCAACCTCTAAATCTTCAGCTCCTTCTCTACCACGACATCGTGAAGAACAGACTCAGAGGTCGGTCGCCTGGTGGAGGCGTCAGACATTGACCAGTTCGTCTGGGCACTCCCCCAGTCACAGTCGTCTATAGCCTTCTTCAGGTGCGCCACCTCTAAACTGAGCTTCCTGGACTTGTTCATGAAATAGCTTACCGCGGCTTCTCGATCACAGGCCTACTTGTGATAGCAGGTCAAGATTCTCTCCTTTGACTCTAGCCTATTACGAAGTCGCCGGACCTCAACAGAACTGAGGTTGGTGCCTAGGGTCTCGTTCATCTGACAAAAAGAGGGGAAAACGATAATTCACTTCAAGCTTCCCAAAAATAAGCAAGTCACAGAGTATCGGCCAAAAACGCGATTATATTAATTCCAAAAATTAGTTACAAAAAGTGGTGGCCAGTCCGTGTTCGGCAAAATACAAGAAAAGGATGTTAAAAACTACTTTTGAGGGGGATATGCACCTCTTCGTCGGCTGTCGCTCCCCCTACCTCTTTCTCCAAGTGCGGGTCCTTCGGTGCCTCGTCTCCCTCGCCACCGGGGGTCAGCAGATGCGCTGTGGGCTCCCACCCGTAGTGGAGGTGGTCGATTTTTGCGTCGGAATAAAGGATTAGGAAGTTCTCCTTTGCCCGATCGTACACCTCATCTTGGGCGATCATTAACTCCTCCAAGGATGCCATTGCCAGCTCATCGTAATCTGCTTCCACCTTCCCCCAAACCTCTGCCAGTTCATGGAGATGCTGGTCCTGTTGGGAGGCGACGTCGGCTTGGAAGGCATGCGCCACCCTCTAAGCTGCCGTCAGCTTGACCTTCTAGTCCTTCGCCTCCCGAAGGTACCGATTGGCATTCCACTTCTCGGCATGGACCTCCTTCTCGAAGCACCTCTTCAGCTGTGTCCCGATCATCAGTGCCTGGTTGAAGTGAGACATAAGTCAAAAAAGAATGTTGAGTACAAAAAGATGACAAACAACAAACCAACACTTACCCCCACTTGAGCTTAAGCCCACTTCATGTAGGCCGTCTCCACCGTCTCGGTCGCCAGGATGGTCCGGTCGTGGGCCGTGGAGAGTTTGTTTGCCACCTTGATCGAGATCGGGCCCTCAGCCAGTGAGTCTCCCTCTTTGACCGCCCAGTCCAGGGTGAACGGTCTTAGGCCACTCTTGCCTACCATCAGTTGGGCATTGGGCCGGATGGCGGGGGTCCCTGCCTTTAGGACATAGCAACCTTGTGGCTGTTGGAGCTCAGTCTCGACTCTTTTGCCTCCCTAGAGGAGTGGAATCTCTTAGACTTCTTCGAGGGCAACTCTGAAGGGGCTGTAGAGCCCCCTCTGGGCGGACCCCGCCTTTGTTGCTGCCTTCTCGGCCCTCTTCTTCTGAGCCAGGGCCAGCAGGGTCTTCCTCGCTTCGAGCATTGATGGGTCCATTGCTGCAAAGAGAAAGAGAAAATGTTAACACGAAAGCAGAAAATTAAACAAGAATGAAACAAAAACTTACAAGGGTCAGCTGGGCTCAGTCCAGCTCGGGCTAAGTGTAACTCTGTCACGTTCGGCCAGCCAATGTTGTGCCCTTCGAAAATCCTGTTAACGTCATCCCACTCTGCCTCAGTCAAGTCCCTCCGCCTCGGGGGTTTGTGGTTCGGCTTGTAGAAATTCCAGGCCATCAGAATTTCCCAAGGCACCTCGCTCCCAATCACGAAGTACTTTTCCTTCCACCCCTTTTATGGAAACCGGATGGCCGTGCACCACTTTCTTGTGGGGGCAAGGCGATATGTAGAATATGCCCTCCATATCTCCGAGCGAGCTCACACCTAAGACAGCCCGAAAATATTTCAACTTTAGCGGCACCTTCTTCTCCTCGCACTTCACAATAATACAGACCATCTGCTTCCATGAATTGGGGCCGTACTGCATTGGGCATAGCTCCCCCCACTTCAGCACCCTCTTGATGAACGGATGCAGCGGCAACCTCAGTCCCGAGGCGAAGGCGTCCTCGGGAAACATACAGAAGCCGGGGGCCAACTCGGTGGTGGGACAGAGACCAGGGCTTGGAATCATCAGCTCGTACTCCCGAGGATTGAAGTAGATGGCCTTTATTACGGGCAAATAATTGGCCTTCAGCACGCACTGGATGTTGTCCATCTGTATCTGGGTCCGGCCCGACGAAGACACCTTCACGCCAAATTAGACTAAGTTTTCGACATCGTCAGGGTATATCCTGATCGACCGTGGGTTCTTGTAATAGGGAACGTAGAGCCCATGTGTTGGCTCGAACTCATCCGGTGTCCTCGGACTATCTGGCAGGCGCCACTTTCTTTTCTTCTTCCGGATGCATGGAGCCCTCGGCGGAGATGGTGTCGCCAAAGGTGGGAGGGGGGTGAACCTCTTCATCGCTACCTTCCTCCTCCCCCTCGGCTCCTCCCTCACGACCTCCCTGCTCTAGCTCCCCTTCATCAACCTCCTCTACCACCCCCGGCTTATGACTTCGGAGAAGGACCACGTCTAAAACCTGTTAGTCCATATTCCAGGACGTAGAATCCAACTTACGATCCACCTCCAAAGCCAGTTCGTCCAGGTCCCAGGACGTGGAGTCCGATCCACGATCCCCCTCATCCCGACCAGAAGAGCTGGCTTCGAAGTCGAACTGAGAGCGCGACATTACAAAAGAAAATACTAACCTGAGTACCGTGAACAGAGAGATCAATGGAAAAGTTACCGCCGGTGGGTTAGAGAGAGAAGCTCATGTTTCTAGAGAGAGATGGCAAAGTGTGGAAATGGAGAGGGGAGTGAGGGATTTATAGAGTGAAAATGATGCCTCGAATTCTGTATCGAAATCCTCACCGTTCAAACTTAATCATCAAGATCTAACGGCTGGTGAGGTTTCAACGCCTTGAATTCTGTGTTAAAATCCTGATCAATTCAATCTTAATCATCAAGATCCAACGGCTGATAAGGTTTCGACGCTTCAAATTCCACCCCCATGATGGTAGCATCATGTACCACCCCCTAGCTTATACAACAAGCTTGGGGGGCTTGATGCTCGGCAGTAACCTCGATCCATCCCTTAGCTTATACAGCAAGCTTGGGGGCTCTACGCTCGGTAGTGACCTCGAGCCACCCCGTAGCTTTCACAGCAAACTTAAGGGGCTAGACGCTTGGCAGTGACCTCGAGTCATTCCCTAGATCATACAACAAGCTTGGGGGCTCGACGCTCGGCAGTGGCATCGAGCCATCCCCAAGCTCATACAGCAAGCTTGGGGGGCTCGATGCTCGGCAGTGACCTCGAGCCATCCCCTAGCTTATAAAGCAAGCTTGGGGGCTCAACGCTCGGCAGTGACCTCGAGCCATCCCCTAGCTTTCATAGCAAACTTGGGGGGCTCGACGCTCGGTAGTGATCTCGAGCCATTCCCTAGCTTTCACAGCAACTTAGAGGGCTCGACGCTTGGCAATTACCTCGAGCCATCCCCTAGCTTTCACAACAAGATTGGGGCCTCGACGCTCAGCAGTGACCTCGAGCCATCCCCTAGCTTTCACAGCATTCTTGGGGGGCTCGACGCTCGGCAGTGACCTCGAGCCATCCACTAGCTTATACAGCAAGCTTGAGGCTCGACGCTCGGTAGTGACCTCAAGCCATCCCCTATATTTAACAACAAGTTTTGGGGGCTCCACGGTCGGAAGTTACCTCGAGACATTCCCTAGCTTTCACAGCAGGCTTGGGGGCTCGACGCTCAGTAGTGACCTCGAGCCACCCACTACCTTTTACAGTAAGCTTGGGGGGCTCGATGCTCGGCAGTGATCTCGAGCCATTCCCTAGCTTTCACAACAAGCTTGGGCGGCTCGACGCTCCGCAGTGACCTCGAGCCATCTCCTAGCTTATGCAGCAAGCTTGGGGGCCCGACGCTCGGCTGTGACCTCGAGCCATCCCCTAGCTTTCATAGCAAGCTTTGGGGGCTCGACGCTCGGTAGTGACCTTGAGCCATCCCCTAGATTTCTCAGCAGGCTTGGAGGGCTCGACGCTCGGCAGTGACCTCGAGCCACCCTGTAGCTTTCACAGCAAGCTTGGGGGGCTCGACTCTCAGTAGTGACCTCGAGCCATCCCCTAGCTCACACAACAAGCTTAGGGGCTCGACACTCGGCAGTGACCTCGAGCCATCCCCTAGCTTTCATAGCAAGGTTGGGGGCTCGACGCTCGACTGTAACCTCGAGCCATCCCCTAGCTTTCACAGCAAGCTTGAAAGCTCGACACTCGGCAGTAACCTCGAGCCATCCCCTAACTTTCACAGCACGCTTGGGGGGCTCGACGCTCGGTAGTGACCTCGAGCCATCCCATAGCTTTCAAAGCATGCTTGGGGGGCCCGACGCTCGACAGTGACCTCGAACCACCTTCTAGCTTTCACATCAAGCTTCGGGGGCTCGATGCTCGGTAGTGACCTCAAGCCATCCACTGGCTAATACAGCAAGTTTGGGGTTCGATGCTCGGCAGTGACCTCGAGGCATCCCCTAACTTATACAGCAAGCTTGGGGGGCTCGACGCTCGGCAGTGACCTCGAGCCATCCCCTAGCTCACACAACAAGCTTCGGGGCTCGACGCTAGGCAGTGACCACGAGCCATCCCCTAGCTTATACAGCAAGCTTGGCAGCTCGATGCTCGGCAGTAACCTCGAGCCATCTCCTAGCTCATACAGCAAGCTTGGGGGCTCGATGCTCGACAGTGATCTTAAGCCATCCTCTATCTTATACAGCAAGCTTGGGGACTCGATGCTCGACAGTGACCTCGAGCCACCCCCTAACTTTCACGGCAAGCTTGGGGGGCTCAACGCTTGGCAGTGACCTCGAGCCATCCCCTAATTTTCATAGCAAGTTTGTTGCTCGACACTCGGTAATGACGTCGAACCACCCCCTAGCTTTGACAGCAAGCTTGGAGGCTCGACGCTCGGCAGTGACCTCAAGCCATCTCCTATCTTTCACAGCAAGCTTGGGAGGCTCGACGTTCGGCAGTAACCTCGAGCCATCCCCTAGCTTTCACAGCAGAATTGGGAGCTCGATGCTCAGCAGTGACCTCGAGCCAACCACTAGCTTTCACAGCAAGCTTGGGGGGCTTGACACTCGGCAGTGACCTCGAGCCATCCCTTAGCTTTCACAGCAAGCTTGGGGAGCTCGATGCTCGGCAGTGACCTGGAGCCATCCCCTAGTATATACAACAAGCTTGGGGGCTCGTCGCTCGGCAGTAACCTCGAGCCATCCCTTATCTTTCACAGCAAGCTTTAAGGGCTCGATGCTCGGTAGTGATCTCGATCCATCCCCTAGCTTTCATAGCAGGCTTGGGGGCTCGACGCTCGGCAGTGATCTCGAGCCACCCCCTAGCTTTCACAGCAAGCTTGGGGGGCTCAATGTTCGGCAGTGACCTCGATCCATCCCCTAGCTTATATAGCAAGCTTGGGCGTTCAATGCTCGGTAGTGATCTCGAGCCATTCCCTAGCTTTCACAGCAAGCTTGGGGAGCTCGACGCTCGGCAGTAACCTCGAGCCATCCCCTAACTTTCACAGTAAGATTTGGAGGCTCGACGCTCGGTAGTGACCTCGAGCCATCTCCTAGCTTTCACAGCAGGCTTGGAGGCTCGACGATCGGCAGCGACCTTGAGCCACCCCCTACCTTTCACAATAAGCTTGGGGGGCTCGACGCTCAGCAGTGATCTCGAACCAACCCCTAGCTTCCACAGAAAGCTTGAGGGGCTCGACGCTCGACAGTGACCCCGAGCCATCCACTAGCTTATACAGCAAGCTTAGGGCTCGACGCTCGGCAATGACATCGAGCCATCCCCTATATTTCACAGCAAGCTTTGGGGGCTCGACACTAGGCAGTGACCTCGAGCCATCCCCTAGCTTTTAAAGCAAGCTTGGGGGGCTCGTTGCTCGGCAGTAACCTCAAGCTATCCCCTAGTTTTCACAGCAGGCTTAGGGTCTCGATGCTCAGTAGTGACCTCGAGCCACCCACTAGCTCTCACAGTAAGCTCGGGGGGCTTGATGCTCGACAGTGACCTCCAGCCATCCCCTAGCTTTCACAACAAGCTTGGGGGGCTCGACGTTCGGCAGTGACCTGGAGCCATTCCCTAATTTATACAACAAGCTTGGGGGCTCGACGCTCGGCAGTGACCTCGAGCCATCTCCTAGCTTTCACGGCATGCTTTAGGGGCTTGACGCTCGGTAGTAACCTCGAGCCATTCCTTAGCTTTCATAGTAGGCTTGGGGGGCTGACGCTCGGCAGTTACCTCGAGCCACCCCTAGCTTACACAGCAAGCTTCGGGGGTTCGATACTTGGTAGTGATCTCGAGCCATCCCCTAGCTAATACAGCAAGTTTGAAGTTCGACGCTCGGCAGTGACCTCGAGCCATCCCATAGCTTATACAGCAAGCTTAGGGGTTCGACACTCGGTAGTGACCTTGAGCCATCCCCTACATTTTATAGCAAGCTTTGGAGGCTCGATGCTCGGTAGTGACCTCGAGCCATCCCTTATATTTCACAGCAGGCTTGGGGGGCCCAACGCTCGGCAATGACCTCGAGCCACCCTGTAGCTTTCACAGCAAGCTTGGGGGGATCGATGCTCGGCATTGACCTCGAGCCATCCCCTGACTCACACAACAAGCTTAGTGGCTCGACGCTTGGCAGCGACCTCGAGCCATCCCGTAACTTTCTCAGAAAGCTTGGGAGCTCGATGCTCGGCTGTGACCTCGAGCCATCCCCTAGCTTTCACAGCAAGCTTGGGGGCTCGACCCTCGGCAGTGACCTCGAGCCATCCCCTTGCTTTCACATCACGCTTGGGGGGCTCGATGCTCGGCTGTGACCTCGAGCCATCCCCTAAATTTCATAGCAGACTTAGGGGGCTCGATGCTCGGCAGTGACCTCGAGCCACCCCTAGCTTTCACAGCAAGCTTCGGGAACTCGATGCTCGGCAGTGACCTAGAGCCATACCCTAGTTAATACAGCAAGTTTGGAGTTCGACGCTCGGCAGTGACCTCGAGCCATCTCCTAGCTTATACAGCAAGTTTGGCGGCTCGATGCTCGGCAGTAACCTCGAGCCATCCCCTAAGTCATACAGCGAGCTTGGGGGTTTGACGCTCGGCAGTGACATCGAGCCATCCTCTAGCTTATACAGCAAGCTTGGGGACTCGACGCTTAACAGTAACGTCGAGCCACCCGCTAGTTTTCACAACACTTTGCAGGCTCAATGCTTGGTAGTGACCTCGAGCCATCTCCTAGCTTTCACAGCAAGCTTGTGGGTTTCGACGCTCTGTAGTAACCTCGAACCACCCCCTAGCTTTGACAGCAAGCTAGGAGGCTCAACGCTCGGCAGTAATCTCGAGCCATCCCCTATCTTCCACAGCAAGCTTGGGGGGCTCGATGCTCGGCAGTAACCTCGAGCCATTCCCTTGCTTTCACAACAGACTTGGGGGCTCGACGCTCAGCAGTGACTTCGAGCCACCCACTAGTTTTCACAGCAAGTTTGGGGGGCTTGACGCTCGGCAGTAACCTCGAGCCATCCCCTAGCTTTCACAGCAAGCTTAGGGGGCTCGACGATCGGCAGTGACCTAGAGACATACCCTAGCTTATACAACAGGTTTGGGGGCTCGACGCTCGATAGTGATCTCGAGCCATCTCCTAGCTTTCACAGCAAGCTTTGGGGGCTCTACGCTTGGTAGTGACCTCAAGCCATCCCCTAGCTTTCACAGCAGGCTTTGAGGCTCGATGCTCGGCAGTGACCTCGAGCCACCCCCTAGCTTTCACAGCAAGTTTAGAGGGGTTTGACGCTCGGCAGTGACCTCGAGCCATTCCCTAGTTTTCACAACAAGCTTGGGGGGCTCGACGCTCGGCAGTGATTCCGAGCCATCCCCTAGCTTATACAGTAAGCTTGGGGACTCGACGCTCGGTAGTGACCTCGAGCCATCCCCTATCTTTCACAGCAGTCTTTGGGGGCTCGACGCTCGGCGATGACCTCGAGCTATCCCCTAGATTTCACAGCAGGCTTGGGGGGCTCGACGCTCGGCAGTGATGTGGAGCCACCCCGTAGCTTTCACAGTAAGCTTGGGGGGGTTCGACGCTCAGCCGTGACCTTGAGCCATTCCTTGGCTCACACAGGAAGCTTAAGGGCTCGACGCTCGGCAGTGACCTCGAGCCATCTCCTAGCTTTCATATCAAGCTTGGGGGCTCGATGCTCGGCTGTGATCTCGAGCCATCCCCTAGCTTATAAAGCAAACTTGGGAGCTCGATGCTCGAAAGTAACCTCGAGGCATCCCCTACCTTTCACAGCAAGCTTTGGGGGCTCGACGCTCGGCAGTGACCTTAAGCCATCCCCTAGTTTTTACAACAAGTTTGGGGGGCTCGACGCTCGACAGTGACTTGGAGCCATCCCCTAGCTTATACAAAAAGCTTGGGTGCTCGACGCTCGGCAGTGACCTCAAACCATCTCCTAGCTTCCACAGCAAGCTTTGGGGGCTCGTCGCTCGATAGTGACCTCGAGCCATCCCCTAACTTTCACAACAGGCTTGGGGGCTCAATGCTCGACAATGACCTTGAGCCACCCCCTAACTTTCACAGCAAGCTTGGGGGCTCGACGCTCGGTAGTGACCTCGAGCCATCCCCTACCTTTCACTACAAGCTTGGGGGGCTCAACGCTCGGCAGTAACCTCGAGCCATCCCCTTGCTTATACAGCAAGCTTGGGGGCTCGACGCTTGGTAGTGACCTCGAGCCATCCTCTAGCTTTCACAGAAAACTTTGGGGGCTCAACACTCGGCAGTGACCTCGAGCCATTCCCTAGATTTCATAGCAGGCTTGCGGGGCTGACGCTCGGCAGTGACCTCGAGCCACCCCGTAGCTTTCACAGTAAGCTTGGGAGGCTCGACGCTCGGCAGTGATCCCGAGCCATCCCCTGGCTCACACAGCAAGCTTAGGGGCTCGACGCTTGGCAGTGACCTCGATCCATCCCCTAGCTTTCACAACAAGCTTGGGGGCTCGATGCTCAGCTGTGACCTCGAGCCATGCCCTAGCTTTCAAAGCAAGCTTGGAGGCTCGATGCTCGGTAGTAGCTTTCACAGCACGCTTTGGGGACTCGACGCTCGGCAGTGACCTCGAGCCATCCCCTAGCTTTCACAGCAGGCTTGAAGGGCTCGACGCTCTGCAGTGACCTCAAGCCACCCCTATCTTTCACAGCAAGCTTGCGGGGCTCGATGCTCGGCAGTGACCTTGAGCCATCCCCTAGCTAATATAGCAAGCTTGGGAGCTTGACGTTCGGCAGTGACCTCGAGCCATCCCCTAGCTTATACAGCAAGCTTGGGAGTTTGATGCTCGGCAGTAACCTCGAGCCATCCCCTAGCTTTCACAGCAAGCGTGGGGGGGCTCGACGCTCGGCAGTGTCCTTGAACCATCCCCTAGCTTATACAACAAGATTGGTGGCTCGACGCTCAGCAGTAACCTCAAGCCATCCCCTAGCTCATACAGCAAGCTTGGGGGCTCGACGCTCAGCAGTGACTTCGAGCCTAGCTTATACAGCAAGCTTGGGAGCTCGACGTTCGGTAGTGACCTCGAGCCATCCCCTAGCTTTCACAACAAGCTTAGGGGGCTCAGCGCTTGGTTATGACCTCGAGCTATCCCCTAACTTTCACGGCAAGCTTGTGGGGCTCGACGCTCGGTAGTGACCTCGATCCATCCCCTAGCTTTCACAACAAGTTTGGGGGCTCAACGCTCGGCAGTGACCTCGAGCCATCGCCTAGCTTTCACAGCATGTGTGGGGGGCTCGACGCTCAGCAGCGAGCTCGAGCCATCCCCTAGCTTATACAGCAAGCTTGGGGGCTCGATGCTCGTCAATGACCTCGAGCCATCCCCTAGCTTTCATAGCAAGTGTGGGGGGACTCGACGCTCGACGGTGACCTCGAGCCATCCCCTATCTTATTCAGCAAGCTTGAGGGCTCGACGCTCGGCGGTAACCTCGAGCCATCCCCTAGCTCATACAGCGAAGCTTGGGGGGTCGACGCTCGGCAGTGACCTTGAGCCATCCCTTAGCTTATACAACAATCTTGGGGGCTCGTCGCTCAGCAGTGACCTCGAGTCACCCCTTAGCTTTCATAGCAAGCTTGGGTGGCTCAACGCTCGGCAGTAACCTCGAGCCACCTCCTAGTTTTCACTGCAAGCTTGGGGGGCTCGATGCTCGGTCATGAGCCTTGGCATCCGAGCATGTGGGAGCTCGATGCTCGTCCATTTACCTCGGCATCCGAGCATGAAGGTTGGCCCACCAATGCTCGACCCTCGAAGTGCTAAATGAGTTCCGAGTTTAATTCCTGACTCTCACTGGCTCGGTTCGGTGCTCGACGACCGGCTCCCGACCATCGGTCCTCTACCCTCGATGCCTCTTTCCTTTGAAGGATTTCCTTCGTCCTACCTCACTTACCACTCCAAGAAGCTACAAGGCACACCGCTCCACTCTTCCTACGGTGACAGGCTACTCCTCCATGGATGGCTTACGCAGCCCTCCGAAAGTGGGGGGCTTCTGATATGGGGTAGATGACGTGGCCCTATCTAGACCATCAGATCTCCTCATATTTTGCTCACCTGCGATCATCAGGTCAAAATGGGTCAAACAGGCTTCAGCCCATTCAGGCCCACAGACAAACGGGTCTGATCCGGTCCGTTAGGATCTCAGATCCGTTTACCCCTGCCTATAAATACCATACTCCCTCCAATGATTTTCTTGGCCATGGATGTAATCCATTGGTCTAGATTATTCTATATATATATATATATTGACTTGATATTTTTGTTTAGTTATAACATTAGTAGGGTATATTTTTTTTAATAATTTTATTTGGGGTGCAAAATAACACAGTGACAGGAAAAGATGGGATCTCAAACCTGAGATTTTCCAATCGCGGCAGCAATGATGGTAACCATATTCTTTTTATTCTCTAATGACACTACGGCCTCGTCATTCTCCTTAGCATCATCGCATCATCGTGAATTGTCAATTGAAGTAGCATTGGATACTATATGGGTTTGAGGGTTCCAAATCACAAAGAAAATTTGAGTTTTAATATCCCTCTTGATCTCTAAATCTAATCAATTGTTTCACAAATTATATTGAATTTGATACTAAATCATCTATTTTTTTGCATGATCTTTGAAATTTAATTATTTTTTCTTGGTGTTCTTTTGAGAAAATTTTGAAATTAATTTTTATAGATTTCTTTGATTATTTTCAAATATAAAGGATATGTCGGGGGTTGTGAGAGGCGATGAAGGTGGAGTCGGATAAGACGGAAGGAGGTAGTCATGCCGGAGGAATGTGAGAGGTGGAAAGAGAGAGAAGGCTTGAAGGCAAGAATGACAAAGATGGTAATTTTGCACTTACAACTACTAGTATCATACACGTGCGATGCACGTGGAGAGGAATGAAAAGGACTACAAAAAAAAAACTATAATGCACGTTGCGATGCACACGGAGGGGAACGAAAAGGGAAAAAAAAAATACCAACATGTGCGGTGCACGTGGAGAGGAATGAAAAGGGCCAAAAAATATATATAATGCACGCGCGATGCACGTGAAGGGAAATGAAAAGGAGAAAAAAAACACTAAAACTGCCAACACGTGCGCTGCACGTGTTGACAAAATGACAAAATGACAAAAAAAAAAAAAACGGTGACAAATAACACTAAGCCCTTCTCCCATTATAATAGTAGAGATATAACAGCTACCATTCACTTTAAATCCAATCTTTACTAATTGGGACAATGATCACCCTGGGTGTGGAAGCAATTTTTCCTTACTATATGTAAGGGTATAACGGTCAACCACAGATAAAATTAATGCGTTAATGACCAGGTGGTAAACGGCAACAATTTTACTTGTGTAATATATAGAACCAAATTGGTGATACATGGATACCCTAACAGTTAACCAATGAGGCCCTTAATTTCGTTACGCCCAATTTAATAGGCCCCAAAAGACAAGGTGTATTCAGGCCCAAATGGGCTCATTATTTGCTAAAAATAGTGGGCCCAAACTGAATGGGTTTTTAACTTGAGTTTCTTTACTTACAGAACTTCGATGCACGCATTCAAATATATAAATGACGAAAGTAACATTTATTTAAATATTATTAGTTTTACTAATCTAGTAGTAATCTTGGAGTTGAACATATTTTTTTTGTACTTGGGAAAACGCAGATGTGACCCAAAAGATTTTCATTGGCCTACAGTTCATAATGTAGGACCTTAATCACTTTGGTATTTTGTCTCGAGTATCAGACAAAGAGCCATTCTTGTTAGATATATATTTTCACGATCGAGAAAGTTTTATGCATAAATATATATTTTCCCCACCCAAATCCAAATTCATTGCCATAACAGCACCAGCAGGGCCGGACCTTAGGTATTTGAGGCCGTGGACGAAAAAAAAATTGGGCTTTTTATAGATACGTATGTATTTTTATATATATTAATAAATTATAATATAACAGCGGGAACATAAAAATAATACCCAGAAAAATAAAGATTACCTTTATTTTGTTTTATGACACCAAATACTCCATATTTTTCATTAAGCATGATGACAGCGACTTTTGCACCTGTCCCAAAAAAAAAAGTCACATCTCATCTAAAATATAAGGTCAGGGCCCCAGGAATCAAGCTTATCATATAAATAAGCTTCAAATTTCAATTGGTCACTAAGCTTGCCTAACAATAAAATCAATTAATAATACTATTGTTGGAGTGATTTCTACCTCAGTACCTCCTAAAACCACAAAAGAGATTCTCAATTCTATTAATTAAAAAAAACGACATGAGAGGGATGAACTACCGGAATAGTGCTAAGAAGACCAACAACTCCTGCAGTCCTGCTAAGAAGACCAACAACTCCTACTACGCTTATGATACCCGAGACACCATGACTACAACTCCAACTACAACTCCTGCTAGGAAAAAAACTCTGTAAAAGAAACAAATGAAAATTCTCAACTGACAATTTGAAGAAAATATGAAGAAGCCGGAAGGGGAGAGAGAGTGTGGATGAGAGGAGAGAGAGAGAGAGAGAGAGAAAGAATTTGAAGAAGATGAAGAGGATGGACAAAAAAAATGAAGAAGTTGAAGCGATACTGAAAGAGAGAGAGATTACTAAATTGGGTCATCAACTAAAAATTAATTACAAACCCATTAATTCATTATATTAATTATAAGACTATTAATTTATTATATTTAAAAAAATTTGGATCCCTTCCCTGAAGTGGGCCCTGGGCGGTCACCCAGCCGGCCCTGGGCCAGGGCCGGCCCTGAGCACCAGTCTTTTATTTTTTATTCTTTTAAAATAAAGAAATCACCCGTCTGTTAGTTTATAGACTTTACTTCCGACATCGACTGAAAATGGGTGAACAATATGCAAAACAATTTTTTTAATTTACTCATAAAGAAAAAGACTTGTATGTTAAAATTTTACGTTCAATCTTCAATGATGCCTTTGTACATGAGAGTACAAATTCGGACTCCAAATCGCTTCCACAGTTGCAATTCCGTTTTCCACCACCTTGCCGTAGGCCTAAAGTCTAACCTTAAAACTATTCAGAATTAAAGGATGTTAAATTTTATTATATATACATCACCACTTCATCCATTCTCGTTCCTGATACGAGACAAATCTCATTTATACTTGCATTTTTTTATTTGGTGGACTTGAGCTTACCATGAATATAACATTACATCTTCCATAAAAAGGTCTACATAATGAACATGATATGAAAGTATTTTTTTTAAAAAAAAATTTGAATTGTGTCGATGAATTTTAGTTCAACTTTTTTCTTGAATAACGAATAGAGTCAAAACGACTCCAGTCAGACAATATAAAATTGGAATTAAAAAGGAACGTACAACAGCAGTGCTTATAAGGAGTAAAACAAAAGCCACGCTAAGTGGAATACCACAATACAATAAACCTAAAAAGGTAGCGAAGATGGCTACCTAAAAAATACACGAAAACCTCCAATGAAGAAGACAATCCCAGGCCGTGAAACAAAACAACCCAAAATAAGCAACCAAACACATGAGAAGAGCCAGTATAATGGGAAGGACAGCAATGCACAATTCAGCAGCAATCAGAAAGGAAGAATGATGGAGTGCTCAGCAGACCCCCAACGCAACACAAACAAAATGACACGACAAGGGACTAAAGACATGAAGATGCAGGCAAAACAGAGCCCTCAACCTCCAAAAAAACAAAACAACCTTCCAGCAGCAGCATAGCATTTGTGCAGAAAGCAAGCACCACCAGAACAAAATAGAGAGAGGAAAAAAATGGAAAGCAGAATCAACAGAGCCCTCACCCTCTCACAAAACACAACAAAATCCTAGCAACCGAATTACAACTGTGTAGCAAGCAAACAACACAAGAAATAATAGCAAGAGAGAAAAAGTGCAACATAAGGCAGCACCACTCCGAGACTTGGAGCCTTACAAAGCAAAGGGCCAATAGCAACCCAACAATCACAACATTAACCCATAATCAAAAGAGCAAATAGAGGACTCAGCAACATAATAAGAGAAATATAACACAAGAAAAGAAGCAAGATAAAGCACAATGTAAGGGAAACGAAGGAACATAAAACACAAAGTGTAATCAGCGCCTCACATCATCACCCAGGGTGCAGTCACATAATAACAGTAGCCAAAAAGGAAGGTGAACATGCACCTAAAACAGAGGAAAATAAAACAGCAGAGCTAAAGCACAATTAACATGGTTGATGGAACAAGGAACTTGTCTGGCAAAACAACAAAAGGGAGAAAGCCAACTGTGTCAAAATGTGTCAAGTCCTGTCACGCCCCGCTTCCCAAAAATACGGAATACGAGCGTGTGACGAAGCCCAGCGAATGATTGTAATATCATCCATAAGCTGTAGGATAGACTTAGCATTACAACAAGAATATAACAAGTATACACAACCACGCATGCATAAATAATTTATTAAGTAACAGAAAATAATTGGAACAAATAATAATATCCCAAATAGTTTTTAAGTCTGGATTAAAAGATAAAACTCGGGAACATAAGCCCGTTACAAGTTTCAAGTAGCAAGAAAATAAATAACACAAAGAAAACAAATAATTTAAGTATGTCCTTTCTCCAATTGAAGCCTAGAATCTCTACTCACCAATTCCAGTAGGCAACACGTCTCCAAAGTCTGTTCATAATTATAAAAAGAAGAAAATGAAGAAGACAAGAAAAACGCTCTTAGAGCAAGTTAGGGCCACAAATAGTTAAACAAGTATAAGCAACATGGAATAAGATTTGGAATCAAGAATATAATAGGGGTGCAACAAGTAGTGGAGATTCAGAAACTAGCTAGAAGAAAGACAGCTCAAGTGACCAGGTTGGGTAACAAATACTAATAGTAGAACAAATAGCTAGTGGACATGTAATGGTATCATGCATCAAGTGACAGGTATCAAGTACAAGTGTCAAGTAACAAGTCTCAAGTCCAATATCAAGCTTTCAAGTACAAGTATCAAGTCTCATGTATCATGTAGTCAAGTATCAAGTAAGCATGTATCAAGTTCAAGTTTTATGTATCAAGTCTTGTGGTTATTACTATCTAGGTAGCACTTCATGCATCCATACTTTTACTGCATGGTTGCTACAAACAATGAAATTTCGTTTAGGTCTAGTAATGGAGTTTATAGTGCGGTGTACTCAGGTATCAAGTATCAAGCAAGTCATACTCATGAATCGGGTAATCATATAACTAGTTCATGTGTCAAGTCATAATAAGACAAGTCATGAATCATGTATATACTAGTTTATGGATCGATACTATACTAGTCCATGAATCGATTAATAATATACTAGTTCATGAATCAAATAATATACTAGTTCAAGAGTCGAATAATAATATACTATTTCATGAGGCATGTATCAAGTGGGAAACACGGGCCCCCTTCCGAGTACACTTACCTATATTGTCCACTACTATGGTCTTTCCCTTAAACCCCGGCTTGTTATTTATTATTATCATCAAGCAAACATGAAAATGTGTGAAACATGTCAAGCAAACATAATCAAGAACATAGGACAAGTCTTGGCTAATTAGGGTACATGTTCGAGGGTCAAAATCAATCAAAGCATTAAGAACAACGAAAATCTCAAATCTGGACAGCACGGCGTTGCTGTACCAAAACTGTGATTCCTGTTGCTACAAGATAGCAAATGTGGATCCGTCAGAAGATCTAGAAACTAGATTTTTGCCTGGTTCCAACGCATATACCTAATGTACATAAAAGTTGTGGTAACATGTGTCAAAACAGTAAACTATGCAGCATTTGTGTTCTGCCAGAAATTGTAAAACTGAGTTTGTACATATGAAACGGGGTTGAAACATAATTAATTAATTCTGAGAAAATTAGGGAATGTTCTCTAGGGTGTCTAGTAATAGCATGCAAAATTTTGGGTCATTTACTTACTGGTAGTATAGTTAAAATAATTTGTAAACTAAAGAGGTGCCGCAGTTTTTGTGAATCTATGACTACCGACACAACAGCAGTAAAATTGTGATATCTCCTAGACCATAACTCGAAATTTGAAAATTCTGAATGTTATTGACAACTAGACATTTAGGGATACATTTCATATTCAGGGCTCAAGTTCAGATTTTGATTTTATAGGGGTCTAAACAGCAAGTAAAGACAAAAACAGCAGCAAGTGTGAATTTCTTTTATATACAAGTTGCATGAAAATGACTATTATGAGTCTAAATTAGTGTGTGATACAAATACGAATGCATTGGAAATCAAATCAGCAAGACATATGTATTTCTCAACTCTAAAGACTGTAAGATTAACACAACACATCATACAACCCACGTCTACAAGTCAAGGGTTCATGATCAAATAATTGGAAGATAAAAAGGGGTTCAACTAGTTTTGTAAATATGTCAACGAAAGGGTTGTGACTCTTAAGATTATAGAATCGACGAGAAACAATATTAGATCAACAACGATGAGACAAAGTGGAGTCACAACTACTATCTATTTGCGGTATTTTCAAATTAAACGCTTGTACTAGAACACAAATTTGTGCAAGAAGAATACTTCCCTTAGGGGAGTAGTCGACGAATCCGATGGAGATCACGATCGGCACAGATCTTGACGGGATGATCAAGATCAAGGCGATCAACGACCGAGATTAAATCTGATGGTGAAGATCAGATCAAGATCGGATCGGATCTTGATGAAATCTAATGGCCCAGATCAAATTAGCCTTCCTTCTCCTTCCCTCCTTCACAGCGCCAGACAAGGAGAGAGAGAACTGTTGCGTGGCTAGCTGACGGTGCAGGCAGCAGCGACGTCAAGAGAACTCGATGCAGGGAGTCGACGACGGTGGTGGGGTGGCGCGTGTCGAGGGAATGACGACGGCGATGAATGGGCGATGCTCTGATATGGGTTCGAAAACAGGGGATGAGACACCGACGAACTTTGAGGATGTTGGCGGTGAGAGTGGAGGTCGCAAGTGATAAGGAGATGGGTTTTGGCGATTGTGCGGTGGGTAAAGGCGATGGGAGAAGCAAGATGATGGCACAGGCGATAGGTTTGCGGAGTTTCGGCAATGGCGGATGGGTTAGCAATGGGTGTTGGGTTCGGCAAGGAAGACGATGGTGGATGGTTGCGATGGGGTTGTGACTGTGGTGAGATGATGGCGGTGAGGTCATAGGGTCGGGGCTCCAATGGGTTTTCAATATGAGCGGAGGTAGAAGACGGGAATGAGAGAGAGGCAGCTAAGAGAAATGGTTAGCACAGTATTAGGGGGTAGGGTTAGGGTTAAGTAGGGTTAAGGTTTAAATAGGAGGGGTTTGGGTTATTGGGTATTTGGATAGCGGATTTGAGGGGATCCAACAAGAGATTGACCCAAAATTCATTAAAATTGGGGAAAAAGAAATAGATGAGATAAAACAGTCCATTTTTTATGAAGAACGACAAATCGGAGCGGATACGAACAATACAATTGAAACAAATATTGGCACCAAAATTGAGTTGAAACAAATGAAATGATTTTATTCGAACCGGAATAAAATACAGATCTCAAATTGATAAAAGAATATAATGGAATAAAATAAAGTATAAAAATAAAGTACAAATACGGGAAATAGGAGTTACAAGTCCGCTCTACCACGAAGAGCTAAACTGAAGAGAGAAAAACACAAAATAAGTGTGAAGGAGAAAAATAAAGAAGAGAATGGAAGTTAAAACAACAAAAAAACAAGGAAATTTTAAGAAGATCTAGAAAAATAGTTGATCGCTGAGTCCAGATTGGATAACCGGAGGAAATCTAATATGTTTGGAGGGAGAATCTGAGCCCAGGAGTTAGTGAAGAAGAGAAGGTCATTAATCAACTTAGAAATTGGTCGGGAAGAATTATTGAAAATCCTATTGTTCATTTCAGACCAAATGATCCAGATCAACGCCATCATAGATAAATCCCATTATGAACGGAAGGAACGCTTGACCCAGAGTTTGCGCCAGGAATCCCACCACGAAACCATGGATCCTAGCATATCCTGAACGTTCCAAGCACACTTACAAATAATTCATAATGATTTAATGAAAGAGTAGTGAATAAATAAGTGAGCTGCGTCCTCATGGCAAGTTAGGCAGATAACACATTTTTGGCTAAAAGCCAAGTTCCTTTTATTAAGATTCTCAACAATGAGTAATATATTATGAATTGTCAACCAGGTGAGGATGCAGACCTTAAGGGAAGTGGGGCACTTCCAAATAGAATTGTACAACGGGGAGGTAATACCTCAAGAGTTAAGAAAATCATAGCAGGACTTAACCGTGTAAGTGCCTGAATTGGATCACCACTATAAAAAATCATCTTTTGGGTGCCGTTGGTAAGCTCTTAGCAATAAAAGCAATTTGATATAATGAAGTTATAAGGTTGAAGGGAGAGATCTACGGAAGGGGATGTTCCATTCCCTAACATCTTCATTGAGAACTATATAATCCACTACCAGAGCGTGAGGGTTGGCAGCAAAATTAAAAAGTTCAGGAAAGTTTGAGGCGAGGGAGATGTTGCCTAATCATAAATCATACCTAAATTTAATCTTGATACCGTCCCCACAAACCCGATAAATCTCACATTTGAAAGGACCCAAAACCTTCCAAATACCCTTCTAGAACGGAGAAGCCGCTGCTGAGAGGGAGGTATGGAATTCCCAAAGTTTGTGGCATTTGTGGTATTTATGGGAAACAAGGCGTCCCTAACTCAACTCTTCTTGCTGTAGAGCTTTCCACAACCATTTGCTGAGAAGGGCTAAGTTCTTGTGTCTGAGGTTAAGAATACCCACACCACCAGCCCATTTATATTTGCATTATAGATTCCATTTACAAAGATGTTTGCTAATCTGCAAGACTGATGAGCCCAACCAAAAGAAGTTCTTTCTTATCTGGTCAATCCGCTTGATAACCTAGGATGGAAGGAAAAAGAAAGACATCATGTATAGAGGAATAAAAGACAAGCAAGAATTAATCAGAATTAAACGGCCCCCTCTAGACAAATAACGACCAGAACAAACGGTAAGCCTAGATTCGACCTTATCAATCATGGGGATCCAGTCATTTTTTGTGAAGTTTAACCCAATGTAACGGTATCCCCAGGTAAGAAATAAGGAAGGAAGCAGAAACACACTTGAAGAAATGAGTTATCTCGATCTGTCAATTATCAGATCCCCCAACCACAAGACCAACATCTTGTTAAAGTTAATAGTTAACTCATAAGCTTGTTCAAAGATATAGAGCAGAAGTTTTAGATTTCAAAGAGAGGGTCCAACAGGTTTAGCAAATATAATAGTGTCGTCTGCATATTGGAGGTTGAGGATGCCTCTAAAACCACGAAAGCCTCCTAAACATTCAATAATATTAGCTTCCCACGCTTTCAGAAGTAATTTGCTGAAGTCATCCGCTACTAAGGAAAATAAAAGAGGGGAAATAGGGTCACCCTGACGAAGACCCCTTTTACACTTAAATTTAATACCTTCAATGCCATTAACAAAAATAGAAGAAGTTTCATAAATGATGCTAGCTTTAATCTAAGAGATCCATCGGAGCCCGAACCCCCGATGTAATAGAATGTCTAAGAGGAAATCTCAATTAACTTTGTCGTAAGCTTCTCAAAGTCTAACTTCAAAAGAATTCCCTCCGAGTTAGAATAGTGGCAACCCGAAATAATTTATTGGGCACATGCCACACTGTCAAGAATAAATCAGAGAGAGGAGAAATGACCGAGCTCAGACGGTTGGCAAGAACTTTCATAACGATTTTGAATAGAGTGTTGAGAATGCTAGTGGGTCAAAATGTGAAGACCTTATTAGCTCCAATCATCTTCGGTACAAACACAGTATGCGCATAGTTGATCCTGTCAAAGGATAACAGTCCATTGAAGAGATCAGAAAAATATCACAAAGATCGTCTTTTAGTATATCCCAAAATTTTTGAAAGAAAAAATAGGAAAACTCGTCAGGGCCAGGAGCAGAATCACTACGTAAAGAGAACATAGTCAATTTAATCTCCTCTAAAGTGAAAGGGGATTCGGTAGAAGAAAGATCATTGTAACCCCTGTTCCTGTAAATACATATTTCTGAATATTTTTCAGTATTTTGATTATTTATAAACATGTTTTGTGCTAAACTGATATCGGATCTTCTACTAAGCATTTTTCTAATAGACGATTATATTTACCTTGAACAACAATGTATTTTTCTATTTATAATTGATAGACTATTTATATGTTATATTATTACTGTTTGGATTCTAATAAATTTATTGATCTCAAATTCTACTTTTATACACTTTATTATCATTATTATTGTTACTTCTATTAGTGTTATTATTATTGTTATTGTTATTATTATTATCGAATTATTATCATGAAGGTATTGAATCCAAATTGTATTTCGTCATATATTAATTATTATTATCCGTATTGTTATTATTTTATTGTTGTTATTATTATTATTACATTTAATATTATTTTTGTTACTATTATCATTGTTATTATTATTTTTATTATTGAGATGTGTTATCATTAGTCTTATTATTATTATTATTGGTTAAAGGCCATTGATTTTTGATATATGTTATATTATTTAATTATTTGGTGAGAAGCCCAACAATTATAATTGAAGCCCATCCCCTATTGGACCCTAATCCTAAACCCAAACCCGCATATTGTTGGATCTAAACCAAGTACCCATCTATATTGTACAGAATCAATCATGTATACTCACCCGTATACAAATCTCTTCATATTCCCCCACTTTGCACGTTCCCCTAACTACATCCCCACTATCTCTAACTACCCCTTATTTAATATTATATTTATTATTTTAATATAACACTCCCCACTCTCTCCCCGTTTACTCTCTCTCTTCCTCTCTGTTTTTCCCCCAACAGAAACCAAAAACCAAAACAGACCCAACTACTCTTCATCTTCCTCGACCTCACCACCATGCTCCTCCTTCCGTTCACGCGCCACAACCGAAGCTTTACCCTTCGTCTTCCTCCCCGCTCGAGCCTACCGCCCTCCGCTGCACTCCGGTCACCCTAGCTACAGCTAGTTCTACCGCCATCGTCTTCAAGCCTCCACCTATGCAACCCATTGTCTTCATCCTGTCGCCATTGATGTCACCATGTTCATCTCCTCCCCCTTGACGATCCCAAGCAGCTCATCCCTGTCATCGCTCAACCCTGCAGCACTCGTCGTCTTCCTCTGGGTTCTCATCGAACCCATTGATTGCCGAAGCCCCTGTTCTTGCCTGTTGCCTATCCCCTGCTCGACCACCATCAGCCGAACTCCGTCGCTGCCACCCTCAGATCGCCGCTCTGCCCCAAGCGTCGCCCTCGTCGACCGCAACCTCCTGCCTCCCATCAACCTGCGATCCTCGACCTCGCCTTCTCCTCTTCCTCTGTTTCCTTCCAAAATAAAGCCTCACTGACCCTCACCGCTCTGCCTGCTCGATGGCAACCAGAGCACCACCGAACCCTCGCTAGTCCCGTCTCCTCTCCCTTCGACTGTCACCCAGTCACCGCACCACCTATTGCTGCATCCCCTGGGCTCTCGTTGCCACGTCGTCGAACGTTGTCGCCTTGCCATCGTGACCCCCTCAGCGACCCCCGTCGTCCGTTGCCTCCACCGCAGTGCCGCCAGTCATCGCCGATCCCTCTCCTACGGTCTCATTTTCTCTCTGTCGACGCTAGGAAGAAGAAGAATTGTGGAGAAGGGGAGTATACTGTTGCTGTTTGGTGTTTGTTGAGAAGAGATTGGGTGAGTTCGGTGTTTGGTGTTGTGTGCACAGCGATCACCTTTTTGCTATTTGCTGTTCGTCTTGATCGGGTGTGGAGCTTTCACCCGAGAGCTGCTCTGAGTTGCTGTGTTTCTTTGCTACGGGTTTTGCACGTGTTTTGGGATCGCCCGGGATTCTAATCCCGTTATTCTGGTTATTCTAATCTAATCGTCCACAAAAGGTAAGGCCACTTGAACTCATTTAATTTTCTAGTTCAAGCTTATTGACATCCCGCAAGTAGTTCCCTTCAATTATCTTAAATTTTCCTTTTGTCCTTTTCGTTGGGAGTATCGAGGGTTTACACGAGCTAAACTGACGTACTCTTGACAACGTATTATTATCCATTGACTTAAACCCAAGCCTGTATACACACATGACATGAATAAGATGACTATAAATTGCATATGAGGAAAATACATTGTGATTAAATACATGTGGATTAATTGAGATCTTGTGACTTGAACTATGATATGATAAATTGACTTGTACACTGAAAAATTCATTCTACTTGTTGTACATTAGTGTAGTACATTTAATGATGCAATAACATGTTAATTGCCCACATTGATGAACATATATGTGATGGTTTTTTATAAATTCCTGCTGCCTGTACTGTTTTGCACAGAGGTTTCGACCATGTTACCATGAGAATCAACCAAACCTTACTGAATATAAATTGTAGCCCTAAGTGTCTAGTTGCAGGTAACATCCTGGATCTTCGAATTCCGAACTGTAGCCTATGAGTTATCGCTGTTTTAGTGTTACTGTGTCGGCTATTTCAGATGTACTACTTCATGTATATTATTGTGCAATGCATCTGCATTCTTATCATTCCCTTGACATTCTTATACACACTTGCATAGACATAAATGATTTAATAATAAAATACTAAACAAGCCGGGATTAATAAGGGTTGACTTAGTAGTGGATAGTCTTTGAAAATGTACTCGGTATGGCCCTTCTTGTTACATGGAAACTTGACATGGAAGGTGGAGAATTACTTGTGGAGACGTGAACTTGTTATCTTGTTATTGTGATACACCGAGTACACGCTCTGTAGATCCCACCTCGAAGTCTAAAATGTACACTATTTTGCGTGCACCGAATCTGTGGTATGGGATGCAACAGTACGTGCACTAGATAAGAGAAACAACATGCTAATAGAACTAAGTTGACACGTATATACTTGATTATGACCATTGTTTATTAATACCGTTATTGCTTTTGTAATTTGATCTTGATTCATATTCCTTCATGTACCTTATTCCTTACTCTCTGCTTTTCACTACTTGCTGTCTGTACTTTCTCTAAGGACAAATTATTCTTTCTTTTTAGATGAACAAGTATAGGTGCACAAGGAGAATTACCAGAAGGTATTGGTGAGTAGTTCTTCTACGATCGAAGCAGGAGCTTGCCAAAAAGTATTTGTTGTTTATTTCTAGTAGTTGGCTATTAAATTGGACTATTGCGTGTTTAGTCTAGTATTTGTTTATGTGATTATGTATTTATGCATAGTTGTGATTATTTCCTTGTCATGTTGTTGAGTTAAAACTGGTACAGCTTATGGATGATATGAGTTGGCGTACTTATATCAATCGTTGGGCCTCAGTTACGTGCCTGTGTTCCCGTATTCTGGAAAGCGGGGCATGACAATCATGGTCTACATAACTGTAGAGGTACTCCCAATCGAGGTGAATTGATCGAGATTCAGAGGAACCCATAAGGTTTTAAAAAAAGGAGAGAGAAGCCACATGAAATTCAACATTATAGTGTAATTCCACACCCTCCTCGGTGATGGAAGAAATGTGATTACAATGCTAATGATGGGAGGCAAAGTTATGAATGAAAGATGTATTACAATCTCCCGATTTAGTCCATTTGATTTTAGCCCTAAGAAAATTTTAGTTCAACATAATTTTTTTATATATATATTAAAATGAACAGATAACTAAAACTCTGAAACCTAAAAGCACGAATGTCAATCTTTTAGGTTTCTTTTCTTTGTATGCATGTTAAGTAAATAAAAAAAGAACAGAGTGAAAACAATCTTATAGAAAGATGCTATAACTAACTACAAAGACAGTAAATGATATAGGGTGGATGACGTGGCCCCATCTGGGCCATCAGATCTCCTCAGATTTCACTCCCCTGTGATCATCATGTCAAATGGGTCAAACGGGCTTCACCCATTCAAGCCCACAGGCAAACGGGTCTGACCCAGTCCGTTAGGGTCTCAGACCCGTTTACCCCTGCCTATAAATACCAGACCCCCTCCTCACTTCCAAAGGTAATAAACTTTTCCCCACCTGAACCCTAACTATTGTTGCTTTCTCAGCGACTGACTAGACCGTCGGAGGGCCTATGGCGAGGACTTCTCCCGGTCTTTCTAGTTCATGTGTAGGTACAAAAGACCGAGCCAAGCCTCAAAGAGCCGAGTCGAGCTACTAGATCTGAGCCCAGCTACTGGATCCGAGCCGGGCACCCGGCCTCCACCTCTCTTCTGCTACTCCCGAGTTGGTCCTACGGCCTAGGATCGGATCAACACCAATACCACATCTTTCGCTACACAAATTACAAGAACTCACACCTCTGGCCCCCACACCCCAAAAACAAACAGCATCAGGTTGGCACCGTCTGTGGGAAGCCTTTAGGTACTGATGCCAGTCCGAACCCAGCCAGGGACGTCATCTCAAGTTCGAGCTCCTTCATGGCTCCGAAAGCAAGGAGGACCGTCACCTCCGGGCGTCGTCCGGATCCTCCTCCCCATTACAGCCACGCGGGATGCCCAGGCTCCAATCAACCACGGGTTAATGGAGCAATCAGACTCGGACCAGGCACTTCTCAACTCAGTCGCCACTAACTTGCGACGCTTCATCCAAAATTGGTAGGCCAGTCAAACCAGGGGAAGGGCCACTTCCAACTCGGTCCCGAACCATGGCAAGTAGGCAACCCCAGAACGGGAGCCGGGACACAGCTCGCCCTGAGGAGCTCAACCATTGCGTGACCCAGTCGGACAAGCCCCAGTTGTGAGGGCCAAGTTTTAGAATTTTAGGGACGAGGTCCTCTAGGCAATCCGAGGCGATCCTAGGACCGAGACACACAACAACTCCATCCCTCAGCCAGAAGCCCGGGGCGACAAATCCCACGGCTCAACCAGCCCGCTTGAACAAGAAGACGCCATCCTTTGATGCCTCCGAGAGATGGAGAACCGACTTGCCCATCTCGGCGAGGGTGGACTGATGCCCAGCCATGGTTATCGGTCGACCCGACCCCCATTTTCCACCCAAATCTTGGAAGTCGAAATCCCCAGAAATTTCAGACATCTCCAGTTCGAGACCTACAACGGCGAGGGTGATCCCACTGATCATATGGAGGGGTTTAAAACCCTCATGATGATTCACAGTGCTTCGGATCCCCTCCTGTGCCATGCTTTTCCTGCCACCATGCGAGGTCCGGCTCAGGAATGGTTCTTGAAGCTCACCCCTGGCTCAATCTTTTCATTCGACCAGTTGGAAGCGAACTTCCTAACCCACTTCGTGACCAGCAGAAAGGTCGAGAAGACGAGCGCGTCCCTTTTGGACCTCAGACACAAGGAAGGGGAGTCACTCTGAGAATTCGATCGGAGGTTCACCGCCGAGGCAAATTCTGTCTCCTATCTCGACGCGAGCGTCGCTTCTACAGCTTTCCAACACAATGTTCGGCTCCCTCAGCTTAAGGCTTCCTTGGCTAAAACCCCCCCGTCGACTTTCTCGACCTTCTCAACAGGGTCGAGAAGTACATTCAGGCAGAAGAGACCCTAAACACTGAGGGCACCAAAGAAACCACTGCCAAGGGGAAGCGCAAGGCATACAATGTCGAGTCTGTTAAGAAATTCATGAAAGAGGCGATCGGCCTCAAATGAATTCCTCCGGTCCCCCGATTCGAGAGGTATACACCACTGACAAAGAACTTGTCGGAAATCCTGATGGAGATTGAGGATAAAGGGATCGTCCGACTCCCTTCCCAACCATGAAACAACAAGAAGCGGGACTAGAGGTTCTACAGCCGCTTCCATCGAGACAATGAGCACGAGACGGACAACTGCCAAGCCCTCAAAGATGAGATCGAGGCCCTCATCCAATGAGGGTACCTAAGGGAGTTCACCCTGGATAACCCAAGAGATCAGAGGGATCCGAGGAATCCGAGGCCTTCGTCTCTCCCTCGAACGATCAACCAGTGATCCGAACAGGACCCCGAGCCCGAGGAAACTGGAGGGCAGGCCATCCTACACTGCATCCATGGGGACCCATAGGAGGGGAATCCAATACTTCCCGTAAGGCATTTGTTCGAGAGGTTAACTCCGTTAGAGACCATCCCTCCCCCCAGATTCAGCACGGCCGGTCTCCTTCTCCAGGGAAGACCTGGAGGGAGCCCGGCTCCCGCACTGCAATGCCCTCGTCATCAGCCTCGTCATGGCAAATTTTGAAGTCCGCCAAATTCTCGTGGACAACGGAAGCTTGGTCAACATCCTCTTCTTGGAAGGATTTGAGAACCTCATGCTCCCCAGAGATAAGCTAAAGCCGGCCGAGTACACCTTGCACGGGTTCTCGGGCATCCCGGTTCAAATCGAAGGGATCGTGACGCTGGACGTAATAGTCGGCATAACCCCCATTACACAAACCAAATTAATGGACTTCATGGTGGTCAGCATCATGGCGGCATACAATGCCATCCTCGGTCGACCCGGCCTCTGCTCGTTTTAGGCCGCCCCTACATGACCGCGGTCGTGCTACCTCGGGGTCAGCGTTATCACAGGGAATCAGGAGTCTGCATGCTCATGCTACATGACCGCAGTCGGAGGCCGGGTGTTCCCCCTTGACGCGGTTGAGCTTCAACCTGAAAGAAGCAAGCAAGAGTCGAAGCCTGTGGACGAATTGGAAGAGGTCTCATTCAAGGCAGAGGACAAGTCTAAGTGGTTCCGTGTGAGTCGCACCCTTTCCCGCAACCTGAAGCCAGGACTGATTGATTGCATTCATCGCAATATCGACTTCTTCGCTTGGACCCCATCCGACATGCCTAGGATTTTCGAGGACCTAATCATGCATAGGCTGAGCGTCGCCCCGGGCTCCAAGTCGATCCATCAGATGCGGTGCAAGTTTGCCCCGGAGAGGCAACAAGCAGTAAATGTGAAGGTGGACAAACTATTGTCCACCCGGTTCATTTAGGAGGTCACCTATCTCTAGTGGCTGACCAACATCGTGATGGTCAAGAAGGCCAGCGGGAGTTGGAGGATCTGCATAGACTTCACGGATCTCAACAAGACGTGCCCCAAAGACTCTTTCCCCTCCTTAGTATTGACGCTCTGATCGGCACAACATCGGGTCACGAGCTCCTGATCTTCATGGACGCCTTTTCAGGCCATAATCAGATCCGAATGTTCCCTTCGGATATCGCCAAAACATCCTTCGTTACCAACCAAGGTCTCTACTGCTACCGGGTCATTCCCTTCGGGCTCAAGAATGCTGGAGCCACCTACCAAAGACTTGTCAATCGAGTTTTCAAAGATCAGATCGGTCGTAACACGGAGGTATACATCAACGACATGCTCATCAAGAGTCGACGAGGGCAGGACCATGTCGCCGACCTCGAGGAAGCCATTGGCATCCTTCGGTCCCACAACATGAGGCTCAATCCCGCCAAGTGTCCCTTCGGCGTCTCCTCGGGGAAATTTCATGGATTCGTCGTTAGCCAGCATGGAATAGAGGCAAATCCCAAGAAGATCCAGGCTATAATCGACATGGCCCCTCCCAGAAACATTAAGGAGGTTCAGCAGCTCACGGAAAGACGGACAGCCATCAACCACTTCCTTTCCAAGTCTGGAGAGAAGTCCATTCCATTCTTCAAGGTCCTGCGAGGGGCAAAAGGCTTTGAATAGGGTGACCCCTAGCAACAGGCATTCGACCTGTTGAAGTCCTACCTTGCCAACCCCCTGCTTCTGAGCAAACCCAAATCGGGCGAACCACTCTTTCTGTACCTCTCAGCCTCGGAAAACGCACTCAGTGCCCTGCTCGTCCGAGAAGAAGAAGGTGTTCAGAAGCTTCTCTACTATGTGAGCAAAGTCTTGCTCTCGACCGAGACAAGATACACATAGATGGAAAAGGTGGCATATGCCCTGATAATGGCCATGCGAAAGCTCCGCCCTTACTTCCAGGCCCACCCAATCCAGGTCCTTACGGACCAGCCTCTCAAGGCCATGCTCCGCAAGCCCAAAATTTTCGGCCGCTTAGTCAAGTGGTCAATCAAACTAAGCTAGTATGACATCAGCTACCAGCCAAGGACAGTTATTAAGGGGCAGACCCTCACCGAATTCATCACGGAGTGCACTATCTCTATAACCCTTATTTTCCATTTTCTGTATGTTTGGTTATATTTTTCTTTTTGTGTATTTTATTCATCATTGTATCTCTTTTTGGACCTTGTTTTCGATCTTCATTTTCTATATATACATTTATTTGTTTTGTCGTCTCCTTATCTGATTTTCTTGATTCAATTGTCTCATATTATTTTATCTCTGTTTGATCGGGCCATTATTTTTTATCCCCATTATTTATTGTTCTTGTCCTATTTTATTTATTTATTTTGTTCCTACTTCATTTTGGACCACCCTATATTCTATTTGGATTTTTGTTATTAAACCCTAAATAAAAACCATACTAAACCCATTTGTTATCTTACCCAATTCCCTATTGGATCTTTAAAATCCTATACCCGTTTAACCCTATACCCTACCCGAAACCCTATTGCACAAAAACCCTAACTACCCAACTATATAAACTACTGAACCCCCCTATTTTTCACCATCTAACCTAGCCGCTCTCTACTCATCCCCAACCTCTCTCTCTTTCCCGTGTGTCTACCCTGCACCTCCTAAACCCTATCCCGACCTCCTTCCAAACCCCCTCCCGGAGCTCCCCTCCTATCGCGCCTCCATCCCCTCTCACTGTGCTCGTCTCGCTCCTCGCCCTCAGCCTCGGTGCCCCCCGCCTGCTGCACCTGCACCCCGACGCACCCTCCATCTCGACGCGCCGCCCGGTGCCCCTGTCGAGACCCCGACGCAGCCAACACCAGCACCTCCTGACGTTCCTCCTTGTTGTGATCCCCCTCGACGCAGCGCTCCTCTGCTCCCAGTCGCGATGCCAGCCAGTGCCACTCTGCCCCCGTCGTGCCGCCATCTCTCTGTGGTTCTCTCTTGTGTGCGTGCGTGTTCGTGTGTTGTGCTCGTAGTTCGTTGTTCGTGTGTTGTGCTCGTGGTTCTTCGTTTGTTTGTTGAGTTCGTGCCTAGGAATCCGTTCCCGTAATTCTTGTTCTTGCTTCGTTCTCGTCGTCAGCTATAAGGAAAGTAACTTGTATTCTTTTCTTTGTGTAATACAAGTACTAAATACCACCGTAGTGTAGTTAAGTTCTAGAGACAATTCTTTTACAAAACTCATGTTATATCTTGTCTCTATTGTGTTTATCCGCTCGTAGTTGTCACATTACACACACGACATGAAATAACTTAGGGATGATCACTTTTTGATGTACACATCCATGTTGTTCGTATGATATCGTATGCTTGCTTGTGTTAGTCATAGTATAACTTATTGTAGACCTACTACATACCCTATACCATTTTTTTTAGATATCTAGTATACCCTATTTCACACTTTGTTATGATTTGGATGTGTTACATATGATCTAGTTGATTTTGTGCATGAGAAATAATTCTGTCTTTATTGTTACCCCATTTTTTATCAGTATTTTAGACCCTATTAAGGTCATTATATGAAAATTACTTGTGATGAATTATAGAGAATTTTGTCTACTTTCCAGATTTTCTGACAGATCTCAGTTTCGATTTATGAGTTGCAAGTTAAGGCTATTTTACTATAGGTGTGTAGAAAATTCTAGATCCAGTTTTATACGAATTCTGTATAGTAATTTATTTTTATATTGAGGTTAAAGATAATATTTTGATCCAATATTTTGCTGAGTACAACTAGACTTGATTGAGATTAACTCCTAATTTTTGTGGATTTAATTGATGACTTTTATAAACTATTCTATACTTGCAGAATGTTCGTACTGTTCAGTAAAAAAACATAATTTCAAACTGATTCTATTTGCTTTTTACAAAAACTTTGTGAATATGAATTGTAGCATACTGCATCTATTTTATCACCCTTTTGACGAATCTGTATTTCGATTTATATTTTCTAATCTATTGCTGTCTTAGTATTGCTGTGTTTATTATTCCAGATTTACAAAACTGCCGTATCATGCTGCTTTTTGATTTTACTTGACTATTCTATCTATGTTAAAAAATTATGAAACTTTATATTCTGATACTAAACATACTAGGAAATACCCCAGATTATTCTTGGATTTGATTAGTAAGTTTTTATGCTGTTTTCCTGTTTATGAATACAAACTTTTGATTTCTGGCTGAACATGTTTTCTGGATACAAATCTGTTTTGAATCTTGTTTTTGTGAAATACCATATGACTTATATATATTTGTTGGATTCAGCCGAGAGTCTATTTTTTAGATATTTTGACGGATCCGATTTGCATATTTGTAGCAACGGGAATCCCAGATTTAGTGCAGTACTGTCTTGCTGTCCTGAACTAGAATTTTCGTTGTCCTACCCTATTATGAACTGTCTTTCACCTGTGCATGTTTATCTTTCATCCTGAACATATTACTTGTTTTTACCATCTTATTCTTGCCTTATTTTCTGACACATACATTCCTGTTTGATAATAATAACAAATAACCAAGCCGGGGTTAAGAAAAATATCTAGTAGTGAAAAATATAGAAATGTATATTTAGAAGGGGGTCCGTGTTTCCACCTGTTGCGTGTTCATGACTACATGATGCACGATCCTATTTAACTAATTACCCGACTGCACGCTTTCCTATAAGAAGTGTACTCGGAAGAGGACCAGTAGTAACTACTTGTACCTGTTTACCTGATTACCTAATTGCACACTTTCCTATAGAAAGGTATACTCAGAAGAGGACCAGTAGGTTTTACCTGTACCTGTTTACCTGATTACCTGAATGCACACTTCCCTATAGGAAGGTGTAGTCGGAAGAGGACCAGTAGGTTCTACCTGTACCTGTTCTTGTACCTATTTTTCTTGATCCCTGAGTACACGGCCCTAAAGACTCTATTACGAAATCTAAACGTAACTTATTTGAATGTAGCAACCATGTGGTAAAAGTTTGGGACGAATAAAGTGCTACCTAGATAGTAATAATACAAGACTTTACATAACATGATACCTGTTACATGCTTACCTGTACATGCTACCTGTATACCTGATTACCTGTTTACCTGCTTACATGAAACTTGATACATTTTACCTGTACCTGCTAGTATATCAGGTTACTTGATTTTGTTTCCTAATTCTTGTTAATTATCTTGCTTTGTTGTCATATCTATTCCATGCTATGTTGTTTCCACTGTTACTTTATATTTGTTTATTTCCCATGTACTTGTGTCTGCACTACAAGCTGTCTGTAACTTGCATTGACGGGCATTTTGTTTCCTTTTTCCTCTTCCTGCAATTTATTAAATTGCAGATTTTGGTGACCAGTTGTGGAGTAGGTGATCTGAGATTCTAGCCCTGGAGTTCTTGCTACTATTATTATTATTTCCTTTTGCTTATTTGAATAATTGTATTTGTTACTTGGATTATTTTTGTATTGGGCAATGTGGCCCAGATTGACTTGTTTCTAGATCTGATTTATTTGAGATTATTAAATTTTTTTTCTAGTAAATTCCTGTTGATATATTGATTCATATATGCATGCGTGGTTGATTTCTCTTGATTCCTACTCTGATTATTCCTGTGAAATGTTGTAAAGATCCTGACAGCTTATGGATGATGAAAATCATTCGCTGGACTTACTCACGCATCTGTATTCCATATTTCCTTTTTGGGAAGCAGGGCGTGACAAGGATTTTTAGTGGTATCAGAGCCTAGGTTTGGCTAATGGATTAGTATGACTGATATATTAGACAAGCTTGGCTCTATCTGGGATTGGCTCAACAGAACACAAACCATGCATACATAAATGAATTATAATCAACTTTGATCTGGACGCTGATTGTTTTTTATCTTATACAGACCATGGCTCGCAGAGGTTCTACTTCTTATTCTCAGGAAAATCAGTCCGGGTTTGAGGCCGTTACCAATGTGTTGGAACGGTTTATCAATATGCAGCAAAACCACAGTGACCTGGTGATGGCTGCTTTGGAAGATGTTCGGGTTCCTTCTCCTGCTGTGCCTATGCAGGCAACTCTCCCTCTTCGTTCGGGTACAGTCACAAATTTCATGAGGCTGCATCCTGACAGATTCTCCGGCACTGAGCCACTTTTCGAGACCGAACAGTGGTTGATCCTGACTGAGCAGTTGCTTTTGGTAGCAAGAGTTATCGATGTTGATATAGTGGATGTGGTGGCCATCCAGCTGGTGGATCTGGCCCATATTTGGTGGAGGTCCGAGTCCAAGTCCGAAAGGCTCGAACGACCGATTACTTGGGCCACTTTCACTAGGAACTTCTTGGAGAAGTTCTTCCCTAGCAGTACTCGAGTTGAAATGGAGCAATAGTTCCTGGCCATGAAACAGGTTTGTCATTCTTCTATTTTGGAATTTTGTTATATATTGTCCATGCAATGTTGTGACATGAGACTTTCTTGAAACAGAGCTCCAGGTCTGTAGATGAGTATGCAGCGGAATTTACCAGACTTAGCCGATTCGAAGCCGTTCTTGTGGCAAATGAAGAGGATATGGCTCGTAGATTCACATTGGAACTTGAGCGAGATATTCAGGTGCAACTCGTCTCCCTTCGCTTGCATACTTATGTTGACCCGCCCGTAGTTGTCACATTACACACACAATATGAAATAACTTAGGGATGATCACTTCTTGATGTACACATGCATGTTGTTCGTATGATATCGTATGCTTGCTTCTGTTAGTCATAGTATAACTTGTTGTAGACTTGCTACATACCATAGTACCATGTTGCTTGGATATCTAGTATACCCCATTTCACAATTTGTTATGATTTTGATGTGTTACATATGATCTAGTTGATTTTGTGCATGAGGAATAATTCTATCCTTGTTATTACCCCCACATTTTTTATCAGTATTTTAGACCCTGTTAAGGTCAGTGTATGAAAATTATTTGTGAATATGAATTATAGAGAATTTTTTCTACTTTCCAAATTTTCTGACATATCTCAGTTTCGATTTATGAGTTGCAAGTTATGGCAGTTTTACTACAGATGTGTAAAAAATTCCAGATCCAGTTTTATACGAATTATGTGTAGTAATTTATTTTTATACTGAGGTTAAAGATAATATTTTGATCCAATATTTTACTGAGTATAACTAGACTTGATTGGGATTAACCCCTAATTTTTGTGGATTTAATTGATTACTTTTATAAACTATTCTATACTTGTAGAATTTTTATACTGTTCAGTAAAGAAACATAATTTCAATATGATTCTATTTGCTGTTTACAAAAACTTTGTGAATATGAATTGTATCCTACTGTATCTATTTTATCAACCTATTGATGGATCTGCATTTCGATTTATATTTTGTAAACTATTGTTGTCTTAGTACTGCTGTGTTTATGATTCCAGATTTACAAAACTGCCATATCTTGCTGCTTTCTGATTTTACTTGACTATTCTATCTATGTTGAAAATTTATGAAACTTTATATTCTGATACTAAACATACTAGGAAATACCCCAGATTTTTCTTGGATTTTATCAGTAAGTTTTTATGATGTTTTCCTGTTTATGAATACAAACTTCTGATTTCTGGATGAACGTGTTTTCTGGATACAAATCTGTTTTGAGTCTTGTTTTTGTGAAATACCATATGACTGATATATTTTTTGGATTTGGCCGAGAGTCTATTTTCCAGATATTCTGAAGGATCCATATTTGCACATTTTTAGCAATGGAAATCCGAGATTTAGTGCAGTCTTGCTGTCCTGAACTAGAATTTTCGTTGTCCTACCCTTTTATGAGTTGTCTTTTACCTGTGCATATTTATATTTCATCCTAAACCTGTTACTTGTTTATACCATGTTATTCTTGCCCTGTTTTGTGATACATACATGCATATTTGATAATAATAACAAATAATCAAGTCGGGGTTAAGGGAAAGATCTAGTAGTGAAAAAATAGAAATGTGTACATAGAAGGGGGCTTGTGTTTCCCACCTGTTACGTGTTATTGACTACATGATACACGATCCTGTTTACCTGATTACCTGAATGCACGCTTCCCTATAAGAAGGTGTACTCGGAAGAGAACCAGAAGGTTCTACCTGTACCTGTTTACCTGATTACCTGACTGCATGCTTCCCTATAGGAAGGTGTACTCGGAAGAGGACTAGTAGGTTCTACATATACATGTACCTATTTCTATACCTGTATTTCCTAATTCCTAAGTACACGGCCTTATAGACTCCACTAGGAAATCTAAACGTAACTTGTTTGAATGTAGAAATCATGTGGTAAAAGTTTGGGACGCATGAAGTGCTACCTAGATAGTAATAATACAAGACTTGACATAACATGATACCTGTTACATGCTTACCTATACATGCTACCTGTATACCTGATTACCTATTTACCTGCTTGCATGACACTTGATACATGTTACCTGTACCTACTAGTATATCATGTTACTTGATTTTGTTTCCTGATTCTTGTTAATTATCCTGCTTTGTTGTCAAATCTATTCCATGCTATGTTGTTTCTGTTGTTACTCTATATTTGTTTATTTCCCATGTACTTGTGCCTATACTACAAGCGGTCTGTTACTTGCATTGACGTGCGTTTTGTTTTCTTTTTCCTCTTCCTACAATTTATTAAATTGCAGATTTTGGTGACCAGTTGCCTGATGGAGTAGGTGATATGAGATTCTAGCCCCGTAGTTCTTGCGACTATTATTATTATTTCCTGTTGCTTATTTGAATAATTGTATCGGTTACTTGAATTAATTTTGTATTGGCAACGTGACACAGAATTTTTGACTTGTTTCCTGATCTGATTTATTTGAGATTATTAAATTTGGTTTCAAGTAAATTCCTATTGCTATATTGATTCATATATGCATGCGTGGTTGACTCTTGCTTCCTACTCTGATTATTCCTGTGAAATATTTTAAAGATCCTGACAGCTTATGAATGATGAAAATCATTCGCTGGACTTCGTCACGTATCCGTATTCTGTATTTCCTTTTAGGAAGCAGGGCGTGACAATCTCCAAGCCATCCGACACTCAAAAGGCAAATCTGATCTGGGAAGGTTATGTCGATGGCTCGTCTTACGAAGTGGGAAGTGGCACAGGCGTCATCCTCAAAGGTCCCGACAACTTCATTCTCCAGTATTTTCTTCGACTAAACTTCCCAGCCTCGAAAAATGAGGCAGAATATGAGGCTATGACTGCCGGGCTGACCCTGGCGCACAAGGCGGGGGCCAGACAAATCAGGGCCTTTAGCGACTCCCAACTCGTAGTCAACCAAATAATCAGGGAGTACGAGGCTCGTGACGCTCGAATGGTCCGATACTTGGCGGTAGTTTAGCAGCTCTTAACGTCCTTCGATTACTCCTCGGTTGAATGAATCCCTATGGAGCAAAATGCCCAGGCTGACTCCTTATCAAAACTCGCCTCATCGTCCTTTGAAGGGCTCGACAGCACCGTCCTAATTGAAGTTATCCTCAAGCCTAGCATCGACCTCCCCGAAGTCCTCAGCCTCTCCACCGAACCTCAGCCGGACAACTGGATGACTCCCATCCGGAAGTTCTGGCTGAGGACGAGCTTCCTCAAGATCGAGTCGAGGCTAGAAGGACCAGTGTCCGTTTGGAAAGGTTCATCATAATCAACGAGACACTCTTCAACCGCTCATACACAACAACGAACGGCAGACCCTACCTTCACTGCCTGGCTCCCGATGAGGCCAAGTACGCTCTAAAGGAACTACATGAAGGAATCGGGGGGTGTCACATAGGGAGCAGGACGCTCGCCAAAAAGCCCTAAACCACAGGTACTACTGGCGACCATGTTACAAGATGCCCAGTACCTCGTCAAAAGGTGTGGCCTTGCCAAAGATTCTCCTCGGTGAAAAGGCTTCCACAAGCCAACCTCCACTCCTTGGCAAGTCCGACCCCTTTTCTATGTGGAGGATGGACTTGGTTGGCCCCTTTCCAAAAGCGACGGGCCAAAAGAAGTTTCTCGTGGTGGCCATCAACTACTTCACCAAATGGATCGAGACAGAGCCCCTGGCCACGATCACAGAGCACCAAACTCGGTAATTTTTATTGAAGCACATCATCTGCCGGTTCGGGACACAGGTACTTATTACAAACAATGGGTCCCAATTTACAAGCAAGAACTTTCGAAAGTTCTGCGAAGACATCGGTGTCCAGGAGTGTTTCTCATCAATATGTCACCCTCAGTCAAATGGCCAAGCTGAAAATGTGAACCGACAAATTCTCGACGGCCTCAAGAAGCGGTTGGATAATTCATCCAAGGTTCTGTGGATTGACGCATTGCCAAGCGTACTCTGGGCGCATCGAATGACGAAGAGAATCTCCACGGGCGAGTCACCGTTCAGCCTAACCTACGGCACAGAGGCAGTTATCCCCCTAGAGATCGGGCTCCCTTCGCCCAGGATCATGGCATTCGACGAAGAGAACAACTCAACGGGCTTCAGAGTCAACTTAGATCTAATCGACAAGGTCAGGGAAAAATCCGCCATCAGAAGAAGCATAGACCAACAACGGGTTGAGAGGTTTTATAACAAGAAGGTCCGCCCCACCGACATCAAGCTAGGTGACCTTGTGCTCAGGAAGCTAGCAGTATTCGACCCCCGCAAAAAGAGAAAGTTTGCCCCTAATTAGGAAGGCCCGTATAATGTCTCCGAAATGATACGCCCTGGCACGTACCATCTTGAAGACCTCGGGGGCAGGATAGTAAAGAGGCCCTGGAATGCGGAACACCTCATCAAGTTCCTCGAAGGGAAGGACTAAACTCCTTTTATAACCGAAACTCATGTAACCGGCACCACGTGCTCCCCCGTTTTGTGTAAATAAAAAGTGTAATCTTGTTTCTTCCCTTATTTTTGTTCATTTTTGGGCAAACTTCGGTGCTTCCGGCTCGACATTCGGCATTGACCTCGAGCCATACCCTAGCTTTCTCAAGCTGTATGGGCTAGGCACTCGGTAATGAACTCGGGCCACACCCTAACTTTTCTACAAAGCATGGGAGCTCGACATTCGGCATTAACCTCAAGCCATACCCTAACTTTCTCAAGCTGAATGGGCTAGGCACTCGGCAATGACCTCAAGCCACACCCTAACTTTTCTACAAAGCATGGGAGCTCGACATTCGACATTGACCTTGAGCCATACTCTGGCTTTCTCAAACTGAATGGGCTAGGCGCTCGGCAATGACCTTGAGCAACATCCTAAATTTTCTATAAAGCATGGGAGCTCAACATTCGGCATTGACCTCGAGCCATACCCTAGCTTTCTCAAGCTGAATGGGCTAGGTGCTCGGCAATGACCTTGGGCCACACCCTAACTTTTCAACAAAGCATGGGAGCTCGATATTTGGCATTGACCTCGAGCCATTCCCTATCTTTCTCAAGCTGAATGGACTAGGCGCTCGGCAATGACCTCAAGCAATGCCCTAACTTTTCTATAAAGCATGGGAGCTCGACATTCGGCATTGACCTCGAGCCATACCTTAGCTTTCTCAAGCTGTATGGGCTAGGCGCTTGGAAATGACCTCGAGCAACACCATAACTTTTCTACAAAGCATGGGAGCTCGACATTTGGCATTGACCTCAAGCCATACCCTAGCTTTCTCAAGCTGTATGGGCTAGGCGCTCGGCAATGATCTCGGGCCACACCCTAACTTTTCTACAAAGCATGGAAGCTCGACATTCAGCATTGACCTTGAGCAACGCTCTAGCTTTCTCAAGCTATATGGGTTAGGAGCACGACAATGACCTTGGACCATACCCCAGCTTTCACACAAGGTAGGGGGCTCGATACTCGGCTTGCGCTGCGCGCAGCATCCTAAGCTGTCTTGCAAAATAGGGAAAGACGAAAAAATCAATTTTTATTTATCATAACACCTTGAATGACCACAGTACAATAAAAATTATTACAACGGTTCCAGTGACCTCGACCTAACTATTTCTCGGGGGGATTTTTTGGTTAACACGAACTATCTCGAGCCCAACTGAATGGGACCGTCCTCCGGTGAGCTCGTCCAGTACCACCGGCATCGCCAGTGTAGACAGCCCAGCAACGAAGCTCTGTGCGTCAGCGGCCTTGCCATTTGCAGATAGAGGGTCAGTGAGGAACCCAAAGCAGAGGGGCCGCCTCCCCCAAAAGGGCCGAACCGAGATCCGCCTGTGCCGAGACCTTCAACCTCTGAATCTCCAGCTCCTTCTCCACCATGACCTTACGGAGAATAGACTCAGAGGTCAGTCGCCTGGTGGAGGCATCAGATATCGACCAGTTCGTCTCAGCACTCCCCAAGTCTCGATCAGCTATAGCCTTCTTTAGGCACGCCGCCTCTAAACTGAGCTCCTTGAACTTGTTCATGAAATATCTTACTGCGGCTTCTCGATCGTGGGCCTATTTGCGATAGTGGACCACCACGCTCTCCTTGGAATCTAGCTTGTTCCGAAGTCGCCGGACCTCGACAGAACTGAGGTCGATTCCTAGGGTCTCGTCCATCTGACAAAAAGGAAAGGAAACAAAAATTCACTCCAAGCTTCTCAAAAAAGTGCAAGCTATAGCGGGTTGGCCAAAAACATGATTATATTAATTTCAAAAATTAGTTAAAAAAAGCGGTGGCCAGTCTGCGCTCGGCAAATACAAAAAGAAAAAGAAAATGTAAACTATTTCTGAGGGGGGATCTGCACCTCTTCGTCGCCCCCCCTCGCCTCTTTCTCCAAGTGCAGGTCCCTCGGCGCTTCGTCTCCCTCTCCCCCAGGGGTTAGCGGATGCGCAGGAGGCTCCCATCCGTAGTGCAGATGGTCAATTTTGGCCTCGGAGTAAAGGGGTAGAAATTGCTTTTTTGCCAAATCATACGCCTTGTCTTGGGCGGTCATCAACTCCTCCGAAGCCGCCATCACCAGCTCCATGTACTCTGCTGCCACCTTCCCCCGAACCTCTGCCAAGGCGCGAAGGTGCTGGTCCTGTTGAGAGGCGAGGTCGGCTTGGAAGGCCTATGCTGTCCCCTAAGCTACTGTCAACTCGGACTTTAAGTCCTTTGCTTCTCAAAGGTACCGATCGGCATTCCGCTTCTCGGCATGGAACTCCTTCTCGGAGCACCACTTAAACTATGCCCCGGTCATCAACGCTGGGTTGAAGAAAGACAGGAGTCAGGAAAGAATGCCGAGTACAAAAAGATGAACAAACAACAAACCGACACTTACCACCATTTGGGCTTGAGCCCACTTCATGTAGGACGTCTCCACCATCTCACTCGCCAGAATGGTCTAGTCACAGGCCGTGGCAAGTTTATCTGCCACCTCGAACGAGATCGGGCCCTCGGCCAGCGAGTCGCCCTCCTTGATCGCCCAGTCCGGGGCGAACGGCCTAAGGCCCTTCTTACCAATCATCTGTTGGGCGTCGGGCCGGACGGCGGGGGTCCCCGCCTTCAAGACCTCAGTAACCTTGCGGCTACTAGAGCTCGGCCCCGACTCGGGTGCCTCTCTAGACGAGTGGGTTCTCTTCGACTTCTTCGAGGGCCACTCCGAGGTGGCCTCGGAGCCCCCCTGGACGGACCCCGCCTTTGATGCTGCCCTCTCGGCCCTCTTCTTCTGAGCCAGTGCCGGCAGGGCCTTCCTCGCTTGGAGCTTTTACTGGTCCATTGCTGTAGAGAGAAAGGGGGAATGTTAACACGAAAGCAAAAAATTAAACAAGAATGAAACAATAACATACAAAGGTCGGCTGGGCTCAGTCCGGCTCGGGCTAAGTGTAACTCTGTCACGTTCGTCCAACCGATGTTGTGCCCCTCAAAAATTCTGTCAACGTCAGCCCACTCTGCCTCAGTCAGGTCCCTCCACCTCAAGGGTTTGTGGTTCAGCTTGTAGTTATTCCAGACAATAGGAATTTCCCAAGGTACCTCGCTCCCAACTATGAAATACTTTTCCTTCCACCCCTATATGGAATCTGGATGACCGTGCACCACTTTCTTGTGGGGGCGAGGCGATATGTAGAAGATGCCCTCCTGATCTCCGAGCAAGCTCACCCCTAAGATAGCCCGAAAATATTTCAACTTTTGTGGCACCTTCTTCTCATCGCACTTCAGAATGAAGCAGACCAGCTGCTTCCACGAATTGAGGTTGTACTACATCGGGCATAGCTCCGCCCATCTCAGCACCCTCTTGATGAACGGGTGCAGCGGCAGCCTCAGTCCCGAGACAAAGGCGTCCTCGGGAAACATACAGAAGTCGGGGGCCAACTCGGTGGTGGGACGAAGACCAGGGCTTGGAATCATCAGCTCGTACTCCCGAGGAATGAAGTAGTTGGCCTTTATCACTGGCAAATAGTCGGCCTTCAGTACACATTGGACGTTGTCCATCCGTATCTGGGTCCGGCCCGGCAAAGACACCTCCACGCCAAATTGGACCAAGTTTTCGACATCGTCAAGATACATCCTGACCGACCGTGGGTACTTGTAGTAGGGGACATCAAGCCCGTGCGTTGGCTCGAACTCATATAGTGTCCTCGGACTATCCAGTAGGCACCACTTCCTCTTCTTCTTCCGGATGCGAGGAGCCTTCGGCGGAGACGGTGTCGCCAAAGGTGGGAGAGGGGGGAGAGCCTCTCCTTCCTCACTACCTTCCTCATCTTCCTCTCCCTCGGCTCCTCCCTCACGACCTCCCTGCTCCACCTCCCCTTCCTCAACCTCCTCACCTAATACCTCAACTTCCCTAGTGGAAGCAGACTCTACCACCTCCAGCTTGCAGCTTTGGAGGGGCACCACGTCCAAAACTTGGTCGTGTAAATCCCATGACGTGGAGTTCGACTGACGATCCCCCTCCAAAACATGGTCGTCCAGATCCCAGGAAGTGGAGACCAACTTACGATCTCCTTCTGCCCGACCAGAAGAGCTCGCTTCGGAACCAGACTGAGAGCGCAACATAACGAAAAAAATATTAACCTGTATTTCGTGAACGGGGAGAGTCAGAAAAGTTGTCGCCAGCGGGTTAGAGAGAGAAGCTCCTATTTTTAGTAAGAGAAAGCAAAGTGAAGAAATTGAGAGGGGGAGGATTTATAGAGCGGTAACGATGCCTCGAATTCCATGTTGAAATCCTGATCATTCAATCTTGATCATCAAGATCTAACGGCTAATGAGATTTCAACGGCTCGAAATCTACATTGGAACCCTGATCAATCCTATCTTGATCATCAAGATCAAATGGTTGACAAGATTTCAACACCTCGAATTCCACCCCCATGACATCAGCATCACATACAACGCCTTAGCTTTTACAGCAAGCAGGGGGGCTCGACGCTCAGCAGTGACCTCGAGCCACACCCTAACTTTTGTAGCAAGCTGGGAGGCTCGATGAGCGGCAGTGACCTCGGGCCACCCCCCAGCTATCACAGTAAGCAGGGGGGATCGGCGCTCGGCAGTGACCTCGAGCCACCCCCTAGCTTTTACAGCAAGTAGGGGGGCTCGACGCTCAGCAGTGACCTCGAGCCACCTCCTAGCTTTTACAGCAAGCTGAGGGACTGGATGCTCGGAAATGACCTCGAGCCACACCTTACCTTTTACAGCAATCAGGGGGCTCGGCGCTCGATAATGACCTCGAGCCACCCCCCAGCTATCACTGCAAGGAGGGGGCTCGGCGCTCAGCAGTGACCTCGAGCCACCCCTAGGTTTTACAGCAAACTGGCGGGTCGACATTGGCAGTGACCTCGAGTCACCCCCAAGTTTTCACAGCAAGTAGAGGGGATCGGCGCTCGGTAGTGACTTCGAGCCACCCCCAGGCTTTTACAGCAAGCAGGGGGCTCAGCGCTTGGCAGTGACCTCGAGCCACCCCTATCTTTTACAGCAAGCTGGGGGCTCGATGCTCGGCAGTGACCTCGAGCCACCCCTAGCTTTCACAGCAGACTGGGGGCTCAACGCTCGTTAGTGACTTCGATCCACCCCTTACCATTCACAGCAAGCAGGGGGATCGGCGCTCGGTAGTGACCTCGAGCCACCCCCTAGATTTTACAGTAAGCAGTGACCTCGAGCCAATCCCTAGCTTTTACTGCAAGCTGGGGGGCTTGACGCTCGGCAGTGACCTCGAGCCACCCCCTAGATTTTATAGCAAGTTGGGGGCACGACGCTTGGCAGTGACCTCGAGCCACCCCCTAGCTTTCACAGCAAGCAGGGAGCTCGACGCTCGGCAGTGACCTTGAGCCACCCCCTTGCTTTTACAACAAGCAGGGGGACTCGGCACTCGGCATTGACCTCGAGACATCCCCTAGCTTTTACAGCAAGCTGGGGGGATCGACGCTTGACAGTGACCTCGAGCCACCCCCTATCTTTTATAGCAAGCTGGGGGATCAACGCTCGGCAGTGATCTCGAGCAACCCCCTAGCTTTTACAGCAAGCTGAGGGCTCGACGCTCGGTAGTGACCTCGAGCCACCCCCTAGCTTTCATCGCAAGCATGGGGCTTGGTGCTCTGCTGTGACCTCGTACCACCCCCTTACTTTTACAACAAGCAGGGTGGTTCGGTGCTCGGCAGTGACCTCGAGCCACCCCCAAGCTTTTACATCAAACTGGGGGGGCTCGATGCTCGGCAGTGATCTCGAGTCACCCCCTAGCTTTCACAGCAAGCAGGGTAGCTCGGCGGTCGGCAGTGACCTCGAGCCATCCCCTAGATTTTACAGCAAGCGGGGAGGGGGGCTCGGTGCTCGACAGTGACCCTGAGCCATCCCTTAGCTGTTACAGCAAGCTAGGGGAGCTCGACGCTCGGCAGTGACCTCGAGCCACCTCCTAGCTTTTACAGCAAGCAGAGGGGCTGGGCGTTTGGCAGTGACCTCGAGCCACCCCCTAGTTTTTACAACAGGCGAGGAGAACGATGCTCGGAGTGACCCTCGGCATTCGAGCATGGAGGCTCGCCCACCGATGCTCGACCCTCGAAGCTCCAGTCATAAGCTCTGAGCCAAATTCCTAGCTCAGGCTATGGCTCGACGCTCGGCGTTCAGCTCCCGACCATCGGTCCTCGGCCCTCGATGCCTTTTTCCCCGGAGGATCTCCTTCATCCTACCCCATTTACCACTCCAAGAAACTACAAATCATACTCTCCAGACACACCGCTCCACTCTTCCTACAGGGACAAACTACTCCTTCACGGCTGGCTTACGCTACCCTCTAGGAGTGGGGGGCTCCTGATATGGGGTGGATGACGTGGTCCCATCTGGGCCATCAGATCTCCTCAGATTTTGCTCCCCTGTGATCATCAGGTCAAACGGGTCAAACGGGCTTCAGCCCATTCAGGCCCACAGGCAAACAGGTCCGATCCGGTCCGTTAGGGTCTCAGACCCGTTTACCCCTGCCTAGAAATACCAGACCCCCTCCTCACTTCCAAAGGTAATAAACTTTTTTCTACCTGAATCCTAGCTACTGTTGTTTTCTCAGCGACTGACTAGATCGTCGGAGGGCTTGTCGCCGGAACTTCTTTCGGTGTTTCTAAGCAGTGTGCAGGTACAAAAGACTGAGTTAAGCCTCAAAGAGCTGAGCCGAGCTACTAGATCCGAACCGAGCTACTGGATCCAAGCCGAGCACTCGGCCTCCACCTCTCTCCTGGTACTCCCGAGCCGGTCCTACGGCCTCGAGTCAGATCAAAGCCAGTACCGTATCTTCCGCTACACAAATTACAAGAACTCACACATGTTACCCCCACACCCTAAAAACAAACAGCATCAGTAACTGTCATTGTTCAAGATGACTGAAGATGAGTTGTAGTTATTGTAGACAACGTTCATCAAACTTTGTAATTTTGATTGTCATCATATTTGCTTTTATTTTTCTGTTTTGGTATGTAATTTCTTATCAAAACTGCAGTTCACACAACAGCATATATTAATTGAAACACTCATTCTAAGCAACCCGACAATTCCATCTCTATAATAATATAATAATAATGTTGTATTATTATCTCTAATCTCTAATCTCTCTAATATTATAATGGAAGAGTTGGAGTTGTCATTTGTAAACAACTTATAATTTGTAGACATTCAATCATGTGATCTGAACCATTTATTTTTAAATGAGAGTGATATTAACCATTCATTTACTCAACTGTTGTTATTTACCATAATACCCTCAAAATTTAAATTTATTTAATATATAATTATTTACAAAAGTATCACTCATATAAAATAAAAGTTGGTGTTGCTATAGGTAATTTGTAAAAGTATGTGATGAGTAAAGAGATGTCTATGTTTGAGGCTAGATTACATCGTAGTATTTATATTAAAAAATATATTTATTAGGATGCGCAAAGTACGCGCAGATTACTAGTTATTATATTGGGAGAGTTGGGGTTTTCATTTGTAGACATTCAACTATCTAATCTCAACCATTCATTTTTAAGTGGGAATTATATTAACCATTCATTTACTTAACTTTTGTTAGTTACCATAATATGCTCAAAGTTCAAATTTATTTACAACATAATTATTTACAAAAGTGACACTCATATAAAATAAAAGTTTATGCCACTAGGGGTAATTCATAAAGAGATTGTGATGAGTAAATGGAGGTATCAGGTTCGAGGCCAGATTACGTCTTATTATTTACAATAAGAAAATTTAATTAGAACATGCATCACATGTACAGATTAATAGTAATTTACTATTTTCATATGAGAGTTGGGGCTGTTATTTGTAGACAACCTGTAATTTGTAGATATTCATTTAATCATCTCATCTCAATTATTCATTTTAAAGTGAGAGATATTAACCATTCATTTCTTCAACTGTTGTTAGTTACCATAATACCCTTAAAATTCAAATTTATTTATGACATAATTATTTTACAAAAGTGTCATTCATATAAAATAAAAATTTATGCCACTAGGGATAATTTGTAAAAAGTATGTGATGGCTAAAAGAGAGCTCTCTAGTTCGATATCAGATTATGTATTATTATTTATTATATAAAAAAAATTAATTAAAATGTGTATCGTACATGCAGATTAAGATTGCTAGTATTATCTTAAAGCGCATGGACCACATTGCCATAACAAATTTGATGATCAAAGCAAATTAAAATTCAAAGAAGTTAGTAGTAGGTATTTCATATCTCCCCCATCCATCCCTATTCTAAGCAGTGCAAACCCGCCCAAATGCAATGCACCTTGATCCTATGTTGGAAAAGTCCAACAACAATGTCATTTTCATAACATGTTTCTCTATTCCTATTCGTGCAAAATATATATAGGTTAGATCTAACACTAATAAAGAATGGACCTAAAAGAGAAAGTGAGCTCTAAATTACTATTTTAATCATTTTTTGGCCGAACTTCTTGACCCCCATCAACTTTTGTCTTGGATTTTTAATATTTAAAATTTTGAATTGCATAATAAATTTTGTTTGCTAAACAATGGACGGCTCTCCTTGTACTTTGAGGTACAAGTGGGGTTACAAAACAGTTGGATTCTTTTGTCGGAATCTTTGGTCTCAATGGTAAAAAATAAAAAAATAAAAATAAACTTAGATATTTTGTTTTCATATCATATAATTCCAATGTGAATGACCAGTGGGTTATTGTCTATCTTAAAAAGTATGATGTTTGATGTTGACATCTGAGAAATTATGGACCGTCCTCGATTATATATGGCTATTGGCTTTCCGTCTGTCGTTATAATGCGGTATCGTTGTAAAGTCTTGTTTTTCTTTTTTCTTTGTTCTTTTTTTAATTACATTGAAGGTATTATGGAAAAAATATCCCCTTGAATTGCATGTCGACAATCCTGGCATCACTAATGACTGTAAGGTCATAAGAAATTGATATGTTATATATGATGTTAGCAAACAGAAATCGATATGATGTGATGTTATATATTGCAAGAGATGAGATCTTAGGTCAATTCATTCAAGCATGCATACACCATGAAGGTTTAGCGTTGGAATATTATGAATTCATTAATTGATATTGTCACTAAAGATAGTACTAAATTAGCTACATTTTGAAGTGTTTGCCACCGTCCAATAGCCTCTCATAGCAACAAATTAACGACTTATTCCACTTTTTCCGTTAAAAAATAATAATAATAATAATAATCAACGACAATATTGTCTTAAATATCTCTAATATTTAATATTATAGTGGAAAAGTTAGAATTGTCATTTATAAATACTAATTTAAATATATTGTCTGTGTATAATTAATATAAATGGAGTTTCAGATTCGAGATTAAACTACATGGAAATTTTACTTTTAAAATTATATATTTATTAACACATATGCCATATGTGTAAATTACTAGTTTTTATTAATTGCAGCCTTCCCGTTCGATACGCCATTAATTTGGTTGAAAATTCAGTTTTGGCTACATTGACATCAATAGAGTATCTATGCACAGTTAGGTTTTTTTTTTCTTTTTTTTTTGTTCTTGAATTTTAGGGTTTCTTTTTCTTCTTTTTGCCATTTTGTTTCCTTTCTAAATTGGAGATTACAATTGATGAATTGATCAAATGAATACTCTCGTTCTGATTAAATGTATATATATGATCCAACATAAATATCAAGTAGTAATTGAATTGAAAGTTGATATGAGCTGTCTGGGGTTCTACATATATATGTAACAAAGACAACAATATTAATATTAAAAGCCTTTATTTGGCTTTCAGGAAGAAGAAAAAAAGCCTTTATTTCAGTCAAAAACAATGATGCTATAATTTTACTTTAGGACCTACCTTAATTGACTCAATTCATTTATGTTTTGAACTAATTTAAAGAGTTTTTCTTAAACAAATCATGGCACTACAATTTGATTTTTTATATGACTATTCTTATTCTAGCTTAATACAGCTTTTCCCAACCAAATCAAAATCCAGTTTTTCACTTAAAACTAAGGATTTTTTTTTATCAGTTTATCCTCTTTTTTTTTTTTGTTTAAAAGAAAAAGAACAATTTTAATTGATACTAAATTTTGACTAAATTTTTTTTACTTCTTTAAGAAAAGAAAAGTGTTCTTACCAAATCCTTTGTACTCAAAAAATTTATTAGTACTCTAAAAATCACGAGTTTTGATGATCCAAAGGTCTATATTTAATTTTTCACCATGTCATTAGAAAATTCTTACCCTTCATTTTATAATATCTAAAAAAATAAAAATAACAAACAAAATATTCTATTTCTAGTTTTTATAGTAAAATAAAAAAAGAGTAAACAAAAGATTATCACTCTATCTTATAATATAGTTTAAAAAGTTTGAACAAATAAATAAAAGAATATATTCTCATAATTTAACAACCCAAATATACATCAGAAAACAAATAACATATAATTTGACAGCCTCAATTTAAACAAATAAACAAATAAATAAAATATTATATTATCGTAAATGGACATTCCCAACAATACTAATAAACAAATAATCAAACTATTTTTTTCTCATAATTTGACTACACCAAGTTTATTTTTTTGCACACCCCAACTTAAACAAATAATGAAATTAGTTTTTTTACAATAATTTGGCAGTTCAACTTTATTTTTCTAACATAATTTGACAATCTCATTCTTTGATAGTCTTCTATTATACATTTGCATTTTTTGACATGCATTTGTTGAATTTGTGGATCAAATATACAATATACAAGGGTTCGAAGAAGACAAGAGAAGTGTAGCGAAGTTGTAGCAAGTAACAACAAGAGGAGCAACAACAGGCATAGCAAAGGTATTGACAGTTGACTGCCGATATGGGCAGTCGACCGTCAAATAGATGGAAGGAGCAGTCGACCGCTCAAATTCTCTGTTTACTGAGGGTATGATTGCAGTCTACCGTCACTTCTAGCAGTCGACCTCAATGACGCTTATCATCTACAGTTGGTATCTAATCTTTTGTAATCCCCCCCCCCCCTCCCCCCCCCCCCCCCCCCCCCCCCCCCCACACACACACGATTATTAGGATTAAGTGAATGACATTTCAAGTGAGAAAGAGAGATTTAACAGTCATTCTTCAGTGAATGAGAAGAAGATAAACCTACACCTTGGTGGTGAATTTTTGAGTGATTGTAACATGTTTCTCATCATTATTTCTAGTGAAAATTGTAGAAGTGTATCTGCACGAGGAATTAGCTACTACATAGGTGAACCTCGAAAATGTCTTCTGTGTTGTTGTATGCTTGGTTGGTTTGTTTGTTCTCGTTTCTTTGATTAGTTTTTTCTTTGTTTGCATCACAGATTTGGTCATTTCGCATTAGACTCACCAAAGTGGTATCAAAGCACCAAGTTGATTTATAGGATGAGAGACAAAAGTAAAATTAAGAGATTCGATGGAACATGGTTCATAATGTGGAAAATCTAGATGATCACGTATTTCTGACAGAATGATCTAGATGATTTGGTGTTTGGCATAAAGCTAGAAGGAGTCTAATTATATGCAGTTGCATTGGTAGTTTGAAACCGTTTAGATCAAAAGGCGCTTGGAAAAATTCAGATATTGATGAACAGGAAGATGTTATTCCGCATTGAGAAGACAAAGACCACAAAGGATGCAATGGATATCCTAACAGCTATGTTTGAGAAACCGTCCGCATCGAACCAGATCATTTACTTGAAGATGAACATGAAGTGTTCTGAAAGGGGTTCAGTAGCGGAGCATGTGAACAATTTATATGATTTACAATCAGTTAGAATCGACAGTGTTCAAATTCGTTGAGTGAGCACAGACATTGTTATTGCTATCTTATCTTCCTGATAGTTACGTTTTGCTATAACAGATTATCAGTGGTATTATGACTGATGCGACTACTCTAAAGGATGTTGTGAGCAGCATTATGAATGAAGATGTGAGAAGAAAAATAAATGGAGAATATTCGTCATCTTCTAGCAACTCCGTATTAGCAACTGAGAATCGTTGGAGAAGCACTTATAGAGGGAGGTCGAAAAGTAGGAATTATAGGTCTAAGTCAAGAGCAGAAAATTGCGAAGGGAAGTGTTGGCATTGTCATAAGGCATGACATAGAAGAGAGCGATGTGAATAGTAAAAGAGACAATAAGGTGGATCACATTGAGCCAATATGGTAAGTAACGAAACTCATTTAGATAGTTTGTGTTTATCTGCTGGAGTTTATGTTATACAAGATGATTGGTTTATATACTCAGGTGCTTCTTATAACTGTACACCAATAGGGATGCTTTTGAGAATTACAAGGACAGGTGTTTTTTGTTCAGTCACAGTTGGAAATGAGCAAAGCAGCCTAATTGTTGGAAAAAGAATTATCACAGTGAAAGCTCGCAATGATGAGCAATTAGTCTTACATGATGCGAGACACATTTTAGATTTGAGGAAGAACTTGATCTCAATCAGCAGATTGGACAAAGAATGTCTGTGACAACATTTGAATTTGGAGAGTGGAAGATTACTATAAATGCTAAGTTGGTGGCAAAGGAAAAATGTGTTGACACATTGTATCAATTTACAAGAGGTGATTCAGAGGATATCATTGTCTTGACATCAACATGTAATTCACCCATAATCTTATAACATGTCAAGTTGAGGCACTTAGGTGAAAAAGTTGTCAAACAGCTTTGTTCTAGAGCTCTTTTGCCAGGGCTGAAGAAAGTTGATATTGATTTCTGTGAGAATTGTGTCATGGGCAAACAAAATGCAGTTAGCTCTCAGTTGAATGGGAATGAGAAAAAGCTTGGTAAGCTTGAGTTTGTACATACAGATGTTTAAGGTCAGGCTCAGGAATTCTCTTATGGCGGTAATAGATACTTCGTTACATTCAGAGATGATGCTACAAGGAAAGTTTGGGTTATGGCAATTCATGAGAAATCTGAGTATTTTAGACGTTCAGCGCTTGGAATGTTAGTTGAGAGCGAAATGGGGTGCAAGGTTAAAGCATTGAAATCAGACAACAATGGTGAGTGCACAAGCAAAAAAATTATTGAACATCTGGCACATGAAGGTATCCATGGAATCAGGACAGTTCATAGAACTCTACAGGAGAATGGAGTTTCTGAAAGAATGAACTGCACGATACTCAAAAGGGTGAGATGCATGACACTGCACACATGTCTTCCTATCCATCTTTGGACAACTACAGTGGATATAACAATATACCCAATCTACTGTTGTCCTTCTAATGCCCTTGATGAGGGCATACCTCAAGAATTATGGTCAAGTAAACCTGTTAATTATTCGCATTTGAGAGTTTATGGTTGTATTGAATATTCAATAATTGATAGGGAAGAAAGAAAAAAATTGGATTCAAAATCCAGTACATGTGTCATCATTGGCTACGACGGCGATGAGTATAGTTACAGGCTTTGTCATTTTTGGAATAACAAGGTCATTTGCAGTAGGAATGTGGTTTTCAATGAAGTGCACTTGTACAAAGATAGGCACACAGGTCAGTGAAATACAGATTCAGATTTAGGTTCTAAAGACGGTTCTAGTAGTGGGGCCTCTATAGCGCAGCATCAGGAAACACAAGAGGCTCAAGAAGTGCCTAATCTAAGTGAACAGGAAGTCCAAAACGTATAGGTACAAACAAAGCCATTTGGAGATCCTAAAATGGTTGGTGAATCGGTATCTACTTTGATAATGTCAATACGAGAGAGAAGGCCGATAGTGAAATACGATCCATCGGTCAGCATAGTTCACGAGTATGTTATGTAGATAGATTCAGGAGAGACAAAGATTCATGAATAAGGGTGGCATTTGGCCTGAACCCGACCCAGGCCCGCTTAGGTCTAATCCAATAATTAGAGGGCTTGGACAAATAATTCTCATTTCGGACTGAGCTCGGACTCAATTTTTTTGACACAAGAAAAATTCAGCCAGGCTCGAGCCCAAGTGCTTAGGCTTGGTGGGCCTGAATCAAATTTTTATATCTGCATGTGTATGTTTTTGTAAACATCAAATATATTGAACTTTTTACCAAACTATCCCTCTTTTTGTAAGTATGTACCAAACTGTCTCTGTATGATAATTTACTACCAAAAACTCCCTTTCGTTAACTGAGTTAACGCACCTAGTAATTTTCCTGTCGTTAACTCAGTTAACGTGTTGCCAGGGGATACAACTTTTTGCTCAATTGGGGGTGTGAGAAAAAAGTCATCCAATATAGGCCCGCTAACTCCGTTAGCACACGTATTTATACTACTCGCGCTAACGGGGTTAGTGTTCGTAAATGGGACATAAGGGGAGCCTATCCTCCGGTAGGGGTGTAGGACAAAAACCCTAAGTATAGGCACGCTAACCCCGTTAGCGCACCTCTTTATACCAGGCGCATTAACTGGGTTAGCGTGTGTCGATTGGGATTTAATTTATTAAAGCTCTCTATCTCACTCTCATCTCACTTTACTCTTTCCGAAAACCCAGTTCAGGCGCTTGTTAACCCAAACCTCCAAACCTTAGTCTTCGATTTGGCCCTATACCCATCCCAATCTCTCCAAATTTTTACTAAAATCTCTTCTTCACTGGCGAATATCTCATCTCACCCAAGAAATCTCCCAAAATATTGGTGAACCCATAAACCCTTTTTCCCAAAATTTCCGAAGTAGAGGATATGATCTGCAGCGGCGAAGTCGACTTCGATCTTCAACCCCACATTCGTTTGTAAGTGGTCTTCAACCCTAAATTTATGGTAAAGATTTTTTTAGTGATTTTGGGTGAAGGGATTTGAAAATTTGGGTTCATTTTAAGGTTATATTTGCATTATACATATATTTGCATTATACATATATTAAATATGGGTATAATTGTGGGTTCATTTAGTTTTGTACTTTATAAATATATGAAATTTATGGTTAAATATGCACTAGTAGATTTAGTGTTTGGTTTGCACTTGTAAATTAGCATTGATAGATTTAGGTTTAGGTTTTAGTTTGCATTGATAGATATATAAATTTGCATTGATAGAATTGATAAGTGCATTGATCAATTTGTGCGTGAATGATTTTGGTTGTAAAATTACCATTGGACGTGATAAATTTGCATTGTGTAATTAATCATAATTAAACCTATATTGGAATGGACGTTGTGAGTAATATTGTTTGACAGTGAAATTTTGGAAATTAGACATTGCTAATTGTGTAATTAATTTATAGCGATTTTAAGTTAAATTTATGAATATATATTATCAAACATGTAGGATTGTATTTGATATAACATGTGGCACGGATAATGGGTAATATCGAAGAAGGGAGTAGTACTCGACCTCAACCCGGAAAGGTCCACGGACATGTCATGGTCAACCTTCCAAAAGAACGAACCGTAGTGGACAGAGATGTACCAATGTAAGATTATAAATATCATACGTTCAATTTTAACATCAATAAAATTATAAATTTGTATGTTGAATTTAAATTTTTTTTTGGTGTAGGACGAGGTTGGTCCTTCTTCTCCGGCCACTCAAATGGACCCGTCTCCTCCTCCTCCAAATCAACATCGACCTTCTTCTCCATATAATCAACCAGGCCCATCTTCTTCCTCGTATGTTCCTCCGGTGGTTCCCGGTCTGATCGACCCAAAGCTGTTGACTTTACAAGGTCAGCATCGCTCTAAAGATGTTTAGGAAGGAAATTCTTCCGAGTGTAATTTTAGGGGACACGGCACGTTGGAGATGCATCCCCATATACATGAGATATTACAATAATGTGGGTTATACGGCATAGGGTTGATGAGCTCCATTAAGGCAGACCGACCCTTATTAATAGCCCTTCTCGAGAGATGGCGTCCCGAGACGCATAGTTTTCACTTGCCGATCGGGGAGACGATAGTGACATTGCAAGATGTTGCTGTAATAACGGGTCTGCAAATTGATGGAGAGACCGAACTGGCACAATCGACTTTGAACCAGAGTTCATTATCCACGAGTATCTCAGTGTACAGGTGGATCGATCGGCCCTTGTAGGCAAATCTTTGAGGCTGAAATGGTTGAAGGAAACATTTTCCGGTACGATGACTAATACCTCAACAGAGTTGCAAGTACATTGTTATTGCCGGGCGTACATAATGACACTATTCAGAGGTGTGATCTTTCCAAATTCCTTCGGAGATTCCGTTCCATTAATGTACCTACCACTAATCGCCGATCTTGGTGGAGTTGGGGGGTACTGTTGGGGAAGTGCTGCATTGGCCACATTGTATAGAGCCTTGTGCAATTGCTCTCTTGGTGCCAAAAAGATGAACAGACCAATGTTGATGCTACAGGTTTGGAGTTGGGAATGACTACACATTGGCCGATCCGTTATCACAAAGCAGTAACCAAAGTGGGCGAGTCTTCCCGAGAACGAGAACATGAAGCCACTGCAAGGTGTGTATTGGACGGGTTCATTGACGTGGAAGGCTAGCCCTAATAGATGTCTCTCATATTACCGGGATGAGCTTGATCACTTGGCAGAAGAATGTGTTAAGTGGCAACCATATACGGAGGAACGTTTGGCGAGATTGCCTCCAGTTTGTACCTCGGCTCCTCAACTGTAGTTGACAAAAGCACTGCTTATCCACTTTGGTACATTTGAGGCCTATTTTCCGGATAGAGTACTTCGTCAGTTTGGGTTGCGTCAGAATATACCGGTCCATCAACCGTACAATACCGATCTACATAGTGTCACCGGTATGGGTCGACAAGCAGCCCATGATTGGGCAGCTTCATTGCACATACACGTGGATATTTGGAATCATCGTCTTGATCACGTAATTGCTAATATTCCACCGTTCGGTGCGTCGTCTCATGTCACTTACATGACGGGGTATAGGAGAATGACTTACCTTTACATTTTCCCAACAAGTCAATTTCCAGCCGAGGTCGAAGTACCGACACGAAGACTTGCCGCCGATCTAGCAGACACCTACTATGTTAATCTGCCAATGTTTCAACCGAAGGCACCATTGCTTCGGAGTGTTGTAAGTTTTATGTCCATATTTACTTTGAATTCATTATTGCGTCTAATTATTCAATTTATTATCACGTTTCTTTTGTTTTTATGTAGATGGCCCAAACATGGATTCAAGCTAAAGAATTGGCGAAAGTATTGAAAAGTAATGTAGCCGAACCGTTGAAGGTATTCGCGCGTAAAATTGTTGAGTCATGTCGAGTACAAGCAGATCTCATCGGCGAAGGAACCAGAATAGATGCGATCTTGTCCGGTCCCGTGCACCAAACAGGTCGGCGGAAGACAACGGATACAAAATCTCGTCCACGTCCAATTATACACGTAGAAAGACAGCGAAGAAGAAGGGATCCATCTCCACCGATTGATGAAATCCAAGAAGAGGAAGAAGAAGAAATAGACGAAGATAACATTCCCCTATCCGGCTTAACTCAAGCTAGCCCAAAGCATCCTAAACGTGCAAGGAAACGTCCAAATCTTTTCACCACTTCATAAGTAATTTTTTGTTTATGTTACAGATTTTTGTAATTTGGTTGGAATTTGAGGTAGTTTATGTATGGGTGAATGTTGGCTAAAATTTGGGGTATGGCTAAATGTTGGCTGAATGTGTATGTATGGCTGAATGTGTATGTTGGCTGAATGTATGGCTGAGATTTAAGTTTGAGAGGTTTGTGTTATGTTGGCTGAGATTTGAGTTTGAGAGGTTTTTGTTATGTTGGCTAAGATTTGAGTTTGAGAGGTATGTGTTATGTTGGCTGAATGTGTTATCTTTTGTGTTACAGACTTTTTACATGTAAATCTGAATTTGAATGTTGGCTCAATTTTGGAGATTTTACATATAAGGCTGTGTGTTTGGAGATATGAGTTTGGCTCAATTTTTGGAGATTTGATATTGTAGAGATTTGTAGAGATTTTGGCTGGGAATGTGTTCATATTTGTAGAGTTTGGCTGCATGTGAAAGGATTTGTGAATGTATTGAGGTATCAGTTTAAGATATTTACTAGTCTGTTTGTGAAGATTTGTGCACACATTAACTCAGTTAACGGTCTTGGTAAAAAGAGGCACGTTAATTAGGTTAACGTGTGTAAGTATATCAAACTTCCAGATAGTTTCAATTTTCTGGAAAATTTAAAATCTCAACAGTCGTTAACTCAGTTAACGGTCTTGGTAAAAAGAGGCACGTTAACTGAGTTAACGTTTGTGAGTATCTCAAACTTCCAGATAGTTTCAACTTTCTGAAAATTTTGAAACTCAATAGTCGTTAACTCAGTTAACGGCCTTGGTAAAAAGAGATGTTAACTGGGTTAACTTGTGTGAGTATATCAAACTTCCAGATAGTTTCAACTTTCTAGAAAATTTGAGATCTCAACAGTCGTTAACTCAGTTAACGGCCTTTGTAAAAAGAGGCACGTTAACTGGGTTAACGTATGTGAGTATATCAAACTTCCAGATAGTTTCAACTTTTTGGAAAATTTGAGATCTGAACAGTCGTTAACTCAGTTAACGACCTTGGTAAAAAGATGCTCGCTAACGGGATTAGCGTGTCTATACTTTGGGATTTTTTCCCTACATCCCTCTTCAAGAGTAGTCTCCCCTATTGTCCACCTATCACGCTAACCTCGTTAGTGCGAGTGGTTTAAACAGGCAAGCTAACGGAGTTAGCGTGTCTATAATTGGTGGGTTTTTTTCACAAACACCCAGCTGAGGGAAAAAGTGTTATCCCCTAACACACGCTAATTGAGAAAACGCGAAGAAAATCACTGGGCGCGTTAACTTAGTTAGCGACAGGAAGTTTTTGGTATTAATTTTTCAAACAGGGACAGTTTCGTACATACTTACAAAAAGTGGGATAGTTTGGTAAAAAATCATATATATTTATGTACGATTTTTTTTAAAGAGAATATTCATGTATGTAAGTTGAAATGAGTGTTAAAGTTTATAGATAGGAAAATTATGTCTTGTATATAAAATTAAATGAAAATAGACAAATAAGATGTTAATTACTATAAAGTTTATAGTAACCCTATTATTGTTAATTTTTTTATCATATATTATTGATATAATTTTATTTTATGGGAAAGTTATATATTAGAACATGCATAAGTAGTTCGGGCCTAGGCCCGAACCTATTTTCGAGCCTAATTCGGGCACGAGCTCAGGCTTAACTTTTTTAAGCCCGAAGAAAAATTGGGTTAGGTTCGGTTCTATATTTTCAACTTTGGGCTCGGGCTCGGGCCTATATGGGTCCGACCCAAACCCAGCCTGTTGCTTGCCCTACTCATGAAGATGTTTTAAAAGATAGTGCTCGAATTTAGCGGAGTCTGCCATTAAAGATGAGATGAACGCCTTGATTAGGTGTGGCATCCGGGCTGATCGGGCCGGCCTAGGCTGGGGAGAGGGAAAGGGGGCCCGACTTGGCCCTTGTCCCCTGGCCTCTAGCTTGGGGGCCGGGCTGGGCCTTCACGGGTTCACGGGTTAGACGGGTTATCACTTGTTAAGGAGAAAAAAAAAATCTCAATAAATTATCAGCCAAGCCAAGTCAAGGGGACAAAGCCAAGAGGTCAAATCTCAATAAACAAAACCCTTGTCATCTGCTTTTACTTCTCTTCTCTTCTTCTTTTTCCTTCTCCAGTCTTGTCCTTCGTCTTCTTCTGCTTATGCTTCTTGGTAAGATATTAATAGCTACAAAACAAACTACAAAACAAGTAATTAATTCCTTAATGAAGCAAAATAAAGAGCAATTTTTAATAAATAGGAAGTGCTTTTAATAGTAAAAAATTTAGGAAAAAATGGCAACAATAGATAAGTAACATTTCATATAAATATTATCAAATTATAATATAAGGGAAATATTTGTATTTAGAGATCGAGATGGCCTTTATTTAGATTGAAGAGAAAATATTGGACTACTATCGTACACTTCTACTTAACCTAAATATAGAATCTCATCCCCCTAAATTTTCCAATTATTTATAATACATGATCCGTAGTGCACTTCTAGTAGATCTTCAATCGTCAATACTTGTTGATCCGTTTTGTGCTTCTGGTAGTAAATCTTGAGTCCTCTCTTCCGCTTTCATCCAATCTTCTGCGCATACTAGCATCTCCAAAATTTTCATTGTCAAGCGATTCCTATTTGAGCTCATTATCCAGCCACCATGAGAAAAGCACTTTCTGATGCAACAGTTGGCACCGGTGTAGTTAGCAAATCTTTAGCCATACGAGAAAGAATAGAAAAATATTTTCATTGATTTTCCAAAAAATAAAACATCAGAAACATCATCAATGGGAGATGGTGCATTATACCAATTCAACTCATTTGAATTTGTTCTTGGTTTTTTTGATTTTATGAGATTTAAAACACTACTAGTTGTAAGACTCTTTCTCTTTGATAATATAGAATAAGAAGAAGAAAAACTAACATTTTGTGTTTGTATAGTATTAGATGAAAAAGTCTATCGTAACTATCATATAAACTAGTCAAAATATGCTCAAATTGTGTAGTAAAAACAACATGATCAAAATCTTGTATTTCATCATGTGGGGCATAATTATAAAAATCTCAATTAAATTTTGTGTCCTCTAACCTAATCATGAGACTCATTACACTAGCAACACAATATAATATAGAATAAAATGGTCATTTACCAAATCTTTAATTGTTGTCATCATAGTAACAATTACAAGTAAAATAGCACTTATTGTAGATGTATATGTTTTGAAAATTGTAATGTAGAATCATTAAAATGTTCTAAAAATTTATACAAACTGGCAAAAAACTAAAAATCATCATCTAACATACAATCTTGCATACCCATTGTAACACAAAATTCTTTAAGATTAATACGATAATGAAGAACAACACCTAATAAATCATAAGTAGAAATCCAACGATGACTAATATATTTAGAAAAATGTTTCAGTACAATTCTCCTAAGTTGACACCAATCATGAAAAACTTAATATATTGGACCACTCAAGGTAATAAAATGAACACAATTTCTCATTGCCTCAATTTTATCATGTCTATATTTTGGTGCATCTTCTAAACAAAAATTTAAAATATGACAAGCACACCTAACATGAAAAATATCCGGTTATAGAGGATCTAAAGTAATATTCAAACTAGCGATTGTCATAGTATTATTAGAGGCGTTATCAAAACCAATAACAAAAATTATATCAAAAATATCGAAATTATTACATGCATCCATGATGTGTGTGAGAATTATTTCACCCTTATGTGGGTACCTAATCAATCCGAATGAAATTATCCTCTTTTGAAGTAGCCAATCGGAATCTGTCCAATGACATGTTACACACATCATTGATACGTCGTTCACTCCTACCATTCCATTCGATGTCAAAGAAACTCTAGTTTTTATTAATGTTAGTGTTGCTACTAAAAATCCTTAGTCTTATTGTAAACTAATTTACAATCTCCCTTAACTACATTTCTAGCCTTTTTTTGTAATGAGAATTTAATGCGATTTATGCAAAAGTCTCTACATTCTTACTTTTACCAAACGAATAAGGTAATTCATTCCCTACGAATGATATCGTGATCGTAGCTATGACTATCTACTTGACCGGTCCTAGGGTGTGTCTTTTGTTATGTGAGATTGTCCATAGAAATTTTGGGTTGACATTTATTTAAGTGACGTTTTCCGATCCTATTTTAAATTTATAGGGTGTTTTCTTACAAATTTTTAGTCCTACACTCTGATCTTTTTGTGAAGGGACATAATTAAAATATTTGTGTACTTCGGAATGTTCCCTATTGTTTTACGGGATTGAGAAGAGTCTTGATCCGATTGTTGTGGTTGTTCTATGTCTTCTATTACTACATGATTAGTGTGTGTTTCATGAAAATTGATAATACAATCATAATTCATAAATGTTTCTTCACTATCTACATATGGAATTGGAATTGATTGAATGTGACTTCTACTAGTAGACTTTTTGGTACTATGTCTACCGTGTGATCGATTAGAGACCATCTAATTAAACGAAGAAGAAATATTTCAATAAAACAACAACAATTAAATGAACAACTAGTGTATGTTTACCATATTAAAAAAATTACAACAAAACACAATCTAATTAAGAGAAATAGATTAGAACAATCAACAATGCTAATTCTAAATATTAAACAAATACTAAAATACCGTACGAGTATAGAATGTAGATTGTAGTCTTGTAGTTTGAAGAATGAAAGTAGAGAGAGTTGAGAGCTTCTAGTGTTGTTATTGATCGGTGTTGATTTTTGTTGAATGTTGGTGATTTGTTGAGACTTAAGAGATATTAGAGAGAGTTGAGTAAATTTGTGAAGAGAATTGAATGAAATGAGGTTGTATATATAGATTATATATATATTTCAAATTTCCAATACCCTAAAAAATTCTAATTTAGATCCAATATAAAAAAAAACTAGCCAATATAGATTCGTTGGGAGTAGTTTAGTGATTAGAAAATTCTAATTTTAAATTTTACAAAAAATCAAAAGAAAAAAAAAATGAATGAGAGGCTTGTACTCTCCGCCTCTATAGTTTCGTTGAATTTTGAATGCAAAGCAGGTGAAAACAAAAATGTGACCTATACTACATCAGTCCTATATAAATAAACAAACCCCTACACTACATTTCTCATTAAATATTAAATAAACAACCCCCTAGTCTCTTCATTTTGTTGAAAGCAAGCTCAAAACAAAACCCACTCATTCTTTGGCGAAATCGAAGGCACAACGAACGAAAGAAGCACCATGGCCCGCCGGTTCGGCCCGAACCGGACCGTGCCGGTTCAACCTGATCCCGATTCAATCCGGGCTGGGCCGCAACCAGGTCAGGCCACCGCAGGCTTTTGATGACGGAATGTGGAATTGGCCAATCCCGAGTAAAGGTGGGGTTCGGGGCCAGTTTCGAACCGAATTGGGGCGGGCCGGGCCGGGTTGAGACCCGTGTGGGCCGAACCAGGGCCAACCCGAACCTGATGTTATCCCTATCCTTGATACATAACCAAACTTGGGAGTTAACCATGTTACCTGCAGGGAAACGTGCTCTTATGAACAAGTAGATTTTCAAAATAAAGGATAAGGCAGATGGTAGAAAGAGATACATGGAGAGACTTGTTGCTAAAGATTTTCTCAAAAAGAAGGTGTTGATTACAGTGAAATCTTCGCTCTAGTTGTGAAGATGACTTCAATTAGGGTTTTGCTCTGCATAGTTGCAATGGAAAATATGTGCTTAGAGCAGTTGGATGTCAAAACAGCGTTCCTCCATAGTGATGTAGAAGAAGAGTTGTATATGAGGCAACTCACAGGTTTCGAAATACAAAGAAAATAAGACATGGTTTGTCTACTGAAGAAGAGTCTATATGGGCTCAAACAAGCACACCGGCAATAATATTTGAAGTTTGATTGTTTTATGAGAGAAAAGAGATTCGAAAGGTGCGAATCAGATCATTGTGTCTCTATGCACAGGTATGACGAAAATGACACGGTAATTTTTGCTTTATATGTCAATACCATTTTGTTAGCAGGTTCATGTATGGAGAAAATTAATGATGTAAAATATTTGCTAGCTTCTCATTTTATATGAAGGATTTATGTGATGAAAAACAAATTCTCGACATGAAAACCAGTAGAGGCAGACAGAAGAAACTATGGTGGTCATAAGCGGACTATGTGAAGAAAGTATTAAAACAATTCAATATAGATGGTGCGAGGCCAGTTACTTGTCTCTGGGTGCACACTTCAAGCTACCTATGGACTTGTGTCCTACATCGGATGCAGATGTGGAGGAGATGACTGCAGTCCCTTATGCCTCAGCCATTGGTAGACTTATGTATGTGATGGTGTCTACAAGGCCAAATATCGCACATGTAGTGGGAGTTGTTAGCAGATACATGAAGAATCTAGGTAAAGAGCATTGGTATGCAATGTAGTGGATACCAATGCTTGCAGGTATTTCAGATCATTCTTTATATTTTGGAGGTGATTCTTTGCATAAATATGGTTACGTTGATGTGGACTTTGTGGTGATCGTGATGGTTGTAGAAGTAATATAAGGTATGTGTTTACCGTTGGAGGTACAGTTGTTACTTGGGCTTCATGGTTACAAAAAGTTGTAGCATAGTCAACTATAGAGTTAGAGTATATGTCACTTACAAAGTTTTCGAAGAACATGTTGTGAATTTCGGAACTCATGGGTCAGTTGGGTAGAAGGCAACCTATATGGAATCTATGGTGTGACAGTCAGAGTGCAGTATTTTTGGCAAAGAACCTGGCATATCATGGTAGGACTCGACACATTCACATGAGGTATCACTTTATCAGGATGAAAGTTGAAAAGAAGTGGTTGAAGCTATCGAAGATTCTTGCACTAAGAATCTGGCGGACATGCTCACAAAGGTAATGGATGGCAATAAGCTACAATTTTGCAATATTGCAATCAGATTATCTCTATGTTAATGGTTGAAATTTGTGGATCCAGCACACGATATACAAGGGTTTGAAGAAGACGAGAAAAGTGCAGCAAAGTGGCAGCAAGAGCAGCCACAATAGGCAAAGCAAAGGAATTGACAGTCGACTACCGATATGAGCAGCCGACCCTCAAACAGATGGAAGGAGCAATCAACTGCCAGAATGGCAGTCGACCGCTCAAACTCTCTGTTTGCTCGAGGTATGATTGCAGTCGAATGTCACTTTTAGCAGTCGACTGTGACGTAATACTATATATATGTATGGTGTACGATTATTAGGGTTAAGTAAATGATATTCCAAGTGAGAAAGAGAGATCTAGTAGTCGTTCTTGCGAAAATGAGTAGAAGATAAACTCTACACCTTGGTGGTGAATTCTTAAGTGATTGTAACATGTTTCTCTTCATTATTTCTAATGAAAATTGCAGAAGTTTCTCCAGTGAGGAAATAACCATTGCATTGGGTGAACCTTAAAATTTTTTTTGTGTATTCTTGTGTGCTTGGTTTGTTTGTTTGTTTTCGTTTCTTTGATTAATTATATTGTTTGCATCTCAAATTGGGTTATTCCGCATTAAACTCAACATCATTTGCACGTGAGCATTTTACTAGTATTATTAAAAATTATTAACTGAACATAATTAATGAGGCATTAACTCTTTTGTATCTAGAAGGTTACCTGAATTTCTCTTGTTGGTACAGCCGAGAATTTCTTAGAATTTTTGGAACTTATGTGAAAAGAGGTGGGAAAATCAGTAAGAAAATTGAACAAATTGGGAGGAAGTTTTTGGATTCTCTTTGCAATTTTGCTGCAAATACAGACAGTTTAAACCGAAACATATAGGGTTTAAACAAATAATAAAAAACAAATAAATATTGCCCAAAATATGAGATGAGTACAAGTATTGGCCCACAAGAAATCGGTATTTTTTCCAAAATTCTCTAAGTATTATACTTAATTGTTATATTGTGAGTGCGACCATTAATTTGTTTTGACGTATTTAAGAGCACTAGCTAAAAAATAACAATTGAATCAATAGTTTATAGTTTATACTATATACCCCACTAAAAACAACACTAAAAAGAGTTTGCATGTCACTCGAAAGAAGGAAAAAATAGATAAAAGTTTGGTATAGATGTATATGGATACTGCATGCATATTCGGTTAACGAGCAGAAAGTAGTTCGAAGTTAAATCTTTCTTAAATCCATATGGATAGTTTATTCTTATCTTTATATCATACACTTATCCATCCGTCGATATAGGAGAAAGTGACATGCTGGTGCAAAACTATTGGCGTCTTCCTTCCAAAAATAAAAAATTAAATTAAATTAAATTTGGTGTGACATGCAACTGTATTCAACCAGTACATATCTACATAATAAATCAATAAATCGAAGGTAATTTAAAATTTTAAAAAAAATTATTAAGTGGCTCTCATTCAATTGAAACAAAATCAATAGCTTACATTCACTCTTTCAAATGATATTTTTTCCCCCAAAATTTTCTTCCCAAAACAAAATTCTTCCCCCCCCCCCCCCCCCCCCAAAAAAAAATATCATCACTTTATTACTCTGTCTCTCTTCTCTCTTCACTTTTTCACGAGAGAGAGCAATGCTCCATTGAAAATGCAAATATTGTGAAAACTCGTGAAAATCACCTAGGACATTGTTGGGAACAACGGCCTAGGTTATAATGCATTATAACCAATACCGTTTGTTGTTTTCATGCTTTCAACGCTACAATAGCGTTTTCAATGGAGCATTGCTCATATATATATCTAGAAATTTAGATTTTCAGATTTTAAGTTTGTAAATTTTCGGATTTTTCTGATTTTTTACTGCTTCTTTTGATTGCTCGTGTAGAAAAATTTACTGAGTTCTCTGGTTGATTTCTAATGCAATGGAAGATTTAAATGAATATTTTCTTGGGTAAATTTAAACCTCTAAAATTACATTGAAAGTAGTAAATATCTCCTCAAAAGTTAAATTTCATCATTTTGTACCCTCAAAGTTTTAAATTGAATTTTACGCCCCGTTAAAATTATTTTTCAAATATGTTGATGGAGACATGTAATTTTATTTACAACTAATTGTTGTCTTACAATTCAAACTTGAGCTACATAAACTCCATGATGAAAGTTTTAGATTCATGCATTCAAAAGGTTGGAAAGTAAATATTCCCAATGGGAGCGGCGACTCTTGGAAAGTCAAAGATGGTGGCGAATATGGAAGCAATGTTTTAAATATCCCCGATATATCCAATATATCGACCGATATATCTGGTTGGAGAGTAAACTGAAAGAACATACTTATATATTTAGTATATGTCTTTTGGGAGAATATATCACCGATATATCTGTTCAAAAAGGTTTTTGATTTTACGGGTTTGAATCAAATCAAATCAGAAACCATTATCCATACCAACCCAATTGACCCCAATAAATTTTGGTAAGTTTGAAATGATTATTACAATTTCAAACATTATCAGTTTGCTAGGATTCCTATAAGTTGTTCTTTTCTTTAGTTTCGATTTAGGTATGCCAAACTTTGTAATGATTTCTATTTCTAAAATATATATATTTCTTTTGTTTTATTTGACTTTTTAATTTTATTATGCTATATTTTAGTTCATGCATATGTATGTTTGGCATCATATAATTTATTGTATATAATTAATGTGCAATATTTAGTATTAATACGTGCATAATTCATGTGTGTTCATTAATCCATTTAATTTCATAATATTTTTGTTATTTATGTGATAAAAATTTGAATGCTATGTATGTACATATCATTTAGATTATATTTAGGATATTTTTTTCTATCCTACATAACAACGCGAAATATTTCGTTATCCCGATATATCCTACGAAATATCCTGATAGACACAAAAATTCCTAGGCTGACACAACACCAATATACGACATTTAAAATCATGTATTGTAGTAAGCAAATGGAAGCCAAATTAATGGTGATTGAGGATGAAGGGGATAGCAAGGTGGGGGAGGATTCGGAGACTGATTCCGTTCCAATTGTAAGGGAGACATGTGTGCAGAGAACAGATGAGAGAAGAGGATACAACAGTCAAGCTCTTGCGAACGATTCAGTTCAGGCTAAGAAACTTGGAGACCCGTCTTAACCAGGTATCACTTTCCCTGTTCTTCGTAATCCTATTAAATCCTCTGATTTCTTTAATTTTGATGAATCATGTTTTGAATCTTCATTACTTTATCTTCTAAGTTTGGGGTTTATTCAGGTAATGATGAGCAGATTAATAATGTGTGCATGATGAGGCATTGGGCTATGGGATCTGAGAGGTTAGTAGTCGGGTAGTCCTTAATGAATCACACCTTTTGGAATATTAGATGGGTGAACGATGGTGAGAAACAATGTAGAATCTCTGATTCTATCAGTGGTATCAACCCAGAGACAAAGATTGAAACAACGATTCTGCCTCAATTTACAAGAATTGGTGGCAACTGTAATACCCCGCAAAATAGCATATCATAATCCATGCACAGTTGAGAATTGCTCGCGATTATATATTTTTTCTAATAATTGTTATTTTTTATTAAGAAATTTCAGATATATTAGCCATTCTAAACCCAATGAGGTGTACTTGGGATATCTTCTTAATTAAACCGTGGATTTGCCCCGATTGTTTTGACAAGACAATTTTCGGGGGAAAATAATAATTTTTATAAAACATATGTTTTTATAAATTTAAATTATTTTATTATGAGTATGTAGACAGATGTCTATATACATGTGTTTGATTGGACCGTATTGGATCATATATGATATACGACCTATAATTATTTTGAATGTGTGTGTCCAGATATATATTCTATAAGTTAAATACTTGAATGTATTTTTATTATTTTGCATTAGGGCTAGGGTTAGGGTTAAGGGTTACTATTTTGACCTAAGATTACTTGACCTAACTTAGGGTTAGGAACCCTAACATCATGATGATCATGGCTTGGACCTTGATGAGATCCAATGGTGGAAAGTTAGCCATGTTGATTTCTTCATGAAAGAATGAGAAGAGTGTGGAAAGTTCTGGTTGTGTATGTTGGCTTTTCATCCAACCATCCAATCTGTTCACCCATCCCCCCTCCATCTCCACCCTACACCTCATCACACCACCCTAAACCTCATCACACCACCCCTACCCCCACCCACTCCAAATCCGGCCACATAACCCCCTCCCCTTCCGTCTATTCTTCATTTCTCCAAACTCCTACTCCATTTCACTCTCTTTTTCCTTCTTCTTCTTCTTGCACAGTTTCAGAAAAAATAAGAAAAAAAAAGGAAAGATAGAAGGGGAAGAGAACAAGTGAGAAAAAGTGAGGGCTTCATTGAGACCAAAGAGGAGGAGCAAGGAGGGGAAGCTAGCAAGCAAGCTAGTAGGAGCCCTCTTGTGACCATAGATGTAGGTGATCTCTAAAACTCTAACTTCGTATTAATTTATTTTTTGGTGTAAAATTCGTATATAGTAGTAGCTAAGAACTTGGTTACCATGTATGAGTATGTGACTTGCTTAGATAAGATGAATTTGTATGGTAGAACAACTCTTACCAAGATTTTGTTAGAAGAGCATGTATGAGATGTGTGAGTTTGGGATTTTCTAGTTCACAAACGGCTTGGAATTTTAGACTAAAATTCCAATGACTTGTTATGCTATGAATCTAGAGCATGCATTATTTTTTTCATAATATTTGGAGTCCGTTTAGTATCCCAAACACTGACTTCATTTTCGGACAGAGAGCAGATTGGAAAACTGCTGTTGAGTAAAAATATGGTGTATCTTTCAAAAATCATAACTCAGTATTGGTAGGATATTTTAAACTCATTTTTTTTCTAGATGCTCTTGTATGTGTCTAGGACTATAGTTTCAAATTTTACATTTTTATGAGATCATCTGATGCCTCAAAAAAATTTCTAAGTTACAACTGGTCTAAAAGACAGAAGCTGAATCTGTCTGTTTTGAGACTGAAATTAATCTATTCATAAATACTTGTGTGTGCATGATATTGCAATGAAATTTTTGCAGTAGCTTTTAGTATGAGTCTACATCATGATTTTCAAATTTTAGAATTTTTAGATAGCATTTGATGGAGTTTCAAAAATAAATTGTATAAAGAGGTAGAGACCCGTCTAAAAAGTAGAGAGAATTTTATTTTATGTTTGAATAGTCATAACTCCCTGTGTATTATGAATCTAGATGCAATTTTTGGATACAATTGAATGGTATATGTGTAGTTTCAGAATCTCAAATTTCATGAGTCTTGGACTTAGGGTTGATTTTTTATTTAATTGTAAAGTAGATCAGGTTCAGCTTTAGCTCAAGTTAACTAGTCTATGAATATGTGTTATGTGTTAAGAATTTGGAAGAATGATTAACTACAGATTTGTAGTGGAGAGTCATAGCTTTCCAAAACATCTAGAATCATATAATTCCAATTTTTTGTTATAAAGTTATGATTTTTCTAAGATTGTGGCAGATCTAGTCTTAGTCGAGACCGTGTTTGTTAAATGAATCAATTTTTCTCTGTATGTGAACCTGATAGAAATTGGAATTTTAGGACTTTAATGAATGAATCTGAGGATGTGTTCAACTAGGAAGTTTTAGTAGAAACTCTTACCTTTCCACAGAACCTGGATTTGTGTCTTTCTGATGAGCGAGTAGGTTTTTATTCCATCGACAAGGTGCAGCCAGTGTATGGGGAGTACACGGGTTGATGATTCAGAGACCTTTTAGAGCAATTAGATGGATGAATCGAATGCAGTAGTCAACTAGAAAGTTGTAGCCTTGTAATACCCTGACTTTTCAAATTTAATGAAAAATTATTTTATTTTGCACATAGTGTGCACGTGCAATATTTTGGTTGAATTAAATCTTATAATTATTTTCATTGTGATGTGTATAAACATTTAAATATGTGTTCTCAAGTTATTTTATACAAAAGCCTTTTTCTTTAAATAAATAGAAAGCCTTATTTTAATTAGATTAAAAGGCCTTTTTCTTAAAGCCCAAAATGTAATTTATTTATTTTATTTTAAATAACTATTTTGGCCCAAAACTAAAGCCCATGGATTAATCTATTTTTTTTATTCAACTTGTCATGTAGAAGACAATTTAAATACTATTTTATTTTTGTACAAAATTTAATGTACAACTTTTTGGATCAAGTGGCATGCACGTGTATTGCACGTACACGTGCAACATGCACAAAAAGTGCTAGGCCGGATTGTATTCTTTTGGAGGGAGATTTAAAAATTGTAATGGTGATCATGGTGGTGGTTATGTAGATGTGGGTAGTTATTGCAACACCTGCTCTAATCTTGGCCCTCCATCCTACAACCAACTAGTTAATCTTAGCCCTTCATTCTATTTAATTTCTAGTATAAATACCCCCCTCCATGGCTAGTTATTCTTGTGCCTTTTAATCCTTCCAAACCTATAGTCTAATAGCATTATTTAGTAGTTAGTTGTGAGTTAAAAAGATTGAGAGCATTGTGTGGGATTGTGCTTGCTTTCAATCAAGGAGAAGAAGGAGAGGCTGGCCATTCCAAGGAGGAGCTCGGTTAGTGCTTGTGGAGCATGTGCGCGCATCATCTAGGAGGAGGTGCATCTCGTCACAAAGGACCTTTGTTGCTTTTGTGTTTGTTTCTCTCCATACAAGGTGGGTAAAATTCTCCATATTTCTAAAGTAGAATTGCTTGTTAGAATGAATGAATGATAATGGGTTTAATTTTCCTTAAGAATGATGCTAGTATGATATTGAGACATGATGCATGGAAAATACTAATAAGAATGCATGTTTAATTGGAAAGTTAGTTTATAAATTGATTGGAATGATTATGAATAACTTGTATGTGGATTTATTTATTAAAATTGAGTTGTGGGTAAAAATTTCCCTATTCTTAAAGTAGAATTGCATGCTAGTTTAATTGGAAATTTAAAGTATGAAATTGATTAAGAAAGAGCACACTTTAATTTGAAAAGAATGACTTTCTTGAACGATTGAGATGTGAACATGCAAATTGATAAGTGGTTATATATATTGTGACATAAATTGATTTATGAAACCACATTGTTACTATCAAAGAACTACACTCAAAGTTAGTAGTTTTACCATTTCATGTGTTAAATAGACCCTTTATGTTGATATGGGTATGAATAAATTCAAATATGAGTTGTATGTAGATAAATGACTAAAATCAGTGGATTAATGTGAAATGTATTGACAAAAAGATTAGAATACTATGAGGCAAAGAAACATCAAAAAGAGGACAATAGTAGTGCTAGAATGTATAATTTGGGTTAATGGTTTGAAAATATGTTTTTATTATCACAAAAATTATTTTGCTCACACTGACATATGAATTATGAGAGGGAGAATTATTCTGGATTTATACAGTATAATTTGATGAGAGCAAAATGAAAAGAAAGCTAGTTGAACATCGAAATGTTCTAAATAACAGGGACTGTGGATTAAATAAAGTTAGAATTATACTTATGACAACTGAGCGCGTAGCTCAAGTGGTCTTGCAGTGCGGTTGGGTCCTCTGTGTTGAACGGTTCGATTCCCCTTAGCCGCATATATATTCTCACATTTTGTGTAAACATATAAAATACCAACAGATAGTGATAAATACCCTTTTGCCCCTCTTTGTATCGCTGGCACAGTTCGGCCTAGTGGCGGGTGCTCTTGGCTGTGTTCTCCGTGTGCCTGGGTTCGATTCTTGCTATCGGCAAGTATGAAAAAAATGGTTTTTTGGGTTTTTAGGTGTCCAAAAATTGTGGAAAAAATATGGTTATTCTCATAAAAATATAAGGGACTTTATAAAAATAATTTGGAGATTATTTGAATAAAATAAACTATGGTTTGTGAATAAAAAGCATAAATAGAACTATGGTTCTAGATTATACACTTTGTGAAAAATTATAACTTATAAGAATAATTGAAATGAAGTATTAGAAGATGATTTGGCAAAAAAAAACTTTGTGGTGTGATATAATGCAATTTATTCTCACTTGAGAATAATGTGGAAAAATATGAAGTATGATTATTCATTAGTGATGTGAATTTCAAATGTGAAATTATTAATTGATAAAGTGCATGAGTTCATGTATGGTTGTGGATTAATGAATGAATTAGAGATCATGTTAATGCAAAAAGAAATTTGTTGGTTATGAATATGAATTTTGTGAGTTATAAGTGCTCAAAAGTGGAAATTGTGAATTTGAATTGAAATGAAAGAGTAGCTAAGTCTCTCCCGGCATTTGGAAAGAAATGAAAATGAAATATTGAAATGAAAGACCAAGGTTGGTCATGTTGAATAAATTAATAAGTCCGGTTTAGTGGAGAGGCTAACTCTAGAGCTTTTGATTTTATTCATGATTCTATTAAATTAAGAATAGTGCATAGTGAAGATGTGATGAAAGTGAGAGAAAACATGAGTATGAGAACTAGAGTTTACGGTGCGGGTGTGTGAGCCACAGAATGCATGCTTGATGAGTCAAGACATGGCGTGGGCACAACTCAGTAATGATCGGACTTTAGCCACGCTTGTGGGATGCTTGGTGACTGCAAGAGGATCGTGTTTAGGGAGGAGGCTGAATTGCCATAGAATGCATGCTTGATGAGTCAAGACATGGCGTGGGATTCCCCTCCAGGGTCCAGGACACGTGCTTGTACTCATAGATCATCTAGGATATTCACCGTAGTTACAGTAGTAGACTAAGTCATGGCGAGGGATTGAACCCTACAAAGATGAAGAACGATTAAGAGGCTTGCCCTTGGACCTATGTAGTATGGGATGCATAGAATCCGAACAAGTGCGCATTAGTGTCATCTAATATAATTAACTGCATTAAGGATTAAGTGCTCAATCACAACACGGCATCAATAGGGTAGTCCCTTTATTTGAAATGTGACAAGTTTGTGTTTGTTAAATATGGAAAATTGAGTTATACTATTTTCGGCATAGAGAGAATGGCCGTGTATAATGTTCGTCGGTTGAATAAACTGACGTACCCACAGTCTTATATGCAGGTAATGACATGTTAAAGGTTAAAGAGGAATGGATGCATAAAGATTATACCATGTTGTTGTACATTTATTTAATTGTTGTAAATTTTACTTCCGCTGTGCAAATGTAAAGTGTAATATGGATGTAAACTCTGATGTAAGATGAAAAGTTTAAATTTCCTTGTAAAATTGTACTAAAGGAAGTGGAAAGATCCTGTAGAACATTTCTAATTCAGTGTATTTGGGATTCGGGGCGTTACAAGCCTAGACTCACAGTTTTCCAGAATGGGTAATATCATGCAATTCCGAATTATATATTGGAAGTTAGGATTTTTACAAGTTCAGCAACCTGCTGTCTTAATCGACTCCAAGCATGTGTTAACTCAGGGAACTGGAGTTCTATAAGGAATTTGAGGGAGTTGTCAACTGGGGGATTGCAGTAGAGTTTTCTACCCTTCTAGAAAACCTAATTTTGTTGGATTCCGATGAGCGTAGTTTGAGTCGCTGCAACTGCTTATTATTGGAGTTTTAAGATGTTTTAAAGTATTATCCCTTCTAAGAACTTCATTTGGGACTTATATGAGATTGTTGTGCTTAGTACTCGTGATGGACACGTGAGTAAGAGAATAGCTATATGGTCGATTTGTGACTGGTGTCTTAATGCCTGTGTCTGTTAATGGCCGGGTATCGGTGTTTGTGTATGTTTACCTTCATTCACAAATTTGTATGCATCTAGTTGGGTGCCAATGGACTACTCGTTGAGATTCACAGCCTGTGAAGGTATTAGAAATTAATGAATAATTTACCATGATTAATTGCTATTTTGACAGACACCGTGCATGATTTGAGTGATAACATGTTTTCAGTAAACTATATTTAATTAAGTTTTCTTTACTGTTTGCTTGAAAACCGAATTGGTATTAGGGGTAATTTCCTATAATCTGACTCATTCTAAGAGCCAGTACTAGGTGGTGTTAACCTGGGTTGTCTCTTCCTGTCAAAGGAAAACGGGCAGTGTCTTTTCAATAGTTAAGAACATGGAAGCCGTATCTCGCTCTGTTAATTCCTGATGTATCTTGATAAGAACAGAATGATCCCTTGTTCTATATTGGTGGACACGAACAGATCATGGTGGATCTTTAGTGCAATGGATATGCTGCGGTATATCTGTAAGTTCGTCACGACTTTTGAGAGATGTCCGATGCAACAATTATTAGTGACAAACAGAGTAGCTCCCCGAATTTTATAACCTCTTCAATCATGTTTTACTTATCAGGAACAGGAAGTGTACAATAGTAGAAGGCAATGCATGGTGAGGGTTCAAAATCCTGAAACTGGAGGAAACGGCTTGATCTGGAACGTATGTAATATAGGATGCATGCGTATTCAGAGTCTTGCTGACATTAAACTAAGTGCATCTGTTTTCTGTGTATTGCGTACTATGCATTAGATTTCAGGTCATGACATACACTGACACTAAGAAATTAGGATGCACATTTCTGTTTTCATTAAAGGTTAATTGTGATTGCAAGTTAAAGATCGTTGTTTCTTATCAGCATTGCATCAGTAGAATTACTGACGTTTCCCACATTTTAGGTATCGGTCCTACCATACAAGCAGGTGCAGAAATAATCAGAGTCGTGCAACGGCAAACTCAAGCCGAGGGGCAAGTCCCAGGGATGCAGATTGACCACTCAGCAGAGTTTCGGCAGTGATCAGCTGATTACCATTCTGGAAGAGAGCTGATAGCCTTACAAGTGGAGTCTATAAATATTTATAAAAAGATGTAATGAGTTAATGTAATTTGTATTCCTTATTCAAGAACAGGACAACAGTTGTAATTAATGATGTGATAATCTTATTTGGCAATAAAAAGGTTTTTAAATTTCCATGTTATTTACTGTGTTGAGATGCATTTGAAGGCAAAGATTTTGGTTATGTCACGGATGTCCGGAAACCAGGATCCGGGGCGTTACAGCAACAGAGTGACTGAATGGCACTTTAAGTCTTCCCTTGGACTGTCTAATAGGATTGCCCTGGGGGGTAACCCTGATAATTTTGAGATCTTAGACACATTTGTGGGGAACTTTTTTCTTTCTATTCGAATGGTGGGAGTAGTTGATAGCTTTGTTGTGTTTATGGTCCCAATTCTTTTGGTTTGCGACATGACTTTTGGGATGAGTTACGTAGTATTCGTGGTAGGTGGGCAGATCCCTGGATTGAGGGCGGTGACTTCAATGTTACTAGATTTAGTGATGAACATAAGGGAAGGGGGGCAATTGATAGGGAGTGTAACACCCCAAATTCCACGAGTTTGATTGCTTCGGGTACTGGATTCACAGGCATCCTCCCGTGGTTCTGATTCATGGCAATAGCATTGAGTGTCTGATAGACCCTCGCTAACTCTGTTTCCAAGTCCAGACCTTCTCCGCTTCTAGCTCTTCTCCCAGCCATATTTTGATCCAAAAGATCTATTAAATTCGAAGTAGAAAACATGAATTTTAAATCAACTCTTCATTTCATTGAATTTCAAACTTTGTACATTCGAATTTAAAACATTTCTGACATCAAATAAAAGCAGTAAGAAGACAAAACATTCTAGTTCCTACGGTTCCTCTTGGCTTCTCGAAGCTCTTCCCGTAGTTCCGCCACTTCTTCCTTCAGTATATCGTACATATTTTTTCTCTTCTCGAGTTTCCAAACACGATGACTGAGTGTTGCGATGCTCTCCTTGCACATCGCACACTGTGCCTGCAGCAGCTCCGCTCTCTCCCTCTGAGTCTCTACCTACCTCTGAAGAGACACAATGAGAAGACTCGGAACTGGTTCTTCCTCATCGGAGGAATCATCAGATGAATCCGGAGGTGGAGTGATCTCTCGGGACTCAGGCCATTCCTCTTTGAATTCTTCAGGATCTTCTTCGTCTGAATCAACTTGCCCGGGTAGTAGTCCTCCTCAACTATGTGCTAGTCATCCCCTCCAGCTGGGTCGAAGTGGTCCGCCATCTTAGAAAAGGAAGAAGAATAAGCATAAATCATAGAGCAACACAAATGTAAGTAACTTACATTTAAATCTCTAGACCCAACACACGCTCTAATGTCCACTCTAATATGTCGTTCCTCATAAATTTATACTACTTGGAAGCGTGACTCTGATACCACTCTGTAACATCCCGAATTTCAAAACAGACTGAATTCGAAGTTCCACAGGATCTTTACACTTCTCTTCGTAAAATTTTACAAGGAATTAAAAACTTTTGTTACATTAGAGTTACATTTACATTATACTTATACAGCAGAAGCAATTTACAATAATTACATGAATAAAAATATACAATATTTGAATCAATCTTTAAGCAGCATGCATACTTTAACCTGGCCAAGCACTTTATCCTACATAGAAAACTGCAGGCGCGTCAGTTGCTTACAACCGACGAAATATTATACACGGCCATCCTCACTATGCCGAAGAGTATAACGATTTTCAATACTTAAACAAACCATAAACTTGATCACAAACAAAGCTACAGAGGGACTATCCTATTGATGTCGTATTGTGTTGTGCACTTAGTCCTTAATGCATTGGTTTACATTATATGACACTAATGCGCACTTGTTCAGAGTCTATGCAGCCCATACTACATAGGTCCGAGGGCAAGCCCTTAACCGTTCTTCATCTTGTAGGGTTCGATCCCTCGCCATGACTTAATCTACTACGGTAACTACGGTAAGTATCCTAGGTGTTCCATGAGTTACGAGCCCACGCCTAGGTGCCCTGGAGAGAACCCCGCGCACTGGCACATGACTCATCATGCAGGCATCCTGTGGTCAATTCACCTCCTACCATAGACATGGCACCACCCGTAATCATTAGATCACTCCACAAACGTCGCCACCAGGACGGTACTCTGGAGTAGTATCAGCGCCCTATTCATGATGCATTATGGGATATCCTGTGAATACTCTCACGCCACCAATCCAATAGCCCTCATACTCATGTTTTTCTCTTACGTTCATCACATCTTCACTATGTATCTAATCCTTATGTATAATTGAAGATCAATATTCTAGAATCTAGCATTACCCCTACATCGCTCTTTCCAATATCAATCATTATCAACAACCCAAACTTTGTCAAAATATCATAATTCTCTTTTCAATACTTTTCATTCTTGCAGATGTAAAGGCTTAGCTAAAAATTCTAGTCTAAGTCCTCTTTTCATATTCATAGAAGCAAGTATTTGTTCACAAAATTTCACATTTCATCAAGTTCTCTTTTTCAACACATTTCCATGCACAACTTGCATATCCTTGAATAAATTTCTTTTTTAATTCTACTCAATAATTTATAAGTGAAAAGAAAAATCTCAATTTGATCCCTTTTCAATAAACCCTTTTTTTTCTAATTTGTTTTGAAGTCATAAAAGAATCAAGTCCAATATTTTTTTCATGAATTTTTATTCTCAAAATTAACTCCTATTTCTCATAAAAGCTCAATTATTTTAAAAAAATATATTTTTTAAAGTCCTTATAATCTCAGAAATATTTCCAATATTTTTCTCAATTTTTCTCATTTAAAAAAAACCCCAAAGAATACCAAAAGCACCAAAAAATCGGATTTTATCTAATCCTTATGTATAATTGAAGATCAATATTCTAGAATCTAGCATTACCCCTACATCGGTCTTTCCAATATCAATCATTATCAACGACCCAAACTTGGTCAAAATATCATAATTCCCTTTTCAATAATTTTCATTCTTGCCGATGTAAAGTCTTAGCTAAAAATTCTAGTCTAAGTCCTCTTTTCATATTCATAGAAGCAAGCATATTTGTTCACAAAATTTCACATTTTATGAAGTTCTCTTTTTCAACACATTTCCATGCACAACTTGCATATCCTTGAATCAATTTCTTTTTTAATTCTACTCAATAATTTATAAGTGAAAAGAAAATTCTCAATTTGATCTCTTTTCAATAAACCCCTTTTTTTTCTAATTTGTTTTGAAGTCATTAAAGAATCAAGTTCAATATTTTTTTTATGAATTTTTATTCTCAAAATTAACTCCTATTTCTCATAAAAGTTCAATTATTTTAAAAATAATTTTTTTTGTGAAGTCCTTATAATCTCATAAATATTCCCAATATTTTTCTAAATTTTTCTCATTTAAAAAAAACCCAAAGAATACCAAAAACACCAAAAAATCGGATTTGATTAACAAGGTGGTCACAGCCAGATTCGAACCCACACACAAAGCCTCAAACAGTGAACAGTCACCAATCTAAACCCCCACGTGCTAGCCAAAAGGGACACAGTGCCCAACTGCTTAAAGGAGAGCATTAATGGGGTTTGAGTTCGGTTCTCGGAGTTAATGAAAAATCAAATTTTTAAATAAAAAGCCTCTGTCGAGACTCAAACCCACACACAAAGGCTGTCGCCGAGCTACAGTAAAGCGCAACTGGCGCCCCCCTCTAACCAGTATGACCATAGTGTCTAACTGATATAAGATTAGATTAAAATGGGTTTATTTCGACTCTCTGTTTATCAAAATTATTTCATTTTTCAAAAGCTCAAAACTTTGTTTCCTCTTCACATAAAGCCATAAAAATTTTCAGAATACTGAGCTTATGTATAATTAACAAACCAGTGCTCTAAAAATATTTTTTTGACATTAAAATATGAATTTCTCATTCTAATTTTATGTTCCATGCCTATAATTTCAATAATTTAATTTAGCAACTCTCTACCAAATTTTTGCATTACAACTTCATTAAAAGAATAATAATTCCTGTTTTTCCCTCTTTTATCCATAACACTCAATGACGTGGTTTCATTCATTGAACTAGTATCACAATAGTTTAATAAGCACAAATTTGATGATTTCATCTACTAATCATTCACAAGCATTTTTCTACAATTAACAGTGTTTCAATTTCACATTTTCATAGCAATAAGGCTATTTTACTACATTAAACATGATTTATAACAAATAGCATGCAATTTATTCAGCATTCACTCAATCATCTACCAAGTCCTTTTTAGAGCCAACAAATGGTTATCTTATTAATGCCTTTAGTATTCTCATTTATCAAAAAGCCCTAGTATGGTGTCTAAGATTAGAAGTATAGAAAAATACCCACCTATTTGAAGAAAAATACTACAAAAGCTCCTAGAATCTCCTTGAATACACGAACGGTCCTTCTCCTCCTAGTTTGAGCCACCACGATCCTCCTTGCACTAGTGAACCCGAGCCCTCTCTTTCCTCTAATGAATTTGGCTGGCCTCCAAGGAATGAACACACACAATCTAGAACACTCTCAATCTTTTTATAACTCTATCTCTCAATCTTTTTATAACTCTATCTCTCAATCTTTTTACTCTCTTATGTATTTTCTTTATTCCTTTTCTCTACCAAATTTTAGTGTATTATATGCATACACAGGGGGGGGGGGGTATTTATACTAATCTTTGGGTGAAATGGAGGGCTAGGATTGAATTAGATAGTTATAGATAAATGGCTAGGATACATTGGAAAGTTGTAGCAACCACCTATGAACAAGTAACCACTTATCCACCTCTCCTATCTCTCCCTCTCTCCTATGCACATCCAGCCAAGGTCAAAGAGTGCACATTGGCACGTACTACTTAATAGCTTGGCACGTACTACTTAAGTAGATTAAATTATGTTTCTGTTAAGAATTTGAGGACTATTAGTCTACTTAATAGCTCCTTTAGAATTGTTACCAAAGTACTTGCAAGTAGGTTGGCTCATGTCCTTCTAAGCATTACCCATGATGCACAAAGCAATTTCATTCGAGGTAGAGAGATAGTGTGGAAAGAATGCATGAGGTCATTTTTAGAGGAAAGCGATCGACCGGCCCTAGGTTCCTGTTTAAGATTAATTTTGAGAAGGCATACGGTATGTAGATTGGGATAGTGTGATAGCGGCGCAGGAAGGTAGAGGCTTTGGGCCAAAGTGGAGGATGTGGATCAATTCGTGTATGCGAGAGAGGGAGGGGGGTGTCAAATGTATGGGTGAATGGTATTAAGGCAATGGAGATTAAGAGTTGGCGGGGACTTAGATAAGGGGATCCTTTGTCCCCTCTTCTCTTTGCTTTAGTCGCGGATGCTCTAGCAGAGATGATGTGTAGAGGGTGGGGAGCAAAGGTCATCATCAGAATTGGTGGCCCACTTATGGACAAGAATGACTCTATCCTTCAATATGCAATCCTTTTTGGGAAGAGAGGACCCACATGAGGCATTTGCAATCAATTGGGCATTGTTATGCTTCGAGGCGTGAGGTTGGCTAACAGTCAATCGAGATAAGAGTATTATTGTTCCATTTGAGAATTTCATTATGGGATGGGATGATAGGATTTAGGGTACACTTGGGTGTGCCATTGTTGAGTTTCCAATAAAATACAAAGGGGTGCCTTTGAGACCAAGAACGCTTACGCGTGGCGATTGAATTCCTTTGTTTGAGATGTTCGAGAAGAAACTAGCTGGACGAAAGGGTAGATACATCTCCTTGGAAGTAGGACCCTAACTAACTTGATAATGTACAACCCGGTTGTGAATCTTATGAGTTTTTATGAGTTGCCAAAATGGGTGACTAAACGCATTGATAGGATCAGGAGAGATTCTCTATGAAAAGGGGCTGAGGAGAATAAAGGAATATGCCTTTTAAATTGGGCGAGAGTGTGCAAAAAGGTGGAAATAGGGGTGATTGGGATCATCAACCTTTGTGAAATGAACATTGCGCTACTTTGTAAGTGGTGATAGAAAATCCACCAAAGACCGGAAGCTGTTTGGGTGCAATGGTTCAAGGATTATAAAATTAGAAAAAGTTGGAAATATGGGTCTCTTGAGAGAAGGCGGAGGGATATCTCAACTCTGGCGTGGTATCTCTAAAAGAGGATCGTTTTTCCACTATAGGACTAAATGTATGATTGGAAATGACAAAGACACTCGATTTTGGGAAGATGTTTGGTGTGCGAATAACTCTCTTGCGTCATTGTTCCCATTACATTATAAGGTGGTACATAAGCAAGGTGTGCTAGTTTGTGAGGTGAGGAAGAGAAGGGAGTGGAGACAAAATTTCAATAGGCACTAGTAGAAAACCTTGCAATAATAATGGATTATTTGCAAGCACCAGAAATTCCTTGTAGTTGTTACTATCAACAACAAATTACTCACAACAAACCTATTCATTGCAAATATTTTGACATCCGCAAGAGATTTTATTCAACCGTTGCAAGTGTTGACAATTACAAGAGAACAATTGCAACAAACAATACTCCATTACCAAAGTAGTAATAAAATATTTATTTTTAAAAATAAATTAGATATAAACACGTGCATTACATAGATATAGTACATAATTTATTTTCCCTCAAAATTTTTCATTTTCCTCTCTTCCCCCAAAATATTTCATTTTATCGCTCTAAAACTCCTAAATCCCTCTCTCCCCAAACCCAATCTCTAAATCCTCCTCTACCCGCTGCCGTCGCCCCCCTCTTCCCTGCTATCTAATGGCGACTTCAAGTCTATTCCCTTGTCGCCTCCTCCCTCTTCCCCTAACCCCATCTTATCGCTCTAAACTACAAAATTTCACCATCTCCTCTTCGCTTACCCTAACTCCACTCCATTTCCCATCTCATCCATCGGGTTCGGATCCCCCATCCCATCACCCGTTATTCGCCGAATCAACCCCTCCAATTCCACGTCGGATTCCGGCGAGGAGGCCGCAGTCGAAACCGTAGATTCCGAAACCGAAACCGTGGAGGTAACGAAAGAAGTCTAGGAAGAGATTAAAGCTCCGAGGAAACCTATAGTCAAGCTCGGTGATGTTATGGGGGTAATTATTTCGATTTTTTTTATTTCTTTTTTGGGGAAAAAGATGTATATATATATTTTGGTAAATTTGTTAATAAGTTGCAATTTTGTGGAGAGAAAGAGATTTCAGAAACATTAGGTTTTAGTTATTTCTTTCCAAGGATGTAGCCGTCCCCATGAATGCTTTTACTTCTGTTATTTTTTGGATACACATCTCTTCTGTGAGACTAACACCTATCTTAACTCTTTTATCTGCATCAAGTATTTGCTTCATTAACTAAAACTTTATCACCCTGCTAACTAGCATGCCGAGCAAAGCAAGGTTGATGAAGATAAAAAATCTAGACTGATACTAATACAGAGGAAATGAAGGAAAGAAGAAATTATTATTAGTAAAATTATATCCATGAAAAGAGTTTCAATTTTACATTTACATGCTAAATAATACAGTTTACATGTCAGAGTTAACAGAAATATCTTTCCTTGTTCCTGATTGATGTTTCACGGACAACCTAACCCATTTCAGAGCTTTTTATGATACACAAATTTGCACTCAAACTTGTATCAGCTGCAGTTAATTTCTCCAAGAAGAAGCTCATGTCCTGTTTAAACTCAGGGTGGAAAGAGCCAAGGAGGCCTCTGTAATTTCTCTGTTCTTTCACTGCATTCATTTGACAAAAGTAATTGTTTGGTTTCTTCATTTTCTGGTTCTCTATGAAGCCTTTGCTTGGGCTTTTTTTTCTTCTTACTTGAGATTCCCCCAATGCTTAAACTCAGCTCAACTTCAATCTCTTCTGCAGGATTTTCAAGATCAAAACCTATATGTTTTCTGAGGGCTCTTCAGCCACTGTGCTGCTTCGATATACAGAATTACTAGTCTCTGAAGTTGACTCTGTTGCTGCTCTCCGAGCCTCCTCAGTTCCCAGTTCAGCCATTAGCAATCTCTGAACTCGATATATACGGTGTAGTTCATGGACCTGCAGAGTTTGAGACAGTTCAAGACTTGATCACAATTTCAACGAAACAAGTAAGAAATAACTATCTATAGAAGTCTTTCAATTCGGGTTGTTTTTGCTTTCTCTCTTTTCTTATGAAAGTTTATGTAGAATCATTTAAATTGAGATCTATATCCAATTCTTCTCTACTTGAACTGAGCAATGAGTTTTTATTCATTTAGGGAAATTGCATCATATGAACTATTAGAATTTGATGAATTTAGATTAAAAATACTGTAAAAGAATACACAATATTCATTCCTCTAGGTTTCACCCGCATCATCATTAAAGCTTTTTCCCATAAAGGAGCGGGTATAGTAGAAACTTTGAAGCCCAAACACTTCTAGTTGGAAGTCTTGTCACTATTGACACTTACACTTATAGCTTATCATGTTCGTGTTGGTATGTTCATGTCCCTGCTTTACTGTATAGAAACCATTCCAATTGACACAATTATTACTGTTTCCATCTAAAATTTTCTCTGATTGCACCAGTGGGAAATGAAAGCAAATTAAACATAAAATGGCGAGTCTTTTCATAGTAGAAAGATTTCTCTGATACCATTTCTTGCATGCCACTTTTGGATGGTGAGAGAGAACTTTAATCCATGACATATATTATATATAATACCATTCTGAATTTTGGAAGAGTTAGTATAATGTTAACTTATCTTCCAGTCAGATAATAGAAGTTGTGGGTTCGTTCTAATGGATAAAACAAGAGGGAAGAAAAAGGAAACTATTGCAAAAAGGAAGTGAATTTTATTTGAAAGTTTATAGAAGTGAAGGAAGTTAAACAGCTTTCACCATTTTTCTGAAAAAGTGAGATATCTTATATTAGTATCTATGATGAAGATGAAGTAATTTTTCTTCACCTGCTCTTTGAATGTCCTCTCTTGCCTCATCATTGTATTCTTCACACAATCTTTATTGTACTGTTCATATAATCTGTCCATTAATCCTTGGAGCTGGTCAAACCCATGCCTGAAATAGTAAGAACCCATTAGAAATATTGGCAGTGTTCTATTCGACAATGAGGAAAGTTTATTAATAAACACAAATATGGGGAACATTTTTCAACTATAATTTTGTAAATATATTCCAAATAATGAGAAAAAGAGAAGTATCAACTCTTGTGGCTGGTGTATCAATTAAAATAGCACCTACGTAAATAAAAATGTGTTTAGTAAGCACATGAGCATCCGTTACTAACTTGATGCTCAACTATAAAATAGAGAGCCAGTTTAGAGATTGAGAAGTCAAGCACCATTTCAATGGGAGAGTAAATATGATGACATGCTTAATGGCCACAAATTACATGTTCATTTTGTTGTGCGCGGAATACAAAACTACTTAACCAATGCGGAATCAAAGAGAGAAACAGCGAAAGAAAACACAGAAAATCAAGCAACACAAGAACGCAAGATTTACGTGGTTCGGCAAAACGATGCCTACATCCACAAGGGGCGGTTGGGGTTTCTTCTTGCTATAATCAACGATGGGCAAAACAAAGTTTACAAGAGATGACGGCTGCAAAATCCGAAAAGAGGTTTCTAATTTTCGTCTTTAATTACAAAACCCTAACAAGTGTATTTATAGGGAAACTATTGGGCCTTTTCGAATTGGGCCTATTCTGGATCCAAAACCCGCCTACAGTCGACTGGTCCAATTACCAGTCGACTGGTCTTGTTCAGGGCAGTCGACTGCTGCTGCTGTATCCCAAGCCTTTGAAACTTCTCTGGACAGTCGCCTGATCCTCCAATTCAGTCGACTGATATACTGTAACTTTCATTTGCTGCAGATACTCCAAAACAATCTGAACCAGAATCGAGCCATTATCCAACAATCTCCACCTTGGCGAGATCTTCCAAGTATCCAACAATCTCCACCTTGGTGAAATCTTCCAAGTAGCCCAAGCAATCTCCACAAATACTCCAAAACAACTGCTCATCACCAAATGTAACAAAAGAAAACACCCAAACTGCACCTTAGTATGATATCACATACTAAACAAACCAATAGCAAAGCACTATCCCAACCGCCCATGCCAAATTATCAAACATGCAAAATATTAGCCAGGTTCATGCAATGCTTGAACTTGGCTGCCCCAACAACTTTGGTCAACATATCAGCAGGATTATCAGCTGTTCCAATCTTCACCAAATGAATATCACCATCCTTTATCAAATCACGCACAAAATGATAACGAACATCAATATGTTTGGTCCTCGAATGATGAACTTGGTTCTTCGCTAAATGAATAGCACTCTGACTGTCACAGTGTACCTCCACCTTCTCCCGATGAATTCCCAAGCTCTTCAAAAGTCCATGAATCCAAATAGCTTCCTTCATGGCCTCAGCAACCGCCATGTATTCAGCCTCAGTAGTAGACAACGCTACAGTGGACTGCAAATTTGACCTCCAACTTATAGGTGCTCTAGCCATAGTAAACAAATAGCCTGTAGTAGACCGCCTCTTATCTAGATCACCTGCATAGTCAGAATCAACATAACCCACCAATAACCTGCTAATATTGTCATCCCTTTCAAACTTCAAACCCACATCTGTGGTGCCACTTATGTACCTCAAAATCCATTTAGCTGCTTGCCAATGCTCTTTGCCTGGATCATGCATATATCGACTAACCATACTCACCGCCTGAGAGATGTCTGGTCGAGTACACACCATGGCATACATCAAACTGCCAACCACACTAGTGTAAGGTACATTAGCCATATACTGTCTCTCTTCATCTGTACTTGGAGACTGAGAAGCACTAATTCTGAAATGAGGGGCTAATGGTGTACTGACCGGTTTAGTTTTCTCATCTATACCAAACCGTTTCAGCACCTTCAAAAGATATTGCTTCTGTGTCAAACTCACTATGCCCTTTGCTCTGTCTCTAGCTATCTCCATCCCAAGTATCTTCTTGGCTTCACCAAGATCCTTCATCTCGAATTCAGAACTCAACTGATTCTTCAAATTTTGAATCTCCTTAGCATTTTTAGAGGCAATCAACATATCATCCACATATAATAACAGATATATGAAAGAACCATTCTGCAACTTCCTGAAGTAGACACAATGATCATACTCACTTCTGGAATATCCTTGCACTTTCATAAACTGATCAAACCTCAAATACCACTGCCTTGGAGATTGCTTCAACCCATAGAGAGACTTCTTCAACCTGCAAACACAACTTTCCTTCCCAACTGTCTTAAACCCATCTGGCTGCAACATATATATTTCTTCATCTAGATCCCCATGTAAGAACGCAGTCTTCACATCCATCTGTGTCAATTCAAGATCAAACTGTGCTATCAATGCCAACAAAATCCGAATAGAAGGATGCTTCACAACTGGAGAGAACACTTCATTATAGTCTATACCTTCCTGTTGAGCATACCCCTTTGCAACTAGTCTAGCCTTGAACCGAACACTGCCTTTTGGACCTTCTTTCTTCGTATACACCCACTTGCAACCAATTGCTTTCTTCCCCTTTGGTAGTTGCACTAGATCCCAAGTCTTATTCTTATGAAGAGAGTTCATCTCTTCATCCATAGCAACTTTCCAATCTGCATTTTCTGAACTTCTAGTGGCTTCATTGAAGTTGGAGGGAACTTCATCATCCACAATGGGAAGAGCAAATGCAACTGTATCTGTAAAGCGAGACGGTCGTTTGATATCTCTTCTTTGCCTTCTTACTGCAATTGATTCTTCCTGCTGGATAGGAACTTCTTCATCATTCTCAGTATCAACCACATCATCTTCATCTTGGACAGGAACAGGATTTTCAACTGATAACTTTTCTAACTCCACCTGTCGGAGAACTCTCCTACCAGTCGACTGGTAATTGCCAACAGTCGACTGTCCCGAGCTCCTATTCTTCTGCTGTTCTGGACCACCAGTCGACTGCTCCTGTACACCAGTCGACTGTCCCGAGATTCTGCTACTCACCTGTTGGAGAACTGTCCCACTCTTCTGCTGCTCACCAGTCGACTGTCCTATACCACCAGTCGACTGTCCCGAGCTAATCATGCTGGTCTCATCAAAAGTCACATCTCTGCTGATTACTAACTTCTTTTGTTCTGGACACCACAACCTGTAACCTTTGACACCAGTACTAAAACCAACAAATATAGCCTTTTTGGCTCTTACATCAAGTTTAGTTTCAGTTACATGAAAATAAGCAGGACAACCAAATATATGCAAAAAACTATAATCAGATACAGGTTTACCACTCCATACCTCAATAGGCGTTTTGCCTTCAAGTGCTGCTAATGGTAAACGGTTGACAATGTGGCTTGTATATATAACAGCTTCTGCCCAAAATGTCTTCTTCAACCCAGACTGTGCTAACATACATCTCACCTTCTCAAGTAAGGTTCTGTTCATCCTTTCTGCAACCCCATTTTGCTGTGGAGTCTTCCTAACTGTGAAGTGCCTCTGGATCCCTTCATCTTCACACAATTTCAGAAACGGATCATTCTTGTATTCCCCTCCATTATCTGACCTCAGAACCTTAATCTTCCTACCAGTCTGATTTTCAACTTTCTTCTTCCAACTTGTGAACAATGTCAAAACTTCATCTTTGTGCTTCATGGTATATACCCAAACTCGTCTGGAGTAATCATCAACAAAAGTAACAAACCAGTGTCTACCACTCATAGAAGGTGTCTGAGTAGGGCCCCAAACATCTGTGTGTACATAATCGAGGATACCCTTTGTCTGATGTACAGCTGTACCAAATTTCACCCTAGTTTGCTTACCCAAAACACAATGTTCACAAAATTCCAACTTGCACCCTTTAGCATCCTTAAGCAACCCCTGCTTCACAAGCCCCTGCAAGGCCTTTTCTCCTGCATGCCCGAGTCGCATATGCCACAACCTAGTAGAGTCGGGAACAACCTGTTTAGGCCTTTCAGTTACACTGGCAGCCTCACCCAAATATGTTTTTCCCTGCAAGAAAAACAAGTTCCTTTTTCTTTGCCCTTTCATCACCACGAGTGATCCACTAGTCACCTTCAGAATGCCACCTTCACTAGCAAATTTCAATCCACTGGCCTCCAAAGCACCTAGTGAAATCAGATTCTTTTTCAAATCTGGAACATACCATACATCTGAAAGCTCCCTAATAAGACCATCGTGCATTAGCAATTCAATCTTTCCGATTCCTACCTTCTTACAAGGTGCATCATTTCCCATCAAAACTACACCACCATCCATATACTCCAAAGAAGTAAACCACTCCTTTTTCCAAGACATATGATAGGAGGCTGCTGTATCAAGAAACCATACTTCTTGATAAAGTGAGGGACTAGAAGCAAGTGCAAAAGAAAAAAACCTCGCCACTTTCTAAATTATCAACAGTCACATTTGCAGTCGAATTTCCCTTATTTCGTAGCTTTGGACAATCCTTTTTCCAATGCCCCCTTTCATGACAGAAAGCACATTCATCTTTGGCCGGTATTTTCCTGTCCTTCGAAACTCCTCTCGATTTGGAACGAGATTTGTTTCCCTTTTTTCCAGATTTGGACTCAGATCTGGTCTCAGTCCTGCCCCTTACAATCAATGCTTCAGAAGTTTCTCTATCAACCATTTTATCCCTTCTCCTAGTTTCATTATTCAACAAAGCATTTGCAACATCTTCATATTTAACAGTATCCTTTCCATATAGTAAAGTAGTTGCTAAATGATCATAACTTTCAGGTAATGAATTCAACAGAATTAGGGCTTTATCTTCATCTTTAATTTGCTCATCCAAATTTAACAAATCAGCCAACAATTTATTAAATGATTCAACATGAGCATTCATAGACATACCTTCCGTATAGGTGAAGCGAAAAAGTCTCTTCTTCAAATACAGCCTATTCTCCAAACTTTTCCTCATGTATTTATCTTCGAGTTTCTTCCACAACACCGCAGCAATGGTATCCCTCATCAAATCATACTTCTGAGCCTTCTCAATAAAGAGCCGAATAGTCCCACACGCAACTCGATTCAACTTCTTCCAATCTGCTTCGGACATATCCTTTGGTTTTTCTTTCTCCAAAGCAACATCTTGTTCTTGTTGAACAAGAACATCCAACACCTCACATTGCCACATCCCGAAATTGTTTGTCCCATCAAATTTTTCAACTTCAAATTTTGCGTTGTGAATCGTTGTTCTGGACGAACTTGATCCCACAACATTCTTGGTTGCATCTGCATCACCCGCCATCTCCCTCTAGGTCGAACCAACAGCTCTGATACCACTTGTTGTGCGCGGAATACAAAACTACTTAACCAATGCGGAATCAAAGAGAGAAACAGCGAAAGAAAATACAGAAAAGCAAGCAACACAAGAACGCAAGATTTACGTGGTTCGGCAAAACGATGCCTACATCCACAAGGGGCGGTTGGGGTTTCTTCTTGCTATAATCAACGATGGGAAAAACAAAGTTTACAAGAGATGACGGCTGCAAAATCCGAAAAGAGGTTTCTAATTTTCGTCTCTAATTACAAAACCCTAACAAGTGTATTTATAGGGAAACTATTGGGCCTTTTCGAATTGGGCCTATTTTGGATCCAAAACCCGCCAACAGTCGACTGGTCCAATTACCAGTCGACTGGTCTTGTTCAGGGCAGTCGACTGCTGCTGCTGTATCCCAAGCCTTTGAAACTTCTCTGGACAGTCGCCTGATCCTCCAATTCAGTCGACTGATATACTGTAACTTTCATTTGCTGCAGATACTCCAAAACAATCTGAACCAGAATCGAGCCATTATCCAACACATTTCAGTTGGCTCTTTTGTCTACTAAACCTGCCCTGTGCTGTACTTGCTTCAAACCCATGTTCATTTTGGTTGGCTCTTTTTGTGTTTTAAAGGTGAGAAAATCGACGACGAAATCCAAGTAGGACAAATTAAATGGGGTGATAGAATTTGCAAGTGGCTGGTTTGGGTATGAAGAAGAAGCACCCAATAGATAGATTTATGTATTGCTTAGAGATACAACAAAGGGAGAGAGGCAAGCAGCCTAGGGAATTAATTATGCAAAGAATGACAGGCTGTTTGAAGTGAATGAAGAAGCCTAAGATCTGTGTTTATGTTTCGTTATTCAAATCCAGAAGAGAGTATCTAGGAAATAAAAGAGAGAAAGAGAGAAAGAAAGAAAGTAGCCAATTAGGTTTTAGTTATTTCTTTCCAGTCAATAGTCCCATACCATCAGATATGAAGTTAAATTTGGCTTCAATTTGTATTACTTTCATTAACTTGGCAATTTGTATTACTTTCAATGATGTGTATAAACTAAAATCTGAATAACTGATCCTTATCAGCCTTTAGTTCTTAATTAACTGTGACTTCTATCAGCCTTCTTTCTAAGCATTATTGTACTTCTGTGCATTACATATTTTGTAAACTTTCGCAGAAAAAATCATTGCAGTGCAGCAGAAATCGACTATCAAATGATTTTGATCATCACTTGGGATCAAGTTCGTATGCGCAGACGGAGCATAAGCTGGTAAGAGAAACATTAAAATTCTCATTTTCTCTTCCTTCCAATTATATCTACAAAATTATAACCTTCAAATTAAGTATTTTTTTTTCAGAAGAAAAAATTAAAAGTCGATAAGTTGACTGTCGATCAAATTGCGAAGATATCATATGGAACATTTAACAAAGAATACAAGAATGAAACAAAGAAGAACAAGAACCTCATTATGGTGGTAAGATTTGCTTTCATTACATTTAATAAATATCTCTCATCTAATAATTTTACAAATTTATGTAACTTAAGACAGATTCTTTGGGTAAAGATGATTTTCAGTCTTCAATATTTTTGTGATGATTCTTATTGTGGCATGTATATCAATTATTCATTTTCTTATTTTAGGATGCTTTGACTTTTTCTGTCAAACAAGCTGCACTCAAGTTACAAGGTTTTGAAAATCCAGATCCATCAAAGCTGCCCCAAGAAGTTTAAGATAGGTGCGTCTATAGTGTGTTTGGCAGTCCAAAGAAGAACCGCAGTAGACTTAAAGGAACAAAAATTCTGAGAAATAGAAAGGAAGATGATGCTGGTTCTCTCTCATCGGAATCAAGAATAGATAAAAGGATACAAGAAGAATCAACTGTGAAATCTTTGTTCAAAAAGTGTGACAAGTTGGCAATACAAAATCAAGTTCTTATGAACTTCTTTTGCGAGCTGCATCCTGATAAGATGGAAGCTTTAAAACAAAGGTTGGAATATACTACTGTCGACTCATCCAATAGTCAAATACGACAAGAGGTAGCTATATATTTAATTGCCTCAATTGGATAATATATTATTATCTATATATATTGAATAACGAGTTCTAATTTTGTATTGTTTCTTTTTCATGTAGTCTATATGTAGTGGCGATGACTATGAGACAGTGGGTAATGAGGAACATGTAGAAGACCTTACGTGAAAAGTGAAGTTGGGGATACATGGAAGCAGTAGCGGGTTAAAAGTTATTTTGAAAACATTTAATTTTGTTTCTTGGAGTTTCACAACTTATCTTTTCTTCTAGAATGTATTGTTGTTTTGGCACTATGAAACAAACAAAAAAAATTGTAATGAGAAGGTTCTGAATTATATAATATTCAAATTTATTTTGCATTATTGTGTTTTCTTTATATAATTGTGTGAATCAATATGTGAAATAATTATATGTTCTTGATTGTCAAAATACATTATTTTAATTTGTAAATTTGGTTAAGCCATTCAAATATAATCAGTAATGAAGAAAAAATGTGTGCAATTGCATTCGCGATATAGCAATTGCAAGGGAATCAGTATCTTGCAGATCTCTGTAGCAATAGTTCATTAGCAACGGAAAAAATCCCTTTTAAAACACACTTGCAAGAGACGAATTTGTTGTAAATATTCTCTTGTATATGGAGATAGCACGGTACAACTTCCATTGCAGATATTCTATTGTGGCTAATATTCGCAAGGGATAGTTAAAATTCCGTTGCGAATGTGTACATTAACCAGGAGAGATTTCGCAACAACACAATTACAAGGGAATGAAGAAAAATCCCTTGCAAATGTACACTAACCATGGAATTGTACTCTTCTACAAGAAAAATTTCTATTGCGACTGTAGCATTTTCTACTAGTGAGGAGACTTAATGGTGACCTAAATAGAGAGTTGCGCTCATTGAGGAGTTGGACACTAACTTCTACAAGAGTTATTTTAGTGAGGTCATTACATGTGTTCCTTACGCACGGGGGCATGACCAGTAAGGCAGTAACATAAACTCTCTTATTTGGGCTACTTTAGCTCTATCCAAAGTTACGGCATTTCTAACTCTTGTTAACCACAATGTTATTTTATCCAAGGTTAATCTTGTACGAAGGAACCTTCTTAATAATGATACTTGTGTGTGCTATGTGGTGAGTAGCGAGAGTTTCCCTCATTTGTTTTTTGAGTGCAGGTATTATGTGAGTGTTTAGGATATAGTGCGTAGAGGTTTTTCGATTAGTCAAGTGCCAATGGGTACTTTAGGTGATATTTGGGGTGAGTGGAGAGTCAGGAATGTGAAACGAGAGAAATTAAGAACGTGGAATTTAGAGGGTGTTGTTGTCCTATGACAAATTTGACTTGATGTAAAAGATTTTTTTGTAACAACTGTGCATCATTTCATTCATTTGTGCGCGCGGAAGGTTTTTAACGATGTTTTGTGTTGGAATGTGATGTAAAACCAACCCTAAAATAGAGAATTTTCCAAGAATTTTAATGGGTTAATTTTACCAACATGAAGTTCTGATCTAAGTGAGAAATTTAAAACAGTTAGCGGATTTGATGGATTTTCAAGAACTGAATTATGCTAACAATTCCAATTAATAATTCAACCTCAATCAATAATTAAATCCCTACGTGTTCAGCAAGTAAAAAGAGCAATATCAATTCGTACTCTAATCTAGCATGTGGATCACTCAATCTCAATTATTTTGTGGTCGACTGGCAGTCGTGCGGCGAACGACGGGGCGGACGAGCGCTGGCGGTCGACGGCGGTCGACTGAAGTGGGTCTCGGGTGGCTGCTGTCGAGGGGAAGGAGGAGGAGTGGCTGTGGGTTGAAGGCAGTAGCAATGGAGGGGAGACTGGGATGATAGTGAGGTGGCGGTGGCGTCGGACTGGCGTGGTCGGAGAGTAGGGGTTGACGACGGACGGGGTACTCCGGTAGGGCGGAGAAGTCGATGAGGGGGATGACGAGAACGGGGGTGGAGGATGGGGATTTGGGGTTCGGTGGATCACTCAATCTCAATTATCTGATTTGGACTTTTATTTTATTTCCATTTTTATGTAATCTTTTTTTGTAATTTTTAGATTCTGAGAATATTTTGGAGATGTGTTTCAAGATGTAATTGAGCCTATTTAAAGGCCCTGAGATGAATGAGAAAGGCATGCCATTATTGATCAAAAAAACCTGTGTTGAGTTTGCTCTTCATTTTTTTCTCCTTTGTGTGATACAACTGAGAGACAAATTAGGGTTTGTGATAAATCCTAATCTAGTTTTAGAACTAGTGATTAGTTCTAAAGTTTATCCCCAATAAAAAAATTCCAAATACAAAACCGGCTCAATTACATCTTGAAACACATCTCCAAAATATTCTCAGAATCTAAAAATTACAAAAAAAGATTACATAAAAATGGAAATAAAATAAAAGTCCTAAACTGAATAAAACAGCTGATGAAGACGATGCCTGCGCTGATAGAAACGCCCAAATCGTCTGGAACCGATGTCCTCATCAGAATGTCTGCAGTTTGCAAAGCATAAGAAGATGAGGAAGATTTTTAATGCTATTTTAACTGAATTTTGTCTTCTTTTACTACTACTTGTAAATCTTGTTGTTGTTCCTCTTTCAATTTCTTTGGTTGTCTCTTTTATTTTTTCTTTCGTTGTTTTTTGTTTTCCTACATTTTCCCTTGTACTCTGTGTCACTATTTTGTTAATATTCTATTAATGAAACCGGATGTTTTTTTTGGCCACCTTTTAACTTTAAAAAAAACCCTTTAACATTTTAAACTCTAGTAAGGATATTTTAGTAGTTTATTAATAACAGAAAGTTGAGAAATGAAAGAGATGGCCTGCCAAGTGAGTAAAACTGAATGAGGAAAGATTTATTAATTATCGAGTTAGACGTTAGCGAGGTTTCATGACTTTATTCCATTTATGTTTATGTAACAAAGTATAACGATCTAGTGGACACCATTATACATAGTAACAATATTCTCATGTTCCAATTCATGATCTACCACTAAGATCACATCACATGCAATATTCAATAAGGCAGCCAACCAAACAAATTCCCAACTTCTCAGATTTACTTCTATTTATTTGAGAAATCTTCGGTTACTCACTATTTTGGTGAGCATTCACGAAATAGAATACTTATAATAAATATGAACGGTTCATATTGTTCTATATACCTAACATGGCATAACAATAAAAAATTAATTAATTTGAAATTTATTTGTCCATGATTTACATTATCACAAAATTGTATGGCTGAAAATTCTAACAGCATGATGAATGGGCAAATGAACTTCAAATTACTTGATTTTTTATTGTTAGACTATCTTAGGCATATAGAATAATATGAGCGATTTGAATTTTTTTTAGGGCCTTTATTTTATAAGTGCTTACGGAATGCTCACTAAAAGTAGTGAGTAACCGTAGGGGACTTTTTTTTTTTAGGGAAAAGGTGGAATGTGGCCACCATGTTTCATTAATCAGAAATTAACAAAGCATACAATCTACGAATAGGAAATAAAACATAAAGTAACATGACTCGTACAGACAACAAATCCCTACAACAACCATGGAGGGTGGGCCGCTAAACCAATAGTCATCACACTATCGAAGAGCACAACCATACTACTCTAATATTGTGCTGGACCCCATCTTGGGCCCAAACACAAAGCTCGGCCCAGTAGACTTGTATGTACATCAATTCTGCTTTGTATGCTGCCTCCACGGCACGCACACACCCACCTAAAGCTAGTCAGGCGGGATTTTAACAACCGCCGACCTCTGTCGTCTTATCGGTAGGGGGACCCCTTCTTCGGGCCCAAGCCCCGAAGCCTAGCTGCCACAGATAAAATTTGCTTACTACCGTCAGGCGGTGTAAGACACCCACCGAACCCAACCTTGTCCTCCTCTCCTCCCACAATCACGCAAACCTCCCAATAATCCCAACTGAAGCACGGCCTCCAAAAAGAGAGCCGTGAAGAGGATACCTTCACCTCTCTCACGTTGTTGCTCTCTCAGGCGATTTCTTACCAATGAAACTTTCTTACTCACCTTAACCGAAACCACAACTCAAGAGAAAGCCGTGGAGAGGATACATTCACCTCTCTCACGCTTTTGCTCTCTCAGGCAATTTCTCACCACACACAGATACAAAAAGAGAGTAACTTATCTCTCTCACAAGCTCTCACTCTCAAACAGAAACCCAAAACAAACAACAACAAATGATTCATCGGGACACGACGGGCGGTGGCATTACCGATGTGAGGGATGCTGATGAGGGAAAAGGAGGCGCTGTCAAGAAGGCAGTGGTCTTTGCAGAGGAAGCTCAAGAGCTCGAACAGGTGGCGGCTGAAGCATTGTGTGGAGGCAGGGCGGCGATGAACCCCAGTCGACGCCAAGAGACCGCACCCCTTGTCGACGAAACCCCCGCAATAGCAAACCCCCAAATCTCGGCCGTCGCTGAACGTGCAGGCAACCACATCCCCGTCAACGATCAAACCCTCGTCGATGCCCTCGCATTCACTCTCGAGCTAAGCCGACGTCTGCGGCGGGACGAGCTCGATGTTGGGAGAGGGATAGTGGAGGATTGGTGGGCTGGAACTCAGTGGCGGTGACTCCGCTTCCTCCACCCACGGACCTCGCCAGCGCCTTCAATGGCGTTATTACCGCGATGCCATTCCCGTCTGGGACATGGTGATTAGCGGCCTGAAGAGCGACGGGAAGAAGAAAGGAAGGAGGGACGAGGGGTGGAGCGATAGGGGGGGAGGGACGGCGGAAGAAGAGCAACGGGGCGGCGGCGACGAACCCTAGCCACTGCCCCCCACCAATTTCAGATCTAGGGTTTTCTTGTTTTGGATTTTTTTTTAGGGAAGAGTTTCTCTCTCTAAAACCTTTTTTTAGAGAGAGAAACCCCTAAAAAAAATGGTATAATTTTTTAGCTCCGCAAGGATTTGAATTTTGAAAGGAGTGGAAAAGGGAGACTCTTATGGGTTTGTTTGGCTTGTTGTTTTTTTCTTTTTTTTTTGTTTTCCAAAACCTCAAAACCCGTTTGATTTGGCTGTTTTGTGAAAACAGTTTTCACAAAACTTCACTTCAACTATTTTCTGTTTTTTTACATCCTCTCTCTAAATATATTTATATATATATATATTATTATTATATATATATATTTATATTATATTATTGTTACATATTATTATTATTATTATTATTATTATTTTATTTTTTATTTTTATTTTTTAATATATATATATACACTATTATTATAATATATATTATTATTTCAAATATACTATTTTATATATACTATTACAATATTCTATTATTATTATAATATATATTATTATTATTATATATTACTATTATGTATTATTATATATATTATTATATAATTTATTATTATTATAATAAATTATTTAATATATTATTATAATATATTATTATTACATATATATTATTATAATTATTATATGGTATTATATATATGTATATAATTAAATATGTTTATTATAATAAATTATTTTCTATTATTATATAATATACAATTATTATAATATATTATTATTTTATATATACTATTTTATATACTATTATTATTATATTATTATTATTATATTATATATATATATATATATATATATATATATATATATATATATATATATATATATATATATATATTATTATTATTATTATTATTATTATTATTATTATTATTATTTTATATATACTATTTTATATATACTATTATTATATTATATTTTTATTATATATATTATTATTTTATGTATAATATTTTATATATATTATAATTATATATATTATTATTATATATATTATTACTATTATATATTATTATATATATTAATATATAATATATTACTATTATATATTATTATATATATTATTATATAATATACTATTATTATAATGTATTGTTATACTAGGTTTGCCCGTTGATACGTGCCTACGGCACGGCTTCAGAAAGGTGCACTTTGTTTGATCATATAAAATAGTTTTGGAGTCCTGCAAATTAATTGAAGTAGCAAACATAGAGCGAAAAACATATTATATGATTTTTTTGAATTATTTTTGAAGTTTTTTAATTTTTAATTTTTTTAGTTTTTTAAAAAAAATTAAAAAAATTTATTTTCTTATTTTTTTTAATAGAAGAGGGAGGGAGGGAGAGAGAGAGAAAAAAAAAATTAAATAAATATAGGTTGTTTTGGGTGGGAAATTTGAATTTGAGTTTTGGGGGAAAAAATATGTTTTGTGATGTTAGATCTGAGCCTTTGATTTTTTGGGGATTGAAGGAGAGCCACTTGATAGCTTTCTTTGTGTTTTATTATATAGATATATATTTATAATATATTCTTGTTACATATTATTATTATTATTATTATTATTATTATTATTATTATTATTATTATTATTATTATTATATATTATATTATTTTTATTTTTTAATATATATATATATATATATATATATATATATATATACACACACACACACACTATTATTATAATATATATTATTATTATTTTGTTTTAATATTATATATTATTATAAATATTATTATATAATTTATTTTTTTTGTAATTAATTGTTTAATATATAATTATAATAGATTATTATTACTTATATATTATTATAATTATTATATGTTATTATATCTATATAATAAAACACAAAGAAAACTATCAAGTGGCTCTCCTTCAATTTCCCCAAAAATTAAAGGTCCAGATCTAACCTCACAAAACATATTTTTCCCTCCCAAAAGTATACCTCCAAAACTCAAATTCAAATCCCTCACCCAAAACAACTCGTATATTTATTTAATTATTTTTTTTCTCTCTCTCCCTCCCTCTTCTGTTCAAAAAATTAAGAGAACAAAAATTTATAAAAATTTTAAAAAATTTAAAAAAAATTAAAAATTAAAAAACAAAAAATTTAAAAATTAAATACTTTAAAAATAATTCAAAAAATAAAAAAAATCAAAAAAATCATATAATAAGTTTTTTGCTGGATCCCCAAAAGTTTCTCATATAATATGTCTGCTACTTCAATTAATTTGCTGGACCTCCAAAACTATTTTATATGATCAAACAAGGTGCACCGTTCCGAAGACGTGCCATAGGCACGTGTCAACGGTCAAACCTAGTATATCTATGTAATTAAATATGTTTATTATAATAAATTATTTCATATTATTATATAATATACAATTATTATAATATTTTATTATTTTATGTGTACTATTTTATATATACTATTATTATATTATATGATTATTATATATATTATCATTTTATATATACTATTTTATATATACTATTATTATATTATATTATTATTGTATATATATTATATTATATTATTATTATATATATATTATTGTATATATAATATTATTTCATATATACTATTTTATATATACCATTTTAATAATCTATTATTATTATAATATATATTATTATTATTATATGTTACTATTATATATTATTATATAATTTATTATTATTATAATAAATTGTTTTATATATTATTTGAATATATTATTATTATATATATATTTTTAATTATTATATATTATTATATATATGTATATTATTAAATATGTTTCTTATAATAAAATATTTTATATTATTATATATCAGTATGTATGTATATGTATACAACATGTATGTATCAGAGTATATATACTGTATACAGTATATAAATACAATCAAACCTATACATACATATTATTCACATTTTCAAAAAAATGTTTTCATATTATTACCAAACAGATTTTACACTCTCATTTTCAGAAAACTGTTTTTAGAAATTCTTTTCAGAAAATTGTTTTCAGAAAACTGTTTTCAAAACAACAAACCACACGCAACCTTAATTACTTTTACTCTTCAAATTTACTAAAGCCACCAAACACGGTCCATGCATCTCACTCCCTCTCCCATAACTCCCTTGTAGTATTATTTATTTGCACATGTGACCTATTATTAGATAAGCCAAAATGATAAGGGATCTTTTCAGAACAATTCTCTTCATATCAGCCCTATGTCTCCTACTATACAATACTACTAAAATACATCAATTGCCAGCTATATTTTTTAAGACTGTATTCAAGAAAAAGAGAAAGAAAAAAAAACTCTAAAATTATACTCAATCACCGTGGCCTACTGCCGCAAACTATCATTATTAGTATTATACACATGCGTTGCACATGGAGAAAATAGAAAGGAAAATAAAAAGGACAAAAAAAAAATCTAGTATTATACACGTGCGTTGCACGCGGGGAAAATGGGAAGGAAAATGAAAAGGTCAAAAAAAAACTACCAACACGTGTGCTGCACGTGTTGACAAAATGACACACATTTACAAATGACACTTAAGCCTTTCTCCCATTATAATATTAGAGATTTATTCAGTTCAAAAATCAAAATAAATCAATTTGATTTCATCTAGGATACCCTATGACTATTATTAAATTCTTGTTTGATCTTTTCTCCCTATTTATTTTGGTTTTTTTTTTTTATCTTGACAGCATGCAATACACTATATATACAGCTATGTATAATGTATTGGAAGAATCGTGTGTTTGATAGTATCTGATGTCTAAAAAGTAATTTATACATGTTTTCTTTTCTTTATTTGTTATACTAGTTACTAATGACATGAAGAGTTTCCTAAAAAATAAAATAAATGACAATACAATATTAGAGTTAACGATAATTATTACGGGAAGCTCCTAACTAGAAAAAACTCACTACTCACTGTTATAAAATATTTTTAAAAAACCAACTCTTGACTGAGAGGCTATACCAGAGAAAGAGAAGAGGAACAAAACCAAACAAATTTAAAAAAAAAAAAAAATTGAAAGTAACAAGAATATAAAACCAAACCGATTTGTGTCGAGGCTCATATATCACAGAATATCCTTAAAACAAATTCGTTTCGTCCGGGTGCTAAAGATTGTAGAGGCGTCCGTCTCTCAGGATACAACGACAGATCAATGTCGACTAGAACACCACGTCACACTCCCGAACTGAAGCAGCGGAGAATTCTATCATCGAACATGAACTAACGAAGTGGACAGAACAGAACAGAGATGAGAGAATAATTTTTTTGGTGTGTAAAGAGAAGAGAGGGGTCTCAATTTCTGAGGGATGGGGTAGACAGGTGAATGAATGCGCAGGTAGTAATGGCAGACAAAATCGTTTCTCAGTTTAAAACTTGCAAACAAACGCAGCAGACAAAACGTTTCTGCATTGATTCATCTGTTACACAAACAGAATCATTTCTACATTTATTTCGGTCGTTACAGATCAGAAAAATCAAAATGATGCAAAAAAAATCTCCGCACAGGGTGGGGTTCAAGTTGGTCTAGTATTCGAATCTGTAAGACGTGCGGACGCAGATAAGCCGCATGTAATCCGGTTCAAGATTTGCACCCCCCTAAAGATCTCTCACTAATATGTAGTGAATCTTACTATAAAAAAATTGTCTCAAAACAGGTTCGTAAAATAGTGTTAAAACACTCATTTTCTAACATTTTCAACACAAATGAAATTGACGACCTCAAACACGACAAACTGGTACGATGGACTTGGTGATAGAATTTAATAGTGAAACCTGCACAATATAGGTAGGTATTACTATCTGAACCTTCTCTTATAAAAATGAGTAATGCTTCATCCACTATCAATTTTACTACTATTTTTTTCACTATCTTAGATGGCATACTTCTATTGGAGAGTTCCCTCACCTACTCTATCTTTTCCTACTTATTAAAGAGTGTCACCTAAAATAGTGAAGAGAAATGTTTAGTAAATATAGCATTACTCTATAAAAATATGTTTATTTTAGTAACTGAATACTACAGCCAATGTCTTTAAAATGTTCTGTACCAATGTAATCTGGTCAAGGCCTAATAGTAGGTCAGTATAGCACTTCCATAGAACTGGTTTCCAAAACAAATTACTATTCTCATCAAAAACAAAACAAATTACTATGCAGTCGTATCAAAACAAATTACTATGCATGTGAATCATGTGTGGTCGTACATATAGCTGGCATCAACCATTATCAATACAGACTGGCAAACAACACAATCTGTACATGCATGTGATCGTACATATATAAAATGCCAACAAGCTGTACTAGGCGATTTGTATCCCGTACGAATTCCAATTCTGAGGGTTAAAAAATCTCAAAGCCATCTGCAAATTTGAATTTTGTGAATTCAAAAGTCTAAATGCGAATAATCGGAGGGTTTTAAGGATATATAGGCTAAATTTTAAAAAAAAATCTTACTGAAATTTAGGCCATATTTAAAAAACGGCACTAAATTTTTTTTATTTAAAAAATCGTAGAAAACTTTAGTTGGAATGTGCCACATAAGGTAGTGAAGAGAAATGTAGTGAAGAGAAATTTAGTCTACCAATTTCACTACCATTTGCTTCACTACCTTAGGTGGCATACTCCTATTGGAGAGTTCTCCCACATACTCTATCATTCCCTACCTATTGGAATGTGCCACATAAGGTAGTGAAGAGAAATGTAGTGAAATTGGTAGTGGCTCTAGCATTACTCTTAAAAAAATACACACTAATAGAATTATGGTTAGGCCTGGAATTAGGTGGTTAGGGTTAGTTTGCGCGGGAGAATTTATTTAAACACAAATGAAAGATGAAAATATTTTTTTTTTTTAAATTCAGCCTAACGGAAACCTAACTCTGTTAAAGTAAGTTTTTTTTAAACCCGATGGTTTTTTTTTCAAATAAAGTCATATTTATATGCGGATTCAAGGATGTTATACATGCAGAGTGTGGTCAAAAATCGTGTCGTCAAAAATACAATATAGGAGTATATTGTATTTAAATGCAAATGTCTTGTTAATCTTAAATATTCATTAATTAATTTTTAAGTGTTTTCCAATTTTACCATCTATTCCTACTTACTACCTATGGATACCTCATTTATAAAAGATGACAAATAGAACATTTGACAATTGATAGCTCATTTATGAGCTTCAAAGACCAACAATATCTTTTACTTCTTTTCAAACTTACATTTTTTTCTTAACAGACATATAAAAATTCAGAATGACTTATATTTTTAAAAGGAGCGGGGTATATAAATTTTTTAAAAAGTCTTTCATGGTCAAAAATTTATCAAATTTAGTGCATCTCTTCCACGAACTTGAAACACCCCCCAACCAAAAAAAATATAAAAATAAAAATAAAAAAAACCTTATCACCATTCAACTGGCATGCAATACAAATATAGACAATGGCTCCTACTTAAGTATGAGAATAGTGATCACTTCAAACTTAAATATACACCAGAATTATAGTACAATTAAAGGAGCAAGGTCGGTCCTGAGAAATAAGAGGTCACGTGCGAAACTTAAGATTTGAGTTCTAATATAAGAAAATTTATTATCGATTTATTGTTATATGGCTTGATTCTCATAAAACAAAATATAACTAAGATGTTCAGACCAAAGTATATTTTAAAAGACAATTCTGATTTCCTATTATAACTGAATTCATATGCAGTCACTAAACAAAATCACCAAATCTCTAAAAGAAATGTTCAAACATTACAGTTATAATAAAATATTTTAGATAGAAGACTGACCATCAAAGTCATCCCTCAAAACTTCCTACATTAAATCTGTTCATGAGAACAAATAATAAAAAAATCAATGCCCAAATGACAAGTAGTCACACAGTGATTAAAACTAAAAGTTACAATAAAAACTTACATGAAAATTAATGAGCATTTCCATTGGATATTTAACAATTGAAACTATTGCTAGACTTCACCAAGAGAAAAGAAATTAACAACTAGTGCTTAGTGCATTACGAATTTCTAAAAATTGGTCTTCTTGCATTCCTAGAAGCAAAATCATCAATTAAACTTTCATAATCAAGTTTTTTTTCTTCTAAAAACTAATTTTCAATGGAAATCAAAGCCAACTTCATTTAATCTTTTTTACGACATAGTTAATCGCAAATACGATTTCAATAATTTTAGTTTTGAAAAACTTTTTCCCACTGATGCAACTATAACCGACCTGGCGTGATTCGAACCCAGGTTCCTCTCCGCGATTAGGAAAGCTGGGGGTTTGGCCACTTGCCAATACGTACAATTGCTAGGGAAAAATAAGAAGGAAAAAAAAACTGACATAGCTTGATTCAAACTCAGGGTTCTCATTAACATTCTTGATGAGCCTTAACCAACTGAGCTACAACGCCAATTATAAATACAATAATATTGTTGTTACTTAATTAATATTTATATGGTACATAGTATACTGAATTTCAGAGGCCCATAAAAATAAGGGTCCTGTGCGCTTACACCACCCGTCCATCCTCAGGGTTGCCCCTGGAAATGAGTTGCTTACCTGAAACAACTTCTTCTGCTACTTTCGAGTGCCGTATCACTAAATCCTCTTTAGCACTAATGCTCAAAAGAGCAGCCGATAATTTCTCATTCAAGCTCTTGACAGTTTCATGTTGATAAAAGTCTTAATTATAACTTGGTGCCAAGAATAATTTTTTTTCACTTGTTCAATTGTTTAAAAAAACATCAAGACATAGAAAGCTTGGGACCATCCACCACTAGCATTGAAAATATCTCCTCTTGTAATCTAGGGAAAAGACTAAAAATAGTAATGAGCAGCGAAAATTTTGAAAATCTCGGATAATTTTCAAAAATTAATAATATCAACAGTAACAATAACCAAAAAAAAACTGCAGTAACTTTCAAGCGATTTTTTAAATTAAAAAAAACCTAGAGGTACTTTGATTTCAACAAGAAAAATATACAGTAACTTTAATTTGTGTTTACCACAGCTTTTGAACTGAAAACAACCTTTTGGCCACTGCACAGATTCTACAGTTGGATGGATGGAAATGTTTGGTGTTTGACAGGGACAACCAACAGGAAGCTTTAATATCAACGGCTTAAAAAGAGTTAATGCAGAGTAGATCTCGACCGTCCAATTAAATTCGCCTAATGGAGTACTATTTATGATAAGCCAATTGGATAAGCACTTGAGTATTTAATCACATGCGATAAGTGCTTGGCAACGAGGAACGTTCCTAAAAGCCGAGTTAAGCGATTGGACCAAATTCATCCACGTCAGACAGATTTTACTCAATACTCCCTCAGTGTATTCAGGAGTTTTACACAAAGATTAAGAAAGAGTGAGATAGACATTTATTTTCTTTTAGACCCTTATTAATAAACTTTCATGATTTAATTACTAATTCTTTTTCCAATACAGATTCTGATTTCAAGAAATTATAATTAATATTTTTTTCAATACAAATTCTGATTTTAAAAAATTGTAATAGAGTTTGCTAGTAGTAGATAGTGAGTTGGCATTAAATTTTTGGAGAAAATAAAATCTATAAAGTTGTAGCTATAATTTCTAAGAATATTTGATAGGATTAAGATGAGTAATTAAGATAAAATTTCAACATAAATAAGAATTTTCTTGAAAAAAAATTAGAAAAAAGTTGGATAATGTCACTTAAAGTGAAACAAGAAAAAAAACCAGAATATCACTAAAGTGAAACGGAGGGAGTATTTATTATGTACCACAAACCATATACAATGAACCAATTTTCCTCTTAATCATAGCTATAATGGGCTTCTTTTTTTTTTTTCCCTTCTCAATATGTAACAAAAATTACCATTTCTTTTCCTTTTTTTCCGACATCTTAGTATCGGCAGTTTTAAATCTTGGTTGCACCAGAATTAAAAGAATCAGAACACTACATAAAAAATATTCCAATAAAAGAAGAAAAAAATTGTGTACATATTTGTAGCAGAAATATCAAAGAAAGTGTTTATAATATAGAATTACATAACAAGAAACAGGGTAGAAAATTTGTGTTACATATACTAACAGTTCTCAAGAATACATACCTCTTCTGTTTACAAAGAAAAGCAATGTAAGTAGTACTCTTCATTCCTAATTGTATCAAATCATGTTATACCAGTAAAAGATCTGAATATAATGAAAACTGTAGCAAATAAGTTGTCAAATATCAACCATTCAATTACCTTTATTTTTGGAATAAAATTATAGATGGTGTTGATTTAATAAAAAAATATAGATTTAACAAATCAAGAAAAACATGCAGCCATAAACTCAAATGCCCTTAGGTGTTGCTGACGAGTCTATCCTATCTGCTAATGTGTTTACAAGTCATTACTAATTTTATTTCCATTTTCCTTTCTCTTCGTCTTATCACCTGCAATTAACTAAAAAAAATTTTGAACTAATAAAAATGTTATTTTCGTTCCTTTGTAAATTAAATCAAATTGAATTTGTCGGTGTCTCATTTTTTTTTTTCTTTCTCTATATAAATCCCACAACGCCAACCTCCTCTGCTCTCTTTCCATTCCAGATTCTCGTTCCCATCTCACGCCACAAACGCGGACCCCATCATTCTAACAAGAAGAAGAAATCGAGTTCGATTCTAGATCTATATATAGATCAATTCTTTCATTTATTATAATAATAATGAAAGTAAAGGCTCCGGTGAACGGATTCCGACGATGCCACGAGGCGGCGAAGGACCAGACGCCGCCGGCTGACGTATACGTCGTCACCTCCGACGGCCAGAGAATTCCGGCGCATTCGCATGTTCTGGTAAGTTTGAATGTCGTAGCAAAATTAAATGCAATCGGTGCAGTACGTAATTCTAGTGTTTGTTACTGATATATTGATTTGTATTAACATAAAATTAAAAAAAAAATTTGACAGGCATCGGCGTCACCGGTGCTGGAAAGCTTGGTCTACCGGCCGAGGAAGTACAGGAATTCCGATAGAGTTGTTCAGATTCTCGGCGTTCCGTCCGACGCGGTTTACGCGTTTCTCCAGTTCATCTACTCCAATTATAGGTAGGTAGGTTAATATCAGTTGGTTTCAGTTTTCTGTCTAAAATTAAATTAAAATAGCTAGGTTTTGAGAATGTGGCGGCCGGGGGGTTTATACTTTGACATTTGACAGGAGTGCGTTGCCAACGGAGGCGATGGAGAGCCACGGAGTGCAGCTGTTGGTTCTGGCTCACAAGTACGGAATGGAGGAGTTGAAGAGAGGTTGCGAGGTTGCTGTAGGAAAGCTGGTGAAGGTGGATACTGCCATCGATGTGCTTCAGATTGCGAGACTGTGTAATGCGTCCAGGCTTTACCTGAGATGTTTGACTCTGATTGCTGCTGAATTTGAGGCGGTGCAGAGGTCGGATGGGTGGAGGTTCGTTCAGAAGAATGATCCCAAATTGGAACTCGAGATTCTTCAGTTCCTTCAGGATTACGATCAGGTAAATTTATTTCTTTCATCTTTATTTATTTAAAGTCATACATAAAAATTCACAGCTAGTACATACATCTTCATCTGCATGCACTGTCTAAACTAGATTGCATAATTCACTACTCTGTTTGATACTCAAAAAATGATGAGATGAACGAGCATGATTTGACTGTAGATTCTTAATTTTTTTTGTTACAGAGGAGGAAGCGATGGAGGAGGGAAAGAGGAGAGCAGCAGATGTATCAAGAATTAAGCGAGGCGATGGAGTGCTTGGAGCACATATGCGTTCAAGGGTGCACGAACGTTGGTCCACGCGACAGAGCGCCGCCGAGCAAGAGCAGTGGCCCCTGCACCAAGTTCAAGACTTGTGAGGGCCTTCAGCTTCTCATTCGCCACTTTGCAACTTGCACCAAGAAGTCATCCTGCTCGCACTGCAAGCGCATGTGGCAGCTCTTCCGCCTTCACTCATCGCTCTGTGATCGGACTGCTTGCAGGGTTCCTTTATGCAAGTGAGTGAGTTGTTTGATTTCTTTATTTTTTTTTGTCCATGTGTAAAATTAAGATCGGGTCATTGAGACAAGTTTTGATTTGTGTTACAGGCAATTCAAGTTGAAGATGAATATCGACGGGAAAGGGGGGGATGATCGGACCTGGAAGCTATTGGTGAAGAAGGTGGTTGTTGCCAAGGTCATGTGCTCTTTGGCCAAGAGGAAGAGGCCTGAACAAGTCCATAACTTATGGGCGGCATCATACAGAGGGATTGGACACAAGATTGTGTAGATTTACCCTATATTTACACCATTTTTTTAAAAAAAAAATTAGAAAATATCTTTTATAATATATATATGTAGGATTTTTATAATTCTTTTAGAATAGTATATATGTATTCTTTGTAATATGGGATGAACAAAAAAAGAAGAAGAAAAAAAAGGAGGATCCTTGGTGGTATCTCAGTGGAGGCAATTATCAAAGTGTTTGATCTTAGTTTTTATCTTCCATTCTTAGTTTGAGAGAATCAAACCAAATGCTATGCCGTACTTCTCTCCTTCATCCTCGTTCTTCATAAACACCTCATCCTCGATGAGTCCTTATGAGTTGTTACATCCAAGAGTGGTCGGTCGGATCCAATCACGGTCGAGTAGTGAAAGGTCAGATTCGATGATTAGAAGTCTCGATCAGGCCAACTGGAGCGGTATCCGACAACTGACCTTCTCTTGCTAGCTCGCTCAACCTCAGTTGGCCACTTCCACTTCGGGACTAACGAATATGAGCTGGCTCAATCGGATCATCGATGATGAATCAGTTCATGAGTTAGATCGTAAAATGAGGGACCAGATCCGATTTTAGGAGGTTGTGGAAGTTGATTTTCAATACGGAATAACAACGAAGAGCAATATCTCATAATAGTACGGTGAAAACGAGAATTGTCTAACTCTACTTCAACAAGAGCATGCTGAGATGCTGAAGGTGAATGAGCTACCGATGTCATATATATCTGGACTATGTCTTCACATTTTATCTTTTCCCCATCCTTATCGTTTGTGCGTGGTTTTTATATTGTTTGGCTTGTATTCATGCATAATTTGATGACCTGTATAAGGTATGTTGCAGTGAGTCTATGACTGAATCAGTGTTCTCTTTGCTTTCTTTTTAGTGGAACTATATTGTGCTTGTATTTCTTTTTTTTTTAGACAAAATAATTAAGCATTGTTTTTCCATATAGGCCACTCACAAATTTGCTAATTCCAAATAAGACACCCACAAATATCTATTTTCATAAACACCACCAACAATGTTAGGCGTATTATAAAAATATCACTCAAATTATTTGTTATTATTTTGAGAGAGATTATTCATTTTAGTCTAACCGAACTGGAGTAAATTGACCAAAATACCCTCATTCCTTATCAACCTTAACATTGTGGATGAGTTTCGGATTAAATTTATGACAATTTTGCTTTTCGCTTTTGACATAACTTGATCTGAAATTTGACCCGAAACTCGTCCATAATATTGAGGTTAATAAGGACAGAGGGTAGTTTTGGTCTTTCTACTATCGACTTGTTAAACTTTATGGAATATTCTCTCTCAGATTAATAGTAAATAATTGGAATGGTGTTTTTAGAAAGTGTCTAACATATGTGTGGTTTTTATGAAAATAGTAATTTGAGGTGGCTTATTTAGAATTAGTAAATTTATGTGTGGTGTTTATAAAAATAGTAATTTGAGGTGGCTGATTTAGAATTAGTAAATTTGTTGGTGGCTTATGTGGAAAAAAACCCAATAATTAAAAACAAAGTCAAAATTGACTAAAAAATATTGTTCTTATATTTCAGCTTTCTACTAAATATTGTTCTTAAAAGAATAAATAACTAGAAACTGGATTAGGCTTAACCTTTTTTTAGTATGGATTGAGCTGCTTGGACCTTATGTGTAAGAGAACTTAGGTTTTACCCTTCCCTCTTTAAACATAATATTTTTGAAGAAAATGTGCGTATTTCATTATGATACTCCTCAGATATAACGTGTTTGACCAACTAGGTTATATGAATATTACATTTTGGTGTTTAAAACCTATACAACAACTACTACCACTCATTTTGATTATAAAGAAAAAGAGAAAAAAAGGGAAAAAATATATAGATTTAATAACAAAAAGTAGAGCTGGTATCGGGTCCTATCGGGTCGGGTCCTCCACTACCCGGACTCGGACCCGGTACCTCACCGGTCTAAAAATTGGATCCGGACTCAAACTTGCAAGAACCGGGTCCGGATCCGGGTCCTAGTTTAAAAAAATTATCCGTCTTGTTCGATAGTAGAGAATAAATATTTGTACTTAAGTATTTTTGCACCCGATACCCTATGATTCTAACAATTTTTGTACTTAAGTACAAGTACATAAATTAATATTATATTTACACATCTATTTTCAACAATTACTTTTATATGTATATTCCTATAACCCTATTATTCAAATTCTATATGGGAGGGGGGGGGGGGGAGGTATTTTTTAACGGGTCCGGGTCCGGATCGGTTCTATTTTAAGCGAACCCGGGACCCGAAAGTGTATCGGGCCTTATTTTAGGACCCGGACCCGAACCCCTATAGATCGGGTCGGTTCCGGTCCAATGCCGGGTCCAGGTCGGATCCAGGTATCAGGTAAATGTGACGGTGCTAACAAAAAGTATCACTACAACCTAAACATCCTATCCCGACATTCTTTTGAACCTACCCCGGCGTTTTTAAACGCCGGGGTAGAGGCTACCGGCATTTTTGAAAATGCTAGTAGAAACACTAGGACAACTTGTGTCGGGTAGAAATAAGGCCTACCCCGATAGGCTTTTTTTTTTTTTTTTTCTTTTTTGGGGTAAAATCTACCCTGGCTCTTTTTAAAACGTCGGGTAGGTATGTATTTTTCCAAAACAAAAAAAAGCCTTTTTTAATATTCTGAAAGCAAAATATATAAAGAGATATTACAACAACCACTCTTTAAACTGCAACCACCCTTAGAAATCAAAGCCCCACTTAATTTTATATGCTCAAATTTCACAAGATCACAACCTCGCTTATGCCTATCTTTTCTCTATTCACTCAAAACCATGCTCCACCATTACATACTTCACAATCAAACATATACTATATGAAGCATAAGGTTCATTTAAACCCATATGTACAAAGGTCCATTACACAGGAAACATCAGACATGAGTCACTTATAAGGAAACACAAATTTAAGACGTAAATTAGATAAATAGCAATTGGTACATACCTGCAAGGGTTTCTATTACAATTAAGAAATTTCATCTCATATGAGTACAGTTCTGTAAACCACCAATGACACCCTAACAACATTCCAGTGCAGCAAGTATATTATGGTTTAAGAGCGGTTCCCTGCGTTGTTTAACTGTTACAGTAAAAAGTTGGATTGAAGCTTCTTATGTCAATCTAGTAAGGCTTAGTTTGTCGGCAATGTTGTACATAACAAAGATTCTTCTACATGGGGCAGAAGAGCTGCTCTCATTCGATCATAAATGGAAGGGCCCAAGAGGTCAGAAGTACTGAGAAAATTGCAAATCCTATTGCTGAACGAACAACATCTGCATAGCATAAGATTTTGATGAGCTTGTTAACTTGGGAATGGTATCCTTCAGTTCATTAAGAGAAGAAACAGTGGAATATAAGATTTTGATGAGCTTGTTAATTTGGGAATGGTATCCTTCAGTTCATTAAGAGAAGAAACAATGGAATATACGACATGAATACTGCACCTAGTTGAGCTAAATTTCAATGTGACTATGTAATTTCTTCCAGAGTTACAATATTACACATCTACTTCTATCAGTCTTCACCAACAATATCTACCTAAAACAAATTCCCAACGGAATTAAGTATACTATTTTTTGGTAAGACCATTCTCATCCATGTTGTCTTCAATTTTCTCTTGCTGTTAGGCTCCTATTTGCACTGTTTCTATACTCTAGCATGTGTTTCTGGAGCAGATTAAATAATTCAATACCAAAATTATGTGTACGATACTTGTTGATATTTAGAAGTCATGAAAAGTTTGGGTTTTGATACCTTAAACATTATCTCGTTAATCGTTATCACATACCCACCTTGATGCATTTTTCAAACATAAACTTATGCAAAATCACACACTTCCATTCTAAACTATTCGAGTTCAGTGTGAACTATGGAAAGACACGTGGGAAACCCTAATAAAAGGCAGTTGGATGAAGTTCAAAGCACTTAAAATTTAGGGTACAAGCTTTACAAGATCTTCAGAAAAGGAAATAGGAAAAATGAAGTATAACAATTAACTCAGGCAATGAAGAGAAAGAGGAGCTGATCCCAAAAAATTGGATAAAAGCTTCGTTGTTGTTGTTGTTGCTGCTATTATGGTGTTGTAGTTATGAGAGTGACTTCAAAATGTACTGGAGGAAAATAATACTACCAAATATAAAGACCAAGTAGTGTTTAAATTACACCACCAAATATAAAGCACAGAGAAATAACAACTAGTCAAAAAACCAACATAAACACTAATGTAAGCCAAAAACAATGCAAAGTGTAGTACTTGGCATGAGCGTGAGTCTTATTTCTTGTCAAGATCAATTATGGGTATGGAGTTAAAATAACAACCCTAGCAAGGATAAGTCAGCATTGCGTTCTAGTAAACAAAGAAGTGGAAAAACCTCTTTTGAGTCATGAGGGAATGAACTTTTCCACTAGAAGTCAACTGAAGACGAGCATGATAGAGAAAACAGCTGATCCTGGGATAGAAATGAATTTGGTTTGGTCTATCTTACTTCTTTCATCCTAAATTTAAGAATGGATTCAGAAGAGCATCAAGATGAACATTACACAGCAAGACCCATTCTTTCAGAATCACCACGACTAACTGATACTTGGATAAAATGAACTACAAAACAGTGCTTCTGGATGTATGCCGCTATTGTAGCAGGACAAAGCAATCTTTTACCAGAAAATAAAGCATCCCACCTCAATGATGAGAAGGGAAAATTACCAACGATATTCAGAGCCTATGAGATTCTAAATAATGTAGCTATTATCACACAAGTGAAGCGATTGATGAACACGCCTGTGATTTTATGTTTCTCTTGAAGTACTTAACTCAAAGCATATACCATACCAACACCTATCAAACTGACAACAAAACCATAATATAAAGGGGTTCAAAACAGAAACAGAACCGACTTTCCAAACCTTGGTGCATATATTTGGAATTAGAAAAAAGTCACTAGCAGATTAAGAAGACACATTGGAATAATTATATGACTATGCTTATAAACAGTGGTTTAACCGCAAATAATTATTCGACGAGGAAAGAAGAAATAACATAAGACAAAATTTAGCATCATCAGCCCAAAATAAAGATGACAAAAGTGCATCCGATTAGCATACGACACATTCACATATAACGAAACAATGGATAACTGTCGGACCAAGTGCACATTCACATACCATTCTTTGATATTCTTCTTCAATTACAAGAAGAAATATATATGGAGAGAAGACCAAGCGCGGCGACGATCCAAAACCATAGATAACCTAAGGCACGGAAAGAAATAGAAATTTCAGTATAATGAAATGTTATTCTGTTTTGCATGAGGCGAATGGATTACATGTAGCAAAATCATCCCTCTTCCTAAGTGTTATGCTAATAATGTGTGAGTTAAAGGATTCAGAACACATTAAGTAGTCTGCTCCCTATTAAGTATATGTAATCTAAAAAATCTATAATGATTCAGAACACCCATTCTACCATTTCCAAATCACTATAATCCACCTCAATCCAAACTGACATTGCAATTTGCCAATTTTAACTTACAAATATCAAGAAAATTCCACACTCTCGATAAAGATATTATATCAAACACCTACCTTGCACCTAAACCAATCCCCACCCATTTTCAAAGAATCTAGCAACTTTCACACCCCAAAACACCTCAACTGCGACTCAAAAATCTAATTATGAACAAGATGTTGATTTGGAACTCACCGGAGGAGCCGAGGTGAGGCTGGAACTCACTCAGACTTCTTGTTCGAGTTGTGGATCGGGTTTAGAAGGTGACGGCTTGGTGCATCGGGCTCAGGAACGGCTTGGTGCATCGGGCTCAGGTCGGGGGTTAGGGGCTAGGGTTTGTGAGAGAGAAAGAGAGAGAGAGAGGACGGGGGCACTCGGGGTTGAAGACGGCGACGAGGGTCGAAGCTGACGGCAATGAGCATCGGGTTTGGATTTGGGATGTGGAGACAGTGACAGAGAGGGGGAGTTAACCAAACTACCTGACCACTTTTGAAAAATATTTAGCCAGACGACCCACTTTCATAAAGATTTAGTAAATTGGCCCATTTTTACAAAACATTTAGTTAACTAACCCTTTTTAATATAATAATCTAAAAATAAAATTTTACATATAACCCCACTTTGGAGATTATAAACTATAATATACCTTATCCTTATAAAAGCTGGATAATTCACAGAAAATAAAGAAACTAAAATTAAAAAATCTTTCAAAATTTAAGATTAGATACGTAGATAAAAGATTAACAGAAAGGAAGTGTTGCCGCTGAATCTGGTGTGGGGGCAAACAGATAGTATTTGTGGGTTCTTGGGAAACTTTGAAAAACAAACCTATTACCTGTTCCGCCGGAGTTTGACCGTTGCTCCCGCCGTTCACCTGCAAGAAGTGCCGTTCACCTGCAAGAAGTGCGAGACACCGGGGTTGTTCCCGGCGACGCACCCTCCGACGCTCAAGTCAGTAATCAGAAGTGATTATGAATGAACGCAAAAATTGGCAAAAGATTGATTACCTCTTAATGGAGATGGATGGGGGGTATTTATAGGCGCCGCTGGGATCAGATTAGGAATGTAATCCCCCTGTGGTTAGATAAGGAATGTAATCCCTAATCCCCAGTGAAGGGATAACTATGAATCAGGGCCGTTGATTAGAATTTAATCAGAAACCCTAATTCTATCCCTTCTGGACCGGGTTTGCTGCGGGTTGAAACCCGCACCAAGTTGAGGTGGATCCGTTTGCGGGTAAGTGGGTCTTCGGGGAAGATAACCAGTACCCGCTTTAGACCCGTTGGTGGGTGAAATTACCGCTTTACCCCTAAGTTTAAGATTCGTGCCTAATCTGGACGGTTCCGTTTTAACCCCATTTTTAGCCATATCACGAGCCCCCCACTCCTAAAGACTGAGTTTGATCAGCCTTTGAGGAGTAGTTTAACTGTTTTAGTGGCTAGTGGAGTTGTATCGGAGTCCGAATGGAGGGTTTCGAATCTCGAAGGGGGTAGTGAGGTGATTTTTGAAGTTGTAAGCCGCTCTCGTGCTTCTCTGGATGTCCGGCGGTTTTTATCTATTTTTTCGGATTATTTGTTTAATTTTGCGATGTGTTAACCAGTCGTTCGGGAGTCTTAGCAACACATTCCAGGCAATAATTGTTCGTTCAGGGGCTCAAAAATATTTCCCCGAATTTATAATTATTTTCTAGAATTTCTAGCTAATTTTCCCGAATTTTTTAGCAATTTTTTCGCAATTTTTAAATAAATAAAACGATTAAAATAAATAAAAACTGATTTTTAATACCCATTTATGGCGTGGCTTGATCTGGGCCCTTTATCTGCGTCGAGCGCGATTTTCTGGGCGATCGGATGGTCGTAGTCGCTCGGTGGCTTTTTTCCCGTTTTGGAGCTCGGATGGACACTTGCTCGGCAACCGACCAGAGGTCTAGGGGCTCGGCAGTCCGAGCGACGTGGTACGATCTGTGCCGTCGGATCCCGGCACGAATCTCGAGGAGGCGCGTTTCCCAAAAAAATGTTATCTTGTCGTTTAGCGCACGTGGCACGATCTGGACCGTCCATCACCAGAAGCGCAAATTTCTGGAAGATCCAACGGTCGTGGTCGCTCGGCGACTTTTTTTTCCGTTTTGGAGCTCGGATAGGCACTTGCTCGGCAGCCGATCGGGGGTCTAAGGGTTTGGCTGTCCGAGCAACGTGATGCGACCTGAGCCGTTGGATGGTGGCACGAATCTCGAGATGGGCTCAGTTCCCAAGAAAACACTATCTTGTCGTTTAGCGACGCTGGCAAGATCTGGGCCGTCTGATCGAGATCTTACACGAATGTTGAGGGAAAAGTGATTTTTCTCCGTTTTGGGGCTCGGATGGGCACTTGCTCGGCAGCCGAGCCGGACTCTTTGATGTTGGGGTCGGATCGCACGTCGCTCGGATTTTGATCCCGTGTGTGCCGAGCTATTCGACTTGTATCGAAATGTTTTGCCTTTTCGCCAACCGTTGCTGCTCGGGTACAAAGTCGTTTGGGCCTTCGTAACGCTTCAAAAGCTGATCAAGAGTCGCGCCCTTACGTTACAAATTCCAAGAGACCTTTTCTTTTACTATAAGTCTTCACTCCCCCACCCCCAATCTCATTATTCACTTTTACTTTCTTACTCAAGTTTTTACTCTTCACCATCAAAGTTTTTAGCTCCCGGGTGGCGCTGCTAGCTGTCGCGGCAAGGCGTTTCTTTGCTCCGGCGAACTTTTCCGACCGTAACAGTCACTTCAAGGTCAGTCTCTCTCCTCTCTCTTTAGAAAAAAATGGTTAAGATTACTTCTTCGGATGAGACCCCCGCCTCGGACCGAGTTGTTAGCCGAGCGGGTGAAGAGAAGAAGGTGGTAGAGCTGACCGAGCAGACCGTGGTCTGGCCGAGCAAGAGTGGGGAGGTCGCCGAGCCACTCCAGGAGGTTTCAGCGAGGTCCCGGAAGGGTAAGGGAGTGGTTACGGTCATAGAGCAGCCGAAGACGGCAGGGGAGTTTGGTCGGCAGCCGATCGCTCTGTCGAGCGTGAGGGGAGTATGGAGCTACTCCGAAGAGATGCTGGAGATGGTGACCTAGGGCACCGCCAAGTCGGTAGAGGAGAATGAGCCGAGAGAGATGTCCGAGGTGGACCGGGTCTCTTCGGTTCTTACTGAGGCTGATCTGCATCAGATCCGGACTGGATTCCAGATCCCTGCCGAGTATGGGCTACTTCTCCCCGGACCCGGTTTCCGAGCCTGCACGTCGTCTTCGGCCGACACGTGCATTTTTCCGATCGACACCTTGGATGCCGGGCTTCGTTTGCCGTTGCATCCGTTCATTGCCGAGGTCCTCAATTGGTACAGCCTGAGTCCTGCCCAGCTGATGCCGAACACTTGGAGGCACGTCTTGGAGTTTGTTCTTCAGTGTCAAGAGATCGGTGCCGAGCCGGGTCTGTTCCTCCTTCGGAGCCTCTACCATCCTTACCGGCCGAACAGGAACGAGCAGAGGTTCTACCTTTTGCCGCGGACAGGCGTGAAGTTGATCGAGAACCCGGACTCGATCAAGCATTGGAAGGAGAAGTACTTCATTGTCCGAGCTCCCGAACCCTGGGCAATTCCGATAGCTTGGTCGAGGGATGGCCTGCCCAAGCGAGCGAAGAAGGAGCCAGTGCTTAGTGACGAGGAGACGGAAGTCCTCAAGAAACTCCTCGGCCTGCCGATGCTTAGTTGGAAGGACATCACCGAGGAGGCTTTGTTCCGAGGGGGTCTCAGTCCGATCGACCCCAGTACGCCTCTGGTATTTTTACTTTTTCCTTGAAGTTCTTGAAAATTTTTCTAAGTTTTTTCATTCGGTTTGTGCAGAGTCTTCCAGCATGGACTATAGGGCGTTGATGGCGAAGGCCAAGGCGGCTAGGGAGCAGGAGGCGAGGAAGAATAAGAGACCCTTGACAGGGCCTCAGGGTGGCTGCGCGCCGAAGATACCTTCAGTCCCAAAGACCGCCGACCTGCTGGTGGTCGAGGTCCCGGATGCCGATCCCGAGCAAGACCAGGTCGCGGCCTCCGATCTTCCTTCCTCGGATGTGCCGACTCCAACGGCGAAAACAGATGCTCCCGGCTCGTCGAGCGGCGCGTTCAACGTGAGTGCGGCGTTAGCCCTTCAAGTTCCGCCCCTCACTGCCGAAGCGGAGAAGATTCTGACCGAGAAGCATAAGCGGATCTTCGTCCCCGACTGGCAAGTAATGAAGGTCGACGGCTTCTTGGGGGACGACAACATTTGTATGCAGGCGGTGAAGCACCTGCCGACCCCAAAGGACCGAGCGGCGCTTAAGTCCAGGGAGGTCGGGGACGCCACAATGCAGATTGCTCTGAACACGATGTCGGTAAGTAGACCGAACACTTTCTTCTTGAAGCATTTTTTTCGAAATTTTCTAAGTTTTTAGGTCCGGATTCTAACTGTTTGTTCTCTTTTCAGACCCTCTACCACTTCAACTTTTTGCTCGAAGAGTTCGCGAGCAAAGAACAGGAGCTGACGGCGCTGTGCGACCGGGAAAGGTCGGAGCGTGCGAAAGCTGTGAAGCTGTTCGAAGCTGAGCAACTCCTCTCGGCAAAACGTGGTGCCGAGGTGGCGGGGTTGGAGGCGAAGCTGGCGTAAGCTATGCAGCGGTCGGCGGACGAGGCAGCCAAGCTCGAGGCCTCGGAGAAGGAGAATGCCGTGCTTAAGGAGGAGCTGGCCAAAGCACGGTCGGAGGCGGAGAATGCTCGGAAGAAGACCGAGAGGGTCATGGCCAAGCACCAATCGAAGGTGGCAAAGGCGAAGAGGGCTGTCCAGAAAGAGGCCGAGGAGCACATGTTTAAGAACATGGAGGATGCGTACGGCCGAGCCCTACTTCATATCGCAGTTCGGAACCCGGGGTTCGACACCTCCTCCTACCACTTTTACGACCCTGTGGAGGGGGAGGAGGAGCTTCCTTCGGCAATGCTCGGCCCCGAGGGACAGGCCGACGGTGTCGAAGGCACGGGCGAGACAGAGGCCGAGGGTGAGTGTAACACCCCGAATTTCAAATAAGGATAAATTCGAGATTTCACAGGATCTTTACTTCACTTCGTACAATTTTACAAGGAATTTAAAACTTTTCATTCACAATACATCAGAGTTCCTTTACACAGCGGAAAAATAAAAGATTACAACAATGAAATACAACTTGTATAACTTTAACATCATTTGCAACATCTTTAACTTCTAAACAGCAACAGCATATCCACTTTATAACTCCATGAATAGTCCATTACCTGCATGTTAATCTGTAGGCACGTCAGTTACTTACAACTGACGAAATGTTATACACGGCTATCCTCTCTATGCCGGGAATAGTATAACGATCTCATACTTTAACAAATCACAAAAGATTGAATGAACATGTAAAGTGTCAAAAGTGATTATTCTAAATATAAGTGTATGTCATGCCTTAATGCCTAATGCACACAATTCTACACTAGGATGACACTAATGCACACTTGTTCGGATTTTATGCATCCCATACTACATAGGTCCGAGGGCAAGCGCCTACGTTCTTCACAATACAGGGCTCGATCCCTCGCCATGAAAACTACCCGGTAGCAAAACAAAGTTCAGACTATTCCACGAATTTGAATCCCAGCCTTGGAGTCCACCGCCGGCTGTTATAACAGATTCCACCTCGTGCGAATCGTCCCGTATGTGACCCTCTAGTCCAGTATATATATATATATATATACATTGGAGACGGTAAACACAAAACTCATCCGTCCGACTACTCAAGATCTTGGAGTCCACCGCCGACCCGTCCTCATAGTCCCGGATTAAAATATAACAATCCGTCTCCCACGGGGCAACCTCAGTCCACCAACTGGATCTATAGTCTTGGAGTCCACCGCCGACTATATAGAGCACCCCACTTACGTTTCCCTAAGTTTACTACATCTTCACTTATGTGCCTAAATTTTCTTAAGTTCAAGACATGAATAATTTCTACTCATAGAATCAGTTTTACCTCCTACCGGACTTAATCAACAAATACGAGATGGCTCCTTAGCCATATCTCCGAATCATTCCTCAAATCTTTTCTTTTAATAATGCCGGTACCGAGGTCTTACTAACTCTAAATCATAAACTTTCATGTACATGAAACATGGGTACACATACCCTTTAGTAAACATGTCTTAAATCTAGATATTTCCATCTTTCAACTTATTCACGAAATAAACATAGTCTCGACACTATTCATGATCTATTTATTGATTCATATTCTTTTTAAACAAACATGCATTTCAAAAACACAGATTTCACCACATGAATTGTTATAACAAATCTAAGTTGTCACAATGTTTCAATTCATTATAAAAATTTCTTAAATAAGATACAAGAGTAATTTCTTTTAGAAGATCAATTCACAAAATACTACTTTCCTTTTCTTCACCACAAAGTGCTATTCTCAAAATTTATTTCTTTTTATACTTCAAAAATATACAAGGAAACTATCTCTTAACATTTCCACTTCATTTTATATTAATACTAAAGTTTAATTCCAATTAAAAATAAACATTCATGAGTAGAAACCCCAAAAAAAACAAATGTGAGGCATGGGTTTTGAACCCCAGACCTACGGCAAACATAGCCAACACCTAACCCGAGCCCACTGGCCATTTAGTCCATATGGACTTTTGTCAAATATAGCAACCGAAATTCCTTTCATACATTAGTACAGATTTGGTAATTTAATTGAGTGAAGAGAAAAAAAAAATATAAAAGATGGCTATCAAGATTTCAACCCAAGATCTATTATAAGAGGTGCTCACTGGCTAACCAGTAAGTCCAAATGTGATTTCTGTCTAAGAGTTGTATTTGTATACTTTTGTTCATACTTTTCTGAAATTGTTTCTTTTTAACAAAACTTGTTTACCCAATAATCCAATCCTTTAGGATATTGGAATAAACTTCTCTTTGGACTAAAAGGAAATCTTAAATAATAATCAACAAGTCCAAACTTATTTTTTTAGCATATATCTCATTTAAAAAAAAAAGATTATTTCCTTTCTTTACAAAATTTACATTTCTTTTCAAACTCGAAAATTAAAATCATGCTTTTCTAAAAACTAGTTTATGCCCAACATCCTACAAATAAAATTTTGTGTTAAGAATCAAACATATCTTTTAATCGATTATGGATGTCTCAAAGGAATTCCTTTCATACAAAAAAAAATTGTTTTTTTTTTGACATATGTCAACATACTTCATAAAAAATTATTTCCTTCTCTTTTCTTTTTCATCATATCTCTAATCATATGTCGAAATATAGCATTTTTTAACAATTTCTCATACATATCACACATTTGACATACCTAGATTTACGAAAATTATTTAATTTCTTTTATACAAATTGGGAATTTATAGCATGCCAACAAGTCTCAAATCATAAGAATTTTACAAAATCTCTTTCATGAACAAATTATTATTTTCCAAATGTAACAATAAAAAATATACATATGTCAATAATAACAAAATTTTTCTTTCTTCTTTCTTAGCCAATAAATCATAAAGCATGTTTATCATATGATATTCATCACTAAAATTCCCACATACTCAACAAGTACAAAAATTGTAATCACATTAACATGATTCATGGTATAAAGAAATTCTTCTTTTTAATTAGCATGATATCACAACAAAATCATCCTCATTCAAAACATGATATACTAGCATAAATTTTATCTTATAATTCTCAAACAATATCTTCTTCTACTACTCTTTTTTGTATGCATATCCTACACTAGAAAATAATGAAATTACCCACTAACACAATGTTAATCTATTTGTCAACATAGCATGATTCACTACTAATCTCACCACAATCATGGTATAGTTATTCTATTTTATCAAAACTACTCATTCACTTTTATTAGCATGTACATTCAAAAAAAAAAATTAGAAAGTAGGAGAACACCTACCTTATTGAAGCTTGAACAATTGAAGGGAATGATGGGACACTTCTTCTAGCTCCAAGACAAACTCCTAGCAATGGCTCCTCCTCCTAGCAAAGCTCCTTTTCCCTAGCAATGGCTTCCTCTCTCTAGCAATTCCTCCAAGCAAAAGGACCCTCACTCTCTTTCTTTTCTCTCTTTCCTTTCTTTTGATAATGTTTTTGGTGCAAGATAAAGGTAGGAAATGGGGGCTCTATTTATAGGATTTTGGGAGGGTCTAAAGTGCAAAAATTCCACCCTAATAACTCTTCAAATTTATTCTACAACTCTCCACTTTCCTGACTCCTAAAACCCCCATCTCTTCATCTCCCCACTCTCCACTAACTTAACTCAAAAACCCTTCTCCTCACTCCATGACCGGCCACCCCCTAGCCCACAAAATGGTCCAAATACATTTGTGTGTGCATGCACACATGCACAAACAAATATGAACACATTTCTATAACTCTAAATGTGTACTAATATTTGTTACTTGTCATGTATAACTTAATTTGTGATTTTAACAGTGGGCTTGCTACATGGGCTCATTCCTAATTAATGAATTTGATTATCTAGTGGACTTGCTACATGAGCTCATTTCTAATTAATTTGATTATCTAGTGGGCTTCTCTCCTAATGGGCTAGATTTTATTCTATAGGTCCATGAATCAAAAGAAGGCTTAATTAAAACTTATGCATGCTAAAAATTTGTAATTGAGAATAACAAATGAGAATAAAATTTGCACGTGCATCATACGTGCAAAAAATAAAAAAATGCATTTTAATCAAAATAGAGGGAAAAATAAATTTTCGTTTTATAAAAATAGATTTGAAAACATAAAATAAATAATTGAAACACAGAAATTATCACCCGTGGCGGCGGAAAATATGTAATTAATACGTGCATTGAAAACACGTAGGAAACACGTAATATGCAAAGATTGAAATAATATATTTTCGTTGACTCAAGATAGGAAAAATCAATACGGATAATGTATAAATAGTACGAATCCAAAATATGTAGTGAAACACCTTACAAAAATATACGTGCGTAACACCCAGGGCAAAATTGTAATTCTAATTTTGCGGGGTGTTACAGTGAGGAGGGGGACGGCTCCGAGGACGAGGACGAGGACGAGGACATGGGAATCGTCGAGGGGTCGGCAGTCCCGAGCGACAAAAAGGTCGACCCCTGACTTGGTTGCATCTTTGGTCTTCTTTTTGCTTCTTTTCTCTCTCTCTCTTTTTTTTATGTGTAAAGCCTAACTGCGGACTGGCCACCGCTCTCGTAAAGCTTTTTGAGTTTTGAATGAAAACACTTTTTGCTTGGCCAAAAATTCTCCAAGTGTTAGACCTCGGATTTTGTATTTGACTAGTCGCAAAATTTCTCCAAGTGTTGGGCAACGGATTTATCTTTGCTTTTCAGGTGAAGTTTGGTCCGATCACGGAGGTTTTGTATCTTCGTAAGGAGCTGAAAGAAACGAAGCGAAAGCTTTCTCATAGCCGAGAGAGGCGGTTTTATATGCTCCTGAAGCTGGAGGAGATAAAAGCAGCTGCGAGGGGGTATTGTCGTGAGTTGAAGCAACTACGGAAGCAACCCCAAGCTTCTCGTCTCGAAGGTGAGATAGAGCTACTTCGTAGGGAGCTTTTCGTTGTCGAGCAAAAGAATAACGAGCTCTTGGCTGAGATCCATCACTTGGAGGTAACAGAGAAAGAACATTCGGCAGAAGAAGAGAAGTTAGCTTCCGAGTTGGAGAAGTTGTCATCCGAGCGCCAAGAGTTGTTGGCCAAGATCGACAAGCTTAGGAGGATTACGATAGACAGGGGGATCGAGGTCACCCATTATCGACGTCTTGCGACCGATAGTGCCAATGTTGCGGGCTCATCAAGACCTCCTCGTTTGAAGATGTCGACGAAGGATGATGTTCTGAGAGATAGGATTATCGAGCTGGAGGAAGAGATCGCGTCGCTCAAGCCTCGGCCTAAGAGGGCCAACGTTCGTAGTACGTCGTGTACTCGCGAAGAGAGCGAGAAAGGAATTACTTTCTACGAACTTGCGACTCGTTTGCCTGCGGTGAGGCGGAGTCCTGCTGACGCTCAGAGTGGTGTAGCTATCTCGTCTAGCGGCGCCTCAGTTGGTGCCACAGTTAGAGTTAGCGGCGGAGGGGGATCTCGCTTCGCTGGTTTGGAATCGAGCCCGGAGGTTAGGCATCGCCGCCCCCGCGTTTCCTTGAACCGGAGCGCTCCCCTTCCGAAGAGGCACTAAACAAGTTGTATTATGTTCCTTTAAGTTATTGTAAAACTCTGCTGTAGCGTCGGTCTAGTTGTATGTAGAGCTACTTTATTTGAATAAAAACCTTGCTTTGCTTCTGATGTTGGGTTGGGGGTATTGGCTTCATGTGTAACTCCAATTTTTGACAACTTACTCAAAATCAGAAGCAAATCTTCTTTCTTTCGTGTGAACGGTCGTGGGAGCAATTCCGAATGGCGACCCACTCCTAGCCCGCTTAGAAGCGAGCTTGCGGGGTAGAATCGAGCCAAGTGTTGGACTCCGAAACCATCGTTAGAGTTCAACGGTCGTGGGAGCAATTCCGAATGGCGACCCACTCCTAGCCCGCTTAGAAGCGAGCTTGCGGAGTAGAATCGAGCCAAGTGTTGGACTCCAAAACCATCGTTAGAGTTCAACGGTCGTGGGAGCAATTCCGAATGGTGAACCACTCCTAGCCCGCTTAGAAGCGAGCTTGCGGAGTAGAATCGAGCCAAGTGTTGGACTCCGAAACCATCGTTAGAGTTCAACGGTCGTGGGAGCAATTCCGAATGGCAACCCACTCCTAGCCCGCTTAGAAGCGAGCTTGCAGAGTAGAATCGAGCCAAGTGTTGGACTCCGAAACCATCGTTAGAGTTCAACGGTCGTGGGAGCAATTCCGAATGGCGACCCACTCCTAGTCCGCTTAGAAGCGAGCTTGCAGAGTAGAATCGAGCCAAGTGTTGGACTCCGAAACCATCGTTAGAGTTCAACGGTTGTGGGAGCAGTTCCGGACGGCGACCTACTTCTAGCTCGCTTACGAGCGAACTTGCGAAGTAGGGTCGAGCTGAATGTTGGACTCTGAACCATCGATAGAATGAAGAGTGAAGGCAGAGGGATGTGAACAATTTTTACAACTAAAATATGAAAAAAGCTCTTTATTGATGACTAATGGTCGGCTGCTTCTAAAGTTGCTATCCGTTATTACAAGAGAAAAATAAAAGAAAATCATTACAAGTAATAGGAGAGGAACGATTCGACATCTCAAAGTGCTTAGAGAGGCGTTGGTGCTCTCTCTTGGTACTTTAAGAGATGGTCAGCATTCCATGTCCTAGGGATCTCCCTGCCTTCGAGGTCTTCTAGTCTGTATGTGCCGGGCCGAACTTCTTTGACGATCTTGTAAGGTCCCTCCTAGTTCGGGGCCAATTTGCTCTTCTGACCTGGGAATGAGATGGCCAACTTTCGGAGGACCAGGTCCCCTTCTTTGAGGTCCGTGGGGCGGACTTTCTTGTTGTATGCCAACTCGATCCTTCTTCGGTAGCTTTGCTGATAAATGGCAGCTCTTTCTCGGATGTCATCTATCAGGTCTAGACTTGCTCGGAGCTCTCTGGCATTTTGCTCTTCTTCATAAGCTATTAGACGAGGAGAGGGTATTCCGACTTCTAGGGGATGATAGCCTCGGACCCATAGGTGAGATTGAATGGGCTCTCTCCTGTGGGGGTCCGTTTTGTGGTGCGGTAGTTCCACAGTACGTTGGGAAGCTGATCGACCCATAGGCCTTTGGAACATTTATCCAATCTCTTCTTAATGCCAGAGAGGATCTGTCGGTTAGCATTTTCGGCTTGGCCATTCAACTGGGGATGAGAGACGGAGGAGAACCTGTGTTGGATGGCAAGGTCTTCGCATAGAGCTCGGAAGGCAGCCCCGGTGAACTGGGTTCCGTTGTCTGTTATTAGGATCCGAGGGACGCCGAATCGGCAGATCACGCTCTTCCAAAAGAACTGAACAACCTTGTTCTCGGTGATCGTGGCCAAGGGCTCGGTCTCTATCCATTTTGAGAAGTAGTCGATCGCCACGACTAAGAATTTGAACTGTCCGGGAGCTGGCGGGAATGGCCCTAGTAAATCCATCCCCCACATTGCAAAGGGGATCGGACTTGATAGGGAAGTGAGTGGAGCTTGTGGTAGGAGTCGGATGTCAGCGTACTTCTGACAGGAGCAGCATTGCCGAACGTGTCGTTCGGCGTCTCGTAAGAGAGTGGGCCAGAAATTTCCGTAATTCAACACTTTGCGGGCAAGAGCTCTGGACCCCGAATGTGCCCCGCCGATGCCCTCATGAAGTTCTTACAGGGCGTAGTCGGCTTGCCCGGGGGAGAGGCATCTCATGTAAGGCCGGCCGTCTACCTGTGTGAAGGAGCGTTTATATAGGATACCTCCGATTAGTGTGTAACGCTCGGCTCGGGTTCTAACTCTTCGTGCTTCCTTAGGATCTTCGGGGAGGAGCCCGTCCCGCAAGAATTCGACGAGGGGTTTCATCCAATTGTCTTCGAGCAGGACAGGCAACGTCTCTATAGAGTCGAGAGTTTCGTCCTCTATACTTGGCTTCAGAAGGACTTCTATCAAGACGGTCTGCTCGAGACCTTGAAGGGGGGAAGAGGCTAGTTTGGAGAGTGCGTTGGCCTGAGCATTTTCTTCCCGGGGTATTCGTTGGATGAGGGCTTCCTTAAACAGTGCCATGAGGCTCCTGACCTTGGCTAAGTATTTAACCATCCTGTCATCGCGTGCTTCATACTCGCCGAGGACTTGATTCACGACTATCTGAGAGTCGCTAAAGATCCGGAGGCGTTGCGCCCCTGCATTTCGAGCCATACCAAGGCCGGCTATGAGTGCCTCGTATTCTGCTTTGTTGTTCGAGGCCTTGAAGTTGATACGGAGGGAGTATTGGAGGATGAAGTCATCTGGGCCTGCCAGAATGACCCCGGCTCCGCTTCCCTCGTTGCAGGAGGATCCGTCCACATAGACCGACCAGACTGGTGGTCCCTTCGTCGCTTGACTGAACTTGGGGATGGTACTTTCAACTATGAATTCTGCCAGGGCCTGAGCCTTGATCGCAGTCCGAGGCTGATAGGTTATATCATGCTGGCTCAGCTCGATTGACCACTTCATAAGGCGACCCAAGGTTTCTGGCTTGTGGAGGACTTGCTTCAGCGGTTGGTCGGTAAGAACGACAACCGAGTGGGACTGAAAGTACGGGCGAAGCTTCCTTGCGGCCATCACCAGGGCGTAAGCCATCTTTTCTATTCTCGGGTAGCGGAGCTCGGCGTCTCGAAGTACCTTGCTCACATAGTAGATGGGCTTTTGAGCCCGGTCTTCTTCCCTTACTAAAATGGCACTGAGAGTCTGCTCGGAGGCTGCCAGGTAAAGGTAAAGGGGTTCTCCAGGAATTGGTTTGCTGAGGAGAGGAGGATTGACGAGGTAGGCCTTGAGCTGGTCGAAGGACTCCTGTTGCTGTTGACCCCATTCAAAACCTTTAGCCCCCCTGAGGGCCTTGAAGAAGGGGAGGCATTTTTCCCCGGACTTTGAGAGAAAACGCCCTATGGCGGCTAGGCGGCCTGTTAGCCTCTGAACTTCCTTAACATTCTTGGGAGGGGCCATGTCTAATATGGCCTTAATTTTCTCAGGGTTTGCTTCAATTCCTCGCTGGCTGACCATGAAGCCGAGGAACTTTCCTGACGAGACGCCGAATGCACACTTGTTCGGATTGAGTCTCATATTGTGCTTTCTCAAAACATCGAATGCCTCCTGGAGGTCCGTTACATGATCGGGACCTCGAATGCTTTTTACAAGCATGTCGTCAACATACACTTCCATGTTACGGCCGATCTGAGCTTGGAAAACCTTGTTGACGAGGCGTTGATATGTGGCCCTTGCATTTTTCAAACTGAATGGCATAACTCTGCAGCAATAGAGGCCTTGGTCGGTCACAAACGAGGTATTCGGGATATCCGGAGGAAACATCCGAATCTGATTGTAGCCTGAGAAGGCGTCCATGAAGCTGAGGAGCTCATGTCTCGAGGTTGCATCAATCAGAGTGTCGATACTCGGAAGAGGAAAGGGATCCTTGGGGCAGGCCTTGTTGAGATCGGTAAAATCAATGCAAATCCTCTAAGTCCCATTGGACTTCTTCGCCATTACTACATTCGACAACCACTCGGGATAGTTCACCTCTTGTATGAACCAGGCCTTCAAGAGCTTGTCCACCTCCTCTTTTATAGCTAGCTGGTGCTCAGGGGCGAACTTGCGCCTCTTCTGCTGAACCGGTTTGGACCCCAGAACAACGCTAAGGTGGTGGACCAAGAGCTCTTCGAAAATTCCGGGCATGTCTGCAGCTGACCAAGCGAAGAGGTCTCGGTTCCTTTGAATGCACTGTACAATGTCCGAGCATAGGGCGGACGGGAGGGTCTTGCTAACAAAGAACTTGCGAGTTGGATCCTGCTCAGAGAATAGCACTTCCTCCAATTCATCCACCGGTTCGGACGTCGGTCGGGCAGCATCCTGGGGGATTTCCAGAGTTTCTAAGGAGAGGACGGGACCGAGGGTAGAGGTTATATAGCACTTGCGAGCCGTTTCCTGATTGCCCCTTACTTCCCCTACTCCGGCCTGAGTGGGAAACTTCATTTTGAGGTGGTAAGCAGAAGGGACAGCTTCAAGGGCAGCTAGGCCGGGCCGACCCAGAATGACATTGTAGGCTGCGGGGACATCTACGACCATGAAGTCCATCGACTCCGTTCGGGTGGTAGGAGTTTTGCCAGCGGTTATGTCGAGGGTAATTACCCCTTCAATAGTCACTGGCACTTCCGTGAACCCATGGAGCGTGTAGCCGGCGGGCTTGAGTCTATCTCGAGAGAGCTTTAGGCCTTTAAAAGCGGCGAGAAAGAGAATGTTAACGGAGCTGCCATTGTCCACTAGGATCCTCTCCACTTTGAAGTTCGCCATGTGGAGGCTGATGACGAGCGCGTCACAATGAGGGGTGCGAACGCCTTCAAGATCTCCGTCTGAGAATGTGACGGGCACTCCGAGGCCTTTGGGAGGAGGGGTGGCGCGGACCGAATTGACTTCTCTTATAAATGCCTTTCGAGAGGAGTTGGAGGAGCCCCCCATTGGGCCCCCATGGATGAGGTGTAGGACACGCTCCTCTTCGAAGTCGGGCATTTCTTCGCGTTCCGGACGCTTATTAGCCCCCCGAGGCGGGGGAGGAAGATCGGTTCGGTCCTTTCTCACGAATTTGGTCAGCTGCCCCCTCTAGATAAGGGCTTCTATCTCATTCTTCAGGGCCCGACAATCATTGGTGTCGTGCCCATGGTCCCGGTGATAACGGCACCACTTCTCTTTATCTCTTTTCTTGGCAGGAGTGTTCATCCTCGGAGCAGGAGGTATGATTCCTTCCTTTTCGACTTCCATCAGAATGGTAGAGACATTAGTTGTGAGGGGAGTAAACTTCTCGAATCTGGGGGGAGGTCGGCGTTGGCCGGCATTATCCTTCTGGAGCTTCTTGGCTCCCTCCTCTTCTGTTCCCTTTCTCTTGAACCCGAAGGTAGACCCTTCCAAGTTGGGGCGCTGCTCAGCTTCTTCGGCCCGAATATACTTTTCGCTCCGGAGGAGGAAATCAGAGAAGTTCTGTGGGGGCTTCTTGGCGAGGGAGGAGCGGAGGTTGGCATTGAGGACATTAGACTGAAATGCTGTCGCAGCGACCGACTGGTCGAGGGATGCTATAGACTAGGCTTCAGCTGTGAATCTCTTCACATAGTCTCTCAACTTCTCACCCTTCTTCTGGTGGAGGTACAGTAGCGAGATGCTGGTCTTCTCAGTTCTGCGGCTACTTACAAAATGGGTGACGAAAAGAGTCTCGAATTGCTCGAAGGAGAATATTGAGGATGGGGCAAGGCGAGAGTACCATTCTCGAGCTGGGCCCTTGAGAGTTGCGGGGAAGGTTTTGCAGAGGAGGGCATCGGAAGCTTGATAGATGAGCATTAGGGTCTTAAAGCTTTCGATGTGATCAACGGGGTCAGTCTCCCCGGAGTAGGTCCCAAATTGAGGAGGCTTGAAGCCGATTGGTACAGGTGCCTCCATTATGGTTCGGGAAAAAGCAGGTCTGCTGGGTCGAAGGGTCCTTCCTCTAAGCTCCTCTTCTCGGTCTAACTGACCCAAGTGCCTCTCCATCTCATGGAGATGGCGGTATACAGCGTCATCCCTTCGACGGTAACCAGCCGAGCCTCTAGACTCGTCTTCGTAAGAGGGAGAGCGAGGGCTACGACGACGGTAGCTCCTTAAGTGGCGAGGACTTTGTGCATGCCGGGAATTGCTAGGGGCTGGAGGAGGAGATGGGGAACGTTGGCGAGGACTTCGGACCGAAGGAGGAGAGGGGATCTTGGGTGCGTTGGTGTTAGGACGGAGATTAAGAGCTTGTAGGACGGTCGCTTGGAACTGCTGAAACTCGGCACGAGTGATGGGTGCCTCATCGTTCCTAGGCTGTTGCCGACCTGCTGGGGAGTGTGATCTTCTTCTGTGATGCTCGGGGGACTCTCTGCGCCTCCTGTGGGTAGGGGACCTTCTGTATTCTTGGCGGTGAGGAGATCGCTCATCCGGACGGTGTTGGCGGGAGGTTCCCTCTCGGGCCCGCTTTTCATCCAGATGGCGACGAAGATCCTCATCCTTCTGCCGATTGAGGGCGGTGTTGTGGAGACCGAAAGCTCGGGGATGATGGGAGGCCATAGAGTCCGAAGAGGCGTTATGGATGGAGACGTGGTCTGGATGGAGTGGTTGCTTCTGCGGATTGGGACCCCTAGGAGGTTGCTAATTCTACGGAGGAGGCAGGTCCTGTTGGAGTGGGTCTTCCGCTTGGGGAAGAAGTTGCCCCTGCTGTTGAGCGGGCTGAGGAGAAATTTCCTGTTGCTGATCGGGGTTGGGCCCTCGATTGGACCATCTGGATCTGACTTTCCTAGGAGGCATGGCTGGAGAGGATCTGACCAACGGGAAGAGGGGAGGTTGCTATCCGTTAGTTTCCCATAGACGGCACCAATCTGTTGCTGCTGAATCTGGTGTGGGGGCAAATAAATAGTATTTGTGGGTTCTTGGAAAACTTTGAATAACAAACCTATTACCTGTTCCGTCGGAGTTTGACCGTTGCTCCCGCCGTTCACCTGCAAGAAGTGCGAGACACCGGGGTTGTTCCCGGAGACGCACCCTCCGACGCTCAAGTCAGTAATCAGAAGTGATTATGAATGAACGCAAAAATTGGCAAAAGATTGATTACCTCTTAATGGAGATGGATGGGGGGTATTTATAGGCGCCGCTGGGATCAGATTAGGAATGTAATCCCCCTGTGGTTAGATAAGGAATGTAATCCCTAATCCCCAGTGAAGGGATAACTATGAATCAGGGCCGTTGATTAGGATTTAATCAGAAACCCTAATTTTATCCCTTCTGGACCGGGTTTGCTGCCGGTTGAAACCCGCACCCAGTTGAGGTGGATCCGTTTGCGGGTAAGTGGGTCTTCGGGGAAGATAACCAGTACCTGCTTTAGACCCGTTGGTGGGTGAAATTACCGTTTTACCCCTGAGATTCAAGATTCGTGCCTAATCTGGACGGTTCCATTTTAACCCCATTTTTAGCCATATCAGGAAGCATATTGCTAGTAAAGAAATATTAGAATATTTGTTACTAACAAGAAAAGTAACTAATCAACTACCTAAAGAGATACAAAAAAGAAATAGCATACAAAGTATTAGATTACAGAAACGAAGAAGCAAGTTGGTATTACCAACACCTACTAGCATACAAAATAACAAGCTAAGTATGACCAACGAAGCAGTTGCATTAAACCCTAACATAAACCCAGAAATTTATATGATAAACATACAAGAGTTGGAAGAAGATTACAATGGACCTGAAATTGTAAGAGATATAAGAAAAGATTTAAAAATCATAAATAAAATATAAAAGAATTAGGTAGATATATAATTGACTACCCAAAAGAAGAATCAGGCATAACGAAAGACACTACAACACACGATGGATTTACCGGCGTATATTCCCCGGCGTTTTACCAGAAACGCCGGGGTAGGAAGAGACCAGGAATGGGGCGTCAAACAGGATGGTTATACACCGGCAGCCTCTATAAAATATCGGGGAATTATGATGTTCACAGGCATTTTTTATTAAAACGCCGGTGAAGGACATATTCACCGGCGTTTTAATAAAACACGCCGGTGAAAGGACATATTCATTCGGCTCTCCCGCTTTCCCCAATTTCCCCAAATCCTATACGTATACTTTCCCCATTTTTTTTATTTCTCTCCTTTCCCCATCGACGTCCCCCTCTCCTGCTGTCGTCGTTTTCCCCCTCCCCCGCCGTCGCCCCTTCCCCCATCGCCGCACCTGCCCCCTTCGCTCGCCCCCCGTCCTCCATCGCGGCCCCCCGCCGTCCCCCTTCTCCCAATCTCTCTCTCCCTCTCAAAAACTGCCGTCCCCCCTCCCCCAATCAACTCAAGTAAGGAATTTCAAACCCTAAAGTTTATTCTAGTATGAATTTGAGAATATGAGAATAGGTTAATTAATGATCGGTTCTTGATTAGGGTTAGGGTTAGGGTTTTGATCGGTTCTTGATTTATCATACTAACCGGATTTGATTCTAGTCATGCTTTTGTTGTTTGTAGTTTTTTAGGGGTTAGTATGGTTTTTAGATGAAGTTGTTTGAGCCCAAATGGGCAAAAAGTGATATTTTTGATGGGTTTCTTTGAATGGGATGAGGTTGTTTGAGTTGGAAAGGGAAAAAAGGCAATCCTTTTGATGGGTTTTTGGTTGAATGGGTTTTGGAACAGGTTGGATGTGTACATTTATGATTACTTGGTGAAGAGGATACTTACTGGCTTTTTTGGTTGAATGGGTTGAAGCTCAAGGATCATATTATGAAACTTTTGAATGAAGTAGTTGAACTAGAATGAGAAGCAATTGTATCTAATAAATATTCTATTTTCTAATTCTAGGGAGGGTGGACAAAAGTTAATCACCTGTTATGATGATCAGTGGTAAGAAAGAATGAATAGATATAGAGGCGCATATATTTTTCATTGATGTAGAGAATATTATTGATAATGTTCTAGAAATATTATGTGGTGAGTTTTAGATATTAAAAAAATATCGATCAGATATATTGAATGATACTGTACATAATGTAGTATTTATTGTGAGGGAAGTTAGATTCAAATCTCTGTTATTGTAGGCTTATTGACAAGGATCTCACATTGCTTTGGGCTATGCCTTTAGATTGTAAGCCTTCTTTGTTGACATGTTATTATAAACTGAGATCTTGCTGTAGGCTTAATGACAAGAAATTACAAGATGGAAGCCTTCTTTGTTGACATATTATTATAAACTGAGATCTTGATGTTTGGGTAAATATATATTTGGTCTTTAGGTGAGATTAGATCTTTATCATCTAAGTCATATGTGATGGACTTTTGGTTTTGAAATTTTTTGAATTGTGATCGGGTCACACTACTGACTACTTTGCTACTTTTTTTGCTATCGGGTCACACTACTGACTACTTTGCTACTTTTTTTAAACTAGTGATGATGAGATGGGTTATGATTCTGAAGTTGCACACTACGAGTCATTGATTTAATGATTCATTGAATAAATGATTCATAGGAGTAACTAGTGATTTGTTTGAATCCTATCTGAGCTTTTTAATTTATGAACACTTTGCTGCTGAGTGAAAGTACATTCAGTGAGCCGCTGAGTGAAAGCTTTTTAATTTATGAACACTTCTGAAGTTACATGCTCCTTTTTAATTAAATGACTACTTTTGATATACTGACTAATTTATGAGTCAGTGATTGGCAATCTACTTTGATATACTGAGTTGCACTCACTGATTAATCTTTACCTCTTTACCTGACTAATTTTGAGTCAGTGAGTGGCACTCACTGATTGTGCTTCTCTAATTTATCATGAATCATCCTACTGAGTGCATTTTGCATATGGATCTATATTTATCATACTTGGGTAATTTATGCCATAGTATTTGTGAGAACAACTAAATATGCTTGAGTAAAAACAATGAACAAATGGAGTTTCTTCTCATTATTTTCGAGTGAAAGAGTGATGATGAGATGCATTATGCTTCTGAAGTTGCACACTGTGTTTCATGATTCATTGAATAAATGAATTATAGGAGTAACTAGTGATGATTAAATCCTATCTGAGCATTTAATGATTAATCTTTACCTGACAATTTGGGGTTTTTTAGAGTGCATTTTGCAAAATTTATGAACAATCTAGTGAATTTTGAGTCAGTGAGTGGCACTCAGGTAAAGAGGTAAAGATTAATCAGTGAGTGCCACTCAGTATATCAAAAGTAGATTGCCAATCACTGACTCATTAATTAGTCAGTATATCAAAAGTAGTCAGTGAGCAGCACTCACTGATTGTGCTTCTCTAATTTATGAACAATCCTACTGAGTGCATTTTGCATATGGATCTATATTGATTTGGATCTATATTTATCATGCTTGAGTAATTTATGCCATAGTATTTGTGAGAACAACTAAACATGCTTGAGTAAAAACAGTGAACAAATGGAATTTTTTCTCATTATTTTCGAGTGAAAGAGTGATGATGAGATGGATTATGCTTCTGAAGTTGCACACTATGTTTCATGATTCATTGAATAAATGAATTATAGGATTAACTAGTGATGATTGAATCCTATCTGAGCTTTTTAATTTATGAACACTTTTGCTGCTGAGTGAAAGCACAATCAGTGAGCTGCTGAGTGAAAGCTTTTTAATTTATGAACACTTCTGAAGTTACATGCTCCTTTTTAACTCACTGACTACTTTTGATATACTGATTGATCTTTATGAGTCAGTGATTGGCAATCTACTTTTGATATACTGAGTGATATGCAGTACTTCTTTGTGATATGCAGTACTTCTTTGTTGCTAAATTCGAATGACTATATTGTTGAATTGTTATGCACTGAGAACCAGCTTAATGTAGTGCTCCTATTGATATGCAGTGCTCCTATTGGAATGACTATATTCTTCATATGCAGTGCTCCTATTGTTTGTTTTAAGAATGATCAGTGTATGATCAAATGGGTTTCTTACATTTGGTTTTGATTATAAGAGTGCTGAATTGTTTTTTTTTTTTTTTTGGAATTTTTTTTTTAAAAAAAATTTAGCTACACCGGCGTTTTTACAAGCGCCGGTGTAGCTTTCAGCAAGAATTTGGCAGTCTAGACCGGCGTTTTAAAAACGCCGGTGTAGGTTATGGCCGAAAATGGTACCCACACATTCACCGGCGTTTTTACGGCCACCGATGTAGTTTTAACCTACACCGACGGCCGTAAAAAATGCCGGTGAATGTCCCTAAGCTACAGCGACACACGATTCAGCGACACTTGCACCGGCGATTTATAAAACGCCGGTGGTATCTACAGCGGCGTTTATAAACGCCGGTAAATGTGCAAAAAAACGCCGGTAAGGACTGTTAGTCTTGTAGTGAGAAGGTATGAAAGAGTTAGAAACCAGAACAAAACTTAATATAAATATCTTAGAAATAGAAGATTTAATGGCAATTCCTAATTCAGAAGAAGTAGAAGAAGTCTTGAAAAATCTAGATATAACAAATGAAGAAATAAAAATGGACCAAGATAAAATTATTGCAAAACCTTCAGAAATTCCAAATGACATGTACGAAATCTTAAGGCCACCACCTAACAAAAAACCTTACCAATTACCATGGAAATGGCACAACAAAAAAAAAAAGAATGCAGCTAGGAAAAGAAAAAGAAAAAGAAACCCCAAAATAAGAACCTACGGAACACTACGAAAAAGGAATAGTAGAGAATGGAGAATGGTTAGACTTAGATTGCGTAAAAAACGTAGATAGGAAAATTGAAGAATGGGTAAAATCCTCACTAATAGTAGAATGGGTAAAATCCTAACAGAAAGAATGTGCTTTGATATACAAAAATACGATAAAATAAGAGCGACCAAATTAGATATAAATCCAAAAGCAATTTTTAAACTACCAATATTCGAAAGAAAGAAAAGTACCATCATAATAGCTAGAAATAATGAACAACCTATAGACATTGAACAAGCACAAGGAAAAACCCATAATCCCATTAATAACCGAAAAAATAATAAGACAAGAGGTGGAAAAAATAAATGAAAAAACAAGAAAAACATTAAGACACATACATTTAGGAGCTGTACAAATAATAATAAAAACCTATTTTAAGGAAGGGATAAATACACCCCTCGAAATATACCTAATGGATGATAGGATAATATCAAGTACACAAGATGCCTTAATAGGAATAGTGCAAGGAAATCTAATGTACCAAAAGATAAAGTTTACAATAAAACCTAATTTCTCTGTAAGCATGGCAGAAGAAAATAAAGATAAAAGTCTAGTCATGTATCATAGGTTATCAGGAATAGAAATGATAGAAGAAAAAAAAAGCAAAGTTATGAGCATACAAATAAGAAATATTTATGCTTTCACTAGCAAGCACGAAGTAAAAAATAGAAATATAGATAATTTTAAAATAGAGCCTCTATTCAGCGAAATCATAAGATACAAACCAGCTAGAGAAAACACTGAAATGACTATACCAAATTATATAGAATTCGACTTTAATAAAGCAAAACAAACTGCAAAAGAAAAAGCACCACAAATAATGTTCGGAAAGAGATCACTATCAATAAGAAATAAACAACAAGCATTGGAATTAATACCAATAATAAATACATTAGAACACCAAAACAATAACCAATTCAAAGTAGAAATAGAATATTATGACAATGGGAAATAGAATAAACAAATAGCCTTAGTAGATACAGGAGCCACCAATTCACATATTAAACAAAAAAATGTAAAAACCACTGAATTACTAACATTAGAAAACCCATATTACTACCTAGACTATTACAATAATAGACATTCAATTGTACATAAAATTATACTACCACTAAGGATAAATGGTAAAAAGGAAATGTTATTACACTTATATGTAGACCCAGAACACCATGTTAATGAAATATTATTAGGAACTGACTTCCTTACATCAGTACAACCTTACTCAATTCAAGAAGAAAAAATCACAATAACAATAAACAATGAAAGTATGGTAATAAATAGGAAATTGGATAAATGAATCCATTAAGAGCAACAAAAAATACATTATACATTCTAATAGAATTTGTTTGCGAAGGATACAAATCAAGAAACTATCACAGTCTTATAAACATCGGAGCAGGCACTAGCCTATGCCGCGAAAATATACTACCAAAATGGAAACAAGATGGATATAATAAAAAAACAATAACTGGATTAACTGGACAAACTATCATACTTGAAAAATATCAACAAAATGTTAATGTACAAATAGGAAGTTACATACTAAAAATACCAATAATATACTAGTTTGATGATATGAATAATGATGTACTCTTAGAAAATGATTTTTTCCAACAATACTATCCCATAACCATATCACATAAATCAGTCGTATTTACAGCACCTTGCAGACACCAAGCAATGACAATTAGAATAACCCAACCTTATTCCAGAACTGACCTGCCACTCATCAGAGTTTCTTCAACCCAGCATGGTGAATACCAATATTTACCAAACAAAACTAGAATACAACAAGTTCAAGAAACAACTACAAAATAAATTTTACAAAAACAATTAGAAGATCTGTACGGAGAAGTCCTTTGGGCAAAATGGAACTTAAGTAAACCCACGGCACATATAGAGTTAATAGATAAGAACAAAATAATAAAAATTAAACCTATAAGATATACTCCAACAGACCTAGAAGAGTTCAAAATACACATAAAAGAATTAATAGAAAATAATTACATAAGAAAATCACAAAGTCCACATTCATCACCAGCATTCATAATAAGAAAGCATTCAGAAGAAAAAAGAGGTAAATCTCGAATGGTAGTAAATTATAAGGAACTAAACAAAAATACTAAGAGGTTTGGATACCCACTACCGGACATGCAAATACTACTTAACACAGTAAGAACAAGAAAAATATATTCAAAATTTGATTGTAAATCAGGATTTTATCATGTAAAACTAACATAAGATTCAAAACCTTTAACAGCATTTAGCACACCTCAGGAATTTTATGAATGGAATGTATTGCCATTCGGTTATAAAAAAACCCAGGAATATTTCAAGAATATATGGATTAAATTTTTGAAAAATACAACAATTTCATATTAGTATATGTAGATGATATTCTAATAGCATCTGAAAACGAGAAACAACATAAAGAACATCTACTTAAATTCATAGAAATAGTGAAAAATGCAGGTATTATACTATCAAAAAAGAAAATGGAATTATTCAAAACTGAGATAGAATTCTTAGGAACAAAATTATCACATGAACGAATAGAATTACAACCACATATAGCAGAAAAAATAAAGACTTTTCCTAATGTCCTAAAAGAAAAAGAGAGAAGTACAATTTATAATAGGGTTACTAAATCAAACAAGCGGTTACATACCAAATTTATCAGCAAAAACAAATTGGTTACAACAAAAACTGAAAAAGTTTAAGAAATGGGAATGGACCCCAGAGGATGAAGAGACACTTAAAATATTAAAACAACAAACTTCAGAATTACATAAGCTAAGATTACCTGTTAAAGAATGTTCATGGATAATAGAAACAAACGCGTGTGAAAATAATTGGAGAGCAGTATTAAAATTCATTGAAATAGGTGAAGAGGAAGAAAGACTAGCCAGATATACTAGTGGATCATTTACACAGACCCAACAAAATTACCACATAAATGAAAAAGAACTACTAGCAGTCTTAAAAGCTATAAAAAAGTTTGAGTTATTCATAATACATACAAAATTCACAGTAAGAACAGATAATACACAAGCAAAGAGTTGGATTAACAAGATAATAGACCCATCTATAACAAATAAAAGGTTGATAAGATGGCAAATGGAGTTAACACATTATGACTTCTCAATAGAAAATATAAAAGGAAAAGATAACATCCTAGCAGATTTCTTGTCAAGAAGCAAACAATTTCGTTTTTACAGGATGAAAAATAGAGTGCATCATATAGAACAGGATATAGTCTACCTAAAGGAGACAGTGGAGCAATTAAAAGGAGCATTTAACCAGCTACAACTGCAAATATGTGGTCATCAAAGTATATTTTACCAACATATAAATACGGATCGTATTGAAAAAATGAGTGAAGGGAGTGAACCTATTAACTCACAAAATACAAGTGGGATCACAAAAATAGCCACACACGAGGAAAACTCCACATCCATACAGCCCACTACCTACAAAGAGAGTTTACTCTCGGATCCTCCAAAATACTCCAAGAAGGATTTATTTTTACAATATATTGAGAAATTATGTTAGACCACTCAGGTCAACCAATTTATCAAAACTATTTATCAACAATATATGAACAAAGTGATCATACTACCAGGAACAAATCCAAAAACAGTGAGGGTATTGTTCGAAAGATGACTTATCCACTGCATCTATCCATCTCGAGAATGTGAAGAACTTATCCAGTTACCAAAAGAAGTATATAAAACTGCTAAAAGTTATTTTGGTCTCACAAAGGTATCCAAAATATATGTCCGTGTATTTTCAGCTATTCCAGAATTCGTTGAAGATAATGAAGAACTACCAGCTGAACATATTATAAAGATAGGGATGACTATACAAATCCTGTTTGGAGCAACCAGTATTATACCATATAAGAACGAAGAATTTGAAAAACTAATTCCAGAAAGAAGAGCTACGGGATTTAGAACAATGTATTGTGAACTAAAGGACATACAAAACAGAGAAGGTAACATATGAATCTATGATAGCCCTGACCCACAAAAATTAATGATCTACAGCATAGCAAAAATTAAACAACCCCAGTCAAAGAAAGAAGTATTTGACAGCTGGTACTGAATCCTTCATAAAGGCGATATGATCATGATAGAAGAGACAACTGTCCACTACTATAGACTGATGAGGATGGAACCACAACATTCATGTGACTATTGCAGAAAAGAACAAGAGAAGGCTGACGAAGAACTTTTTCTGATGTGAAGCACGTGAAGATGTCTCCAACATAAGCAGTAATTATCTCAATTATTTATCTATGATGTAAGCAATGATGTAAGGAGTGTAATAATTGTATCTGTGATGTAAGCAATGATGTAAGAAGAACAATAATTGTATCTGGTGTAAAGCCATCCCTTCTTCTATAAAAGGGGAGGCAGGGTAAGGGAGAAAGACAGAGTACCATAAAAAGAAAAAATTCTACAAAATCTTGAAGAGTCTCTGTTTGTAACCAGTTGGAAGGAAATAAAAATTATCTTTTATGAGTTCGTGCATCTACCAGATCTTGTAGAAAAAAGGTATGGATAACTAAATCTTTTTCCCTTAGGGAGAGTTTTGTAAGGCTCTTCCTGAATGATCTTGTAAAAAGATCCATTTGCAACCTTCTATAGTTAGACTATACACCTAGCGGAAGGAAACGAGCTAGGTTGTGGTTGTCTGTACCGAAGTGCTACTAGTTGTTCCAGACATATCTCTCGGATGAAGCTCTCTTGAGGGCATAGTAATCCTGAGATGGGAGGAATGTAAAAGGAGTACAGAAATCGGGGTGCATACCATAGATATTTTATCCACTGGTAGTAACTGGTACAGAGCAGCTCAAAGAGGTTTAACTAGGTCGGAAGCATGATGGGCCATTTTATTTTGATCTTTTAGGCATCCTTAGAAACCTTTCTCTACTCTTGATTTTATAATTGATTATTGTTCAAATTCAAAAAGAACTAATGGATAATAATAATTTTGATATTGCCTCACCGATTTTTGAATTAATGATTAATTACCAAGTGATAGAATGCTAGTTTTTGATTTTTATTATCCTCATAGACAAATAAGCATGAATGATTGCTATGAATTCAAAATATTCTTTTTTAGTGTACAACGAGTAATAATCATAACAATAAACCAAATAAATCCTGTAGAAACTAGTAATATAAATGTTGAAATAATTGACGACCTAACTTATCATGAAAGATCTTTGTTATTTTATGAAAATGGTATATTTTGTAGTTACGTTTGGAGTCCTGCGACTGCATACAGACAATTTCTAGAAGAAAATGAACAGAATGAAGGAGAAAATAGACATATGGAAGAACTCGAAGAACCCCCATATGATAGTAATAGTGAAGGATATGAGATAGAATCAGAATATTTGAGAGAACTTGACGACGATATTCCCGACATTCCTTATTACTTTTTCCGAATATACAATATCCATTATTTCGACGAATATTATTTTACACCAAACTATCATCTTTAGAATTTTAAAGTTTTTGATACTCTCTTCCTTTTGATTTTCAGGTCTTCAATTGATTACACGCTACGCCCACACAGTGGTAACAGTGGTATTAGAGCCAGTATAGAGTAAGTAATTTTTACTTAATTTCTGTAATTTTTCGTAAATTTATTACTAATTTATAAGCTATAGAATAGAAAAACTAAAATCTAATAATAAAAATTGAAGTTATCTTAAACCCCAAAAACTTTTAGAATTTAAAGAAATGTTACACATCCTATAAAAAGAATTACAGGAAGTGTACTATAGAAAATTAATTAAGAACTAGGTCATTTCACTAAAAAGTTTCTAAACTGGGTCGTTTCGCCAATTTTTATCAAAAATATGGTCAAAACCCTAATTAGCTCGAGTGAGGGGGGGGGGGGAGTTTTTTGCCGTATGAGGACACTTTTTGAAACTATTTGCAATTTTAGGCCAGTTCCCAAACTATTAGTGTTTTTGGCAGATTTTAGGTCACGTTAGCAGCGGCCGCTATTGGGAGTAGCGGCCTCTTCATAGCGACCAACACATTGTACTCCCACACTTGGCAGATTTGGGTGTAACTAAGGTCACTATTGTCAATAGCAGCCTCTTCTAAACGAGGTCGCTATTCCCAATAGCAACCTTAGGTGGAGCAAACAATTGTGAAGTATCTTTAGACGAGGAGTATCTTTAGACAAGGTCGCTATTGGAAATAGCGACCTCGTTTAGAAGGGACCGCTATTGACAATAGCGACCTTAGCTGCACCCAAATCTGTCAAGTGTGGGAGTACAATGTGTTGGTCGCTATGAAGCGGTCGCTATTCCCAATAGCGATCTCAGCTGGAGCAAACAAATGTAAGTATCTTTAGATGAGGAGTATCTTTAGATGAGGTCACTATTTGGAATAGCGACCTCATTTAGAAGAGGCCGCTATTGACAACGACCTCAGCTGCACCCAAATCTGCAAAGTGTGGGAGTACAATGTGTTGGTCGCTATGAAGAGCCTGCTATTATCAATAGCTGCCGTTGCTGATGTGGCCTAAAATCTGCCAAAAATGCTAATAGTTTGGAAACTAGCCTAAAATCGCAAATAGTTTCAAAAAGTGGCCTAGTACGGCAAAAAATTCGAGGGGGAAGTGAAATTTTGAGTTTTTTGCCTACATAGGCCACTTTTTGAAAATATTTGCATTTTTGAGCTAGTTTCCCAACTATTAGCAGTTTTGGGCTACTTTGTGCCACATCAGCAGCGGCCGCTATTCCCAATAGCGGCCTCTTCATTTTTGAGGTCGCTAATAGGAATAGCGACCTATGTTTTAAATTTTTTTGAATTTTTTTGTTTGCTGTCGCTATTCCCACTAGCGACCTTAGTTATATGAGGTCGTTAATAGGATTAGCGACCTTTAATGAGCTCTATTCGAAATCTAAAGAGTTTTTGCTCTCTGAAAAATGAAAATCAATTTATTTTTAAAACTAAGGTCGCTATTCGGAATAGAGAACTTTATTGTACTAAGGTCGCTATTCTGAATAGAGACCTTAGTTGTATGACTATTTTGCAAATTTTATAAAGAACAAGGAAATTGTGTTTCCTACTATAGGTCGTTATTTCCAATAGCGACCTCAGTTTAAATTTTTGGGAAAAGCTCTTTAGGAATCGCTAAGTGTCTCAATACATTTATTTGAGGTCCCATTAGCGACCTCATATAACTAAGGTCACTAGTGGGAATAGCGACGACAAATTTTTTTTTTTAAAACATTTAAAACAGTCCGCTATTCCCATTAGCGACCTCGGCCGCTGCTGACGTGCCACAAGTTAGCCGACGAGCGCTAAAGTTTCGAAACTGACCCATAATCGCAAATATTTTCAAAAAGTGGCCTATCACGGCAAAAAATTCTGAATTTTTATGGGTGGGTGGGGGAAGGTTTAAGATATTTTCAATCTTATCCCAGCATTTTTATTGAGAAACGCCGGGTATATCCATCCCACTCCGGCATTTTGAAGGAACGCCGAGGTTGGAGATTTTTTTAAAAAAAATATCGGGGATGCCCCTGGCATTTCGATCAAGCAGCAACAACAAGTGGATACACCTCATTTTTAAAATTTTCCACAAATCGCATCCTAAGGCCATCTCCAACCCACTCGAAAATGTAGTAAAAAGTGGTTTGGAGTTGGGTTTCCTTCTCCAACCCAGTTCCATCCTTTACTCCATTTTGGAGTGGATGGCGACGAGTGAACAATGGAGCGCCATATGCGGCGCGCTACTGTTCACTCAGCGGTAATGTTTTCTTTTAACCCCCCAAAAGTTTCAAAACAAAATTTAAAACCTAATTCTACATTTTCTAAACAAAATTAATTACATTCTACTCCCAAAAATGAAAATTTAATTTAATTGTGTTCTATATATTACTTAATATTGAAGGTTATTAATTTTATATTGAGTATAATTAATATTTAGAAAATAATACGTAATGTCAATTACAATATATAAAAGCTTCGAATATTTTAGGACACCATTAATTAAAATTTCATAAACATTCAAATAAAAAATAATGCAAAATACATAATGAAGGATACAATATTCAAACTAACTGGTGGAATAAAAAAAAACAATGCGAAATACATAATGCAATAACATAACTTACAGAAGACCAATAATTTAGAATGACGGTAAACCGGTTCCACATCCTCCAATATCATTGAAAAACTGTCTAAAAGCATCAGAAGAATGCCCTTGATGTTGTTGTTGTTGTTAAGCTTTTTCTGAATAATTCTTGCTTGTTCAACTCGAAAGAACTCACGCACGTTTGGATCAGCAATGGAATTTAAGTCTTTTAATAAAACTATGTTTTCTTCTCTCATTGCTTTAAAGGCCAAATTTTGCCGCTAAATATCCAATAGTTTCTGCATGTTGAAGCTGGTCTTTTTTAACAGATCCAGCAGCTGTCGATTACTTTCTTTAATATTGTTCATATCTTCATCATTTTTCTTTTTTCCTTTAGCTTTTTTTACCCCAATGGGTCGTTGCGATGAAGTACTACCTAAATTTTCATCATCTAAATTTGGAGAAAATGATGGCAGGGAAAGATGACATGGGAGACTCAGGAGTGGGATTATCTGACTGTGGCGAATCATAGATAAGATCTTGGCTTCAAGCAGTTTGTCTCACAATGGGTACGTTATCTTTAAATTTCTCAAAATCCCTAACTATGATCCAAACATGATCAAATTTGAATCCTTCTTTGAACATTGTATCTTGCATGAATAACTCCTTCGTTCGACTATACTGCAAAGAATTGTGAACATAAAGTTAAGTAATCGGATTGAACTAAATAACTTTTAAATGTAAAAGTTTAATGAATACTTACTATATCCTCATCTGAAGCACCACTTGGATTCAAATTCTCTACTTGTTTCAGACAACCATTCAATTTTCTTACTTCAGTCATTATAGTCTGAATTCGACACTGCACGGATCTTTTTGAACGAGACTCCCAACTCTAGTTTCTTGATTCATTGTACTTTTTCTCCATACTAGACCAAAAATGATCTGTAGATTGGTACCTATCCGTAATAGGGTCTTGAGAAATTTCTAAATAAACTTGACAAAGGTGCGCATCTTTGTTAACAACGTATGAAGAAGCTCGAGCAGACATTTTCTTTTGAACAAGTGGAATGAGAAAGAAAATAAGTAGAATGAGAAAGAATATGAGTGGCATGAGAAAGAAGATAATAATATTTCTATTTATTGATATTATATTGTAGTCATTTGGAGTATAGCTGATGTAATATAGCTGTTGAAATGTAGCCGTTTGGAGTATAGCCAGTGTAAATATAGGCGTTGGAATATAACCGTTGGAAAATAGCTGTTGGAATGTAGTCATTTGGAGTATAGTCAGTGGAATATAGCCGTTGGAATATAGCCGTTGGAGTATAGCCGTTGGAGTCAGTTCATTGATTTACTATCAATAACATACTATAGCCTCATATCAGTCACAAACCTGAATTCAAGTTTTATTTTCAAATTTTATTCTTCTGTCTTACTGATATGGCTAAAAATAGGATTAAATCGGGACCGTTCACATCGGAGACGAATCTTAAAGCTCAGGGGTAAAATGGTAATTTCACCTGCTAACGGGTCCGAAGCGGGTACTGGGTCTCCTTCTCACAGATCCAATAACCCGCGAACGGATCCACCTCAACTGGGTACGGGTCCCGACCCGATACAAACCCAGTCCAACAGGATAGAATTAGGGTCTCTGATTGGACCAAATCAACGGGCCTGATTCGCGACTATCCTCTCACCGAGAATTAAGGGATTACATTCCTAATCTGATTACGAGGATTTTACGCCTTATCAGATAACAGGAATCACATTCCTAATCTGATCCCAACGGCGACTATAAATACCCCCAACCTACCACTATTACAGGTAAATCACTTTTTTGCCAATTTAAGCTCTTTTTTAATCATCACTGGTTATTGACAAAAGCGTCGGAGGGTGCGTCACCGGGATCAACCCCGGTGTTTCGCACTTTCCTTGCAGGTGCACGGCGGGAGTCAGCAGCCCAACTCCGACGGAACAGGTTTGGATATGCTATTCAGGTTTTTCCACGAACCCACAAATTCTATCTGTTTACCCCCACACCAGAATTAGCGGTAACAGATTGACGCCGTCTGTGGGAACCCATACGAATAGCCTCCGCCTCTTCCTCATCGACTAGCTCTTCTCCAGCCATGCCTCCCAGAAAAGTAAGATCCAGGGGGTCCAACCGTGGACCCAACCCTGTTGATCAACAGCAGGAAGTCCCCGTCCATCCCGCTCTGCAGCAGGGGCAACTTCCTCCTCCTGCCGAGGACCATTTCCAACAGGAACAGCCTCCTCTTCTGAATCAGCAACCCCCTAACGGTCCCGCTGGTCCTAACCCGCAGAAGCAAAAGCAACCTCTCCATCATGACCACATCTCGATACACAATGCCTCTACGGACTCTTACGCCTCCCACAGTCCTCAGGCCCCTGACCTTCGAAATACCGTCCTCAATCGGCAGGAAGATGAGGATCTTCGCCGCCGTCTGGATGAAAAGCGGGCTCGAGAGGGAGCCTCCCGCCGGCAACGTCCAGATGAGCGAAATCCTCACCACCGAGACTATAGAGGGTCCCCTACCCGAAGAGGACGGAGAGAGTCCCCCAGCATCATAGGAGGAGGCACCACTCCCCTACCGGTCGGCACCAGTCAAGGAACGATGAGACAACCATCACTCGCGCCGAGTTCCCACAGTTTCAAGCAACGGTTTTGCAAGCCCTCAACCTCCAACCCAACAATAACAATGCTCAGAGGGCTCCTACCCCTCCACGGGTCCAAAGTCCTCACCATCGGTCCATAACTCCTCCTTCGGCTCCTAGCAACCAACAGCGCATGCCTAGCCCTCGCCGCTCCCAGAGCTACCGTCGTCGCTCCCCTTCCTATGAAGACGAGTCCAGAGGCTCGTTTGACTATCGTCGAAGGGACGATGCTCTCTACTGCCGTCTCCACGAGATGGAGAGGCGCATCGGCCGATAGACAAGGATGAGGAGTTAAGAGGAAGGACCATCTGCCCGAGCAGACCTCCCTTCTCCCGGACCATCATGGAAGCTCCTATCCTAAGAGGTTTCGAATCCCCAAAGTTCGAAACTTACTCGGGGGAGTCGGACCCCGTGGACCACATCGAAAGCTTTAAGACCCTCACGCTAATCCACCAAGCTTCCGATGCTTTGCTGTGCAAAACCTTCCCTTCCACTCTTTAGGGTTCGGCTCAGGAGTGGTACTCCCGCCTCGCCCCCTCTTCTATTTTCTCCTTCGAGCAGTTCGAGACCCTCTTCATCACCCACTTCATGAGTAGCAGACGCACGGAGAAGACTAACATCTCGTTACTCCAGCTCCGCCAGGAGAAGGGAGAGAAGTTGAGAGACTATGTGAGGAGGTTCACTACAGAAGTGAGATCCATTGCTTCCCTTGACCAGCTTATTGCAGCGGCCGCCTTCCAATCGAACGTCTTTAATTTTGCCGACCTCCTTCTTAGGAGCGAGAAGTACATTCGGGCTGAAGAAGCCGAGAATCTCCCGGGCTTTGAGGAGACATCTTCCGGGAACAAACGGAAGAGCACAAGCGAAGAGGGCTCCCAAAAATCCCAGAAGGACGGCAATAGATGGCATCCCCCGACTCCTCGGTTTGAGAAGTTCACCCCCCTCATTGCCAATATATCAGAAGTTCTTATGGAGGTGGACAAGGAACAGCTCCTCCGCGCTCCCCCGAGAATGAATACACCTGGCAAGAAGAGGAACAAGGATAAGTGGTGCCGCTTTCACAGGGACCACGGCCACGACACGAAAGATTGTCGGGCTCTGAAGGAGGAGATCGAAGAACTCATACAGCGGGGGCACCTGACCAAGTTCGTCCAAAAAGAGGGGACCGAGCTTCCCCCCTGAGGAGCCAACAAACGAACCGAAGGGCCCGCCGAGCTTTAAGACTCAGAATCTCCCAGCTCCTCCCAAGAGGTCTTCACCTTATTGTATGAGTAGGACCCTGATTTTCAATAAGGCCGATACTTGTAACCTGGCCGATAGCATGTAATAATGGCTCGCCCTATTGAAGCGGCCACTTAGTTTATTTCAAACTTTACATCTTTTCATTGAAAATTATTGCTCTTGCTTCTCTCTTAAATGGTGGGTTCGGAGTCCAACTTTTTCTACATGGCTGCTCCCGCAACTTACTAACCTTAAACAACGAGTTCGGAGTCCAACACTTGGCTCGATTCCTCTTCAAATAACTTGCTCTTCAGCGGGTTAGAAGTGGTTCGCCATTCGGAATTGCTCCCACAGCGTTGAACACCTCTACCGATGGTTCGGAGTCCAACACTTGGCTCGATTCCTCTTCAAATAACCTGCTCTTCAGCGGGTTAGAAGTGGTTCGCCATTCGGAATTGCTCCATAACCGTTGAATCCCTTTAACGACGAGTTCGGAGTCCAACACTTGGCTCGATTCCTCTTCAAATAACCTGCTCTTCAGCGGGTTAGAAGTGGTTCGCCATTCGGAATTGCTCCCACAACCGTTGACCACCTCTACCGTTGGTTCGGAGTCCAACACTTGGCTCGATTCCTCTTCAAATAACCTGCTCTTCAGCGGGTTAGAAGTGGTTCGCCATTCGGAATTGCTCCCACAACCGTTGATTCTCTCACATAAGCAGCGAGTTCGGAGCTAAAGCTCTCCCCTAGAGTTGCTCCTCACACTCGTCTCACAAATGGCTCTCTTCCAGAGCCGAGCTCTTCACTCTGCTCGCCCCCGAAGCGGACCTCTTCTCAACAAGTTCGGAGCTCACAACCTTCTCTTAGAGTTGCTCCTCAAACTCGTCTCACAAATGGCTCTCTTCCAGAGCCGAGCTCTTAACTCCGCTCGCCTCTTAAGCGGACATCTTCTCAACGAGTTTGGAGCACAACTCTCTCATAGAGTCCCTCCCCACACTCGTCTCACAAATGGCTCTCTTCCAGAGCCGAGCTCTTCACTCCGCTCGCCTCCGAAGCGGACCTCTTCTCAACGAGTTCGGAGCTCACAACTCTCTCCTAGAGTTGCTCCTCAAACTCATCTCACAAATGGCTCTCTTCCAGAGCCGAGCTCTTCACTCCGCTCGCCTCCGAAGCGGACCTCTTCTCGACGAGTTCGGAGCTCACAACTCTCTCCTAGAGTTACTCCTCAAACTCATCTCCCAAATGGCTCTCTTCCAGAAGCGAGCTCTTCGCTCCGCTCATCTCCCAGGCGGACCTCCTTTCAACGAGTTCGGAGCTCACAACTCTCTCCTAGAGTTGCTCCTCAAACTCATCTCACAAATGGCTCTCTTCCAGAGCCGAGCTCTTCACTCCGCTCGCCTCCGAAGCGGACCTCTTCTCAACGAGTTCGGAGCTCACAACTCTCTCCTAGAGTTGCTCCTCAAACTCATCTCCCAAATGGCTCTCTTCCAGAGCCGAGCTCTTCGCTCCGCTCATCTCCAAGGCGGACCTCCTCTCAACGAGTTCGGAGCTCACAACTCTCTCCTAGAGTTGCTCCTCAAACTCATCTCACAAATGGCTCTCTTCCAGAGCCGAGCTCTTCACTCCGCTCGCCTCCGAAGCGGACATCTTCTCAACGGGTTTGGAGCTCACAACTCTCTCCTAGAGTTGCTCCTCAAACTCATCTCCCAAATAGCTCTCTCCTAGAGCCGAGCTCTTCACTCCGCTCGCTTCCGAAGCGGACCTCTTCTCAACGAGTTCGGAGCTCACCACTCTCTCCTAGAGTTGCTCCTCAAACTCATCTCACGAATGGTTCTCTTCCAGAGCCGAGCTCTTCACTCCGCTCGCCTCCAAAGCGGACCTCTTCTCAACGAGTTTGGAGCACAACTCTTTCATAGAGTTCCTCCTCACACTCGTCTCACAAATAGCTCTCTTCCAGAGCCGAGCTCTTCACTCCGCTCGCCTCCGAAGCGGACCTCTTCTCAACGGGTTTGGAGCTCACAACTCTCTCCTAGAGTTGCTCCTCAAACTCATCTCACAAATAGCTCTCTTCCAGAGCCGAGCTCTTCCCTCCGCTCGGATGCCGAGCAAGTGCCGATCCGACCCCAACATCAAAGAGCCCGGTCGGCTAACCGAGCAAGTGCCCATCCGAGCCCCAAAACGGAGAAAAACGACTTTCTCCCCAACATTCATGTAAGATCTCGATCAAACGGCTCAGATCGCTCCAGCAGCACTAAACGGCAAGATGGTGTTTTCTTAGAAACTGTGCTCGCCTCGAGATCCGCGCTGAGATCAACGGCTCAGATCGCTCCAGCAGCACTAAACGACAAGATAGTGTTTTCTTGGAAACTGTGCCCGCCTCGAGATCTGCGCTGAGATCCAACGGCTTAGATCGCTCCACGTTGCTCAGTATTCCTAGCCGAGCGACTAGCGATTCGACCCACTCGCGCCTCTTCTTCGCCCCTAGGGCCTTCCTAGCACATATTACAAGGGTCTTCCTAGCACAAGGGTCTTCCTAGCACATCTTCTCCGCCCCTAGGAGTGGAGCTCCTCTTCCAAAATCCCCAAGACCAAAGTACTTATCAACTTCATGAAGACAAGCATGTTGCGGGGCTATTTTGACCATGAAGGAGGGTGAATATTCATCCCACTCCTAAAGAGAATTTGTAGATCTTCGAACTAGCTTCGAAACGAGGGGTCGCACTCCCCGATCGGACCTCCGTAGCACTGGGAAAGTGGATCTCAATGCAGCTGCACCGAATAGCTCGGAAATCCGAGCCGAGCCACTCGCGCGAGGGAGAAATCCGAACCGAACCCGAGCAAGAATCTGAGCTCTTCCCATACGAGCCCCAACATCAAAGAGCTCGGTCGGCTAACCGAGCAAGTGCCCATCCGAGCCCCAAAACAGAGAAAAATCACTTTTCCCTCAACATTCGTGTAAGATCTCGATCGGACGGCCCAAATCTTGCCAGCATCGCTAAACGACAAGATAGTGTTTTCTTGGGAACTGAGCCCGTCTCGAGATTCGTGCCACCATCCAACGGCCCAGATCGAGCCACGTAGCTCGGATCTACCATCCGAGCTACTGCCCTACCGAGCTGCAAAATGGCCAAAAATTTGCCTCAAAATCCGTGCTCGGATTTGCCGAACAAAAAGCAGCGAGGAAGAAGAAAAAAAAAGGGCACAGGGGCCGGGTTCAGACCCTTTAAGGGGGTCCAAACCCAAACCCCTTCCCTTCCTCTTCTTCTCCACTCTCCCGCCAAAACCAAACAAAAGCAAAAACCAACGCCATCTCCCCCTTCACGAGCTTCGACACCATGGCCGAGCTCTATGCTCTTCGCCCACTCGTCGAAGCCGCTCGACGACCGCCTCCGAAGCTCAGAGCTCAGAGTTCCGAAGCCTCCTTCCTCGACGAACCCGTCGTTGCCACGAGCTCCGAGCTCTCCACGAGACGAACTCCACAATACCCTCGCCGTTGCCGTCCTCCTCGCCGAGCTCCGACGCCTCTTCGTCAGCTTCCGCCGAGCTCACCAACCCCATGGGCGAGCTCCAAGCTCCTCGCCGAACCCATCGTTGTCAAGCTCTCTCTCCCTCACTCCGAGCTGTGCCACCGAGCTCCACAATGCCGAACTCTCCACTGCCGAGCTCTTGCGGCGAGCTCCTCCACGGCGCGAACCGATCGAACCAAGCTCACGTCTCCACCTCCGTCGAGCTTCGCTGCCGAACTCCACAAGCTATCCTAGCCAAAGCTCCATCTTCAAGAGCCGAGCTCACGCATCAACCTCCGTCGAGCTCCGCTGCCGACCTCCACTAAGCTCTCCGCCGAACACCTTCCTCGATGAAGCCGCTCGACGAGTCCGTTGTCGAGATCCCCTTCGCGAGTCCACTTTGAACTCACGACGGATCCATTACTGATAAGCTCTTCCTCATCGAGCTCAAGTTCTCCGCCAAGCTCCACGCCTCCACTGCCGAGCTCCAACTCCAGTGGCGAGCTCCTCCACGGCGCAAGCTCCGATGGCAAACAAGCTCCGTCGAGCTCCCACCCCAAGCGAGCTCTGCGATGGCCAACTTCTATCGCGTCGATGCCGAGCTCCCTACGGTCGGACAACGAGCTCCACCCTCTCCGATGCGAGCTCCTCTCGCCGTTGAGCTGGCGCCGAAGGACTGGGACGATAGTTAGAGACGAAGAAGAAGGGGGTGTGAATGAGCAGTGTCGAAGAAGAAGAATAAAGAAGAAGAAGGAAGAAACAGAACCAGGGCGGGAGAAAGAAAAAAAAAATTCACGTGGCCCGGTCGGACTGCCGAGCAAGTCCCAATCCGAGCTCCACAAACGGAGAAAAAATCTGCCGAGCGACTACGACCGTTGGATCTTCCAGAAATTCGCGCTTCTGGTGTTGGACGGTCCAGATCGCGCCACGTGCACAAAACGACAAGATAGCGATTTTTGGGAAACGCGCCTCCTCGAGATTCGTGCCGGGATCCGACGGCACAGATCGCACTACGTGTCCAGGTATATTTAAATTATTTATTTATTTATTTAATTGTTTTAATTATTTAAAAATTCTGAAAAAATATTTTAAAAAATCAAAAAAAATTAATTAAAAATTCCAAAAATAATTATTAATTCAGAAAAATTATTTCAAAATTCTGGAAAATAATTATTAAATTAGAATAATTAATTAATATTTTCGATAATTAATTATTTAATTCGGAAAATGAATAAAAAATTCAAAAAAAATGAGAAAAAATTCAGAAAAATCTGGAAAAATCACCGAAAATCCAGAAAATTCTGAGAATATTTTTGGGCATTTTACAAGCCCAGAATAACATCGTTACACCCCAAGCAATATCCAAAACTCCCTTAAGAACACCGATAAAATCTCGTACGCCATTAGAACTGTAAAACTACTCCTCAAAGACTGAAAAACTCAGTCTCTAGGAGTGGGGGGCTCGTGATATGGCTAAAAATAGGATTAAATCGGGACCGTACATCGGAGACGAATCTTAAAGCTCAGGGGTAAAACGGTAATTTCACCTGCTAACGGGTCCGAAGCGGGTACTGGGTCTCCTTCTCACAGATCCAATAACCCGCGAACGGATCCACCTCAACTGGGTACGGGTCCCGACCCGATACAAACCCAGTTCGACAGGATAGAATTAGGGTCTCTGATTGGACCAAATCAACGGGCCTGATTCGCGACTATCCTCTCACCGGGAATTAAGGGATTACATTCCTAATCTGATTACGAGGATTTTTCGCCTTATCAGATGACAGGAATCACATTCCTAATCTGATCCCAACGGCGACGATAAATACCCCCCACCTACCACTGTTACAGGTAAATCACTTTTTTGCCAATTTAAGCTCTTTTTTAATCATCACTGGTTATTGACAAAAGCGTCGGAGGGTGCGTCACCGGGATCAACCCCGGTGTTTCGCACTTTCCTTGCAGGTGCACGGCGGGAGTCAGCAGCCCAACTCCGACGGAACAGGTTTGGATCTGCTATTCAGGTTTTTCCACGAGCCCACAAATTCTATCTGTTTATCCCCACACCAGAATTATCGGTAACACTTACATTTGCTCAAAATCAGCATTTAACAAACCTGGTCATTTTATTCACTTTGAAAAGGAATTTCAATATTGGAGGTCCATCTAATTTAGCAAGTTCCACTTCCTCTTCGGATGTCGACAATAATGCGACAGCGAAGAACGTTATGGAAAATTTGTTTGCCTCTAAAGATGCAATATATTAGGGAATCGCTAACAACAACATGATTCTTGCCGCTACTTCAATCAACAAAGCCACCATGGTGGCTCGATTCCGGGTCATGTAGTGATCATTCGCGATAGGGAAACTGCATATCGGAATTTGTTCAACAACTATTTTGCCGAGAACCCACGCTACATTGATGTCATGTTTCGCAGACGGTATAGAATGTCTCGAAGTTTGTTCCTTCATATTATTGATGCGACCAAAGGTCATGACAATTACTTCCACCAGAGAAGTGATGGACTTGGTAGAGTGGGATTATCAAGTTTACAGAAAGTAACAGCCGTATTACGGATGTTGGCATATGGTCTAACGGCGGATGTGACAGACGAGTACATTATAATAGGTGAGTCAACAGCGATTGACAGTATGAAGAAATTTTGTCGTGCTATTGTGAAAATATTTGCGAAGCGATATCTAAGAACACTTACCGCTAATGATGCCCAAGGATACTCCATGTTGGTCAACAACGTGGTTTTCCAAGCATGCTGGGCAGTGTAGATTGTGTCACGCCCTGCTTCCCAAAATGCAGAAATACGAGCACGTGATTGAGGCCCAGCGAATGATGTGAATGCACCATTCATAAGCTGTATAGGTAACTCAACAACAAGATAACAACAAAACCACGCAGGCATGAAAAATCACAATAGGATAACAAAAAGTACATGATATAGTTCATAACATAACCAACAGCTGGAAAATACAAAGTAGTTACGGGTCAAACACACCCGGAATACAATAAAGAGTAGCATAAATAAAATATGAACTAAAGTAACTTGAAAATAAACAAGACTAAAACACTTGATCAGCAACACCTTCTAGTAACTCTCCATCTGGACCTGCAAGTACATTAATACAAAAAAAGAAACAAGAAGACGCCCGTTAATGCAAGTCACGGGCCGCAAGTGGTACAAGCTAAGGGGACAAGTATAAAAAAATAAAACAAGAAGCAGGAAAAAGATCATGGAGTCAAGAATCATGTAATATGAGAAATACAACCTGTAAACAAGATCATGAACATGCATGCACGAAACAAGTGGCATGTAAACAAGTAATCAAGTAAACAAGTATCAAGTACAGGTAACAAGTGTCAAGGATCAAGGATCAAGTATCAAGTTTCATGTATCATTTACAAGTAATCAAGTATCAAGTGTCAAGTAATCATGTTCAAGTCTTGTATTATTACTATCTAGGTAGCACTTCATGCATCCATCCTTTTACTACATGGTTGCTACATTCAAACAAGTTTGCGTTTAGACTTAGTGGTGTATTCTATAAGGCCATGTGCTCAGGCATCATGTAAACGAAAATCATATCATGTCATGTAATTGGTAATGGATTCTAGAGGTGGCCCCCATAGATTCTAGAGGTGGTCTCCGTCAACCCCTGACGTGGTACTTAGTTCCACGTAACTTGAAATTAGGAGAAATACGGACCCCCTTCCGAGTACACTTACCTATATTGTCCACTACTATGGCCTTTACCCATATACCCGGCTTGTCACTTTTATTAATTTCAATCAACAATAATAAGATATCATATCTACATTTAAACTACCTTCACGGGTAAAACGATCATGCATATAATCATGTATAATCCTAAGAGTACATATGTGTGTATCTATCGTGTTCATGTAATGCATGTGGAAACAAAGTATTCACGATTATATGTAAATACGGGATCGACGGATTATGTATAATAACAGATTTCAATTCGACCGAAGAATACGAATTAGAGTCAAAGAATATACTTGCGGTATTTTTCAAAGGAAGCTTGTACGAGAACAAACGATTTGTACAAGAGGATACTTGCCTGATAACCGACGTCGATGATACCTGATATGGCTAAAAATAGGATTAAATCGGGACCGTTCACATCGGACACGAATCTTAAAGCTCAGGGGTAAAACGGTAATTTCACCTACTAATGGGTCCGAAGCGGGTACTGGGTCTCCTTCTCATAGATCCAAAAACCCGCGAATGGATCCACCTTAACTGGGTACGGGTCCCGACCCGATACAAACCCAGTCCGACAGGATAGAATTAGGGTCTCTGATTGAACCAAATCAACGGGCCTGATTCGCGACTATCCTCTCACCGGGAATTAAGTGATTACATTCCTAATCTGATTACGAGGATTTTACGCCTTATCAGATCACAGGAATCACATTCCTAATCTGATCCCAACGGCGACTATAAATACCCCCCATCCACCACTATTAAGAGGTGATCAATACTTTTCCAGTTTAAAGTTCTTGCTTAATCATTCAGATTACTGACAAGAGCGTCGGAGGGTGCGTCGCCGGGATCCATCCCGGTGTCTCGCACTTTTTGCAGGTAAATGGCGGGAGTCAGTGGTCAGACTCCAACAGAACAGGTTCAGGTTTGCTATTCAGGTTTTTCCAAGAATCCACAAATACTATCCGTTTGCTCCCACACCAAAATCAGCAGCAACAGATTGGCGTCGTCTGTGGGAAGCCATACAAATAGCAGCCCCTCCTCTTCCCGTTGGTCAGATCTTCTCCAGCCATGTCTCCTAGGAAAGTAAGATCCAGAGGGTCCAACCGTGGACCCAACCCCGTTGATCAGCAAGAGGTAGTCCCCATCCAACCCACTCAGCAGCAGGGGCAACTTCCTCTCCAAGCGGAAGACCCTCTTCAACAAGATCAGCCTCCTCTTCAGAATCAGCAACCCCCTAAGGGTCCCGCCGGTCCTCAGAATGCCGGTGCGGGGGCTTCGCGTCCCAACCCGCAGAAGCAACCCCTCCAGCAGGACCGCATTTCAGTACACAATGCCTCTTCGGATTCCATGGCCTCCCACAATCCTCGAGTTTCCGACCTCCGCAATACCATTCTCAATCGGCAGAAGGATGAGAATCTTCGCCGCCGTCTGGATGAAAAGCGGGCCCGAGAGGGAGCCTCCCGCCAACAACGTCTAGATGAGCGATTCCCTCACCACCAAGACTACAGAAGGTCCCCTACCCGAAGAGGGATGAAAGAGTCCCCCGAACACCATAGGAGAAGACATCATTCCCCTACCGGTCGGCAACATCCGAGGAACGATGAGGCACCTATCACTCGTGCTGAGTTCCAGCAATTTCAGGCAACAGTGTTGCAAGCTCTCAACCTCCGACCCAACAATAATAATGCTCAGAGGGCTCCTATCCCTCCATGGGTCCAAAGTCCTCGCCAACGGTCCATAAATCCTCCTCCGGCTCCTAGCAACCAACAGCGCATGCCTAGCCCTCGCCGCTCCCAGAGCTACCGTCGATGCTCCCCTTCCTATGATGACGAGTCCAGAGGCTCGTTTGACTATCGTCGAAGGGACGATGCTCTCTACCGCCATCTCCACGAGATGGAGATGCGCATCGGCCGAATAGACAAGGATGAGGAGTTAAGAGGAAGGACCATCCGCCCGAGCAGACCTACCTTCTCCCGGACCATCATGGAAGCTCCTATCCCAAGAGGTTTCGAACCCCCGAAGTTCGAAACTTACTCGGGAGAGTCGGACCCCGTGGACCACATCGAAAGCTTTAAGACCCTCATGCTAATCTACCAAGCTTCTGATGCTTTGCAGTGCAAAACCTTCCCCGCCACTCTTAAGGGTTCGGCTCGGGAGTGGTACTCCCGCCTCACTCCGTCTTCCATATTCTCCTTCGAGCAATTCGAGACCCTCTTCATCACTCATTTTGTGAGTAGCAGACGCACGGAGAAAACCAACATCTCGTTACTCCAGCTCCGCCAGGAGAAAGGAGAGAAGTTGAGAGACTATGTGAGGAGGTTCACTGCAGAAGTGAGATCCATCGCTTCCCTTGATCAGCCTGTTGCAGCGGCCGCCTTCCAATCGAACGTCCTCAACTCTAGCCTTCGCTCCTCCCTTGCCAAGAAGCCCCCACATAATTTGCCGACCTCCTTCTTAGGAGCGAGAAGTACATTCGGGCCGAAGAAGCCTAGAATCTCCCGGGCTTTGAGGAGACATCTTCCGGGAACAAACGGAAGAACACAAGCGAAGAGGGGTCCCAAAAATCCCAGAAGGATGGCAATGGACAGCATCGCCCGATCCCTCGGTTTGAGAAGTTCACCCCCCTCATTGCCAATATATCAGAAGTTCTTATGGAGGTGGATAAGGAAGGGCTCCTCCGTGCTCCCCCAAGAATGAATACACCTGGCAAGAAGAGGAACAAGAATAAGTGGTGCCGCTTTCATAGGAACCACGGCCACGACACGGATGATTGTCGGGCTCTGAAGGAGGAGATCGAAGAACTTATACAGCGGGGGCACCTGATCAAGTTCGTCCAAAAAGAGGGGGCCGAGCTTCCCCCCTGAGGAGCCAACAAACGAACCGAAGGGCCCGCCGAGCTTTAAGACTCAGAATCTCCCAGCTCCTCCCAAGAGGTCTTCACCTTATTGTATGAGTAGGACCCTGATTTTCAATAAGGCCGATACTTGTAACCTGGCCGATAGCATGTAATAATGGCTCGCCCTATTGAAGCGGCCACTTAGTTTATTTCAAACTTTACATCTTTTCATTGAAAATTATTGCTCTTGCTTCTCTATCTCTCCGAGTCACGACTCTCTTAAATGGTGGGTTCGGAGTCCAGCTTCTTCTACATGGCTGCTCTCGCAACTTACTAACCTTTAACAACGAGTTCGAAGTCCAACACTTGGCTCGATTCCTCTTCAAATAACTTGCTCTTCAACGGGTTAGAAGTGGTTCAACATTCGGAATTGCTCCCACAACCATTGAATCCCTCTAACGATGGTTCGGAGTTCAACACTTGGCTCGATTCCTCTTCAAATAACTTGCTCTTCAGCGGGTTAGAAGTGGTTCGCCATTCGGAATTGCTCCTACAACCGTTGAATAACTCTAACGATGGTTTGGAGCCCAACACTTAGCTCGATTCCTCTTCAAATAACCTGCTCTTCAGCGGGTTAGAAGTGGTTCGCCATTCGGAATTGCTCCCACAACCGTTGAACAACTCTACCGATGGTTCGGAGTCCAACACTTGGCTCGATTCCTCTTCAAATAACCTGATCTTCAGCGGGTTAGAAGTGGTTCGCCATTCGGAATTACTCCCACAACCGTTGAACAACTCTACCGATGGTTCGGAGTCCAATACTTGGCTCGATTCCTCTTCAAATAACCTGCTCTTCAGCGGGTTAGAAGTGGTTCGCCATTCGAAATTGCTCCCGCAACCGTTGAACAACTCTACTGATGGTTCGGAGTCCAACACTTGGCTCGATTCCTCTTCAAATAACCTGCTCTTCAGCGGGTTAGAAGTGATTTGCCATTCAGAACTTCTCCTACAACCGTTGATTCTCTCACTTAAATAGCGAGTTCGGAGCTCACAACTCTCTCCTAGAGTTGCTCCTCAAACTCGTCTTCCAAATGGCTCTCCCCCGGAGCCGAGCTCTTCACTCCGCTCGCCTCCAAAGCGGAGATCTTCTCAAACAAGGTCGGAGCACAACTCTCTCCTAGAGTTCCTCCTCAAACCTGTCTCTCAAATGGCTCTCCTAATGCAGAGCTCTTCACTCCGCTCGCCTCCAAAGCGGAGATCTTCTCAAACAAGGTCGGAGCACAACTCTCTCCTAGAGTTCCTCCTCAAACCTGTCTCTCAAATGGCTCTCCTAATGCCGAGCTCTTCACTCCGCTCGCCTCCAAAGCGGAGATCTTCTCAAACAAGGTCGGAGCACAACTCTCTCCTAGAGTTTCTCCTCAAACCTGTCTCTCAAATGGCTCTTATAATGCCGAGCTCCACTACACCGAGCTACTACGGGCAGAGGGTGAATTACTGAGTCACCGAGCCGAGCGGACAAGGTACCGACCTCTACATGTTGAGAAAAATACCGCCGACCCGATTTTACCGTTAGATCATCTCAAAATTCGCACTCAGGCGTGATGGATGGATCAGATCGCGCCACGTCACCACAAAACGATAAGATAACGTTTTCTCGAAACTCATGCCTCTTGTCTCGTGATTCGCGCCACGATCGTGATCAACCGTCCAAATGGAGCCACGTAGCTCGGATCTGAAATCCGAGCTACCGATCTACCGAGCAGCAAAGTGGCGGAAAATGTGCCTCAAAATCTGTGCTCGGATTCGCCGAACAAGCAAGCAGATAAAGAGGAAGAAAGAAAAAGAGGCTAACGGGTCGGGGTCGGATCCGATACCCACGGTCCGACCCATACCCTTCTTAGCTCCTTCATTCTTCTCCTTCTTTAGTTTTCCCGCCAAAAGTACCCAACACTTCTGCTCTTCTTCACTGTGCGAAAGAACAAGGCAGAGGAGAGAACCCGAATGCCTCTCCTCCCCTTCCTCTTTCTTCTCAGGGCCGAGCTCTTCACTTGCGCTCGTTTCCAAAGCGGACCTCTTCTCATCGAGTTCGGAGCACAACTCTCTCCTAGAGTTCCTCCTTACACTCGTCTTCCAAATGGCTCTCTCCCAGAGCCGAGCTCTTCACTCCGCTCGCCTCCAAAGCGGAGCTCTTCTCAAAGAATTTGGAGCTCACAACTCTCTTCTAGAGTTGCTCCTCAAACTCGTCTTCTAGATGGCTCTCCTAAAAGCCGAGCTCTTCACTCCGCTTACCTCCAAGGCAAACCTCTTCTCAAACGAGTTTGGAGCTCACAACTCTCTCCTAGAGTTGCTCCTCAAACTCGTCTTCCAGATGGCTCTCCTAAAAGCCGAGCTCTTCACTCCGCTTACCTCCAAGGCAGACCTCTTCTCAAACGAGTTCGGAGCTAAAACTCTCTCCTAGAGTTGCTCCTCAAACTCGTCTTCCAGATCGCTCTCTCCTAGGTCTGAGCTCTTCACTCCGCTCGCCTCCAAAGCGGGCTTCTTCTAAGCGAGTTCGGAGCTCAAAACTCTCCCATAGAGTTGCTCCTTGCACTCACTTGAAAGAATGGGTCTTCTCATGGCTCTTATGAAGATCTTCCTAGCACCTCTTCTCCTCCCTAGGAGTGGAGCTCCTCTTCAAAAATCTCCCAAACCAAGCAGAACAGAGGCAGAGCTCCGGAGCTCTTCACCTCTCCCATATGCCGACCCATCCTCTCGAGCCGAAGAGCAGAGGTAGATCTCCGACCCCTCCTCTACGCCGAGCTACTATGGGCAGAGGGGGAACTATCGAGCTGAGTGGATGAGGTACCGACCTCCACATATGGAGAAAAATTCTGTCGATCCCATCTCATCGTTGGATCATCTCAAAATTTGTGCTAGAACATGATGAACGGCTCAGATCTCGCCACGTCTCCACAAAACGACAAGATAACGTTTTCTCGAAGTTTGAGCCTTTTGTCTCGTGATTCGCGCCACGATCGTGATCAACCGTTCAGATTGAGCCATGTAGCTCGGATCTGAAATCCGAGCTACCGAACTACGAACTGCAAAATGGCAAAAATGCACCTTAAAATCCGTGCTCGGATCTGCCGAACAAGAAGCAGCTGCCGAACAGCAAGGAAGGAGGACGAGAAGAGAAGAAGAAGAGAGGAAAAAAAAACAAAAAAACAAAAAAAAAATTTGGAGAGAAGGGTTCGGGTCTGGGACCCGCCCTTCTTCTTCCCTTCCACTCTCCCGCCAAAACAACATAGCCAAAAAAAAAAAACCAGCTCAATGCTTCGTCTTCACTGAGCACCCATGCAGAACAAACCCACTCGCCCGTTCGCCGAGCTCCAGCACCTTCGTCGACGAGCTCCCCCCTTCACGAAGCTCACCGCTGCGTCAAGCTCCACTCCAAGCTCCGATGCTGAGCTACGAGTCCCCTCCATTGAGCTCCGCAGACGAAATTCCTGAGGTCCGAGCTCGTGCTCGCGACCACGCTCTGCCATGGCCGAGCTCCACGACAGCGAGCTTCCCTCGACGAGCTCCGAGCTCCGAGCTCACTGCCACAGCTCACAGTTCACCTCCACTGCAAGCTCCAATGGGGAGCTCCGAACTCGGAGCTCGTCGAAGCTCCCTCTCCATTGCCAAGCTCCCACACAGTCCTTCGTCGAGCTTCCGACCTCGACTCCAAAAGCACGTGCTCCACTCCGCACATCGAGCTCCGACCCCTCCACAGTGCCGAGCTCGCAGCGAGCACTACCCATCGCCAAGCTTGCCGCCTTCGTCGCCGAGCTCGCAGCGAGCAATCGCCGAGGCTCCACCTTTTTCTCGTCACACTGAGATTGGTCATCCACCAATCACCTCCAACGCCAAGCTCGCCAACCTCCAACGCCGAAGCAAGCTCCTCCGTCGAGCTCACTTCCTCAACGAAGCTCCGAGCTCCACTCGACGACCACCTTCGACGAGCTCCCCTCACGACTGGTCTCCGAACCAAGCTCCACCTTCGACGACCACCTTCGAGCTCCAAGCTCCATCGCCGAGCTCCTTCGTCGGTGCTTCCTTCAACATCGAGTCAAAGATAGAGGAGAAAAAAGAAATGGGGAGGTAGGAGAAGGCAGAGGAGAAAGAGCAAGAACTGAGCCAAAAAAAAAAAAGTGCCACGTGGCACTGCCACTTGGCATCGTAGCCGAGCCGTAATTGGAGAAAAACCAAGTCGCCGAGCCGATCCAAGTAGCCGATCCGAGGAGTCGAAGCACCGAACTCGTAATTGGAGGGAAAAACCCTCCGACCTACACGATCCGTCCGATCGTCTCAAAATTCGCATCGCGACACGATCGACGCTCAGAAACGCGCCACGTGTCCATAACGTGATTTGCCTTGCGATGCGCGCACATCTGATCATGATCGACGGTCAGAAATGCACCACGTGTCCAGGTAATATTTAAATTATTTATTTATTTATTTAATTGTTTTAATTATTTAAAAAATCCTAAAAAATATTTTAAAAATCGAAAAAAAATAATTAAAAATTCTAAAAATAATTATTAATTCAGAAAAATTATTTTTAAATTCTGAAAAAATAATTATTAAATTAGAATAATTAATTAATATTTTCGACAATTAATTATTTAATTCGAAAAATGAATAAAAAATTCAAAAAAATGAGAAAAAATTCAGAAAAATCTGGAAAAATCACCAAAAATCCAGAAAATTCTGAGAATATTTTTGGGTATTTTATAAGCCCAGAATAACACCGTTACACCCCGAGCAAGATCCAAACTCCCTTAAGAACACCGATAAAATCCCGTACGCCATTAGAACAGTAAAACTACTCCTCAAAGGCTGATCAAACTCAGTCTTGGGGAGTGGGGGGCTCGTGATATGGCTAAAAATAGGATTAAATCGGGACTGTTCACATCGGACACGAATCTTAAAGCTCAGGGGTAAAACGGTAATTTCACCTACTAATGGGTCCGAAGCGGGTACTGGGTCTCCTTCTCACAGATCCAATAACCCGCAAACGGATCCACCTCAACTGGGCCCAGTCCGACAGGATAGAATTAGGGTCTCTGATTGAACCAAATCAACGGGCCTGATTCGCGACTATCCTCTCACCGGGAATTAAGGGATTACATTCCTAATCTGATTACGAAGATTTTACGCCTTATCAGATCACAGGAATCACATTCCTAATCTGATCCCAACGGCGACTATAAATACCCCCCATCCACCACTATTAAGAGGTGATCAATACTTTTCCAGTTTAAAGTTCTTGCTTAATCATTCAGATTACTGACAAGAGCGTCGGAGGGTGCGTCGCCGGGATCCATCCCGGTGTCTCGCACTTTTTGCAGGTAAACAGCGGGAGTCAGCGGTCAGACTCCAACAGAACAGATTCAGGTTTGCTATTCAGGTTTTTCCAAGAATCCACAAATACTATTTGTTTGCTTCCACACCAAAATCAGCAGCAACAATACCGAATAAGAGAATAACGGAATCAGAATCCTAGACAGCGAAGCAAAACACGGGCGAGACACCAAACAGCAAAACAACAAAACTCAAATTGGATCCCCACACAAAATACCAAACATCAACAAGATGATCCAATCCCTTCTCCAAAACAGCAAACACCCAAATCAGCAAACCAGCAGATCCAATTCTCACAAAGCAGCAACTCAGACCCCCCTAAACACCAAACACCAAGTCTGGATCCCTTATCAACCAAACACCAAACACCGGCCTCGATTCCATACTTCACAAAACACCACACAGCAACCCAATAACCCACTCTTCTGTTCTTCTTCTACTTCAACAGAGAAGAGGAGAGAGAGAGAGCATGGGAGAGTTCGGCGGTGATTGCGAGCGATGCGAACGAGGGGCAGACAACGGGACTCTGGCGGCGACGGCACTGTGGTCGGGAAGCGACGCAGCAATGACTGGGCTTAGCTCTTTGACGAAATAGAGGAGGACGGCGAGCGGGAAAATCGAAGTGAATGGACAACGACGAGAGCGAAGAGGGACCTTCGGTGGTTGCAGGGGTGCACAGAGAGGCGATCGGTGAGGCGGTGGACGAGGTGCAGGTGGAGGGTGAGGTTGAGCAATGGCGGAGCTTCGAGTTCGACAATGGTGGCTCGACGAAGAGCGGGAGGCGAGACAAGCGGTAGGCTCGAGGGTGGTGATGAGCGGAGACAGGGGAAGGACGAAGAGTCGATGGAGGAGATAACGAGGATGTGGGGACGAGGATGGGGCTGCGGTTGCGACGCGATTGATGAGCTCTGTTTTGCTCCGAAAACAGGGGAGACGAAGAGGTGAGTGCTCGAGCTTGGACGAGGCGGCGGAGGAGAGTAGTGGGGCAGAGCACAGGGCATCGGGGGTGCTCGGGGGCAACAATGGCGGAGAGTTCGCGAGGCTATCAACGGGGTGCTGGAGTGGAAGGCGGAGCAGGGAGGCGAGGTCGCGTAAGGACAGGAGGGCGAGCAGAGGGGGTTGGGTTGCAGTCGAGGGACCGGCGGAGATGGCGACAGTGGCGAGGTTAAGGAGGAAGACGAGGAGAGGGTGGGTTTCTGTTTTTCGGTTTCGAAACAGGGGAAGTGAGTGAGTGTGGGTTAGAAAGAAAGAGACAGGAGATTGAGGGACGGGGTGAGAGAGAACAGGTAGGGGAAAGGGGTTTTTATAAATTAAAAATAATAAATATATTAATAAAAAGGGGTAGTTATTGTGAGTGGGGGGTTTTGGGGGTTATGGGGTTATAGGAGATGAAGAGTGGGGAATGTGAGGGAATTTGTATACGGGTGGTTAAATTTGGGTAGGGTAGGATAATGGGTTAACGGGTTGGATCCAATAGGTATGGGTTTGGTCTATGGGCTCAAAAACATTTTAAATAAATCAATTATGATATTGGGCTTATAATAAACAATTGAGCTCAGATTAATAAAATAAAAATAAGAAATTGGGCTTATAATAAACAATTGTGTTCAGATTAATAAAATAAAAATAAGAAATTGGGCTTATAATAAACAATTGGGTTCATAAAATAGTTTGAATAATATAACCAATTAAGAAAGAATAGTTATAAGATACTAAGGATTTAAAATACGGGAAAATACTTGAAAAATACATATTAACGGGAACAGGGGTTACAGATTGTATGCATTGGAAATGAAAAAATTGTCAAATAGCATGGGCTGGACAATATGCAGGTCATAGTGGGCATCCAACTATTATTTTTGAAGCTGTAGCAGATTATGATCTTTGGATATGGCACGCTTATTTTGGCATGTCGGACACCAACAATGATATCAATGTGTTGGAGTCATCCTATCTTTTTTCTAATCTAGCTCAAGGTATTGCTCCTCCTGCTCACTATATTATTCAAGGAAAATAGTATAACATGTGTTATTATTTAGCTGATGGTATATCCCCAAAATCGTCCACTATTGTACAAAGTATACATCAGCCGCTTGGTCGAATGAAAAAATATTTTGCTAAGAAACAGGAAGTATGTAGGAAAGACGTAGAACGAGCATTCGGAGTTCTCCAATCACGATTCGCTGTTGTGGCAGGACTGACACGTTATTGGAGCAATACTGTGTTACATGACATAATGACTGTTTGCATTATTATGCACAACATGATTATCGAGGATGAACGTGATCTTGATGCACCAATTCAATATATGAGGGAGGTTGCAGTTCTAGAAGTTGAAATGATTGTAGATGAAAATACAAGATTACAACAATTTATTGCTCACCATAGACAAATCAAAGATAAAGATGCTCACATCGCGCTTCGTGGTGCATTAATTGATCATTTGTGAGAGGAGTATACCAACTCAGATGGTTAATTAAACCATACATATATATTTCAGTATTCATATATATGTTTAATTATTGAATGTAATATTTTGGTAGTCATTTGTTTTAAACCATGCAAATTTATTTTTTAAGTATTATATTTTTTGTAGAATGGGCATTTTATAATAAAATATTATTTTTTAATGTTAAATATTGAGGCATATTTTTGGATCAATACGTTAAAATTTTTTATTTGTGGCTAATTGGTTAAATAGATAAATAGTGGGGAGTTAGAAGAGAATTAATATAAAAAGTAGATATGAATATGTTGGGTATATGTGGGGCCCCTTTTTGAAAGTTTGCTTCAGGCCCCTAAAATCCTAGGGCCGCCCCTGTGCGTTTATCGTGCATGAAACCATAGTTCCCTTCAAATTGTTCGTGAGGGCTTATTTTCTCATAGATTTATTGGAGCTAATTTTGGCTGAGAAACCACAATTAGAGCATCTGTAGTCGTTCTTAGCTAAATTTTGGGTAATGGCAAATGGAAAAAGAATATATGTGTTGTCGCTGTAGTGGTTGGAAGCCAAAATTTGGGTTTTCGTACGTTATTTTAATATGAGGCGGAAGATTATGTACCGTCGCAGCGTTCCGTACACGTTAATTTGGAAAGACAGAGGATAATTTATCGTCCGGTATTTTAGGAAAAAAAATTAATAAAAAATTGAATTGGACGGAGGATGTTGCGTCGTCTGTTGCTTTTTTTTTTAAAGAGATCGGACGGGATATAATCTCCCGTCCGAGAATTGGGTCCAAATTTCACGCGTTTTCTTTGTGGGACGAGGGATTAAGTGTCGTTACTTGACTTTATAAAAAAAACAAAAAATCACAAAAGACAAGATATTAAGTTTCGTCTGTGAATCATGGACTACAAATTGATCACGGGTCTTCATGGAAGCTTTGGCGTGAAGCAAAAAAGGTAAAAATAAAAATTAAAAAGTCAAAAGTGATATGAATATGTTGGCTAGCATTTCATAGTTGGACATATATACCCTTGTGTTTAGTATTATAAATTGAAGAGGGGTTTTGGTTGATTTTCACACAGATTTCCTATAAACTTCTCTCTGTCTCACTTCAACTCCTTCTTTCTTTTTCGTTGTAGCTCAATTTGAAAAATAAAAATGTCCATTAGACGTTTTATTGATAGGCTCAAATCGAAGGTGCATCTAGTTCTGATCATGGTAACAGAGGCTAACAACCGGAATCAGTTTCTGAAGAAGTTGATTTAAGCGATCCTGAAATGTGGACACCGGTAGTCGACAGCTGCACTCATATATGTAAGAATATTACTGAAAATTCTTTTGGCATGTACTGTAACTTTAGGGGTAGTTGGAATGGTCCAATCAAAGCTGACAAGATTTGTTCTCGTATCCCAGTAGTGAAACAACTAATAGATAATACTGGCTGGTAACGTTTTTTCACAATTGATACAGAAAAATCATCTCATAAGATTGTCGAGTCTTTGGTTGAGAGATGGTGGGACACTACCCACACATTTCATCTCCCATGCTGTGAGTTGGGTTTTACCCCGTTAAATTAGGCGATGTTAACGGGAATATCCATTGGGCTCGGAGATCATCCACCATGTAATGACGAGACATATCAATTCGAAACAGTACAGTCCCGCTTCTAACCTGAACTTACTTCCGATGATTGGAAGTCTCAGGGAATATGTTGTTCATTCCTGAAAAAATATTTCCTAAGTATTTTGATTGAGCCAGCAAAAAATGACTTGGTTCTGGCTACGAGGGTCGCTAGGGCATTTTTTTTGTTCTTCTTGGGCGAATTCCTTTTCGCAAATGGTGCTTCTGTTATTAGGTGTAGTGGCTTGCAGCCCTCGAAGATCTGAGTAAATTTGGCTCATTTGATTGAGGTAGTCAAGCTTTCGCACTATTATTTATGTCTCTAAATGCTTGTTCCAGGCATAGAGTTAAATCATTCAACGGCCCATGGCAAGTACTCGAGGTAATTTTATTTTTTAGAGTACTATTTTAAACATTTATGTATACTCACATATTCCCAGCTAATACATCTTTATATTGTCAGTACTGGGCATATGAATACACACATGTGTGTGTCCCAATCACTGTAAATACGGGAAATGTTGCCGACGCATTGCGAGCCGCTGACAAAAGGCCGAAAATAACACGTTGGAACAAAAGTGAAATTGAGTACCGAAGAACAGATCAGGTTAGGTTCAATATATCTATTTCTAGGTACCAATTGGAGATGCGAACTTCGGCATCAATTATATGGCAACCGTATTTTCAATCTTCATACGAGGGTGAGCATGATATTATGCACGCTAGTATTATGTCTCGTCACCGAGTTGTTTTTCAGTTTTGCGAGCAGGTAATAGTTCATATTTGGGTAGTTTATGATATTTTAAATTTACCGAGTTATTTAGGAAAAGTTTAATATTTGTTTTTTTACATATTTATGTTGTAGGGTGTTTGGTATCTTGGTGATCGGTGTTACCGTTAATTGACTGGTATTATAGTAATACCAAGAGAACCACCGGTTATTATGTCTAGAATACAATCACAAGATATATGTCCACCTATTGATGCTTTTCAATATTTCCACCCAGTAACCCAACATATATATGATAAGTATTGGGCCAAAGTATCAATAGGTGCTATCATGAAGAAAGTCTCGCATGCGGCAAATATTGATTTTATTGGACCAGCTAGCATTACTGATCTGACCGCATAGTTACCATTTCCTGCTCCACCATTTTTGGCCCCATCAGAGTACGTAACACAATCGTACGAGGAACCGCCTGTGGACTACGGGGAGTGTGCAGTGGAAATGCCATTGTATTACGGGGGAACAGTTACTAGAAGTTATCCACGTGAGCCTGTACATTTAGAACCCCACGGTTCAAAATCATATGTAAGTTAATTTCCAACATTCATACTTTACAAATAAATTCTATTTTATTATTTTTACATCTGAAATATAACAGGAGGAACTCTACCAAGAACATGCTCAAGCAACTAATACGTCGACACAATTACGAAAGCTCATTCTAACTGAAACAGTATTGAGGTCCTCTATTCCAAGTGAAGTTATCGATCGTCAGAGATCAATATCAGGGGATCGGCCATCGCAGTCGGGTCGGCAGACCATGCACCGAAATGTTCAGTACAGTAATACTTTTTATGATTCATATAACCAATCACCAGAATTCGTACCTAAAACACAACCTCCATATGATGATTAGATATGGTGAATTTCTATTGTTACTAGGCGTTGTTAAAAAAGATGAATGTTGTAATATGAGTTTAAAATATGATTTTGGATTGCTTTTTGCTAATAGAGGGTGTTTTAGTAATTTGGTAGAAATTATGAATTAAACACTTCATTAACTCCAACATTTTATTCAACCGTGGTCAGGAACATGACAAAATATGATTCCAAGTTTGTCCTATCACATCACATCACATCTTATCATTACTATTCCAAGTTTTTTCCTTACTCGTTTTAGATTGATTTTTGATTCGGCTCTTCCTCAACCTATTTAATGGCCATTGCCCACTGTGAAATTTCATACCCATATCAACCAAATCAAAATAGAAACAGAAGATGGCTTCTTCAAGCTACGTTGCCTCTTCTTCTTCATCCGACGAGGAAAATGATATGCTTGCACACATTATGAATCAACGTATGAATGTATTGTCGTTAGTTGTTCAAGATAATTAACGCACGAATCACCGCTGGTATATTCGTCGATGATTGTGCACCACCTGCTGAATTTGTAAGTAACAATCGTGCTTATAACATGGGTTACTATTTAGCTGATGGTATATAACCCCCCATTGGCGACTATAGTGAAGACTTACTCAGCCCCAGATACACCGAAAAAGAAAAAATTTGCACAGATGCAAGAGGCTGAATGAAAGGATGTTGAGCGGGCATTCGGGATATTGCAGGCACGATTTGCTATAGTTAGAGGTCCAGTCAGACTTTGGGATCCTGACAGTCTTTCATATATTATAAAAACGTGTATCATATTACACAATATGATTGTGGAAGATGAAAGGGAAGATACCCATGGTGAATATGTATACCAACAAGCTAACTCAGCCTTCGTCACCCCTAATAGATCTGGTCCAACTAAACATGCAGCTCGAATGGCACGTACTGTACAACTGCATGATAGACAAATGCATCATGCACTTCGTCTTGATTTAGTTGAACATATTTGGAACGCATATGGAGAGGACGAAGAGGACGAAGATTAAGCAACTGTATTTTCAGATTGGCAGAAATATGGAATGTGTAATTTGAGTTGGGAAAATATTTATAAATGTATCACTGTCGGTGTTGATGTAATGCTTTTAATGTTATGATTCTAATTTGAGTTGAAGTTTTGTGCAAGTTTTCGACTGATACTCGATTAAGAATTGAAAAATCAAAACACATCAAAACACATCAATATCTCAAAAATTAATGTACTTCAAAACACATCAATCAAGACACATCAAAACACATCAATATGTCAAAAATACAACCCCTCTTTAAACTTCAAACAGAAACAACATGATTGATAATAACCATAATTTCATTAATACCGGGTCACGTACATTAATAATAACCATATTAAAAAGTGACAACATTAACAATAACAATAAGAGATAACTAATACAAATTGATGTACTACTTTAACCCGCATGGTAGCCCCTTTTATGCATTATTTCATTCTGTCGACATAGGAAATAATAACGTTGATTTTCACTTAAGCTACTCAAATCCATACCCATTATACGATCTTCATCAGCTCTTTCTAACCGTTCTTGATCTCGTTGTTTCATCTCAAGCCTCCATTCCTGCGTACCAATACAAAAAGCATTAAAATTTTGCGTCTCTTCGACCATTGCAGAAACAGCGGTGGCTTCGGAGGTGCGCTTTCCTTTTCTCTTTGCGTCCTTCCTACCAGGTGGTCGAGAAAGTGGGGAAGGTGCATTGAGATCAATTGGTATATCTGAATCCCACTGTACGTTTGGTGGTGAAGGGTTTGAACTACCACCTTCGTCAAATTGAGTATTTTGGGTTGGTTCGAAAACCTGAGTTGTACGAGTGGAGAATTTTGGTTGATCTTTTAAAATTTCATAACATTCTTCAAATTTGAAGGACTTTCCAGCTACCTGCATATATTCTAGTCACGCATCGCGTACCTATTTTAAAAAATTGTTCAAGAAGTTAATGTTAACGGAAATAATTTTTATAAACGAAACATATTAGATTAATGAAATTCATTAAAACAAAACACACCTTATCCGCGTCCGTAGTACCACTTGCCGCTCTATTAATCACATTGCTCAGCTTCACAAGGAAAAGTGCAACCTCCTTAGACATAGTAGAGAATCGACTGCAAAGAGAGTCGGCTGTTCTATCTGTTGGACTTCCTAATAGATTGACAAATGTGAGAGAAATCCTGTCCCAAAATTGAGACCCAGTTTGATCGCTATCGATCAATGGATCTTGGGTTATAGCAACCCAACTTTGGGTCAAAATAATATCCTCATACACGGTGTATGCTCTGCCTCTAATTGGACGAGGATTAGCCACAAAATAAAATTAAAACAATATTGGGAATTGATACGGGATAGATAGATAGTAAGACACTTAATCAAAAAATATGAGATGTGGATTATAGAAAAGAACAGAATGAGATGAACCAATTTCGTATGCTCTGTTTGAGGCTTACAAAAACAACAGAGAGTAAATTGAGTTGAGAAGAACAGAGAGAGGATAACAGGGATTGAGATGAACCTATTTGTTGTGCTCTGTTTGAGTTGTATACTTATATGAAGTGGAGTGAATTTTTATTTTTTTACTTTTTTATAGCCGTTGGAGTAGTCGCCATTGTGTAGTATAAACTAATAGGAAAATATGTTGTATAGTATAAACTAATAGGGAAATATGTGGACGGAGGGTATAATTGTAATCACCTAAATCGAAAAAAAATAAAAGGGGGGAGCAGAGTTGTTTGTCTTATTCACAATTGTTTGGACGAGGTATTAAGCTTCGTCCGACTGTTTTTTTTTTTTTTTTAATTTAGAGACGGTATATTATCTTTCGTTCGATCAATTTTGAGCTGCGCAATCGTAGGACGGTGTTTCTTTTTTCGTCCGACCTCTTAGACGGAAGATAAAGTTTCGTCTCATTAAACGGACGACAGATTATTCTTCGTGAACTATATTTTGGCAAAAGCCATTTCGTCTGTTATATTTGGCCAAGCACTGTTCATGTCAGATTCAGTTTTTGGATAAATGGCCAACGACTACAGCGTTTTTTTTTCCATTTTTTTCCAAAATTTAGGTAATTGGCAAACGACTACAGATGCTCTTAAAGCTTCTACATTTTTTAGTTTCCCTAAGAAAATTTGTTTGTGAGTCATTTAATAAAGATCATTAAATAAAGTGAAAGCAACAAAAAAACTACTATCACCGTCTTTGTGTGTTATCGTATAGTAAAATGCTAGACATACATGAGTTTTTACCCCAAACATACATTATAAATGCATTGGGACCTACTTCTCACTAAAAAACAAGATTTGAGCATTGTCTTTTAGTGAGAAGTGAACCCAATACATTTATAATGTATGTTTGGGGTAAAAACTCATGTATATGTAGTCATCCTCTATCGTATATGAACTAGGTTTGCCTGTTGACACGTGCCTATGGTACGTTTTCAGAACAGTGCACCTTGTTTGATTATATAAAATACTTTTAGAGGTCCAGCAAATTAATTGAAGTAGCAAACATAGAGCAAAAAACATATTATATGATTTTTTTTGAATTATTTTTAAAGTTTTTAAATTTTTAATTTTTTAAATTTTTTTAATATTTTAAAATTTTTAAAATTTTCATTTTCTTAATTTTTTTGAATAGAAAAGGGAGGGAGAGAGAGAGAGAGAAAATTTTTTTAAAATAAATATAGGAGTTGTTTTAGGTGGGAGATTTGAATATGGGTTTTGAGGGAAACTTTTGGGAGGAAAATATATTTTATAAAGTTAGATCTGGGCCTTTGATTTTTGAGAGGATTGAAAGAGAGCCACTTGATAGCTTTCTATGTGTGTTATTAAATAGATAACATGCAATATTTCTGAGAAATCTCTTCCGTAATTTAACATGCAATATTTGTCAGAGATCTCATGTTGTAATATTAGTAGTTCACTGAAGTGTAGAAAAGATTAAAAAAACCAACAACACGAGAATTACTCTCTAGTTGAACATGCAACATTTGTGAGAAATCTCTACTATAATTGAATATGTAACATTTCTACAATATCATATTTTATTATGCAAAATCTGTTGTTCATTTAGAAAAGAAAAAAAGGTTAATAATAACAAAAGAATGTGAAATTATTAGAATATATAATAAATTTAATAATGCTCATTAATTCTTGAATAGAACTTCATAAATGCATATGGAAAAAAAGGAAAGAAATAAATAAATAAATGATACAAATGAGGTGGAAAGGCATTAAGGGGTTGGAAAATAATGTTAAACATTTTTTTTAAAATCCAAGGATATCATGTTTTTAGAGTTTCCAAGGATATCATGTTTTATTTCAACAAAGGAATATGTATGACCTTATCCAATGTTAACCCTTTTTCCATCTGGCATCTCCAACTCACTTGTTCCCTCACCCACTACGTCATAAATCTCACAAGTTCTCATTCTCACACAACGATCTGTTATGAACTTGTAAGTATAAAACATCTCCCTCTTGAATCAAATATGAGAAGAACTACCTAAATTAAGAAACCAGCCAGAATCCACATCTATAGAACTTGAAATAAGAAGACAATCTCAGTTATCACCCAATTCAGTGACACTGACTATGTTGGCACCCTTGTGATGCAACCTCTTCTCGCTACACTGTAATCTCTTCACATCGAACCTAGTATGCAAAATATAAACCCAACAATGTCAACATTGGATTGTGTACTTGTCACGCCCCGCTTCCCAAAAAGAAAATACGAAATACGGATACGTGACTAAATGCAGAGAATGATTTTCATTATCCATAAGCTATCAGGATCTTTATAACATTTCACAGGAATATCATAGTAATAAATAAGGAAAAGTCAACCACGCATGCATAAATGAATCAATATACCAACAGAATTTACTTGAAACAAAATTTAATAATCTCAAATAAACCAGATCTGGAACAAGTCAATAATTCTGGGTCACATTGCCCAATACAAAATAATCCAAGGAACAGATACATTTATTCAAAATAAGCAACAGGGAATAATAATAATAGTAGCAAGAACTCAAGGACTAGAATCTCAGATCACCTACTCCATCAGGCAACTGGTCACCATAATCTGCACTTTAATAAATTGCAGGAAGAGGGAAAAGAAAACAAAACTCCCGTCAATGCAAGTTACGGGCAGCTTGTAATGCAGACACAAGTACAGGAATAAAATAAACAGATATAGAGTAATAGCGGAAACAAACATAGCATGGAATAGATATGACAACAAAGCAGGAGAATTACCATGAATCAGGAAACAAAATCAAGTAACATAATATACTAATAGGGTACAGGTAACATGTATCAAGTGTCAGATGGTATGCAAACAGATATATAGGTAACAGATGTCAGATAACAGATACAGGTAAACAGGTAATAGATGCCATGTTATTACAGGTCTTGTGTTTTAGTTCTATCTAGGCAGCACTTCATGCATTCCAACTTTTTACCACATGGTTGCTACATTCAAACAAATTACGTTTATACTTAGTAGTGGACTATATAAGACAGAGTACTCAGGTATTAGACAGACAAATAACAGATACAGACAGACAAATAGAACATACGGGTTCTCTTCTGAGTACACCTTCCTATAGGGAAGTGTGCAGTCAGGTATCATGTAGTCATGAACACGTAACAGATAACAGATAATCATGTGGGAAACACGGGCCCCCTTCCAAGTACACATTTCTATATTATCCACTACTAGATCTTTTCCTTAATCCCGACTTGATTATTTATTATTATTATCAAACAGGCATGTATGTGTCACAAACAGGGCAAGAATGACATGGTATAAACAGGTAACAGATTCAGGTTAAAAGATAAATATGTACAGGTAATAGACAACACATAAAATGGTAGAACAACGAAAATTCTAATTCAGGATAGCAAGACAGTACTACACCAAATCTGAAATTCCCGTTACTACAAATGTGCACATTTGGATCCATCAGAGAATCTAGAAAATAGACTTTGGCCGAATCCAGCAAATATATATAAGTCATATGGTATTTCACAAAAACAAATCTCAAAATAGAATTGTATCCAAAAAACGTGTTTAGCCAGAAACTAGAAGTTCGTATTCATAAACAGGAAAAAGGCATGAAAACTTACTAATTAAATCCACGAAAAATCTGAGGTATTCCCTAGTATTTTTAGTGGCAGAAAATAAAGTTTCATAATTTTTCAACATAGATAAAGTAGTCAAGAAAAATCAGAAAGCAGCAAGATACATAAAGTTTGTAAATCTGAAATCATAAACACAGCAGTACTAAAACAGCAATAAATTATAAAATATAAATCAAAATCCAGATTCGTCAACAGGATAAGAAAATAGGTACAATAGGCTACAATTCATATTCACAAAGTTTTTATAAACAGCAAATAGAATCAGGTCGAAATTATGTTTCTCTACTGAACAGTATAAAAATTCTACAAGTATAGTAGTTGTTTGCAAGGATAGAATAGTTTATAAAAGTTATCAATTAAATTCACAAAAATTAGGGGTTGATCCCCATCAAGTCTAGTTGTACTCAGCAAAATATTAGATCAAAATATTACCTTTAATATCAGTATAAAAATAAATTAGCATACAGAATTCATATAAAACAGAATCTGAAATTTTCTACACATCTGTAGTAAAACAGAAATAACTTGTAACTCATAAATCGAAACTGAGATCTGTCAGAAATTCTGGAAAGTCGACAGAATTCTCTATAATTCATATTCACAAATGATTTTCATATACTGACCTTAGTAGGGTTTAAAATACTGAACAAAAATGAGGTAACAACAAGGACAGAAACATTCCTCATGCATGAAATCAACTAGTTCATATGAAACACATCAAAATCATAACAAAACGTGAAATATGGTGCACTAGATGTCCAAGCAACATGGTATAGGATATTTAGTAAGTCTACAATAAATTATACTATGACTAACACAATCAAGCATACGATATCATACGAACAACATGCATGTATACGTCAAGAAGTGATTATCCCTAAGTTATTTCATGTCATGTGTGTAATGGGACAACTACGGACAAATCAACTCATAGAGACAAGATATAACATGAGTTTTGCACAAGAATTTTTTCTAGAACACAACTATACTACAGGCGGTATTTAGTACTTGTATTACACACAAAAAAGAATACAAGTTACTTGCCTTATAGTCGACGACGGAAACGGTGCAAAGAGCAAGAATAACGGGAACGGATTCCTGCGCAACGATCTCAACAAACGAATGAAGAACGAAACCCGCAAACAACACACGCACACAAGAGAGAGGGAATCGAGATACACTGCGAGGAGGAGACGACGGTGCACGGGGGCTGGCGGCATAGTGGTGCTGGCTGGCATCGCTGCTGGCTGGCACTGCTGTTGTCGTCGGAAGGGAAGCATAGGGACACTGTGATGCAGGCTGTCGAGGGGACGTCGGGGCTGCTGCATCTTCGGGAGAGGGGGCTGGCACCGATGTAGGGTGGCACCGGGAAGACGGGAAGAGGCAGCGCTGGAGCGTCAGGATGTCGAGGTGCGGGTGCGGTGTCGGGATGCAGGGAGCACAGGGGGAGGTGAAGAGAGGTCAGGATGAGAGAAAGAAGGCAATTAGGGTTAACAGCGGCTAGGGTTTAAGAATAGGGGAGGGGGTATTGAATATATATAGGGCAGGATTAGGGCTAGGGGTGAAAGCGGGTAGGGCTTTGTGGGTTTTGGGCTCTAAAGATCCAATAAGAAATTAAAATGGGTTATGGGGGTTTAAAATAGGATTTTGGGTATGCTTTGATCCAAATAAAATAGGATGAACCAACAATAGTGAGATGGGAACAAAACGAGTAAATAAAATAGGACGTAAACAATTAGAATAATGGGGATAAAAAATAATGGCCCGATCAAACAGAGATGAAATAATACGAGACAAATGAATCAAGAAGATCAAATTAAGATACGACAAACCAAATAGATGAACATATAGAAATGAAGATCCAATATAAGGTTCAAAAAGGGATACAATGCTGAATAAATACTCAAAAAGAAAAATACATCCAAAAATACAGAAAATGAAAAACAGAGGTTACAGTACTCATGCTTTCACACATATGTAATTAATTACCTCTAGACTTTTTTTTCTTCTTTTATAAACAACCTGATTTAGTGGCTTCTTTTGCTAGTCAAATTTACATTCACTTGTTATTTCTCCAATCGTATGGGCATATCCCAGTAGGTGTCAACACGAAGGCACCACCCTCCATACAAACTCCACCTACCCTGAGTCATCCTCCACCTCCCGATGATATTCGAACGTCGTGATTTTACTTTGATGATTTTAAGGGCGGTGAACTAGATAATGTTTTAGGAACGATGGATTTCAAAACACTCGACTGAGTCTTCCCATTCCTACAAATCTTGTAGATGTTGAGCTGAAGATCTGTCATTCTCCTCATCACCTAACGACGACCTTCCCAAACTGATAGAACTCTACCTCAAGTTGTGTACCTGCAGCCCCATGCTTTTTGATTCCAAGGATATCATGTTTCATTTCAACAAAGAAATATGTATGACATTCTCCAATGTTAACCCATTTTCCATCTGGCATCTCTAACTCACGTGTTCCCTCACCTACTACGTCACAAATTTCACCAGTTCTCGTTCTCACACAATGATATGTTGTAAACTTGTAAGTATAAAACATCTTCCTCTTGGATCAAATATGAGAAGAACTACCTGAATCAAGAAATCAGTCAGAATTCACATCTATAAAACTTGAAACAAAAAGACCATCTTAATTATCACCTAATTCAGTGACACTGACTATGTTGGCACCCCTGTGATGCAACCACTTGCGATAATACCTCTTATAATGCTCAATCTCTCTGCAATGGTAGCAATGGATCCCTCCATTACGCGCACTATCCCTTCAATTGATGTATCATCCACCGCCAAACAACTCATAGAAGTGACGCTGATCTCAGAGTCTCCTTCCTATGTTCATCTCCTGCAAGCCCTTGACCACACCAACCACATAAAGCTTCTCCTTTGTAGATTTCTAATGTAACATTGTGATTATCAAATGCTTGTACGATTCTGACAGTGAATATATCAAGTTGAAAGCTTTATCCTCTTTGCTTAGATCATCTGTATTTATCACCCTCAATTCAGATAGAATCTTTTTGAATTCCACTATATGATCTTGAAGGGTGGTACCTTCTTTCATTGAGAAATGAAATGTTTTTCTCTTCCAGTACATCCGATCTTGTAACGACGATTTCGAGTAGTCATTTCCGAGTCTCACCCACATACTCGCTGCGCTTCTCTCCTCTAGAAAATTGCACTTGACGTCGTATGTCATTGACAACAGGATTAAACTCAAGGCTTTTGGACAAATCTCCTCTCATTTATCATGCTTCATGTCGACTGGCCTCCCTTTATCTCCTTTAGGGAAAAACCTTTTTTTTTGGTATTTTTCATACTGTGCTTTCTCCAATGCGTCGTACATGTCCACCTTCCACAAATTAAAGTTGATCTTACCGTCGAACTGTTTGATCTTCATAAAACTTTGATCTTTCATCTTTTTCAAGGAATTTGAGCAACCACGAATCGCTGAAAAAAAATTTGTAGGGAATAACCTGAAGTTTCGATATCACTTGTTAAGTTTTGCTGAGTTATGCGACAACCGATCCACTGAACAACCAAGGGATGGTAAACCAAACCAAATACACAAGCACACAATTTTGTTCCGGTTCGGGATGAGAAATAGCTGATATATTATTCGACTAGAGAAATTACAAGAGTTACATTCACTATCACCAAGAACCTATCTATCTCTCAAGCCTCACTAGAAGATATTCTGTTGTGTGTAATGAAAAACTCTTACATGAAGTACTTGATTTTTTTGGCACACCTCTCAATAGAGGTCATTATATTGATATATAGAGATCTAAAGAAACCCTAGGTTATAGTCTTAATACAATAACCGTTCGATATACCCTAAATAGAAAGCCACAAGATAAGAGTCGTACGATCTAACTTTTGGAAAAAAAACTTAGCTCAAACAGATCCACCCAAGATCAGGCCCAATAGTTGCTACGCCCCTGTCGATCGACTACTCCCAAGAGCAGTCGAATGCACCCACAAGTTGAGCACAACAGACTAGGTTGCAATCGACTGTTATTAATACCAGTCAATTGTCACCTTCAGACAGCCTGAATCAGCAACCTCTTTTTTGCTCCACCTTCGCTTCGAACCTCTTCTCGCTTCATTGTCTTCTCTTCACATCGAATCTAGGATGCAAAACATAAACCCAACACACTAAATATAATTCTTCTAAATAAATGAGTACAAAAAACGATATGAATATACCATGTATAATACATTTGTGAGATTGCTTGTATACAAATTATATCATAGTATCTTGCGTGCGTTTCTTAAAATTTACGAGTGTTCGTATCATACTCTGTTTAAGGTTCGTATCGTACTCTGTTTAAGGGTTCGATTGCTACATGTTGTTTGAAATGTCTCGCTTCAGCTATATACATACAGTGACGGTTATCGGCACTTGTCAGCCATAGTCTATTTTGTGATGATGAGCGTTCCTACTCATGAGATGTAGAAAGGCAATTGTCCGTGTTTTTATGCCGCGAACCTTGCCAATTGTTAACAGGGTTTCTTTCCATGATTTTTTTCACTACTAGTTCTTCAATTAGTGGAATAAAAGATATACACTTCAATTCCTTTCACTTAGTTTTTCTTCTCAATCTGATCCGCACTGATACGCAAAAACTCTTAATAGTACTCACCATTCCGTGCTAAATTGAGAGAATGAGGCGCAGTAAAATGCCACATGATCGATTAAAGGTTCATTTGCTTTCACTTTTAAAAGTTCTGCTAAGGAATTAACCTCAGCAGCTAAGAATGGAAAGGAGCTTTGTTAGCTTGACAAGATAAGAGTGAGAAATGTAATGTAGAACCTATAATGAAAGGTCTACATTTCGAATATATGCTTACTTCTTTGTCAGGTTACTAAAGCTGAAGACAGCAGATAGGGCGCAGTATCTAATATCTGACAGACATAGACATCTGTAATATTATATAAACTCTCCCCCTCAACGAAAAATTGTTATATAAAATCTTTTGCTCTTTAATATTTCAAACAATGTTCTGATTAGACTTTATTTCAGCAAAAACCAAACAAGAAACTAAATTCAAGTTCAATATCTATCCCAAAACCATTATTTCCATCTTCCTTGAACTTCAACCCAAATGACAACTATTAAGACAAAGTGGTGCAATGCTTACGTAATTATATTTTTATTTTTTATTTTTTGTTTCGGTGCTAATCTTTAAATTTGAAGAGCAATGAACTAAAGAAGAAACAACAGCAACCAAAAAGGGAGAAAAATATGCGCAAAATATGATATGATCATTAGTCGATCACAAATTACAACATGACTCCTAGCTACCTAGCTCCTTCCTTTTACACAGGGAACAATTCATCCCATAAGTTGACATATACTAATATACGATGCAGAAAACAAAAGGGAAAAAACGATCAAAGTAAACGAAGTATTTTAAACCTGCATCCCTCACATTATTAGCTAATTAGTCATGGATCAAATCTATTGTGTATATGCCTTCTCCTCCTCACATGAGCATAATCTTCTGACCACCACCATGACATCTTCCCTCTCTTCATTATAAGCTCATGATCCTTCAACTCTGCTCGTTTCTCACCTACACCAAATAGCAAAAGAAACTTAAAATGCGTGTTAACAAATGTATAGTCTAAACGACAAAATATATGAAAGCGTTTTTTTTATAAAAAATTTTACCAAGTGTTTGTTGCTGATTTTGTAGCACGGAGAGGCTCAGTAACATTACAAGCACAACCCAAGCCAGCATTCTGAGAACACCCATCACTACTCTGAACTTCAAATTGAGCAAGTGAGTTTTGAATATAGGAGTCAGAGACAGAGGAGATACGGTCGGTCTCAATTATAACTAAAGTTGAGATTAAATTAATTTCGTTTAGTTGCAACGTAGTATGTGTTTTTGTCCCCATAGCATGCTAACTAGGTGGTCTAAGTCCATTCCTATATCCAATGTAGATTAAGCTTTAATAGTTAGGTTAATTAGTAGTAGTATAGGCAATAACTTTGTTAGGGTGGTTCTTAAGGTAAAAGATCTTCTTTGGAATTGTTTATGTTGGTAGTAACAAGGAGTAAGGACGGGAGAGTACACTTTTTGTCTCTTGTTGTCAAATTGGGTAATTATACAATGCAATGGTGATTACTTTGAGGGAGATGGCTGTTAATGTTGAACAATGGAGTGGACTGGAGTGGAGCACTTAATGAAGCCATAAACCTAAGATAATTCCTGGGGGCCCAAATAATTATTTTTTGGCCCTAATTACAATATAGTTTTTATTATGCACAAAATACGTACTTATCTCTAATCTAATATTATATTATAATGGGAGAATGCCTTAGTGTCATTTGTCAATCTATCAACGCGTATTACGCACATACATAACTAATATTATGAAGAAAGTTTCAGGTTCAAGTTCTCACTACGTTGAGTTTTTATTTTTTTATTTTTTAAATATTAAGATGTGCATTGTTCGTGCATAACTAATATAAAAGATGTCTCAGGTTCGAGGCCAGACTACGTCGAAATTTTTTACTTTAAAAAATATATATTTATTAAAACGTGCATCGCACGTGTAAATTACTAGTATATATAAGGGAAATACAAATTTGAGGTCTCTAAAAGTGCAAAAAAATTAGGGGGCTGCACCTCCCCTGCCTCAAGGTGGGGGCTGCCCTGTGTAGGTGAGATTCAAACTTTCTGAACTCTTACTTATCATATAAGAGGTTTACTACTAGTCCATACTGACATTTGTATTGGACTAGTTGTTTTAGTGTTGAATTTGTATGGGGTTTAAGTATGAAAAATGCTCAGTTGAAAATGCAAATATTGTGAAATCTGAAAACACTCTAGGCCATTGTTGGAAGGTTATAATGGAAACAACGGCCTAGGTTAACCTTCCAACAACAGCCTAGGAGGTTTTCCATGTTTTCATAAACATTAGCGTTTTCAACTGAGTATTTCCCTTTAAATATAGTAGAAGAATATTTAGAAAATATTTATGTGGTGAGAAATTTGATGTGTATATTGAAAACATAAAAGTAAAATATTCAAAGTTGCTAACTGTAAAATATGGGCAAATAAGGGGGCCTCGAAGTATTTCCCAAAAAAACTAGCGATAGGTACTACAGTTATGATTATGCTGTCCAATTAGCACGTGACTGTCACTCTCCTTGTTTGATTAGTACAGTTGTTTATGAAATAGGAGTAATCAATTCAGTATAGGGTCTAATAATGCATTACGGGCTAGAGTGTACACACAACCAACATGTAGCGTAACTAACTGTGTATTTTAATTACATTAACATGACATCACATTTACCAATTCTGTTGCAATGGTGACATAAAAAAGTAACTCTCATATGACCTATTTCCATTTTGTTTCTTATTGTTATTTTTGTGATGGTTTGCTATAGAATGTGTACCACATAGTTAGGGGTGGCAACCGGTCGAGTCGACCCGCGACCCGCTCACCTCGATCCGACCCGCCTTGATCCGGATCGGGTTCGGGTCAAACCCGAATTCCTTTACCAGGTCGACCCAGGTTGGAAAAATGGTGATTTCGACTTGAAAATCCGGTTTGCGAACCCGTTGACCAAGTCAAACCCGTCCACCAACCCGCGGGTCGAGTCCAACGGTCAAAACTTGTGGGTCAACCGTTTGGTAGCAGCTTTCTTGCTGGGTTTTTTTCCCCTTAAAAAACCCCTCTAAATCTCCTCTAATTTTTGTCACACGTTACTCTCATACTCTCTCTAATACTACTACTCAATTCAATCAAAAAATTTCAACAAAGAAGCAAGAAAGAAGTGAACAATTTCGATATTATCGAATTCGTGTCTTCAACACTCTCAACTCCGTCTACTACAAACATGTCATCGAAGAAGCTTTCTCTTTCTTTCTACGACTACGAGACTACATCTAATACACTTTTCAATCGACTACGTCTACTTCTAATATTATTTTCTCTTTCATTTATATATATGATTATTCTCAGGGTATGGTATAAAAATTAACAACCTTCTCAACTCCTTTTTTTTGTAGTTTAATTTTTTTTGTTACGAATTGTTTGTTGATTTTTTGCATTTCCCTCTCTCAACCCTCCTATTGTTTTTTTAGATTTTTTTATAACATATCTCTCCTAGATTGTTTTTTATTTTTTCACATACACTATTAGAACACTATAAATTTTTATTTTTTTACATACACTATTCACATACACTATTGTCATGTCTATATCATGAGGTAGCGGTCGTAGCCAAAGTGAATAAGATTCCACAGGTACTTCACGTTGGCCTCCAATAGTACCACAAATAGAGCCCGAATTTATACTGAATCCTATGATAGGATCTCACGATGTCCCTCCATAAGACATAGAAGAAGAAATGCATAATGTTGACACACAAACACAACAAACCGAACCCACTAGTAGTAGAAAAATTAGGAGAAAACTAGTGATTGACACAAATATAATGACTATATCCTCGAAAAGGATAATGCAGGTGTAGGACAGAAGATTTGTAAACCTTGTTCTAAGAGTTACAAATGGAAAAGAGTGAGGGAATGTAATATCCTGTATTTTTATTTTAATTAAAAATACAAATTTTCAATTTTTGCACTTACAATGCACGTGCAAATTTTCGATCTTTATTTTCTTTCCTCTCATTTAATTTTTTTTTTTTTTGTAGCATGCATGAGTCTTTTATCTTAGCCTTTTATTAAACCCATAGACCTAAGAATAGATTCTACCCCACTAAAGTAATTAAATTAATTAAAAGCAAGTCCACAAGACAAGCTCATTAATTAAATCTACTTTTGGTTGTGCATGGACTCACACATGACATGTAACAACTTTTTAGTACACAAATAAAATTATAGAATTTGTATTTATTTTTGTGTGTGTGTGTGCACTAGTGCACAACACGTGCACGTGTATTAGGAGAGAGTGAGAAACCGGTTGAAAAAGAGGGAGGCCGGGAGTGGATGTAGTGGAGAGAGTGGGAGAGTTGAGTGGGTAGTTACTTGATTGATAAGATTAGATCCTAGCCCTCCATTTGTTCTATAAATACCCCCCTTCTATCTCCTCATTTACACCTAAACAAAACAAATCAAGAGAGAGGAAAAAGAAAGAGAGTTAGAGAGTGTTCTTGTTGCACTTGGAGGCATTGGAATGCTCTTGCTAGGAGGGGAAGGACTAGGTGTTGCTTGTTGGAGCTAGGAGTCTCTAGGAGTTGTGTCCCCTCATCTTTTGCAAATCTTCATAAGAGGTGGGTGAACTTCTTGCTTTATAATTGTAGGGAATGCATGCTAGTATTGATAAATGAGTTGTATAGCTTAAATTGATGTGATGTATGTAGACATAATCCATGCTAATGTGGTATGCCATGAATGATAGAAATTTTGTTGTGATTAAGTAACTAATTGCCATCATGATAATTATAAAGAAAAATAATAAACAAAAGAATTAATGTCATGAATCATACTAATATGCTTGTTGAATTGTGAATGTCGAATTTGAATATAGTTGAGATTTCCCTTGTAGTCAAAATAAATATGTAGTGAAGTTTAAGTTGGTACAAATAGAATCATATAATTGGTTGTAAGAGATACGAATTGTTATTTTGCTTAAATTGAAGAAATGCAATTCATGTACACTAATGAGAGAAAATGAATTCGAAGTATAGATATAATGTCTAAAATATTAGTTAAGAATTCATGAGTTACTGTTTGCAAGTAAACTCAGTCTAGATGAATTAATTACAGTCTAATAAAAGATTAGATCGAATGAAAAATTGAGTTTTGTGAAGATATTTTGATAACAGCACGGTTGAACAAAAGAACAACAGTCTGTGTTTGTATCAGTAGTCGCATATGGACTCATTGGTTAGTCGGTGCACCACAGTGCGGTTACTGTAGCCGTGGGGTAGGTGTTGGTTCTAGGTTCGAAGCTTGGTATCCCCTTTTTTGTTTGTTTTTTTAAATAAACCACAGAGCCGAAACACTGTATGGCGTTGGGTTTGCTGTCGTGACAGCTAAGTCACATGGACTTAGTGGCTCTCGGTGGTGACGCTAGGCACTCACTGTGCTTGGGCGGGAGTCTGGGTTCGAAACCTGGTGGCTTCAAATGAATTTTTTGGGTTTTTTGAATTAAAATGAGAGTTTAAAGACAATTAAAAATTGGGAAAAATTCTCATATTTCTCTAAAAAAATTTAGAGTTTATTAAATATAGTTTCATAATTTTTCATGTATATTTGTGAGGAATTAAAAGTAAAAATTTGTATAGATTATGAGTTAATGATTTCGAAAATATTGGTTTAAGAGTATGACATTTATTTGAATAGAAGAAGAGTAAAAGATTGCTATGTTATTTGATTTCTCTTTGATGAGATATAAATATATACTTGATGTGGTTTAAGAACTTATGTGTGATTAAGTTACAAATGAGATTTGAGACTAAGATTATGAGTGCAAGAAAAAAGGATATTGTCCTTGAAAGATTATGAATGAATGAATTGAACTTTATGAATGATGCAAAAATAAGATATTGATTAATTTGTGAATAAGTTGAGGATATGAATATATTGAGTTTAATACATGATTATTGAAGGGTATGAGTACCCATGAATTCTAGTACATTCATGTCTTGAACTTAAGAACTATGCACTAAGTGAAGATGTAGTAAACCTGGGCAAACGTGAGTGTAGGGCTTCTATATAGTCGGGCGGTGTACTCCGGGACTATAGACCCAGTCGGACAGTGTACTCCAGGACTGAGGTTGCTACCGATGGAGATGAGCTTTTATTTTAAATCTGGGACTATGAGTAGTCGGGCGGATAGTTTACCGTACTCCGGTGTATGTACGTATACCAGGGCTAGAGGGACACTTGACGGGATGTTCGCATGACGAGAATTCTGTATAGTCGGGCGGTGTACTTCGGGACTGGGATCCGTACTGGTGGAATGTCTAAATCTTGCTTTATTACTGGGTAGTTATCGTGGCGAGGGATCGAACCCTTTAATGTGGAGTACGTAGGTGCTTGCCCTCGGACCTATGTAGTATGGGATGCATAGAATCCGAACAAGTATGCATTAGTGTCATCTTAGTGTAAAATATCTGCATTAGGCATTAAGATATTGCATACACTTACATGTTTAGAGTAGTCACTTTTAACACTTTATTTACATTCAAGTTTGTGATTTGTTAAAGTATCAAGATCGTTATACTTTCGGCATAGAGAGGATGGCCGTGTATAACATTTTTATCGGTTGTAAGCAACTGACGTGTCCACAGTTTTATATGCAGGATTAGAGTTTTCATGAAGATATAAAGTTGATATGTTGTTGTTGATTTATTTTAAATGTTAAAGATGTTGCAATTGTATAATTTTCATTATTGTACTTCATTTTACCTTCCGCTATGTTGATAAATGTAAAGAGCTCTGTTGTAATATAAATTTTCAAAATTTACTTGTAAAATTATACGAAGTGAAGTGTAAAGATCCCGTGGAACTTGGAATTCGGCCTTATTTAGAATTTGGGGTGTTACAGGGAACATGTATAATTAAACGACACATTCAAAATGTACACAATGATCTATTACAAGACCATTCCGGCCAACAAAAAATCCACCCTAGAACCAGATATGTAGATAGCCACCCATATGATCCCGAAAATGTTCAATGGAAAATGGTCCGACTAGATATTAAGGAGTTACATTTTTCATATTTCGAGAGCAGGAACGTAGAGGAATTTAACCAAGATGCATTAAATCCACATTTTAGAAGAATTCCTAGAAATACACTCAAATCTGATTGTTTTAAACTTTACAACGAAATGAGAGATAGTTTAATTGCACTTTTATATAGTTTAACTTGTAGAGTATCATTAACTTCCAATTATTGGAAAGGTTGTAATGATATTCCAATGATAGACATAACTTGTCATTCGATCGATAGTGATTGGATGATTAAAAAGCGGATCATATCACTTGCGAGTTTGCCGTATCACCATAGTGGTTTAGTAATTACAAATCGTATTTTAGAAGTTTGTGATATCATTTATATTCGTAAAAAAAAATTGTATTAGTTTTGATAATGCATCTAACAACAATGCTTCGATTAGTACATTAAAAACACAATTAGCTTCTCCATGTTTAAAAATTTTTCATGTAAGATGTAGGGCTGTTCATCGGTGCGAAAATAACCGAACCGAACCGAAATTTTCGGTTTGGTATATTTGAAACCGAAACTGTTAAAATTTGTTTTCAACCGAACCGAATTTTATCGGTTCGGTTGGGTTAATAACCGAACTAACCGAACTTAGGTATAGTTTATTTTCAAGATCCATTAAATGAACCGTAGGTGGCAGCATTGGTGAGAACCACAACTTAAGCCACAAACATAATGAGATAATGAATACAGCACATAAATTATTTTGGAACTTCTCTGTATACCACTTGGAAGTTGGTGTTGTCGTGCTTCATGTGTTTTTAGATAGTACTCAGTATGTTTTCCTTACCTTTTAATCCATACAGACCACAAGTTGTCAATTGATGTCTGTCGAGTTAAATAATTAACGTTAACATCAACAAGTAGGTGGCAGCATTATTGGCAAACTCAGATGCTGGGGGTATAATTTATTTTGGTCCAAAAAAAGTTCGGTTTTTTGTTCGGTTCAGTTTATTTAGAAGCCAACCAAAAACCAAACCGAACTCTCTAAAAAAACTTCGGTTTGGATCAAAACCAAACCGAAAACCGAAAAACCGAACCAAATTGATAAATTTCGGTTCGGTTCGGTTCGGTAATCGGTTTTAACCAAAGTATGAACAACCCTAGTAAGATGTTCATGTCACATTTTAAATTTATGTGTTTAAGATACATTGAAATTAGCCGAACCATTTGTGCATAACATTGAAAATTGTGTACATTTTATCACTTTAAGTTGTCCAATGCTTCAACAATTTAAAGAATTGTGTAAACTTATGGGTGTACATTTTAGAAAATTTTCTAAGGATGTTAAATACCAATGCAACTCTATTTTTGATTTATTAAATGTTGTTACTAATTATAAAGCGCGTATAAATGATTTTTGTCTTGCAGAAAATATGAAATTTTTTCGAATGAATGAACAATCATGGTTTATGCCAAATCTTTGTTACGTTTTTTTAGAATCTTTTAAAACCGCAACTTTGAAATTTTCAAAATTTTATGATTCTACTTCTCGTAGTGTTTTTATTTCACTAATTACTATGATGCAAACTTTTCAAGAAATGATTGATGACATTACATTGGTCATATTGTTAAACCTGTATACACTAAAACTTTGAAGTATTTTAGTCATCCTCCTATGTTGTATTGTATTGCTCCAGTTATGGATCCTCTTATCAAATTAGTGGGTACTAGGAATTTGATTGAAATGTATTTTACTTTACTTGGAGATGAATCTGAAATTAATTGCGACAAATTTTTAGTTAGCTTTGAATCGACATTGAATAACTTGTATGATTATTATGATAGAACTTTTGTATCTAGTAGTACAAATAGTATAGTTACCTTATTCTTTTTCTACTTCTAGAATTAAAGGTAAGAGTAAATTAGACGATGTCACTTTTAATTTACGTGCTCAAATTCAATCATAAAAACCTATGGCTAATCAACCTAATAAATTAAATTGATATAATCAACATGATAGTGAGAGTTTTAGTGCTAAAACTGATGTGCTATAATGGTGGAAAGAACATGAACTTATTTATAATAATCTTAAACATATAGCTAAAGATCTACTAACTCCTCTTGTCTTTATAATTGCTTCAGAAAGTGCATTTTCAACAAGTGACAGAGTTCTAACAGATTACAGGAATAACTTGAAGCCCCAATCGTTGGAGATGCTCGTATGCACGGAGGATTGGATGAATGCTGAAGATAAGACTTAAGGAATCGGGGTTGACACATCAACACGTGGAAGTAACTCTCCTAAAGAACAACAACAACAATAGCAAATTGAAAACCAACTACATCTTCCTTCACAAAAAAAGGAAAAAAAAAGGGAACAAAAAGAAGAAAAAAAAAACCCAACAACATCTAGCAAATTGTATGCAAAAAATTTGTAAAAAAATCATAGAAGTTCAAATAAATAATATATACAATTTTCTTTTACACTTTCACTCTTTGACTCTAATTCAAATTATGTATTTATATTTATTATTATTTTTTAGTTGAAAAAAAAACCAAAAATCCCCAACCGAGCCAACCCGCGACCCGGATCGACCTGTAACGGGTTCGACCCGTTAGGTTTCGCAGGTCGATCGAGTCAACATTACCATTTTTGGACCCAGCCCGGTTAACCTCTTGACCCGACCCGAACCCGCCCAGACTTGGGATCGACCCGCACGGGTCCGACCCAAACCGTCCCGATCGACCTGATTGTCAACCTTACACATAGTCTTATGCGGAAAACTCAAACTCAAGAGGAAAATAAAGAAACAAATCAAAGAAAAAAAGTCAACAATACACAAACACACGAGATTTTTTCGAGGTTCACTCAATGCAATGACTACTTTCCTAAGCAGATGCACTCCTGCGATTTTCTCTAGAAAAATATGAAGAGAAACATGTTACAATCACTCAAGAACTCACCACCAAGGTGTAGGGTTTATCCTTTTCGTCTTCTCTCAATAACGGTTGCTAAATTTCACTTTCTATGCTGGAATTACTCTCACTTAACTCTAATAATCATACACATACATATATATAGGATTACAATAGAATAGATCTCAACCGTAGATGAGCAGCGTTGTCACGATCAAATGCTAGAAGAGACGGTCGACTGCAAATCAACCCAAGTAAATAAAGTGAAAACGTGGTAGACTTTCAAATCAAGGAAAGAGCAGCCTAAGCCTCACTGTTGTTGTTGATGTCTCGCTGCTACTATTAACTTGCTTATTCTTCAACAAACCCTTGTATATTTTGTATTGGATCCACCAATCCCAAAAATCTCCCACTTGAAGATATATACACGTAGTTTCTAACTTGATCTTCATTGCTCTTTTGACATGTTCAAGAATTGTGTCTCTACGAGTCTCTCATCAATCAACTTGGTGACAATCCAATAGCGGAATAGCAAAACCGTAGCTTCTTACTATTCATTACATCTGTGAGCATGTCCTTCGGATTCTTATTACCAAGAATCTTTGATAGCTTCAACAACTTCTTTTCAACTACCCTCCTAATAAAGTGATACACTATCTGAATGTGTCAAGTTCTAGTATGATTTGCTGAGTTCTTTTTCAAGAATATTGCACTCTGACTATCATACCATAGATCCCCTATGGGTTACCTTCTACGCAACTGACCACTAAATTCTGAAATCCACAACATGTCCTTCGAAGACTCTGTAAGTGCCATATACTCTGACTATATACTTAACTGTGCTACAACTTTCTGTAACTATGAAGCCCAAGTAACAGGTATACCTCCAACTGTGAACACATACTATAACTACCGTTTTCATCCTTTTCCTTTTTTTCCCCTTCATTGTAATTCTTATTTGTAATTTGAATAAAATACTCTATATTTTTCTTTGATCATCTCAATTAATTTTTTTTCATGAGCTATTCTTTTCTTCTTGTTGGGCTATCTCTTGTGGATTTTATTTTGTTGAATTGTGATTATTTTATTTGATCCATATTGTCTTTAAAACCAACTCTTATTGAACCCAAAACTCAATTGCAATTATTTCTAGACTCAAATCCATTATTATTAGATCCTAGCCCAATAACCCAACAACCTAATTGTATTCTATATATACTACCCTAATGCAAACCCTAATTACTCTACTATTCAGCTCTCTCTCTCTCTCTCTCTCTCTCTCTCTCTCTCTCTCTCTCTCCCTGATTTCTCTCTCCTGACCCCCCCCCATCTGCAACCTCCTCATCTTCCCGCCTAACCCATTTCCCTCCCGACCACCTCCGGCGACTCCCAGCATCGTCAGCACCTCCCGAGCACCCAACCTCAGCCCATCGACGCTCTGACCCATTGCTCTTCCCTCCCGACTGCAGCAACCGAAACCCCCTTCCTCTCCCCGACGTCGCACCTCGCTACCAGTCGACCACCGCTCACGTCGTCGTCAGCCGCCAGCCGAGCCGTCGACATTGCTGTTGCTGTGCACTATTGTTGTTGTGGCTTTTGGTTGCTGTGTTTCTCTTGTGCACGTAGATTGCACGTATTTCTTTGCGAGTTCGTGTTCGTTGCTCTGGGATTCTCATCCTTTTATTCTTTGGTATTCGAACTAATCTTCAATATAGCAAGTCGCTTTCCTCTTGAATTGAATATTGTATCAAATTCAAGCTTTTATTGAAATTCTTACAAGTAGATCCTAATCTTTCATCGTATCATATACTATTGTTCATCTTTCGTTGAGTATATTAAGGATTTACATGAGCTAACCCAAATATCATCGACTTCGTGCATTTGTTGACTCCAAAAAATGAATCTTTCATGCAATCATGTAGTATTGATAGTAGGGTTTACTCATATAAACAGCACACAAATAAACTATCATAGAATTGAATGCTAGGTTGTGTGCTTGGATGATCGATTGAAGTTTTGTTGTTGTTAAACTAGTGTATGTGTGTATTCTTAATTATTTTTACCATGCTATTTTACCTACCATGCTAATTATAAGATTTATTGATTACTTGAATTGAAACCCATCATATTAGATCGCTTATTTCATGAAATATATTGAAAATCTGTATGTTCACTGTTTGTCTAAAATTTGTGAGACGTTTTCGACCCAGTAATTGAAATCAAAATCAATAACTTTCAGAACAAGAGTTGTAGCTTTATGTCTCTAGTTTCCAAAACATCTAAGATATCTTAATTCCGAGTTGTATTGCAAAAGTTATGATAATTTTACTACTGCTGCATGTTATTTTCAGAATTTCAGATTAATGTATGTTTTCATGTTTAAACTACTAAAAAGCTAAGTTAATGTTAGAATAATACTCTGATAATTTGCAGAATGATAGTTAACATGTTTAGGAGTCTAATGAATATTTTTAATGAATTTATAATTGAGTTTTTGCTTATTCTAAAAATATAACAACTTAATGTCGATTTTCGGTCAGAACATGTAATCTGTAAAGAATGATGTATTTGACCTATCTACTGTTGTTGGATTTTTTATTTTAAATATGCGTTGGAATCGTTGGGAAGTCTAGTTTCCAGAACTTTTGACGGATTCAGTTTTTTATTTCTGTAGCAGCGGAAAAAATGATTTTTGTACAGTGACCTCTTGCTGTTCAAAATTTCGTTTTCCAGATTTTCTTAATATAACCATACATATATCATTGTATTGCATGAATTGAAGTGTATATATTGTATTGCATGATCTCAATGTACTATTTTCATCATTCTATTGTTTCATCCAAAGTTATCATCCTATTGTTCTTCTATTGTTACTATCATTTATCTAATGTCTCTAAATTGCATAATGTATTGTTTGTATCGATAAAATGTTTAACAAGCCGGGGTTAAAGGTTGACCACAGTAGTTGATGATATAGTGACTGTACTTAGAAGTGTGGACCTCATTTCCCAAAATAGTGTGTGTCGACTAGTGTTATCGATTTATTGTTGGATTATTGACCACAGTATCTCAATTCATCGTGTATCATTTTAGTGTTATCGTGCCGACCAGTGTGCAACAAAGTTGCTATTAGTGTTATCATGCTGTGTACATGATCTATAGAATCTACCACTTAATTCTAAACAAAATTGGTTGTATACATCGAAACTGTTTTATGAGACGTGGTAGTACGTATATTAGTTAGACTGAAAATTAATGAACTTGAGAATTAACACAACATCGACATTGCATATTGAGCATCATCATTTCTATTGATATCGAATATTGTCTAAGTAATATTGACATCGACCATTGAACATTGACATCGAATATTGAATTATCGTATATAACCATTGCATCGATTACCATTGATATTGATTATTGCTATCGTCCCATGTTATTGATTCCTACTGATTTATTGAATTCATTGTATTATCCCACTTCCATTGTCCATTGCTTTCTCTACTTGCTTTCCATGACTTGCTCTAAGGATAATTTTTCTCCTCTTTTTAGATGAAGTGTTCACAAGTGATCAAGGAGAATTACCTGCAGGAATTGGAGAACAAGCTTTCTAAAGATTTATTATTTTCTAGCTGATTGTTATTTCATTAGACTTATTGTATTGAAACTTATTATCATTGTGTTTGGATTTATTATTGTATAGGGCTTATGACCCGGATATTGTTATTTATTTCCGGATGTTGGATTATCGTATTTGGTTATATCATATTGTCTTATTCCAAGTATTATTGTTCATATGGTTGTTCTTATTGCATGCGCAATTATTTTTGTATTGTTTATATTGTTGAGTTGAATGAGTAACAACTTATGGATAACGCAAGTCATTCGCTGGGCTAATGTTGCATGCTTGTGTTCCGTATTTTTGGGAAGCGGAACGTGACACATACACTATAGTACTTCTACAACCATCACGATCACAGGAGAAGTCTGCATCAACATAACCATGTATATGCAAAGATTCACTCTCAAAACATAGTGAATGATCTGAAGTAGCTACAATATATCTAAGAATTCACTTCACTACATACCAATGCTCATTACCTGGATTCCTTATGTACCAGCTAATAACTACCACTGCATGTGGTGATTTTTGCCCTTATAGACACCATTGCATACATATGACGCGCAATTATTTTTGTATTGTTTATGTTGTTGAGTTGAATGAGTAACAACTTATGGATGACGCAAGTCATTCGCTGGGCCAATGTTGCGTGCTTGTGTTCCATATTTTTGGAAAGCGAGGCGTGACACATACACTGTAGTACTTCTACAACCATCACGATCACAGGAGAAGTCCACATCAAGATAACCATGTATATGCAAAGATTCACTCTCAAAACATAGTGAATGATCTGAAGTAGCTACAATATATCTAAGAATTCACTTCACTGCATACCAATGCTCATTACCTAGACTCCTTATGTACCGGCTAATAACTACCACTGCATGTGGTGATTTTTGCCCTTATAGACACCATTGCATACATATGACTACCAAAGACTGAGGCGTAAGGGACTGTAGACATCTCTTCAATATGTACCTCCAATGTAGGACACAAGTCTATAGATAACTTGCAGTGTGCACCCATAGGAAAAATAATTTGCTTTGCATCATCCATATTGAATCGCTTCAATGCTTTATTCACATAGTCTGCTTGTGACAACCAAAGCTTCTTAGGTTGTTTGTCTCTACAGATTTTCATGCCGAGAATTTGCTTTGCTTCACGTAAATCCTTCATAGAAAACTGAGAAGCTAGCAACTGTTTCACATCATTAATTTTCTTCGTACATGAACATGCTAACAACTTGTTATCCGCATATAAACCTAAAATTACTTTGTTGTCTTCATAACTACGTAAATAGACACAATGATCTGATTTGCACCTTTTGAATCTCTATCTTCACATGAAACAATCAAACTTTAAGTAACATTATTGCGGTGCCTGTGTGAGTCCGTATGGATCCTTCATCAGTCGACAAACCATGTATTCTTTTTCTTTGATTTCAAAACATGTGAGTTGCCTCATATATCGCTCTTCTTCTACATCACCATGGAGGAACGCTATTTTGACATCCAGCTGCTCTAAGTAAATTTTCCACTGCAGCTATGCTGAGAAAAAACCTTGATTGAAGCCTTTTCACAACTGGAGCGAAGATTTCACTGTAGGAAACACCTTCTCTTTGAGAAAAACCTTTAACAACAAGTCTCGCAATCTTTTGCTACCATCTTCCTCATCCTTAATTCTGAATATCCACTTGATCATAAGAGCACGCTTCCTGCAGGTAACTTGGTACACTCCCAAGTTTGGTTCTATACCAAGGAGTTCACCTCATCCTTCATGGTAGACTCCCACTGAATTCGAGCATTATCTTTCAAAACCTCTTCATGAGTCTCTAACTTGCCTAAATCTGTGTACAGAACATGCTTGTGAACTGTGCAGGCTAATGGATCATATTCACTATTGGCCTCTCTTGTGTTGACATTCTCAAAACAGGATTTGGTTCAGGATCCCTGAATGGCTCTAACTGTACATGTTCGTCTTGGATATCTCATTCTCATTAGGCTCCTCCTGAAACTCCTGTGCTACTACTAATATTCTATGTACATGTTGCTCATTGTAGGGGCTATATCACTGGGACTGTCTTCAGAACTTGAATCTGAATCTGAATCTAAATTTGGATATGAACATGTTGTATTGCCCTGACTTGTGTGTATGTCTTTGTACAATAGTTCTTCATTGAAGACCACATTCCTACTGCGAATGATCTTATTATTCCCAAAATCCCAAAGCCCCAAAGCATGTAACCATACTCATCGCTGTCGTAGCCAATGAAGACATACTTATTGGACTTTGAATCAAATTTCTTTCTTCCCTATCAATTAGTGAATATGCAATACAACAATAAACTCTCAAATGCAAATAATTAACAGGTTTATATTACCATAATTCTTGAGGTATTCCCCTATCAAGGGCACTAGACGGGTAATGGTTCATCAAGTACATTCATGTATCCACTGTAGTTGCCCAAAGATGGACAGGAATATCTACATAAAGTCTCATGTATCTTGCCCTTTCGAGTATCGTGCGGTTCATTCTTTCAGTTAATCTATTCTCCAGTGGAGTTCTAATTACCATCATGATTCTTTAACTTTTCTGTGTCAGATAATCACTAAACTATTTACTTGTATACTCATCACCGTTGTCTGATTGTAATGCTTTCAAAATGCAGTCTATCTCATTCTCAACTCTAGCCTTCCAAGCTCTGAATGTCTCAAACACCTTGGACTTCTCACGAATTTCCATAAACCAAACTTTTCTAGTAGCATCATAATTGAATGTGACGAAGTATCTCTTACCACCATAAGAAAACTCCTGAACCGGACTGCACACATCTATATTTGCCAACTCTAGCTTACTAGTCTTCTTCTTACGCCCACTCAACTGAAATCTAACTGTCTTTTGTTTGCCCATTACACAATTCTCACAGAAATTCATCTCGACTCTCTTTAGTTCTAAAAAAAGATCTCTAGAACAAAGCTGCTTGACACATTTTTCACCTAAATGCCCCAATCTGACTTGCCATAAGATTGATAGTGATTTACTTGTTGCTGTTGTGATAATGATATCGCACGAATCATCTCATGTGAATTGATATAACGTGCCAACACATTTTCCTTTTACCACCAACCTAGCACCTGTAGTAACATTCCACTCTCCAAATCCAAATGTGGCCACAAGCCCTTTTTGGTCCAATCTGCTAATTAAGATCAAGTTCTTCCTCAAGCCTGGAGTGTGTCTCGCGTCATGCAAGACTAGTTGTGCGAGCTTTCACTATGATAGTCCTTTTTCCAACAACAAGCAGTTTTTCCCACTTACAACTATAACTGAACTAAAATCACATGTCTTATAATTCTCAAAAGCAACCCTTATGGGTGTACCATGATAAGAAGCACCCGAGTTTATAAACCAATCATCTTGTATAACATCAACTCCAGCACATAAACATAAATTGTTTAAATGAATTTTGTTGCTTACCATATTGGCTCCATGTGACCCACCTTGTTATTGCTTGTACTCTTCGCGTTGGTCTGTTGTGTGTCTTGGCTTATGACAGTGCCAACACTTCCCTTTACGATTTCATGCTCATGATCTAGATCTGTAATTTTTGCTTTTCGACCATCCTCTGTAAGTGCTTCTTATTAGGAACAAGTGACACTCTGATATCACTTATTAGTGAATTATTCCCTCTAGATGATCTTGGTGAGTCTTCGACATGATCAATATTAACCACCAAGCAAATAGAAGATCACACCAAACACACCAAAACACACAAAATTTTTCTCGGTTAGGGCTTTCGCCTTAATCTAGGATAGAAGATATAAGAATATTACAGTTCTCACCACGATCCTCTCTCTAGACTTACCAGAAAATACTAGTTTACAATTGGAGAACCTCTCAAACTCTCTTCAATGAAGTACTCTCTCTTGGCTCTCAATAGAGACCAATTACAATAATATATAGAAATCCAGAGAAACCATAGTTTGATATCTTAATACAATAGCCATTAGATATTCCTAAAGAGATAACCCAACGATAAAAGCCGTACGATCTAACTTGAAGAGCAAGTTCGGGCTTCCAACAAATCACCTAGACTCACACCCGAAATCTACATCAACTGCGCACGATCGACCGCACATAGTTTTGGTCGATTGCAATTACCCAGATTGACACCCGAGGGGTGCACAATCGACTGTCCACCTCTCTGTTGCTGCTATTACTAGCTGACTACTTTCTTCTTACTTCCATTCCGTCTCAGATCGTCTCGATTCCTCCTTCGCTTCATCGTCTTCGTATCTAACACAGTATGCAAAGCATAAATCCAATAATCTCCACATTGGATTGCATACTATGAATTCACACCTGTGATTTAAATCTTCTAGACTCTTTTATTCTCCTCTTGCAAACAACTTGGTTTTGTGGCTTCTTCTGCTAGTTGAATCTAACTCCACATGTTTTTCTCCGGTTGGTATGCCCCTCAAGGCACACCGTAGTAGGCGTTGACACGAAGGAGACACCCCCGCACGAACTTCACCTACCCCGAGGCACTCTCCACCTCCTGATGAAATTCGAACGTCGTAGTCTCGTTTGGATGATTCTAGTAACGACAAACTACATAGTGTTTTAGGAACACAGGGCTTCAAAACACTTGCGCAGGCTTTTCCGTTCCCACAAAGCTTGTAGAGGTTGTGCTCTACACCCCTCCTTCCCTTCATCACCTTAAGAAAACCTTCCCAAACTGATAGAATTCCACCTTGAGCTATGTACATGCAGCCTTGTGCTTCAAGATTTCCCATGGATACAAGATTTCTCTTAAACTGAGGAATATGCATAACAATCTCTAGTGTGTAACTCTTTCAATCTAGTGCCTCCAATTCGACTATTCCCTCACCCATGAATTTAGAAATATCACCAACCACCTTTTCACACAATGACGATCTCTTGAGAACTTGTAAGTAGTGTGTAACTCTTTCCATCTGGAGCCTCCAATTCGACTATTCCCTCACCCATGAATTTAGAAATATCACCAACTACCTTCTCACAAAACGAAGATCTCTTGCGAACTTGTAAGTAGAAAATATCTCCCTCTTGGAGCATATATAAGAAGAACTCACCAAATCAATATACCAACCAGATTACACATCTATAAATTTGAAACAAGATTTTTGTCTAAGCTATCGCTTGATTTAGCGGCACTGGATTTGCCGCCCCTCTGACTCAACCACTTGTGACAATCTTTTGTGTAATGCTCAACTCCTCTACAATTATGGCAACAAATTCTACCCTAACGTGCATTTTTCCTTCCATTCGAAATACCATTCACCTCCAAGCAACTCACAGAAGTAGACACCGATTTCTGAATCTCCTTCCCAAGTGCATCATCCTCCAACCTCTCGATCATACTTGCTACCAGAAACTTCTCCTTGGTAGAATTTCTGTCTAGCATTGTTATCAAGTTAGATGAATTTGGTGGTGAATATATCAACTTGGAAGCTTTTAGATCAGCTGCGTTAATTGCCCTTGGTTTAGATAACTATTGAACTCCACTCTATGATCTAGAAGAGCGATAGTTTCCTTCATTGAGAAATCCAAAAACTTTCTTTTCTGGTACATCCGACCATGTAACGGCAATTTCGAGTAGTCTGTTCTGAGTTTTTCCCACAGACTCGCTGCGTTTCGCTCCTTTATGAGGTTACACCTGACTTCGCTGGTCAATGACATCCGAATTAAACCCAAGGTTCTTGAACAAATCTCCTTCCAATTCTCCTGCTCATTCCGATTGGTCTCTATTTATCTCCTCATAGGGCTAACTTCAAACCTTTTTGAATCAATGTATCATACATATTCACCTTCCAGAAATTAAAGTTGATCTTACCGTTGAACTGCTTAATTTTCATGGTATGATCTGCCATCTTCTCCAAGGAACTTTAACAAACCCACCTAAAGCTCTGATACCAATTGTTAGGAACAAGTGACGCTCTTATACCACTTGTTAGGGAATTATTTCTTTTAGAGAATCTTGTTGAGTTTTTAACAAGATCACACCAAACACACCAAAGCACACAATTTTTTCCCGATTGAGACTTTCATCTAAATCCTAGGGAGAAGAAATCGAGATGTTATTCAACTAGAGAAGATACACGAATATTACAATTCTCACCACGAACCTCTCTCGAGCCTTACCTGAAAATACTAATTGTTTACAATTAAAGAACCTTTCAAAAGCTCTTCAATGAAATACTCTCTTGGCTCTCAATGGATGCCAATTACAATAATTTACATAGATCTAGAGAAACCCTAGTTTGATATCTTGATATAATAACTAGTAGATATTCCTAAAGAGATAACCCTGCGATAAGAGTCGGATGATCTAACTTGAAGAGCAAGTTCGGGCTTCCAACGAATCACCTAGACCTACACCCAAAATCTGCATCAGTCGTGCTCGATCGACCGCACATAGTTGCAGTCGACCGCAATCACCGAGATTGACACCCGAAAGGAGGACAGTCAACCCCACAGTCGACTGTCCACCTCTCTGTTGCTACTGCTACTAGCTGACTGCTATCTTCTTGCTTCCACTCCGTCTCCGATCGTCTCGATTCCTTCATCGCTTCATCATCTTCGTATGTAACATAGTATGCAAGACATAAACCCAACATTTCTCCCACAATTCTCAGTTGTCAACGCAGAGTTGCTAGAAGATGACGAAGATTCTCCATATCTTTTCATTCTCACCTCCTCATTCATGATGATGCTCACAACATCCTTCAGAGTAGTCGCATTAGTTGTAGTACTGGTGATAGTCTGTTCTAGCGGACCTTAATTGTTGGGAAGACTGGCTAGCAATAATAGTGCATGTGCTCATTCCATGAACTTCAACCCTACTGATTCCAACTGATTGTAGACCATACAAAAATTGTTCACATGCCCTGTCACTAAACCCCTCTTTGAAAACTTCATATTCACCAACTTTTTCATGTGAAGGATCTGATTCAATGCAAACGGTTGCTCAAACATATCTATCAGAATATTCATTGTCTCCTTTGCGGTCTTTGCCTTCTCAATATGGAATAACGTCTTCCTACTCATCGACATCTGAATTTGCCCAAGCACCTTCTGATCTAAAGAATTCCAAGTTGCCAACGCAATTGCATCTATTTCGGCTCCTTTTGGCTTTATGCCATACACCGGATCATCTACAACTTTCCATCGGAGATACGCAATAATCTGGATCTTCCACATTGTGAACTATATTCCATCGAATCTCTCAATTTTTCTTTTGTCTCCCATCCTTGCCAATCAACCTGATGCTCTGATACCACTTTGTTAAGTCTTATGCGAAAATAAGTCAAATCCGAGATGAAAACAAAGAAACAAATCAAAGAAACAAAAGCAAACAAAATGCTACAACACACAAACACACTAGATTTTTTTTAGGTTCACCCAGTGCAATGGCTACTTTCCCGCATATAGGCACTTCTGCAATTTTCACTAGAAAATATGGAGAGAAACATGTTGCAATCACTCAAGAACTCACCTCCAAGGTGCAAGGCTTATTTTTTTTCTCATTCTCTCAAGAAAGACTGCTATATTTCTCTTTCTGTATTGGATTTACTCTCACTTAACTCTAATAATCGTATACCATACATATAATATATAGAATTACAGTAGAATAGATCTCAGTCGTAGATGATCAGCGCCATCATAGTCAATTGCGAGAAGAGAAAGTCGATTGCAAATCATCCCGAGCAAAAGAGAGAAAACGCAGTCGACTGCCCTCCTGGCAGTCGACAGTAGCTTGGCAGTATGACAGTTGACTGCACATATCAGCAGTCGACTGTCAACTCCTGATGTTGCAGCTGCTGCCTTGCTGATGCTGTTATTTTCTCGCTGCTATTATTGTTGTCGCGTTGTTGTTGCTGTTGTCTCGTTGCTGCTGTTGAATCCACCAATCCTTGTATATCTTGTATTGGATCCATCAATCCCAACAATTTGTGCTTTGGTAAACATTTCTTTATGTTATTATTTCTTTGTATCTCTTAGATGAACAAATTAAGAGAGCAATTCAACTAAAAGCCGAAGGTTTAAATGATTTATAAGCTATCGTGTCTTGGAGTTAATGTTAAGCTAATCCTCATAGGCCCAATTACTTCTAAGCTATCTTTAGAAAGATTTTTGTTTTTCCAAAAGTTGTTAGCAATTTTCTTCAATAAAAAAAAAGGGTTGCCTAGCAATGCGATATGATTCTAAATATCGGTCAATATTACCCAATAAATTAGTGACAAATATTAGACTGTAACCAAGTTTTGTGAAGTAAATATATATAGAGAGCCTTATAGTTTCTTGTAAGATAGAGAGATTTTTTTTTATATTTGTGATAACGAGATAGAAATAACAAAACACACTAGCAATTTAGTTCGTTGCCAAAACAGGACAACACAAAGAGAAAATAGCGTCGGAGGCCAGGCCACCTACTGAGGCAATGGATCATGGGATCTTTTTCTATCAGATAGGAAGGGCTGTTGCACAAAATGTACTTCTAAGTAATTTCCCCATAGATTCTATATATATCTATATGAAGAAGAAATCACGTAAGGAAGGAAATTCTTATTTGTACAAATGGTACTTCGAACTTGGAACAAGCATGAAGAAATTAACGATACTTCTTTATCTTTTGAGTTGTTCTGCCGGATCGGTCGCTCAAGATCTGTGGTCTTCCCCCGGATCTGGTGAAAAAAATCGGATCACTTCTTCTTCTTATAGATTAGTTGAGAGCTGTTGCACAAAATGTACTTCTAAGTAATTTCCCCATAGATCCTATATATATATCTATATGAAGAAGAAATCACGTAAGGAAGGAAATTCTTATTTGTACAAATGGTATTTCGAACTTGGAACAAGCATGAAGAAATTAACGATACTTCTTTATCTTTTGAGTTGTTCCGCTCAAGATCTTTGGTCTTCCCCCGGATCCGGTGAAAAAAATCGGATCACTTCTTCTTCTTATAGATTAGTTGAGAATGACAATCAGAACAAGGGGAAAGACAAATGCAACGCCGAACACCAAGGCTCTAGCCGAACACAACAGCAGCGGAACTCCTGACAATAGCAACGCAGAGGTACTCCACCAGGAACTGGAACTCAATGAAAACACGGCGTGTTTGGCATATAATGGTAAGTCCTATCATAGTAAAGCCCGGTCACATAATGTTTGCACTATCTCCACATTAAATTCTCCAAAGTATCTTATGACCGTTTTATCTTTTATCTATAGCTAGGTGACTACATAGAAACACCATGAAGACAAACACACCGTGAGGGACAAATGATAGGCGTATATCATAGTATTGGTCGAATGAAACCAGGAGAAGAACATATTATTGATCATGAATATTTAAGCATTTATTTTTCTCACTCTCTAACCACTTTTGAATTGCTTTTATCGTTTATTAAATCAACGAAATACTATTTAAATATCTCTCACCCTTTCTCCACAGCTGATGTGGGACTATAATCCCCTTTGAAATCCGCTCCATCTTTCTCCCTCTCACTTGCGCTTCAGATTTAACTAGGATTAGGTTAAGATTTAATTAATATTAGATTAGGGATTAGATTAGATTAGATTGGATTATAATTTAATTAAGATTAAGCCACAATTAGAGTAAGATTAAGATTAAAACTAAGAGTAAGATTTAATTAGGGCTTCATTAGATTAAGATTAAGCCCTAACTAGATTAAGATTAGATTAGGGATTATATTAAAATTAACCCCTAACTAGATTAGGATTAAGCCCTAATTAATTACAATTAATTAAATTAATGTAAAACCAAAAGTCAAAAAATTGTTTAAAATTATTTTCTCTGCTGTATTTTTACAACTCAAACAAACATAATGTGCAGTATTTTCTCTGCTTCCAGTTGTAAAATTATTTTTACAACTCAAACAAACATGATCTTTCATATAAAACTATACCTACTATAGTAAATCTACATTCAACCAAACCACTTTTTTAGACCTTATTTTCATAGATTTTTTTTTCTCGTAGTAATCTTCATAGTTTGGAAATATTTTATAACCAACCAAACACCCCTAAATATGCTAAACTTGCCAGGTATGACACTGCTCACAAATTCGTGCCACATTGCATTATACACCTGAACAAAGATAATGTGTGGACACCAACACAAGTCTTTGGTCGCTTGAACTGGCATGCATCAGTGCGTACGTAGCAGTTCATATTCACTATTTAAGTTATATCATTCAACCACATTAACAACTAAACATTAGACGCAGTTCTAATGTTTGGATTGAAGTTACAAGTGTTTTAGAATGAAGTTAGGTTTGTCTCAAGTACAGAACTCGATTGGCTCTGTTAGATGAAATTGAAGAAACTGACGAAGCTTTCAATAAGAAAAATAAAATTTTCAGATTGGCTAGTTTTGTAAGCTGCTGCATGCATGGCATGTACTTTATGACAGGAGCGTAATAGAAGGATTTTTCAGAGCACTAAGTTGCACCTAGAGCTGGTATCGGGTCCTACCGGATCGGGTTCTTCACTATCCGGACCCGGACTCAATACCTCACTGGTCCAACAATTGGAACGGACCCGGACTTGCAGGAACCGGATCCGGGTCCGGGTCCTAATTTAAAAAAAGTTACCCGTCGGGTCCGATATAGTAGAGAATAAATATTTGCACTTAAGTATTTTTGTTTCTGATATCCTACGATTCTAATATTTTTTTCATTAAGTACATGAATTAATATTATATTTACATATCTATCTTCAATAGTTACTTTTATATGTATATTCCTATAACTCTATTATTCAAATTCTATATCTTTGGAGAAATTTTTTAACAGGTTCAGGTTCGGATCGATTCTATTTTGAGCGGACCCGGACCCGAAAGTGCATTGGGTCTTATTTTATGACCCGGGCCTGGATCCGTATAGATCAGGTCGGTTCCGGTCCAATGCCGGGTCCGGGTGAGGTCCGGGTATCGGATAAATGTGAGGTCCTAGTTGCACCATCTAGTTCTTCTCAAAGGAATTCTTCCTGACGTGAAGGCTCTCTCATAAAATAAGATGATCTCGATGTGCTCTTTGTACTAACCAATTTGTCGTTCAACGATCTCTTATTCCTTTAATTCTTTATTGAAATCAAGATTCATCTCCTTTCTTCTTTGTTCTTCTCTTAAAAAATTGGGCTCCTTGGTTTTTTTTTTTGTTCTTCTTTTTGCTAAAACTAACGTTTTTAATAATTTTATTAATAGATTAATCCATATAATATATGATGAATTGCAAAGCATCTCCATAAATTTAATTTATTGAAAAGCTGCTTGAGGAATTACATGGAGGATCAATAGATGGGTGATAACTTGATTACATAAGTATTGAAATGTTTATTTAAATAGTGGCAACAATAAAGCAATCATAAAATCAACAACAATAATATAATAAAGAAAGATTTTCAAAATATCAAAATATATTGATATACTAGGTTTGCCCATGGGCATGTGCTTACGGCACATCTTCAGAACAATGCAATATATGAAAGTAAGCATTATAGTGTCAAGATTATAAAAGAAATAATTAATTGATCTAATATGAAAGAGTCATAGATGTCATACAAAAAAATAAAAACTTATGTGGTCATATATAGTGATGTTATCTATTGCAGGAAGCAGTGAGAAGCCAAATAGATATTGTTATTTAGTTCTGATGAAGAACTCGCTCTGTATATCACGGATGAAAAATATTTGAGGATTAACTTTGGTGTTCTCAGTGTATTCTACTATCATATATTAACATACTTTTTGAGATATACATTATAATAATGTTCATGTATAATACTGGATATATTTACTTTCTAGCATTTCGGATGCATGAATCTGAAACTTCTATCGTGGAGTTTATGTAGCTCAAGTTTGAATACTACGACAACAATTAGTTGTAATAAAAGTCAATATTTGAATAATTATAAATGAAGGTGTAAAATTCAACTTTTTAGAACTTTGAGGGTGCAAAATGACGAAATTTAACTTTTGAGAAGATATTTGCTGCTTTCAATGTAACTTTAGAGATTGAATTTTACGCAAGTGAATATCCATTTAAATATTCCTTTGCATTTGAAATTAATCAAAAAACTCAGTGAAATTTTTTACATGAGCAATCCAAAATAGCATTAAAAACTGAAAAATCCGGGAATTTACAAACTTGTAATCTGAAAATCTAAATGTCTGGGTATAAAGAAAGAGAGAGAGATCTCAAAAGTGAAGAGAGGAGAGATAGATAATAATAAAGTGATGAGGATTTTATTTTGCGGGAAAAATTTTTGAAGGAAAAATGTCTTTTGTCAGAATGAATGTGAGTCATTGATTTTGTTTCAATTGAAAAAGAGCCACTTGATAGTTTTTTTTAAAATTGCCTTCTGATTTATTATATAAATATTATAATTTTATGTCATATTAAAAGATGTAGTTAGTATTTATTTTGTCGTCGGTAAGGGAATTATTTTGCTATTGTCATTTAACAATTTTGCACCCTCTATAAAGATTTTCTGGCTAAGCCACTATTTTTACAATTATTTTTCTCTGTTTATATATTTATCCAACTTTCAAAAAAGGAAAAAAAAAACATTAAAAGAAGTTTCGTTAGATTATACAAATGTATTCTATAATCTAATCGCATAGGCCATTGTGCTACTATGTAGTAGGAAAATAGCGTACTGGTTGGTCTCTCTTTGAGATTCTAATACTACGTGTAACAATTTTAGTTATATTTGTCATACTAGCTATAAATTTTATTGAAAATCAACGATAATAATCATTGCCAAATAAATATATCCTACTAGCTATAAGAGCATCCACAGTCGTTTGCTAAATACTCAAAAATTAAAAATCGATTTAGAAAATAGGCGTGCAGTCGTTTGCTAAAAACTCAAAAATTAGAATAGGGATATACAGTAACTTGCTAAAGTTAGGAGTGCGGATGGAAGATTGCTAAATATAAAAGACGGATTATGTTAATCCGTTTGTGGCTTTGGACGGATGAAGATCATCCGTTTTTAACATTTTTTTTTTTCATTTTTTTTTAAAAAAAAGTTAAAACTCACCAAACGGATGAAGATCATCCATTTGGTCAGTTTCTGACTTTTTTTTTTATTTTTTATTTTTTATTTTTTTTGACTTTTTTATAATATAAAACCAAAAAAAAAATAAAAAAAAAGGCAAAACCATCCAAACGGATGATCTTCATCCGTTTGGAATGGTTTTGACTTTTTTGATGACTTTTTTTTAAAAAAAAAATCACCGAATAAGTATTCTAAATATAATAAAATAAAATAAAAAACCAAAAACGGATGATGTTCATCCGTCGTTTTAAATTTTAGGATTTTGACTACTGCAGCGAACTACTCCGATTGCTATTGCTAAATGCTATTTTTAGCAATGAGAATAGCAAACGACTGTGGATGCTCTAACAATCATCGTGAACTAATGACAATAATCCCCAGCCAGATATAAGTAAGGCCCCTAAGAGCATCCACACTTGTTTGCTAAATTTCCGTACTATCGATAAAATAGCAATTGTGCAATTGCAATCGTTTGCTATTTATTCATATTTTAACAAATTCGCTACAGAAGATCGCTATATTTAATAGGCGATATGAGAATATGCATATTATAGAGGACAGAACTTGAACTTCAAGTTCTGTCCCCCCCCCCTTTTTTTTTTTTAATCTTGGACGGATCGTCAAGTTCCGTCCCAAATATTTTTTTTTTTTATATATCGGATGGAACTTGAAGTTCCGTCCCAACTATTTTTTTTTTGCGGGGCGGAACTTAGTGTTCCGTCCGATCATATTTTATTTTTGATTGCTATATTATAGCATTTCTCCACTGCAGCAAACTCCACTTTGCTATATATATCATATACATTTCGCTATTTTTTAGCAATCACAACTGTGGATGTTCTAATGAAGAAAAATGTAGCCAGTACATACATATAGAGCTAACCCCCTAGTGGAGGCAGGGGAGGCAGTTGCCTCGGGCCCCCGAATTTTGCGTATTTTTAGGGACTCCCAAATTTAATTTTCCTTGTATTTATATATACATATTTTGTGTGTAATATTTTTTGGGGACCCCAAAATTTAGTTTTTTTGGGTTTTTTATTTTTGAAATTAGGGCATGAATTTGTAAGAATAATTATTTTTCTAATTAATGAATATATATATATATATATATATGAGTATTCTTCCATTTCAAACGGGTTTGTGTGCATAGACCCGTGCGAACTTTAATCTGGACCGTATATTTTTTTATGATATTTTGCCTTAAACCGTCATTGGGAATGACGGGTTAAGGCAAAATTTTAATTAAAAAAATAACCTTAACCCGTCCTTCCCAAGAACGGGTTAAGGAAATCTAAATTCATTTCGATCTGCATACAAATCGTCTTCTTCGACGATTCTCTCTCTCGCTCTTTCTTCTTTCTTCGATGAACCCACACAGAAAAAAACCCTAATCCTTCATCTAAACCCAAATTAGCCCTCCTCCGTCCGCTCCCCCTCCTCTCTCTCAATATCTACTCCAAACTTTGAAACCCTACTCTCTCATCCCCTCTTCGATACCAAATCGAAACCCTAGTTCTCTCCCAAATTGAATCTTTGGCTTAATTCGGACTTATTTTGTAAGGTATTGATTATTTCTTAACCTAGTAGATAAATTTGTGTTTATTTTTAAATTTGTGTATACTAAATTATTCGGAAGATGCGGAATTTTTTTTTTTGCCTTAGTAGATTGTAATTGTAGAATTGGGTTGACTTTTAGTATATTCAATTGCCAAAATTTTTTGTTTGCGTTAGTAATTTGTAGGACTAAAATTGTATATACGAAATTAGTTAGAAAATTTTCAGTACGGTTATGGTTGAAAACCCTACAAACGACCGTAAAAAAATACGAAACTTTGCGAGTAGGTTGGTCTCACGTAGTACAAGTTACCCCAAGTTGTAGAAGTGAGTTTCAACTCACGGTTCGAGAGATACGGCCGCATATCGCTTCGGTTGAAAAAAAACCAAGTAAGCGGTACACGGCCGTATCTCGCAAACCGTGACTCGAAACTCGCTTCTACAAGTTCGGGTACCTTGCGCTGCGTGAATTCGACCAAGTCGAAAAGTTTTATAATTTTCGGATGCCGTTTGTGGGGTTTTCTCAAGTTCCTCGCATTATATGTTTTTTGACTTAAATTTTTTTAAGTACGGTTAGATTAGAAAACCCTTCAAACGATATCCAAAAAATTTGAAACTTTGCGTGTTGATTGGTGTCCCCTATGAGAAGCCAACCTAAGTTATAGAAGTGATTTTCGACTCACGGTTCGAGAAATACGGCGGTGTATCGCTTTCGGTTGAAAAAAACCAAGTAAAGCGGTACACGGCCGTATCTCGCAAACCGTGACTCGAAACTCGTTTCTACAAGTTCGAGTGGCTTGCGCTACGTGAATTCGACCAAGTAGGAAAGTTTTATAATTTTTGGATGTCATTTGTGCGGTTTTCTCAAGTTCCTCGCATTAGAAGTTTTTTGACTTAGAATTTTTAAGTGCGGTTAGACTAGATTACCCTTCAAACCCCCTCCAAAAAATTGGAAACTTTGTATGTTGGTTGTGTCCCCTATGAGAAGCCAACCCAACTTGTAGAAGTGAGTTTCGACTCACGGTTCGAGAGATATGGCCGCGTATTGCTTTCGGTTGAAAAAAACCAAGTAAAGCGGTACACGGCCATATCTCGCAAACCGTAACTCGAAACTCGCTTCTACAAGTTCGGGTGGCTTGCCTTACGTGAATTCAACCAAGTCGGAAAGTTTTATAATTTTCGGATGTCGTTTGTGCTATTTTCTCAAGTTTATCTTTTTATAAGTAAATGAGTTAGAACTTTTTCATTGTGGTGAGACTAGATTACCCTTCAAACTACCTCCAAAAAATTCAAAACTTTGCGAGTTGGTTGGTGTCCCCTATGAGAAGCCAACCCAACTTGCAAAAGTGAGTTTCGACTCACGGTTCAAGAGATATGGCTGCGTATCGCTTTTGGTTGAAAAAGAACCAATAAAGCGGTACACGGCCGTATCTCGCAAACCATGACTCGAAACTCGCTTCTACAAGTTCGGGTGGCTTGCCCTACATGAATTCGACCAAGTTGCTTGGTTTTATAAATTTTGGATGCCGTTTGTGCGGTTTTCTCAAGTTTATCTTTTTATAAGTAAATGAGTTAGAACTTTTTCATTGTGGTTAGACTATTAGATTACCCTTCAAACCACCTCCAAAATTTCGAAACTTTGCGAGTTGGTTGGTGTCCCCTATGAGAAGCCAACCCAACTTGCAGAAGTGATTTTGGACTCACTGTTCGAGAGGTACGGCTGCATATCGCTTTTGTTTGAAAAAAAACCGATAAAGTGGTACACGGCCGTCTATCGCAAACCATGACTCGAAACTCGCTTGTACAAGTTCGGGTGGCTTGTGTTACTTGAATTCGACCAAGTTGCATAGTGTTGCTATTTTTCGTTGTGTTTTGTGCATTTTTGCCACACTTTCGCTTTGTTTATTGCTGATAGATAAATAGATGTAACCCGTATCAACTAATCTTAAATTTTTCATTCACAGATAAATGGCTAGAACAAGGCGATCTAGAAGCCCTTCTAATAGCGCTAGTGGCGCACCTATGATGGAGGTAAGATTGATTATTATTATCGGTTTTAAATACGAATATGAGTTTTATTGTCTCATTAATAACAATATTTCTCTTTGTTCGTGTAGGTTGGTGGGTCTACACCTGCCGAGGCCGGTCCCTCGTCTTCAGTATCCGTTGCTCCTCCTGGACCTGTGGACTCCAGCTTACTTTCGTTGCAATCCAGACACCGATCGGAATCCGTGTGGACTAGGTCCGCAAAGAAGTGCAACTTCCGGAAGCACGAACTTCTTCCATTTGACCTCCGTATCACTCCATTCTTAGTTGAAGCCGGTTTCTACGGAGCTCACTTTATGGGGGATGTGAAGCTTGACCGACCTCTACTTACAGCTCTGGTCGAACGATGGAGGCCGGAGACCCACACTTTCCACCTACCGGTGGGTGAGATGACCGTCACTCTCCAAGATGTAGCGATCATTACTGGATTACCAATAGATGGGGTCACCGTGACGGGGAACATAGATTTTGATCGAGTAGAAGTTGTTCATGATCTACTCGGTATCGATCTTGAGGAGTCATTGATCTAAAAAAAAGAGGTCGTTGAAAGAGAAATCATCAGAGATACTCCTGTTGATTTTTATGCCGGTCTATTAGATCAAGCCTTAGACGATGCAAAAGATAAGGCGGAAGCTGAATTCTGGACCAAAATCTTCGATGGGAAATCACTTTTACTTAGTTGGTTGAAATATCAATTCGACAGATTTTTGACGGAGAATTTGGACGATGAATCCATACGTTATTATGCTCGTGCGTATATTTTTAGCATGATCGGGGGAGTGATCTTCCCTAAATCATCTGGTACGAGCGTGCCACTGATGTATTTACGGTTGTTGGAAAATTTTGCTTTCGCCAGCCGTTTCAGTTGGGGCAGTGCCGTATTGGCATCTCTATATAGGAATATGTGCTCATGTGCATTAGGTGCCGTACAAATGGGTGGCCCGATGGTTCTTTTGCAGATCTGGAGTTGGGAAAGCATCCACATCGGACGTCCCTATATAATTGAACCAATGTCGGATTGGTTGGCCGACCCACCAGCTGTAGAGTTGTTACCCTGTCACGCCCTGCTTCCCAAAATATGGAAATACGGGTGCGAAACTAAGGCCCAGCTATTGGTGTGAACACACCTTTCATAAACTGTACAAGTAAACTCAACAACAAGATGATAAAACATTCCACGCAGGCATGTAAATCACAATGTAATAATGAAAGTTCATGATATAGTCCATAAAAAAACCAACAACTGGGAAATACAAGAGTTACGGGTCAAATAAGCCCGGATTATAATAAATAGTTGTAAGAAATAAAATACAACTAAAGATAACATGATAATGATAAACTAGAACACTTGGTCAGCGACACCTTCTGGTAACTCTCCATTTGGGCCTGCAAGTATATTATAACAACAGAAAAGGAAAGGGAAACAAGAAGACCTGTTAATACAAGTTACGGGCCGCAAGGGGGTACAAGCTAAGGGAAACAGGAACAAAAATAAAACAAAAGAAAAACAGGTAAGAGCAAGGAATCAGGAGTAAGGGAAATGCAATAGGTAAATATGGTATGAATAAGGCATTATGAAACAAGTGGCATATAAAACAAGTAAACAAGTAAACAAGTATCGAATCAACATGAACATGTAACATGTAATTGGATCATGCAAGTGCACGTGTTAATCTTATGTCTAATATTTAATTCTATCTCGGTAGCACTTCATGCATCTATCTTTTTACTACATGGTTGCTACTTGCAATCAGTTTCGTTTAGATTTAGTGGTGGGTTTTATAGGTCACATACTCGGAAAAAATATGTACATTCAATATTGTATCGAAATACGTGCAAACTTGTAACGTGAAATATGTAGAGTGTAAACTTGTAACGTGAAACATGTAAACTTGTAATTTGCAATCTTGCAGTTTGTAACTTGCAACTTGCGTCGGGAAACCACGAGTTCCCGTCCGAGTACGCTCTTCTATATTGCCCACTACTTAAATCTTTCCCTTATACCCTGGCTTATTACTTTTATTTTAATTTAACATAATCATAATGCAATGAGGATGATGTCAGGATATGGACAGGAAACATCTAGAAATTGTGTATGAATTATGTTCTTAAGTCATGAGATGTGAAACATGTAGTTTTAATGTCATATTTGGGTCTAGTTTATTATTGCATATATGGGTCTAATTTATTACTACATATATGGGTCCATAATATTTTAGGGTCATATAAATAATTTTGCAAGTACGAGGTAACTGATTACATATATAAAACTTAAGAAAGATTTAAGAAAATATTAAAAAAACATTCAAACCACTATCATGGGAAAAATAATTATTCACACTAACATGTATAATCCCTAAAAGTCCATATGTTTGCATTTATTTGTGGTGTTCGTGTCATGCATAGGATAGCAAAGTATTCACGATCACATGTGAATACAGGATTGACGGATTAGGAATGGAAACGGGTATCAATTCGACTTATGAATGCGAATTGGAGTCAAAAATAATATACTTATGGTATTTTTACAAGGGGCTTGTACTAGAACAAATAAAATTGTACAAAAGATACTTGCCTGCTAGTTGACGACGATGAAATTAAAAACAGAATAACGGGATCAGTATCCCGGGCAGCAGAACACGTGCGAGGTATTTGGCAGCCACGCCAAGTCAGCAACTCCGAAATAGCAAACAGCAATCAAGTGATCCAACCCCTTCAATGGCTCCAAGTCAGAAAAACTCCAACAACAACTCTCCAAAGTAGTAAACAGCAACCCCACTTCAACAACTCCAAACACCAATAAATCACCAATACAACAACCTAATCCCCACAATACCCAAAACAACAACACCCAAAACAGCAACTATAATTCACTACAAACAGAATCTAATCTCCAACTCTAACTCAACACCAAACTTCAATATGATACCCAAACAGCAATCCAACACCAATATAATACTCCAACTACAACCAAACACCACACAATCCCCAATCCTACAACAGCAACCCAATAGCAACAATCAAAACTGTTCTTTCTTCTTTCCAATTCACCAGAGAGAGAGAGAGAGAGAAAAAGAGAGAGAGAGAGAGAGAGAGAGAGAGAGAAGTGAGCGGAAGAAGGGGAACGGCGAGGCGAGGGGAAGGCTCAGGTGGCGACGACTGCAGAGCGACGGCACGGCGTGCTCAGGGTGGCGATCTCGACGAGGAGGAGGTCGAGCGGCGAGGACTGGAAGCGACGGGGAAAAGTTCGACGGGTCTGGCGACTGGGGGCAAAAAGTCGAGGAATGGCAGGATGTTGAGCGGAGGGTGGCACTGATTCGTCGGCGGAGAATGGAGAGCTCGAGCAACGGGGCAAACGGGGTTGAAGACGGAGAGCAGCTGTGGAGATGGGGAAACAGTACTATTGATGAGGGAGCTCGGGGTTGGCAATGGTGAGCTTGAGCGAAGAAGGAAGACGAGGCGACAGCGGCGAGGTGATTCGGGGCTTCAAATGGAGGTCGACAATGGCAGATGAAGGAGCAGGATGTTGAAGACGATGCAGTTGTTGCGAGAGGGGGGCAGAGTGGCTACGTCGCTGGTGAACGGGATCGGGGAGTGAGGTCGAGGACGGCACTGGATTGAGCGAGAGACGTTGGCGACGGAGTTCGAGCGGGGGATGGGAATGGCAATGGCAGTGGATGAGCGGGAGAGATGGGAGAGGTGTGGGGTGCTGGCGAGGCGGTTGGGGAGGGAGCGAACGCTCGGGGAAGACGAGTGGGAGAAATGGAGGATGAGTCGAGAGTTATGGGAGGAAGAAGACGGGTTGGTTTCTATTTTGTTTGGTTTCTCTGTTTTGATTGGAGACAGAGGAGGGGGTAGAGAATGGGGAGAGAGAGGGGGTACGGGAATGGGAGATGGGGTTTTAATAAAATAATTAAAGTAATAGGGTTAGAAAGTGGGGTAGTTACAAGGGGTATGGGGAAGTGTGCGTGCAAATTGGGGGAGAAGTTGGAGTACGGGACAAAAGTGGGGTGAGTAAATATATCTGCATACGGGTAGGTGTCTGCACAATTTGTACAATAGGAGTAATGGGTCCTGGGCTAGTGGGCTTTAATAATTGGGCTCAAAATAAATAATTAGACTTTTTGGTTTAATTTAAATTACTGGCTTATAATAAAAATTGGGTTCCAAAATAGTTGGATAATCAAATATTGGGCTTCTCAAAATAGTTGAATAACATATTAAATTAAAAGAGAATAGTTTAATTTAAAATACGGAAAAATACTTGAAAATACAAATTAATGGAAACAGGGGTTACATACCCCCTTTAGGAGTATATTGGGCGGGGCGGCACACGTGGGTCGATAACCCATGACAACTACTGATCTATTATAGAGATGAGTTAAATAACTTGCGGGACGAGTTCGTCAATTGGGAACCGTACTCACCCGCATGGTTGGAACAGGTTCCACCAGTTTGTTTGGTCGGTGCCCTTTGGTTAACGGCTGCACCACTTGTCAATTTTTCTGTTATTGAGTTCCAGTACCCGGACAGAGTGATGCGGCAATTCGGATATCAGCAGAAGATTCTCGAAGTCTGGTCTTACGATAAAAAATTGCACGAGGTGAGAGGAACCGGTCGAGTGCCCAACTTTGATTGGGCTGATTTTCACCGAGTCCATGTGGCAAATTGGAACACCATGCAGTATCAGATGACACCGAATATGGTGTACTTCGCTATACCGTTCGATGGCTCGTTCCAGCATGTATACATGACGTGGTACAGGCGCATTACACGGTTGTATGTTTGTCCACAAGCCGCTGTACCAGCCGGTGTGCAGATTCCGATTCCCCCTGTCGAGGAAGAACCAGCCCCCGCATATTCCTCTTCCCAGCCGATGTATCACCAAAGGCGTCGACATATCGGAACTTGGTTAGTAATTTTTCATGCAATTTCATACATTTAGTATGCATGTATTGTTAAGATATAAGGATAGAATGATAAATTATTGTATATGTTGTTTAAATTGAAATTTTCAACCTTATGTAGATTGAAAACACATGGGAGACCGTTCGGGTAGCTACTCGTGTCTTGAAGAGTAAGGTACCCGAGAACGTTAAGGCAATCATGCGGGAGATTCTAAAGCCGTGCCGCCATAGTCTCGAAGCGGTTGGTGAAGGTCCACAACTTGATGCATATTTAAAATCCAACGTGGCACTTCCTCGGCGAAAAAAAAACTGCGACTAGGCCGGGAATTCGCATCACCGAGCCGCAACAGGTTCAACAACAACAACCACCTGAAGAAGATGAGGAGGAGCAATGGGAAGATGACCCTCAATCTCCCGAAACCAAAGGTAGACGACGGAATCCTCAACGAAAGAGGAACCCACCCGATCAATTTACACCAAGTGGTCGCAAACTGTGTGGTCGTAAAAGGTAGTATGTAACAATAGGTTGGTTAGTGGTATTTTATTGTTTGGTTTTTGATTTATTCCGTTCAAATAACTAAGAACTACTGTTTGTTTCTATGTTTGTAAATGTTGTAGATAAATACCGGCCATCCACGGAAGTCAACCATGAAGATAGCTGAATCGATCCATGTACTGGACTTCATTGTTGAGATGAATTTTTTTGTACTGAATGTCTTGTAATAGGTAGTTGAAAAAATTACAGAAATGAAGTTAAACGATTTGTTGAGATTAGTATTAGCTAATGAATGTCATATTTTTTGTCTTATCATATATATTGTTGCGAACATGGATTTCTTAGTTGTTGTGGTATGATATATATATATATATATATATATATATATATATATATATATATATATATATATATATATATATATATATATATATGTTGTTGTATTGTTGTGAACTGAGTTTCTCAATTCTTGTGCTATGAATTATTGTTGTGAGATTGTATTTTCACCCAGACACATGTACTGATTATATGCCAAAATATGTCTACTTAACCCGTCATTGGTGATAACGGGTTACCCACACCTAACCCGTCATCGACAATAACGGATTAAGCAGGCATAAATTGGCCGAAGATTTTTAATCTCAGGTCTGTAGATGATAAAGTTCTGCTAAAATATTCCTACTTAACCCGTTATTATGAATAACGGGTTAAGTGATCTTAACCCGTTATTCATAATAATGGGTTAAGTAAGGATATTTTGGCAGAAGATTTTTAATCTCAGGTCTGTAGAAGATAAAGTGCTGCCAAAATATCCCTACTTAACCCGTTATTATGAATAACGGGTTAAGTGGTCTTAGCCCGTTATTCTCAATAACGGGTTAAGTAGGGATATTTTGTCAGAAGATTTTTAATCTCAGGTCTGTAGATGATAAAGTTCTGCCAAAATATCCCTACTTAACCCATTATTATGAATAACGGGTTAAGTGATCTAAACCCGTTATTCTCAATAATGGGTTAAGTAGACATATTGGCAGAAGATTTTTAATAATTCATATGTGATCTGTGAACAAATTTGGTTCAGCTATCGCTATATTATTGGGTTCTATATTGTGGCGTTGTACATATGGTGTCCACTTTGTAGAGTAAAATGTGATAGTAGAATCGTACTTTTTCTTGCTGGGTCCTTGCTCTTTTTCTCTCCATAGTTTTTCCTTTACTCAGAAAAATTTTGGTAAGTCTATGGCGAGCAATGGAGTGTTCATTTAGTGGGCACCACATGTAGATCTCTACATGTAGAACAAGTCCATAATGGGCCTATTATTAGATTTCACTATACAACATGTGGAACCTCCATTCCTTTACTGTGGGGAGACCATAGTAAAGACAAAAAGAGCGACATGTGGGGAGACCACAGTAGTCTTAATCCTACATATCATATTTTATTGATTGTTACGTATGATTTTCCTCATATATAGGCTACATGTGGAGATCTACATGTGGTTTTTCACATATGTAGGCTATATGTGGTTATGTACTTTAGGTTTTTCCCATATTGAACTTATTCTACTACATGTGGTGCCCAATTTGAAGAGAAAAAGCACAAGGATCGAGGATATAAAAAAAGAACCAGATGATTCAAGCTAACTTAGGTTGTTGAATATGTCCATGTATGTATGATATTTATACTTTCTAGAAATTTCTCTTCGCTCTTTGCGAACATTGTCTCCTGAACTGTGCAAAGTGACATTAATTTACCCATAATTGTTTATATTTTTTATTAATTTTCATTTATTACCACGTAACTAACCAATATAAAATCGTTAACATTAAAGGTGGTGTAAAAGTTGAAAAAAATAAAGTTTGATAACTAACCTAGGGTTAGGGTTAGGGTTAGGGTTAGGGTAAGGTAGGGTTAGTGTAGGGTTAGGGTTGGGGTAAGGTAGGGTTAAGGGTTAGTAGTTTGTGTTTGTTATTTGTTTTGATTAATTAGGTTAATACTAGGTTTGCCCGTTGACACGTGCCTACGGCACGTTTTCGGAACGGTGCACCTTGTTTGATTATTTAAAATAGTTTTGGAGATCCAGCAAATTAATTGAAGTAGAAAACATATTATATGAGAAACTTTTGGGGGTCCAGCAAAAAACATATTATATGATTTTTTTGATTTTTTGAATTATTTTAAAATTTTTTAAATTTTTATTTTGTTTAGTTTTTAAATTTTTTATTTTAAAAAAAATTTTAAAATTTTTATTTTCTTAATTTTTTGAATAGAAGAGGGAGGAAGAGAGAAAGAAAAAAATAATTAAATACATATAGGAGTTGTTTTGGGTGGGGGATTTGAATTTGAGTTTTGGGGGGGAACTTTTGGGGGGGGGGGATATGTTTTGTGAGGTTAGATCTGGACCTTTAATTTTTGGGGGAATTGAAGGAGAGCCACTTGATAGCTTTCTTTGTGTTTTATTATATAGATTTGTAGATCCCCACATTTAGATTTCACTTTACAACATGTGGAACATGGCAATAATCCTAACATGTAGTATAAGTCGTTAACTTGCTTTTACAAAAATAGGGTTACAGCTTGGCAGCACCTTAGGGTTACAGTAGGGTTACGGCTAGGGTTAGAAATCTAACCTACTCTAACCTATGGGTTGACTACTCTAACCTACGGGTTAAGAAGTGTTAAGAAGTTGGATTTTACAGAACCCGTAACCCTATTTTTACCGTAAGAACTACCCAAACCCTACCCTAACTAACCATGTAACCCTAGCTATAACCCTACAAGTTCATAGGGTTACATTAGGGTTAGAGAGTTCGTAGGGTTATTTACAATTTGTCATAAAATTTTTCATATTTTCAACTATATTATTTAATTTCATAATATTTAAAATTACTCTAACCCTACTTTAACCCTACTTTAACTGTCCAAACCTACTGTAACCCTACTCTAACCCTACGAACTACCCTAACCTAATCTAACCTTATATCTAACATTCTCTAACCTTATCTCTAACCTTTTCTAAACCTATAACCTTATCCTAACCCTGCTCTAACCTTGTCTGGACCCTAATTCTAAACCTGACTCTAACCCTACCGTAGGGTTACACCGTAGGGTTACGACTTGGGTGAGAGTAGTTCGTAGGGTTAGATTCATTTGTAATAAACCTTTTACGATTTTCAACCCTATTATTTATTTTCATAATGTTTAAAATTACTCTAACCCTATTTTCATAATATCTCTACTTAACCCTACCGTAACCCTACAATAAGCCCGTTACCCTAGCCGTTACATGTTGACACTGTAAGTTTTAAACCGAATTCGTTGAATGAACGTAAATGTTTTAAAATTTTATTGGTTTACTTTAAAAGTTTAAATCGTGTAACGAACTTCTCTGGATAGGTGATTATATAAAATTTTATGAACATATTTTTTGTAGCGGGTTTTAGTAGGGTTAAAGTAGTGTTTGAATAATTTATGATAAATTGTTCTCATTTATTGAACTACATTATATGTTATATTTACAAACCTTTTTACAATTTTTGTTCCGAGCAATGTAAAAATTAGTAGTACTGCCAATATATGTTAACTTAACCCGTTATCCTAAATAACGGGTTAAGTTTACTTAACCCGTTATCCTCAATAACAGGTTAAGTTAACATATATTGGCAGAACTTCACCATCTACAGACCAAGTATTCATAAACTTCTGCCAATATAAGTGTGCTTAACCCGTTTTTGGCGATGACGGGTTACGTAAACTTAACCCGTTATCCATAATAACGGGTTAAGTTGACAAATATTGGCTGTGCATGTACAGACCAAGTATTGGCATAAAGGACTGCATATATTTATCTACTTAACTTGTTGTTAGTTACTTAACCCGTCATCACCAACAACGGGTTAAGTAGACAAATATATGTAGAAGTTTATGAATACTTGGTCTGTACATTTTGAGATGTGTATCAAATTGTTGTTCATGCTTGCTGTCCTTGTTGCTGTATTTTGAGAAGTGTATCACAGTTCTGAGAATTGTATCAATGTATTGAGAAGTGTATCGCCATTTACTTCTTGTCTTCATCTTCTTCTTGTTTTCTTGCCTTCTTGTTTGCTGTTCATTTTGATGCATGCTTGCTGTCCTGCACCCCTCATTCTTCATTTCCCTATAACTAAGCCTATTGAGTTCATGCCTCTTGAGTTCAATGTAGAGAAGAAGGGAAAAAAAGAAGGAGGAGACACTTCAAATAACTATAAGTTACAAAAATGTAGGAGGAGCCAATCTTTTCTTCTTCTCTTCATTATAATATTTTCTTCTTGAAGGGAGAAGAAGTTTGAGTTATAAAAAAAATGAGTTGAAAGAGAGTCTCCTTTAATTGCTGTTCTTCAATACATTGTTTCAAAAAGAAGCTGAAGATGCAGGAGTAGAGAGACATGTGCATGTCTGATTTAGTGTACAAGTGCATGCTGGGTTTCTCTCAAGGGGTAGGAAGGACTCCCGACTCTGCATTTTTTTTTCTTCGTTCCCCTTAGCCTTCTTTTTTTTAAGGCTTTTTGAGTGTATGCATAAGTAGCAATTCTCCTCCTTTCATACAAATTCGTTCCCTATTGTTACACAGATTGCAACAATTCTCTGGTTTCGTAGGATGGAGTAGTGGTGGGTGTCACAATGTATTCATGGTACTTTTTAACTTCTTGGCATGCGCACCTCACAATCGTGCAACAAATAGTACAAATATGAGGAATGCGTGTCAAGAAGTTGTCAAGTACTTTGAATATACGGTTACACCCACTACTACTCTATCCCACGAACCGGAGAATTGTTCTGTGTAATTGTAGTGAACTAAATTGTATGCAGGGGGGATAACTGCTACTTATGCATTCAAAAAAAGACAGAGTCGGCAGTCCTTCCTACCTCTTTGAGAAGAAACCTAGCATGTACTTGTATACTAAATTAATTTCAAATTTGGATGAAAGTGTCAAAGAATGACTTTGTAATATGAATTCGCTTGAGTTATGTATGCATTCTATGTATCATCAAATAACATGTTTTTGCCAGTTTGTAATGTTTGATGTACAAAACTGTTATAATATATAACTCGTATCCCTATATGCTCCGAACTTTATCTTCGAAATTTGAAGAGTTGTACCACAACTCTTCAAATTGTACCACAAAGGCGAAGACACTGCAAAACCATAAGTATCTCTAGATTGATGTGAATTCCTGAGTGAACAGATTATCATCTGTACGGCTTGTTGTGAATGAACAAATTTGTATATGTATCAACAAAAGCACATATAGCCTACACAGACGAAAGTTCTGTAAAAAAATCTCTACTTAACCCGTTATTAACGATGACGGGTTAGGTAATCTTAACCCGTCATCGCCAATAACGGGTTAAGTGGAGAGATATTGGCAAGACTTCATCCCCTACAGACCAAGTATTGATTAAGTACTGCCAATATCTCTCTACTTAACCCGTTATTCACGATAACGGATTAAGTGATCTTAACCCGTTATCCCCACTAACGGGTTTAGTAGAGAGAAATTGGCAGTACTTAATCAATACTTGGTTTATAGGTTATGAAGTCCTGCCAATATCAATCTACTTAACCCGTTCTCCTCAATAACGAGTTAAGTTATTGTAACCCGTTATCCCCAATAACGCCCTAGGTTTAGTCAATTTTTGCAGTAATTATTCTTCAAAATGTAAGTTTGCATAAATTTTCACAATTTTCCACAACATAGATATATCATCCATAAATACACAATCTGCAACACAAATAATAAATATGTACACATCGGCATCCAAAAAAATTCGATTAAGTAAAAAATTCACAAATAGTTCTGGTTGCCCAAATTGCACACATCTTCAAAATTCACAAATTTCAACCGAAATAAACATTCGCTACCCAATTACAACATCAAAACCCACATCAACATATGTAGTTCACAAATACACAAAATGCACACCTACAGAGAGTACACTCTGATTAAATACACCAGTAATTTAATTGCACTATATAGATACGTTCACTTAACCACATATATACAATCATAAGTAAGGAATTTTTCAACGCATTGATTCTTTCCTTGGGCGCGATTTTGTTTCATTCCGGACCTACATAAAAAAAAGAGTTAATAATTGAGTCGAAATTAATAATTATCTTCACAACAAAATAAAAAAGTAAGGAATTATTCGGTGTTTATCTTCAAAGTTTGATATGACATACATAACACGAAAACCCCCTTAGCACGAACCTTCACCTTCATCATCATCACTCTCTCCAGCGTTTGGAGCTTCTTCATACCCTACCAATCCACTAAATAAGGAAGAAGTATGGGTTAGTATCGACTACAACAAGTTTAGATTCATTAAGTCCAATTAACAAATACTTAGTCTCTAATATATTACCTTACTATATTTTTTGAGCAATTTCGTGAATCGTGACATACGACACGAAGGCATGTCCTGCAAAGTCGTGGCCTCTTCGTTTTTTGGCCTTCTCTTATAGACTTCAACCTTTTTCCTTTAGGCCTTCCCTTTGTGGTGCACTGCACGGGGTCACCTACATGTGCATGTGCATGTGCATGTCCACCACTCTCAAGTTGTGCGCTACCTTCATGTGGTGTGCTATATCTGATTCAATGTGAGCAAAGCCTTCGATTCCCTTCAGCATGTGGTCGAGCATGTACTTGTACCCTCGCTTTGAAGAACAACCAAGATCGACCAAATGTCTTGAGTGCATAGTTAGTTCACAATAACGAGAGGCAAAATTGTCGCCCATACTATTGGGAACCGGTATACTACTTCTTCTCAGTTGATCCCTGGTCCATCGCCTACAAATATATTGCTCGGGTAGTGCGGTGTGATCTGTGAACCGAATAACTGCCAATAGATGTTTGCAGGGAATGCCTACGAAGTCATACATAGTACAGGGGCATTTAGCAATTTGACTGAATTTACAATAAGAAATCACCCTCCCCGGTTCTGAATTTCCACAAACGGTTACAGAATAAGCTGAATTATCCGGTGTATCCATACTCGCAATTAAACTCACATTAAGTAATAAGCTTTTAACAACTTCTTGTTGGAATTTGTAGAAAATCTTCAGTGTGTATGTTCCCGCCATTTGTGACTCCAACGCCCACTCGGTCTTCAATTTTGGCCTCTCCTCGCGATTACGATGTGTTTCTTTAAGTTCATCGTGTCTTTGTTTTACTAAGACTCGGTCAAAGATGACGGCAAATTCATGTAATGAGTACTTCTTATAAGTATGGTGCTTCAAGGATGAATGTAGCGATTCGCTACGTTGGGTACTCAACATACCGCCCTAAAATGAGTCTCTTGCGTACACGGAAGCCCATTTCTCGCGAATCTCAAATTTTTCCTTCAACCATTTGTTATTCTCAAGTTTGTACTGGGAAATCAAATTTTTCCACTTCTATTCAAATTCTGTTTTAAATTCCGCCGTATAAATGATAGTCTTCAAAGCATCCCTGAATTTGTCAACGTTATTCGCCATACGCACTTCATGCGGTAACTTATCCAAAATATGCCAAATGCAATATCTATGTGACGAGGTTGGGAAAACTTTAGAAACTGCAAAAGTTATTTCACGGTCCTCATTTGTCACGATGTTCATCGGATCGTGAGTCACTGCTCCTCGCCACTTTTCAAAGAACCACTCAAATGAGGATGCCTTCTCATTTGGGATGAACCCACAAAAGAGGAATATTGATTGCCAATGATGGTTGAATCCAACAAATGGTACGAACAACATCCCATATCGGTTTGTGTTGTAGGTAGCGTCAAAGCAGAGAACATCCCCAAATACTTCATAATTCATTCTAGCGATACCATCTACCCAGACACAATGTGACAAATGCCTTTCGGGATCACATTGGTAATCAAAATAGAATAAGGGATCGGTCTCCTTTTTGGATTCAAAGAACTCAAGTAGCATTTGCCCGTTGTTTCTTTTTAAACCTTCCATCTCGTCTCTCCTGAGATTTCTGACATCGGTTTCAGTGAAATCAATTTTCTCATTACCTCCACTTGCACCTTTGAAGAATAGCATTTGTTTGCATACAGGGACATTAGCTTCGGTAAGTTGACCAATTAATTTTTTATCAGTATTTGTCAAATCACGGTTTTGAGGTAGCAAGTGACGTCTACCGGGTGAAGTAAATTCGTGATTGTGTGCTTCATTAAATGAATAAAAAATCCACGAATTACTTTGTGAATTACTTTGTGGGTTTAGTTTGACACGAACGAAAGCTTTGCAACCCGTTCTAGAAGTTGTTCCTCGTCTAGCTTCATTCTGATTATTCGGTGACTCCCCGGCTTTATTACAAACATATGATTTATCCACTACATCGTTTTCCTTGTATTTATTTCCATCCTTACGCATAGAGAATCCCGCACATTTGCAATATGATGAATAAAATTTTTCGCTTCCTCTAGAGTGGGGAATGTCATACCAATCTTCGGTTTTAGGTGCTCGTCAACATGAGGAAGAAACTTGCCAATTTTTTGTGCACGAACAAATTTCTCTCCGACAACAGAACTTTCTTCAAAACTGTCCATACCTAAGAAACCGTGAAAAGGAGAACAGTTAGGGCTACTAAATCGCTGTATTTGGTGTTTTTATAACCAAAAGCGACACACGATTGTATCTCTCGGGCCTTCAATCGAAACTCACTTCTACAAATTGGGATTGCTTGTGCTACATGAGATCATCCTACTCACAAGGTTTCGTATTTTTTGGAGGTCGTTTGAAGGGTTTTCTAATCTAACCGCACTTAAAAAATTCTATGTCACTAACTTCTAATGCGAGGAACGTGACAAAACCGCACAAACAACATCCAAAATTATTAAAACTTTGCACCTTGCTTGAATCCATGTCGCGCAAGCCACCACAAATTTTACAAGTGAGTTTCGACTAACGGTTCGAGAGATACGGCCATCTATCACTTTATTTGGGTTTTTTTCAACCTGAAGCGATACACGGTCGTATCTCTCTAACCGTGAGTCGAAATTGACTTATACAAGTGAGGGTTGCTTGTGCTATATGAGATCATCCTACTCACAAAGTTTCGTATTTTTTTGGAGGTCGTTTGAAGGGTTTTCTAATCTAACCACACTTAAAAAATTCTAAGTCACTAACTTCTAATGCGAGGAATGTCACAAAACCGCACAAACGGCACCCAAAATTAATAAACTTTGCACCTTGCTTGAATTCACGTAGCACAAGCCACCCCAACTTTTACAAGTGAGTTTTGACTCACGGTTACAGAGATACGGCCGTGTATCACTTTATTTGGCTTCTTTTCAACCGAAAGCGATACACGGCCGTATCTCTCTAACCGTGAGTCTAAATTGACTTATACAAGTTCGGGTTGCTTGTGCTACATGAAATCATCCTATTCGCAAAGTTTTAAATTTTTTGGATATCGTTTGAAGGGTTTTCTAATCAAACCGCACTTAAAAAATTCTAAGTCACAAACTTATAATGCGATGAACGTGAGAAAACTGCACAAACGGCATCCGAAAATTATAAAACTTTCCGACTTGGTCGAATTCACGTAGCGCAAGCCACCCGAACTTTTAGAAGTGAGTTTCGAGTCACGGTTTGCGAGATACGGCCGTGTACCGCTTTACATGGTTTTTTTCAACCGAAAGCGATACGCGGCCGTATCTCTCGAACTGTGAGTCGAAACTCACTTCTACAACTTGGAGTGGCTTGTACTACGTGAGACCAACCTACTCGCAAAGTTTTGTATTTTTTTACGGTCGTTTGTAGGGTTTTCAACCATAACCGCACTGAAAATTTCCTAACTAATTTCGTATATACAATTCTAGTCCTACAAATTACTAACGCAAACAAAAAAATTCGGCAATTGAATATACTCAAAGTCAACCCAATTCTACATCTACAATCTACTAAGACAAATAAATTTTTCTCCACCTTCTAAATAATTTAGTATACACAAATTGAAAAATAAACACAAATATATCTACTAGGTTAAGAAATAATCAATACCTTACAAAATAAGTCCGAATTAAGCCAAAGATTCAATTTAGGGGAGAACTAGGGTTTCGATTTGGTTTCGAAAAGGGGATGAGAGAGTAAGGTTTCAAAGTTTGGAGTAGGTATTGGGAGAGAGGAGGGGGAGCGGACGGAGGAGGGCTAATTTGGGTTTAGATGAATGATTAGGGTTTTTTTCTTTGTGGGTTCGTCGAAGAAAGAAGAAAGAGCAAGAGAGAGAATCGTCGAAGAAGACGATCTGTATGCAAATCTAAATGAATTTAGATTGCCTTAACCCGTTCTTAGAAATGACGGGTTAAGGCTATTTTTTTAATTAAAATTTTGCCTTAACCCATCATTCCCAACGACGGGTTAAGGCAAAATATCATAAAAAAATATATCGAAAGATCCAACGGTCCAGATTAAAATTCGCACGGGTCTGTGCACACAGACCCGTTTGCAACGGAAGAAAACTATATATATATGTGTGTGTGTGTGTGTGTGTGAGCAGATCTGGACCGTCGATCGAATCTAATTGATTATACGTGTGGCTTAATCACAGCCATACATCCTTTATACAATTCCAATCTCTTCCTTCCCAAAAATCCCGATCTCTCTCAATTTCTCAAAACCCAAACCCTAACCCCAATTCCACTCCCAATCCCAAACTTCAATCCGATCCCCCAAACCCTAATCCTAAACCTTTATCAGTCTCTCTTCACCATTATGTGATTCGTGGTGATCATGGCTACAACTCTTCGTCGACAACCTCCCCGTTTCCCCTCACGAGCTGCGACCTGGGCCTCGACTCCTCCATGGAGCCCCGTCGTGCTTCTCGCCAACCAGCCGGGAACGGAGAGAGATATTCTTGGAGTATGTTTATAACTTAATTCTTCTAACCCTTTAATTTTCCTACAAAATTACCCGTCCCTTTGTAAAGATTTTCATGTCTAACTCTACTATTGCAATCAACGAAAATCAATTTTCTTGCTTGGTTTTTCTTGGCCATTTGCATGGAGTTTCAGGTCATACATATAATTTATTATATTGCTTTAAACTTAATGTTATTGCATGGAGTTTTATATTGGTGAGCTTTTTTATACATACATGTTAAATTTGATATTTCAATTTCTAGCTTATAAAGCTAACTATGTCTAAAGGCAATGACAATATGAAAATAAATTGCCCAAACACAATATGGCAGACAAATGAATTCAGTTAAAATAATCGACTCCTGATGTATCCCCAAAGAACCTGCATTGACATGACCCCTAAAGACATTTATTTTCATCATCGATCACTTACAAACAGATATATAAACTTATGCTTAGATGTGTCTTTGCATGTTCTATTCATCAACTCAGATTTCACCACCTACATGAAGGCTATATGATTTTTGCTGATATGTTCAATTGATTTAAGATTAAGTTCTTTTATAAGCTTCCTAGAATGTTAGTCAATACATGAGTAAATAGTGCATCTGTTAAGCATGGACCAGGATTAAAATGACACAAGCAAATTATAAAAGAGTATATACAACTAATGATGATATGGGAAGGCATTTTTGTGCCATTTGATAAATAAGAAACAAATCTTTAACATCTTTTGATGTTTCATCTATAGGCTATTTGGATATAGTAGATTCCAACTATACAATTCGATTGTATAATTCGATGCTCCATCATAATATTTTAATTACTAAAGACTAGATATAGTATTTAGAGACTTTAATATTAATATTTTAAGTATTTTGTGTACATCATTAATATATGGCGATCATACTATATTCAATTGAGTTCTTAATGAGATTTTATTCTATAATTGATTTTCTAAAAAATATAGAACATTGTTAAAATATTTAACTGGCACGTCCACTAAGTCATTTCGTTGGAGATATCGAAGATGGAGGCAATGACCCAGGCATTTCGAAAGGCGATTGGGGTGAGGATTAAGGAGGTTTATCGAGTACAATACTCCCCAGGTAGTAATAAAATTCTGAACCTTTTTTAATTTTGATTTGGTTTTGGGTAAACCCTAATTTTTCGTTGATTTGGTTGTGTAAGAGGCAGAGTTGGCGAGGGAGAGAAGTGGTACAAGTTGGATAAGTCGCTTATTTTTAGGTGAATTTGTTGGAGATTTTGACAAGTTTATGAATGTGCCATATGAGTGGACCGCCGTGGAGATTAAGCCTTATGCTCCCGGAGTGAGGTTCTTGAATTCGGGTTTTTCCCTTCAAAATGTTAACAAATTTTGAATGGTTTTGATAGTGGGTGTGGTATTTTGCAGGAGAATCTGCAACAGTGGTTGACATATGAGAATGTGGGGGATCAGTTTGTTATTCGGGCTAGGTCGATTACTGAGGTGTTCTAGAATGATCCAAGACAGATAACGCCTGATCTGGTTTATCATAGGCAGGTGATGAGTATGCTTGGGGCTGTTTGAGTAATTTGTTGTCTTAATATGAGAATGTATGCGATAGATTTATGTAGTTCTATTATTGTTTAAATATGAATGTAAATGTAATATGCTTCTTTAGGGTTTTATGTTTTTATAGGGTTTGTTGCTTTCTTATGTTGGTTCGGTTCTTAGGATATTTCTCATGCCCGTAGTTTCCTTCGACTTTGTCTTTAAGTTAGTAGAGTTAAAGAGAATATCGAAGCTCAATACTTGTGCAAATTATCTTAAAGTTTAACCCTTCCACTACATTCCTGATACAAATTTATTATTGGAAGAGATTTGATTCTCCTATTATATGTAGTAGATAGTTGTTAGGGTAGTTGATTGTTGTTGTCTGCGCAATTATGTAGAGATTTGGAGATTTGTCGTTGGACCGCAATTAGACTGTATGGGCCCGCGTGGGAGTTGGACCTGCATGTGCACTAAACCTATCTTGCTTGCTAGCATGATTAATTCAACCAGGGGTAACCCACACTCGACGAAGTTTGTAGATAGATAGTTTGCATTTAATTACTGTTTGATATCATGTATGATTTTGTTGCTTTAATAGCCTCCTTCGTTTAATCTCAGCAATTATTAATCCCTAACTAGCGATTAAAATTTATTGCCAAAAATGCTTGTTAATGTTCTGCAGATCTTCATAGATTGTAAAATTTAAAATTTTTATTTTTTATTTTTTATTTGGGCATTGATGCTCCACAATTCTAGGGTGATTTGCTATGCTGTGATTGGCTCATTTACAACAAAAATGTTACAATTGTTTCACTTGCAATGTTTGGATGCATTGTAAGTAAAAAAATTACAACATTTTATCATTATCTATACCCATTCACTTGTAATGAATTTTTGTTGTAATTTCGGTTGCATACAAGACAAATACCTTCATATCTAATACCATTAAGCTTTTTGACAAAATAATGAGCACAAGAACAAATAACAAGAAAGAAAAAAAAATTAAAAGTAACAAAAACTGATTTGACCCTTTTTTTGTGATAAATGGATAGTCCTACGACTCAGCCAAAAAAAAATGAAAAACCAATTTTTCTTATTTGTTTTTCAATTTTTCCGTAGCTATTTTGAGACATTATTTTCGAGACATTGGCTTCAAGCCTTCAACACATATGTCTAGAATATATTTTGACATGGGTTGAAGAGCGGGCTAAGATCCTATTGAGAGAGAAATTGGCTTAGTTATTTTTTTTGGCGGTGTGCTTAGGTTAAGGCTTTCAGATATTATTTGATTGATGTATCTTACTATAAGTCCCCAATTGTTTCTAGGTAGGTCCCTATTTTTTTGAGTCAATTGGTAGGACCATATTGAAAGATCTTTTGGTTGTCGTGTCTATCTTACCATAATTCCCTATTGTAAATGCCTTGTACTTGGGCAATGATAATTATGCAGTCAACTGGCTAGTCATTCATGTCTCCTTTTGTTTTCTCAGGTGAATTAGGTGAATTGCTTACGTAGCCATGGACTGAGTTAAGACTGGACAATGTAAAAATAATTGCAGGTGATAAACATGTCAAAGTTCGTCTTAGTAAGTTTGATGTTTCATTAGTTTCAACATATAGCACGTCAAATGCTTGCTACTTGGGTGTTTAAAGTCATGTGAGTTACATTCTACCTTCACCGTATATCAAATTTGGTTCTAAACATACATCCCCCAAAATAAAAGAAATTAACATAACTATCAAACTAGAAAATTTAATATTTATCTCATTCAATGAAAGAGTATTAGTGGTGGTATTTATACTCGGGTCACTGCACTAATTTAGTTTATGTGCTAGGTATAAAAATGAAACTAATATAAAAAAAAAAATATTTACTGATGCTTTTGCAGCTTTGCCTTTCTAATATGAAAATGCTTGTGTTACAGACTGCCTAAAGGAATTTATAAAAGTAGCCAAAATGAACCTTTGAATTCGATAGAATATATATTTTTGTTTGTTGTTATTGTCAATGTAATTCTTTAACATGTTTTTTTTCGTAGAATATTGTTCTTCTTCTTTCTTGTTATTATAGAGTTGGGTTAGATGTTTATTTTTTTGAATGCCAACTAGGTTGTATGTTACCACCAAATCAGTAGTTCTTTGTTAACCAACTTTTAGTTATGGACAAAGTCAAAGATGAAGCCTTTCCTTTGCCTTTTTATCTTCTTACATGTTGCATCTTGAGAAATGTTAAAAGATGAAGCTTGAGAAATGTTCATGTCCTTTTTTTTGTTTTGGTTGAGTCAATTCCGAATACAACCCCAAAACTCAATTCCAGTTGGCTTTGCATTTAAAATGATACTAACCAACTATATCTCACCACGCAGAGGCTTTTGATTTTTTTTCTCATGTAAAGGAAAAAAGTATTTGGAGTCCTGGGACTTCTCCAACAAATGATGACTAGCATGGAGATCTATGCACAAGGCTTCAAGAAATGTTTGATAAATAGAAAGCTCTTCCTGTTGAGGAGATGAAGAGGAATCAAGAGATGATATGAGATTCTTGGCAATGATGATTTTGGTATCATGATTAGAGTACTGATTGATCTTTGATTTGAGATCCACGCGGACAAACACCTCCAAGCTCATGAGACTGTCCACCTTTAAAGGTTCCATGCTCTTTTCCTAGCGGCTCTTTAGGAAACATGATTTGATAGGAGGGAAGTAGAAAAATATAGGGTAAAAGAGTGATAGAAAGAGCATTGAGATTTTGAAGCAAATCCATTCTTTCACCCATAAATGTGTTTGCAAACTTTGATGAGATTATAATGCATATTGTCAAAAAAAAAAAAAAAAAAAAGATGAGATTATAATGAATTGCCTCTTGAATGTAGTGATTTCTTTATAATCAAAAGAAAGAAGTTGTTTTTAGTATAAGCAACTTTCGCAAAAGAGATGTTGAATTTTTTGTACTTCATATTGTACTATTTACAAAAATTTTGTGGACACTTCCTAATTAAATGAAAAAACTAATGAAGAGTTGTCTACATTTTGTTCTATAAGTGTTTATGTTCAGATAAATCGAACTAATTTTATTTGCTGTCAGATTAATCTAGATGGCCTTTCATCTATGAGTTTTTGTTCTTTTCTTTTTTACTTTTACTGTCAATTGTTTGAGAACCGTTGTGTATGCTATAGTTAGTTTAGTAGAGCTTAGAAAATTTAGTGGTAAATGATTGTTAGTTTCTCAAGCGAGAACTTACTCGATTAGCAGGAAAAAAACACATACATTATTTTTCCCAGTTTCATCAACGGTTAAGAGTAATATTATGAAAGCTCGTTTGTTAGCAATGTCCTTAAGAAGGCTGGCTGAAAGCCAGTGATGATAGCTCTTATGATCATGAAAATGGAGCTGCTAATTTTAGTTAGAGACTGGAGCGACACTTGTCTTCTTTCTTTAGCTGTTCAAGTTACTTGAAGTCTGCAATTGAAGCAGGGATCTTGGAAGCTTCGTTTGGAGGGTGATAATCAAAGTCTGAAGCATTGGTTGCTAGCTAGCTAGAGCATGATTCAATCATTTGACTCGACATATGCAAGGGTTATGTAACAACTTTTAGTGATCCTTTCGGTATGGAAATTTTCAATGATGTTTTAGAAGTATTTTGAATAAAAGCAAATCTAATTGTACTAACTGCATATGTGCTACAAGATATAACATTGTTAAAATATTTAATTAATTGATATAAACATTCAAGGAGTCGATAATATTAAATATGTGCACCAAGCTACGTGCACTGGGTGCACGGCAAATTTCTAATTGTTGCCTTTTGGAGTATCATTTAACATAACTATGTATGTTTGTTTTAGAATAAACTGCAATGAAATTTTTTTAAACAGTAATTCCTTGTAAATAAATAAAAGAAAAGTAATGGATGTGGAAGAAGTGAAATTATCTGACATTCTCTATTGTGCAGACGAAGATTTTTCTGAGTTATTATGAATAATGAAATTATTTTTAAATATTTTGTTAAATTCTATATATGTCTATAAATATTTTGATGACTTCAATTTTTTTCATATTTCAAGACAATATACTCAGGGGAGAAGCCAGAACAATTTTACCGGCAGGGCCAAGGTAAAATTCTATGATTATATGTAAAAATATAGAGATTTTTTAATAATTTTTAGGGGGGGCAAACAATAAAGAGTTTATAAAATTTTCAATAGTGTGAAGGGGGTTTTTAAAAATTCTGGGCCCTCACTAAGCTCCGCCACTGAATATACTACTACTGCAAAGTTTTGATCAAAAGTGTCGAAGACGTTAGAGATCCATGGTATATTGCATGCAAAATCTGGTCAACAAAAGTCAATGCTGAAAATGATGAAGCCTATTGTCGAAAATGTAAAAAAAATAATGTTGAATATGAGTCAAGGTATACAAAACACCATATTGTTAATTTCCCATCTTTCCATTCTCCAATCAAATTATTTTAAAAAATAATAAACAATAAATTTTTTTTTAAAACTAAGAATAACCTGTTTCATATATGTATTTAAAATACAATAAAACATACAAGTGCGGAGGCAGAATTGACTTTATTTGATGAGGAAGTAAGATGCATCATTGGCTGTTCTGGAAAAGACCTGGAAGATATTAAGAACAATGTATCATATGTTATTCTCATAGTGTTACAAATAATTAAAAACTAATTTCTTAATTCTATATGCAGGAAAAAATGTTGAAGAATTTGATAGACGGACCAAGAAATGCATTGGAGATGAGTAAACTTTTTTGATCAAATCACAAGATGTCCAATATAAAAGAACAACTACAAGAATATTGACATGATGCAAAATTAAAAAGGATGAACAAGAAATTACAAACAATTTTAAGCTCAAGAAAGTTAAAGTCGAAAGTGACGATTGATCTTATGAAAAAACGATGATATCAGTTTTGGATTTATTATGTTTTTTTAATTACTTTTTTTAATATCAGTTTTAAGTCCAAGAAAGTTAAAGTCGAATATGATGATTAATCTTATGAAAAATACAATGATTATATCTTTATATTTTAGATGAAACTATTATGCATATAGCTCTGTTTTACATCGTTCGAATTTTGATCAATTTGTGCTTTGTTTTGATTGAAATTTTGATATAATTGATTAAACTTGTGCAATTGGTGCACGGTAAATTCCAACTAGTGTGTGTGTGTGTGTGTGTGTGTGTGTGTGTGTGTGTGTGTGTGTGTGTGTGTGTGTGTGTGTGTGTGTGTGTGTGTGTGTGTGTGAGGAGTAATCCAATGAGAAACATCTTAAAATAAGAAAATGAGAAATATTAATTATAACCATTGGATATGAAGGGATTGAGATGAATGGCTCTAATTCATTTGGAATCCTAATTAAAAAAACCGGTTTATTTTAACTAATCTATCAAAAAAAAAACCACAAAAAAAACCAAACATCAGTTCTTATATATATATATATATATATATATATATATATATATATATATATATTATATGAGGAGTGATCCTGCAATGAGAAACATCTTAAAATAAGAAAATGAGAAACATTAATTATAACCATTGGATATGAGGTGATTGAGATGAATGACTCTAATTCATTTGGAATCCTAATTTAAAAAACCGGTTTATTTTAACTAATCTATCAACAACCAAAAAAAAAAAACCATCTCAGTTTGTTCCCTAACCCTAGCAATAAAACAATCCCCACCGTCCTCCAATGATATTCAATATTCTTAGTTTTAGTTCCTTCAATATTCAGTAATGAGATTGATTCAATATTCTAAGTGAGAAAGACCGTAATGTTGTCATAACAGAATCGATTGTTCTTTGGTTCTTTTCCCTTTTTTTCTTCTACTGTTCTTTACATGCGTTTGTTGTTTATTATGGGTTGTTAGAAGGGTAGAGAGAGAAAGAGAGACCAATCCTGTGGTTTCTCCATGTAGCCTCCATCCTCTTCTTTCGGGTAACTTAGATCATGGTTTATTTATGTGGGAAAAAAAACAACAGCTAATGTCGAGTTTAGGGTGCAATTGGGTATAAAATGGGCAGGATTAGTCTTGTGGGTTTAGTGTTTTTTCATTTACATTATATTTAATTATTCGTCCCAGGTTTACATGTCTTGCTGTTGCTTTTTGAAATCTATTCCAATGTATTATCTATCTATCACAGTTTTAGCTTGTTCTTTATTCCTCGGTTGAACATTGTGTTTTTTTTTTTGGTATAAGATATGAGTGTTATAAAATTATATAAACAATCAACAAAGGAAATAGAGACAAGAGGGAAGAAGATTATTCTCATTCATAATATTTTCATCTCACTTACAAATGATTCACTCAATGGCCTATTTATAGGCTTACAAAGAATATAAAGAGACAATTACATAATTATTACATATGAATAAATATGAATGAATGCAATGTGGTGGTGGAGAATGTGGAAAGAGTGGGGGGAAGTTCAATAGACAATTCACACTTAATTTATTTATAACACTCCCCCTTGAATGTCTATTGAATGTAAATAAGAATATGCCTCGTTAAAACCTTACTAGGTAAAACCCAAATGGAAAAAACCCTAGTGAAGAAAAAAGAGTACATAATCTTTAACAATGATATGGAATGAAGATGCTACCTCGTTAAAAACCTTACCAAGAAAACCCAGTGGGACAAAACTTGGTGAAGGGAAAAAGAGTGCAGCGCATATCATCTCTCCCCCTGACAAGATCATCCGATTAGGACTTTCAAAAGTCATATCTCGAATCTCGATCAATTCTACCATTCTTTTCAAAAATTGAGGTGATAGAGTCATAGCGATCAAACAAACACATCTATGCCTTGCCTCGCATGGAGCCAATATCTCTTGATTGATATCTGGCTTTATAATGATATGATAAATACTCAGTCCAATGACTTCGAGTTGGTGAGGACTTCATCTTACTAGTAAACCAACTTTCAAATGTTTAATTTGAAAAACCTGAAAACAAAAATGATGACAAAACAAGAAATTTGCTTATCCAAGGTCTTTTCGTCTTAAGATATTTCTTTAAACATTGCACGGCTTGTACAACTCTTCAGGAGTTCCAACAAACTTCGACCTTGAATATTTAATAAATATATGTGAGCTTATATGACCATTATTATGGTCTCTTTATTGAAAACTCACTAAGATGGTTATATCACATTTGTTCCGATTGTTTTAATCCATACAAAGCTTTGTTTAACTTAACGGAGTAAATTTTTTCGGGAATTATCATTATGTGCTTCTGGCACTTTTAAATCCTTCAGGGATTTTCATATATATATATATATATATATATATATATATATATATATATATATATATATATATATATATATATATATCATGGTCTAACGAACCATACAAATAGGCCGTGACCACATCAATGAGGCGCATTTCAAGTCTTTCATGCACTGCCAGACATATCAAATATCGAAATGTTATTGCATCCATCACAGGAGAATATGTCTTTTCATAATCAACACCAGGCATCTGGGTAAAACATTATGCGACAAGTCGTGCTTTATATCTAGTAATCTTATTTCTTTTTCGTACAAATACCCATTTATAGCTTACTGGTTTGATCTCTTTTGGTGTTCGAACTACAGGTCCAAAAACTCCTCGTTTTTCAAACGAGTCTAATTCAGACTTAATTGCCTCTTTCCATTTTGGCCAATCATTTCTATTTCTACACTCTTCCACAGAGGTAGGTTCATGATCCTCGTTTTCATTTATGATATCGCGCGCTATATTATATACAAAATTATTGTCGACAATTATATTATTCCGGTCCCATCTTATTCCCATAATAACATAGTTAATCGAGATCTCTTCATTTTCATTAATTTCAGGTACCTGATTCTCTTCATTATTAACTATGTCAATGGTCTCTTCTGGAAAGACATCCTCGATTTGACAATCATGGTTATTTGCTCCTTTTCTTTTTCGAGGATGTTTATCTTTGGAACCAAGTGGTCTACCACGCTTCAGGCGTGCCTTAGACTCACTAGCAATTAAAGGTTGTCCTTCAGGGACATTAATTTTGACAGGAGCGTTTACAACTGGAATATGAGATTTTGTTACTCTTTTGTGGTCAGTAAATGCGTCTGGCAGTTGATTTGCAATACCTTGCAAATGAATTATCCTTTGAATTTCTAATTCACTTTCTTTTGTTCGAGGATCTAAACTTTTCAATGATAATTCATTCCATGAAATCTCTTTTTCCAACTGTTTATTATCTCCCCCTAATGTTGGGAATAGTGATTCATTAAAATGACAATCTGCAAACCTGGCACTAAACAAATCTCCAGTCGTCGCTTCAATATACTTGATTATAGATGGAGATTCATACCCAACACATATTTCCGTCCTCCTTTGAGGTCCCATTTTTGTGCGTTGTGGTGGATTAATTGGGACATATACCGCACATCCGAAAATTTGTAAATGGGAAATATTTGGTTCCTAACCATGAACCAATTGTAAGGGAGAATTATCATTATAACTGGTTGGCCGGATGCGTATAAGTTGTGCTGCATGTAAAACAGCATGTCCCCAGGCCCAAACGGAGAGATTAGATTTCATAATCATAACTCTCACAATTCAATGTATTCGTATTTGAAAAATCTTCTGGTTTTTCAATGGACTGCCACATGAATTCTTAATTATTTTCGCATCAGTAATGAATCGGGATGGTCTAACCGGTCATGCCAAACCTTAACCATCTTTGTAAACTTATAGTTTACAATATCAGTAAATTTCGGGTTTACTGTGATATGATTCAACCATTCTTATATATGTATAATTCAATCCAGATCACAAAGTGGAGTAAACTTTGCAACACACAACTTTTGATTGTCATACTTAAGGTAACGCGTATACCTTGTTCATTCGTACTCTTATATCTGAACTAATTTATCGGGACTTTAGAGAAAATGGTGTATTTTTGAATTCTGAATTTTGTGCCCTCAGACATCATAGAATTAGCTCTTCAGGAGCTTATAAAATTTAACTCTTATAATTTCACACAACCATATAAATTTATATAATATTGGTATGTGCTTCATCATATCTCAAATGTGAGAATAAGTATTATAGAGTGTGTGTGGTAATAATGTCTTCAAGACATTTGTCCCAACTTGATGTAACCCACAAGAACATCAAAACCACACCCACAAGAACCTTTCAAAACATAAAGTATTCATATTTTCCAAGCGATCCTAATACATTAGGATCAGTTTTCAATCATAGTCATTCTTTACAGATCGAACAGATAAATCCACACATTTCGACCTGGATAGTTATCAGTTCAGTGATCTTTTTACTCTTGCACTTCATCGAAGACCTAGAATTGAATTAGCTAATCATTGCTTCTGTAAAAGAATATGCTTGGAGTCCTTAAAGCTTTGCATGAGACATATATATAGCAAATAAACTTCTGTGAGTGATTAGTACTTACACAAAATGCTAGGTAATATACTTTTACCACATATATTATTACAGAAGAAATTCAAAATACATTATGCAGTATTGTTCAAGCATATGAAGTTCCTCTAATTGTTCATTTGTACAATAATTGTTTAAAGTGAAAAGAAAAATAACTAAGATTAGCATTAGTCAGCCAGTGGTTATCTTACCCATTGATTCAAAAGCAGCAAGACAACCATATAAAATATTGCAACCAAATAAAATGAATAAGAAAATTGCAACCATAAAAGCATTAAATTGCAGCCAAATAAGATGAATAAGAAAAGCAACCAGAATTTATAATCTAGTTCATGTCAATACTAAATCTATTACAGCTCAAAAGACAAATATTTCACAAATGGATATTACAGTGGCAAGGTAAATTCATGTAGGTTCTACAAGATTGCAGTAAATTAACAGTGGAAATCTCCTTTGCTTGTCAAATTATTATTTATCTACACAAGAGTTAAATGGTACTGTGCATGGTCTACACGAGTCATCAATTTTCTTCTACGTACTTCACAAGGTTGAATAATATATGAAGTTCTCATAAGAATATTATCAAACTACTCATGTCCTAGTTAAGTGAAAGTAAAAAGGCAGTTATAGAGTGTGTGTGTGGTTTGATACGAATTCTATAAAAAAAGAAGAAGCAGTTTTAAGTGAAGTGAATGGACAAACATATCTAAACAGGGTAAGCAGTAATCTGAACAAATCTTGAAACAAAATTTTAAAAAGAAATAACCTTGGATTAGATGATAAAGAGAAATTTTTAGCTTCTTAGTTTAGCCTGGCATAAGACCCTGCCTTAATCGTACCAAGTACTAAATCTATATCGCATCACATTCACTTCGGGGAATGTAGCATGTCCAAAATATAAGACGAAATCGTTATTTTTCCATACATTTATAGTTAGCCACAGTTATACATATTTAGATCTACAGGATCGTCATCAATTCATACTCATTGTATTGTTATTATACAAACAATATTTTCTTCATTTCGAGAGATCTTCGGGATCTTTAACTTTGATATGTCAAATTCTCACATAATTCCTTTTGCTAGATGAACAATATTTTATTTAAATTTCAAGAGATCTTCAGGATCATTGATTTTGATACAATCATCTTTCACTCCTTCAGGGAGATTGTGACAAAAGAAAATTATAGCTTTCGTTATATCTTTCGTATGATCTCATTTAGATGATTCTTTGAATCCATCAATTGTCTCTTTGAGACTTTCGGTATTCAAATGAATTTCAACATCCAAAACTCATGACAAGTAATTCTTGTTGGTTATTATCAAGAGCTTTGAAAAATAAGAACATAATAAAATTATATGCATAATTAGAAATAAAAAGACAAGATCAAAATATAACATTTCTGATACACAAGATCCATAAAAAATGGCGAGTGTAGAGCATACTAAGTTATATTGATCTTAAGGAAATGATCAAAAGTAAAAAAAAAATAATAAGATGAACTCGAGATTTAACATACTTACATATATATAAAAAAGACGAGATCAAAATGTAACTTTTCTGATACACAAGATCCACAAAAAAAAATGGCGAGTGTAGAGCATACTAAGTTATATTGATCTTAAGGAAATGATCAAAAATAAAAAATAATAAGATGAACTCGAGATTAACATACTTACATATATAAAAAAAGATGAGATCAAAATGTCACTTTTCTGATACACAAGATCCATAAAAAAATGGCGAGTGTAGAGCATACTAAGTTATATTGATCTTAAGGAAATGATCAAAAGTAAAAAATAATAAGATGAACTCGAGATTAACATACTTACATATATAAGGCCAAACATTTTTCCTTTTCTTCAGATGAACTTGAGAGTCGAAAGGTAGAGATTCGTGCTGATAACGTGTTATAAAATTATATAAACAATCAACAAAGGAAATAGAGATAAGAGGGAAGAAGATTATTCTCATTCATAATATTTTCATCTCACTTACAAATGATTCACTCAATGGCCTATTTATAGGCTTACAAAGAATATAAAGAGACAATTACATAATTATTACATATGAATAAATATGAATGAATGCAATGTGGTGGTGGAGAATGTGGAAAGAGTGGGGGGAAGTTCAATAGACAATTCACACTTAATTTATTTATAACAATGAGAACTGATGTTTGGATTTTTTTTTTAGTGATTTTTTTGATAAATTAGTTAAAATAAACCAGATTTTTTAAATTAGGATTCCAAATGAATTGGAATAATTCATCTCAATCCCCTCATATCCTATGGTTATAATTAATGTAGGCCCCATTTCGAGAGTTTGGGCCACCGTAAAATCAAGCCGGCCCTGCATCTATATAATAAAACACAAAGAAAGCTATCAAGTGGCTATTCTTCAATCCCCCAAAATCAAAGGTCTAGATCTAACCCTACAAAACATATTTTTTCCTCCCAAAAATTTTCCTCCCAAAACTCAAATTCAAATCCCCACCCAAAACAACTCCTATATTTACTTAATTATTTTTTCCCTCTCTCTCACCCTCCCTCTTCTATTCAACAAATTAAGAAAATAAAAATTTTAAAATTTTTAAGAAATTAAAAAACTTTATAATTAATTCAAAAAATCAAAAAAAAAACATATAATATATTTTTTGCTGGACCCCAAACGTTTCTCATATAATATGCTTGCTACTTCAAGTAATTTGCTGAACCTCCAAAACTATTTTATATGATCAAACAATGTGCACCATTTCGAAGACGTGCCGTAGGCATGTGTCAACGGGCAAACCTAGTACAAAAATAAAGTAGTAGAACTAGAGACTACTGGATCAACAAAAAATGATATGTTTGTTATATATATGGAAACCCAAATCCTAATCTTAATCCTATTAATTAAAGATGACTAGATGAGGAACAAAGAACAACGACCAAACCTTGAGCTACACAAAAGAGAAATCAAATATATAAATAATTAAATAAATGAATAGTAAATTAGAGAGAGACTTAGGGATCCGATCCAAGATCCATCTCATCATCATCATCATCGTCTCTTAGTTAGTGTGTGTCGTTGAGGTGCGTATGTTATTGAGGGATCGCATTCGCTTGGGATCGACGAAACCTTTGAAATCGAAATCGAAATCGATCGATTTCTTAATCAAGAAAGGGAGTGCTTGCGAGCTTCTCCCGTCTCGTCTCCGCCCTCTCCTTGAGTACCATGAGCGGATGCCCTAGCTCCGACTCGGATCTCCGTTGCAGATCCACCACCGCCGTCGCTGCCGCTCTCTGCTCTTTTGCTTCTTCTTCTTCTCCTTCTTCCACTTCAAATGGATCCTACTTCTCGACCTGCTGTAGTCATCGACAATGGAACCGGGTTAGTATTTCAATTCTTGATTCTCGATTCTTGAATTTTGATTTCTTGGTTAGATCGTTTTTTTTTTAGTTTTTTTTTATTGTTGTTCAGATCTGTTATGGAAACAAAAACTAGCTCAATTGACCTGCATAGTTACAGTTTCTGCTTTTAAAATTTTATTCATAAATTTTGTTGCGTGAAGTGAACTTTTAGGGCGGAAAAGGATTTTTAAGTAGCAAATTTCATATTAGCAAGCTTACTTTTGTAGACGAGGTATTTTCACATACGTGATATTTCCTTGTTAGAATTGAACAACTTGTCATTATTTCTAAGGCACGACATTGATCGAGGTATGAACATATAAATTGTTTACCATGTTAAGGGAGGTTCAAGTCTTAGAGGAGATTGTCCCTTTGATGAGCACATAGTTAACCACTAGAGAATCTAATTAAGCGAAGCAATACTGGAAGATTTTATTCCTTTTATTTTTTCTTTTGGAAATTTGGCCGTAGCCGCCCACACTGGGGAGAGAGGAATTTTCCAGCATCCCAACTTAATTCCGTCCAAGGCCGAAATCGAAGCTGTGACCTCTCACTTAAAGAGCGAGAAGTCTTTTCACTTTCACTACAATTGCCAGGCAGATTTTTATTACTCCCTCCATTTCAAAATATAAGTCATTCTAGGTTTCTACACGACTATTAAGAAACAACCTAGGATTGAGTAACAATACTTCATATTCTTGATTTTTGAAGCTCATCAATGAGCAATCAATTGTACAATGTTCTATTTGCCCTCCTTTATAATTTTTTATTACTTCTCTTACAAAAAAGGACAAAGGTAAAATTGGAAATTTCATAGAAAATTAATTCATGGACATTTAAGAATGACAAGACATTTCTTCGGAAATCTAAAGTGACTTATATTATGAAACCAAAAAGAAAGGCTAGAATGACTTATATTTTGAAACGGAGGGAGTACTTGTTTTGAAGTGGTTTTAAATAGTGATGCAGTATTTGAGAAAATTAGTGAAATTTGGAATTTTCACTAATGGGGAGAGAGGGATAATGATAAGAGAGAGATAATGAATGAACCCAAATAGTGAATGTAGTATTTGAGAAGAGTAATATTTAGGTACTCTAGAAGTGACCAATGCAGAGAATGTTGGTGAAATTTAGGGAAAAAAGATAATGAGAGCTTGTTGGTAAGCTTAGGAATTTCATAGCATCACTTCAAGGACAAATTCAGATTTTAAATTGTTAGACCTTTTGGTGTTACCTTACATAAATAAAAATACGTAGACAAGATAGGAATGCCATTTTAGGAGCCGTTCTTACTTTTTGGGTTGAATAACTTATGAGAAAGTAACGATATCATCATTGGGTGGAACTCTTTCCTTTGGTTCTTCGTCCTATATTGTGATTTTAAAATGTGTATGTTTCACTTTTCTTATTGAAAATTCCCCTTCATGTAGATTTCTATAGTCTACGACAAAATTTGAGGGAAATTTCATGTTTGGTTGAAGCAAAAGCTATGTGGCTAATGTGCTTGTTTGTGTACCCCACCAATTAGCCAAGTTATACAAAAAAAAAGCTTCTCTTTAGTGTATGCATTAATTGGCAAGATAACGTTTATCACTCATCATTAAGGTAAAGTTAGCCGTAGAGATCATTCAATCTTTGTTTGGGGCCTTCAGAATTTAGAGGTGCAGGTGCTTTGGCAAGGAGATTCCTATCAATTGAAAATGTTGTTGTTTGCACATAGCTACTATAGAGTTCATAGAGTTCAATCTATATATATTGTAGACACTTCTTGAGTTAGGTGTGCTTTGATGGATCCTACACGATGGCTCCCTCTCTCGCATATGAGACACATTAATTAGGAGACCCTTTTCAAGGTAAAGGGACACATTAATTAGGAGACCTTTTTCAAGATCTATTACCTGATGATCCATTTTGTTAATAATTGATATTATATGTTCTTTTATTTGTTGTAGTTGATTGGGATACTATGTTTTTGTTAGCTTTTTGTGTAAATTTTTAACCTGCTTATCAATAAGGGTTGTATAAGGAATAGGAGATAAGTTTCTATTGAAATATTAAATGTTAGTAATGTGAAAGTCTTTGCCACTAAGCTAAAACTTCGAAGTAGTAGAAGGGTTGAGGAAAATTACACTTATATTCTAACACGCCCCCTCAGGTCGATAGCCCATTTTTTTTATGGGCCAAAGAAACGAGATAAATGCCCAATAAATTGTGGGCTGAAACCTGGACAATACGCAGCAGTATTTTATTTAAAATCCACATTTAAATTGCGTAACCGGTGGGATTCGAACCTGGTTGCTTTGATACCATGTGAAAGTTCCTGTCACTAATCTAAAACTTCGAAGTTGTAGAAGGATTGAGGGAAATTGCACTTATATTCTAACAGTTTATTACAAAATTTATTTTCTTCGCCTTAATTTCTTCCTTCATTTGTATAATACTCTCTTCTTTCCTCCTAGTTCTGTTCTTATAGAATCCTCTTTTTTTCTTTCTTTTAATGTCATCGTATTATGATATTATAGGCTCAACTGGCATTTTTCACTCTAATGTTCTTCATATCTTCATTTCCTTAAGAAGTATGACTAGTATGCGTCTATTGTTCACAATCATGCTGTTGGAGAGCAAATTCACGTCTTTTCAGTAGTGTTGCCATAACTTATCGTAATTGTTCATGAACCTAGCTTTTTTTGGATCTAGAAAAGTTTATATTGTTAGTTTTGGTGTTCCCTTTGAGAAGGTTAGCGGAGATTACTAATGTTGTATGGTTTAAAATCTCGAGGTATGCAAAGCCCATTCTAGAAGTAACTTTTGGGCTCCCCCCCCCCGTTCTTTTGTTATGGAAATGTCAGGTTAGATAATCTTAGGATTAAAATAAAAGTGATATATATTTAACAATCCATAGTTAATTCTTTCAAAAGTATCTACTCTTTTCAATATTGTTTTTTAATCTTGGAAGCATGTAAAAAGGCTAGATTAGTTTCTGATATGCAGTATTTCATATTTGAAAGAATGTCTAAGTTATTTGGTTGTGTTCCTCTCTCTCTTCCCCTTGGTCTCTAGCATCTGAGAAATTGAACACTTGTTGAGATAGGTTGAATATGACCTGAAACTAAGAGAAGTCATCTTGCAAGAGTCCTCCTCAACTTGTTGAGAACATTCACAGCAAATCATATCCAAAGATGTTGGTGATGCACTTCATATCTACTCCTATAACAACGTTGATCTGTTCGGTTTGATCCTTGTTAGGATTAAGCATTAACAGGTTAGTTATTTTGTAGAGTATTGCCTGTCAACAATCTCACTAGTTCACTAATCAACTTGACACGGACAGCAAGAATGTTGTGGAATTCCTTTACTTCGCAATGACAAGATAATTGTAGGCAAACGCCATATTAGGAAAGTAAGTTTAGAATTCCTCGACCTCACAATGTTAAGAGAACCATTTATGAATTTGGATGTGTGGGACTATTATGCATTGTTAATTCTGGAGTGAGTAGTATAAAACATGAAAGTAATGTGATTTTCTTCATAGTCATCCTAACGAACTTATTTATATTTGAGGTGTAATGTCAATGGATGGTTGATTTTGAACTTATAACTTTTGAAGGGGCTGTATTGCAAAGTTCATTTGTTTGATCTTACAGGTAATTTTCTTTATGGCATTATGTTGACTTCACTGGTATATTATGTTTCATGCAATCCAAATTAACATTAGTACTAAGCAATAATTATCATATAAATTATGACAAAGAAGTATGGGTTATCACAAATAGGAAAATTTATATACTTTTTATTTACTTTATCTTAAAACTTTCATTGATCTAAATTATAAAATTCTGTTGGCATTAAAGGGCCTTAATAATCAAGTATCGCATTCCATGTTTACTCAGTAGTGTAAGTACTGATTCATTTAGTTTTTTATAAAAAAAATTTCTTTTTTTTCTTTTTCTTTTTCAACTTCTTTTGATCTCGAACACTTCATTTATTTGGCTGCAGTAGCTCTCCTTAGTATTCTGGAAGGATATATTATATTGTTTGTTTTCATTTGATCTGGATAATATATATTTCTTCTTTCTTTTGTCTTTTTGCAATGTAGATACACCAAAATGGGATTTGCTGGCAATGTTGAGCCTTGCTTCATCGTCCCGACCGTTGTTGCTGTCAACGAAACTTTTCTCAATCAATCAAGGAGTTCTAATAAGGGAATATCACAATATAGTGCCGGTGTAATGGCTGATCTTGATTTCTTTGTTGGTGATGAGGCTTTATCACGGTCTCGCATAAGCAGTATGTACAACCTTAGCTACCCTATTCAGCATGGCCAGGTAAGTAGCATGGCTTGTAATGGAACAACCAAGTTTCATCACTTTTTTAGTAAAAGAATATCATCAAATAAATCAATAATCTATTAAGTTGATGATGATGTTGAGTTACTTAGCGCACTCTATGTTTCCACACTTCTATCCACACATAGGTTTAGAGTCAACAAACTATATCTTAAAAACCTTTTCAGCCCAACTTTTTTTGGTTGGTTGTTGAACAAAATTTGGCGAACAATTGCTCAAATTATTGTAAAGTTTGAATGAAATAGTAAGATATGAAGTTAACTACATTTTTTCAGGTAGAGAATTGGGATACTATGGAGAGATTCTGGCAGCAGTGCATTTTCAATCATCTTCGTTGTGACCCTGAAGACCATTATTTTCTTCTAACTGAGAGCCCTCTTACTGCTCCTGAAAATCGTGAATATACTGGAGAAATCATGTTCGAGACATTTAATGTCCCTGGGTTGTATATAGCAGTCCAACCGGTCCTTGCCCTTGCCGCTGGATACACTACTTCGAAGGTTTGTTTAAAAAGTTCAGTTAGATTTTCCCCTGGAACTTGTTATCTACCGAACTGTCTTTATTCAGCTACTTAGGACGGTCACATTCTTTAGGATTTGTGCATGAACCATGAGTAAATAAGGGAAACCAAAGTGGTGCTTATTCTTACATCTTTTCTAGGACTATTCCTGCTAATTTATGTTTACTTTCCACAATCTCATAGAAGGTAACAACTCGAATAACTAGAATTATTATTTTACTTTAGTAAATTATGCCTACGTACCTTTGAACTTTTTCAGTATATCAGTTAATGTAACTTCCTTGTATAGTTTATTGTTGCATATTTTGTAGTTTTGTGGAAAACTTACATATTTTGTCATGGATGATTTTAAAAACAGTTTTAGGTCTTCAGTTAGGCATTCCATCTTGTTTGCTGAGAATGCATGGTATATTTTATTGATTTTGTTATGATTATATTTTACGTATATATTCTCCTTTATTTTCTTATATGTCTTTCTTTTCTTTTGATATTTCCTGCCTTGGCTGTTCATGGTCCTAGATACACGCCACAAACATCAATAAAACGTTGAGTCATTCGCTAAATCACTACATGTACATATGATGCTTACGCACACAGATTAGATATTATACTGTGTGTTTAATTCAGTTCATGGTTTAAAATATCCACCAACAACACGACACATCACCTTTATTAGAGTAGTCACCTAATTAACAGACCGATACATGAACCCCAATATTGAGTTTTCAAACCTTACAATATAACTGAACGTTAATGGTGTCTTTTCCTCTCTCCCTGCCCTCCTCTCTCTTCCCCGGCTTTATCTTCATTGAAAATAAATGCTTGATCATGAATCTCCAGATTCAAGTATTCATGTTTCCTTAACTAAGGAGCAAAAGGAAATAGGAACGAAAACTTTAACTAGAATGTGATCTATCATAGTATTCTCATCACCAACAATTGGATCACACACTAGCAAATAAGAAAATCGGAGAACAGGTGATTTTAATGATAGCATCTATGAGAAATAAAATGACTCTTTGTTTACTCACATGTGACCTTTCATAAGGCTTCTCTTATCAAACAACAAACACATGCTACACATCCATTCTCTTAATGTTAGAAATTGGGTACAAGATACTTGTCCTGAGCAGATATGGACTGCTCTAAAGGAGCCACTGGGTGCTAGAACACACCCTTCATGATTATACCCAACTATTTTTACTTGGAACCTCAATAAAAAAATAGAATATCATACCATGTTATTCGTTTTCCGCTCTTTCCCTTAGTTTATCACAAGAAATCACAGAGGCATTGGGTAAAACTTGAACAACCTTTGTACATGTACCAAATCCTTACGACCTGAACCTAAATATGATAAGACGGTGCACCATTTTGAGCGGGTTAGGGTGTTCTGTTGTTCTTCCTAATGCATTCACCAGAAAGTCATTTCTTTGTTGTTTAATTTGATAGATTAAGACTAATGTACTAGAGAAATCTTGATGGCATGAACAAACTTTTTTACTTATTCAAACAAATATTTAAAACTTAACCCTACCTGCTAGTAAATAGCAACACTGTATAACCTGATCAATATTCATATTGGATTACCTCTAGTTTATGTGGACACAGTCGACTTCAGTTTGAGTAAAAAGTGGTTCCTTCAACCTAGGAAATTATATTGTTTTAACCTTTAACCTAAGAAGTGGCTCCTTTAGCATTATCGTGACAGTACCTTAATCAAATCCGTGGCCTATTTAAGGTCAACTAAGTATGGTACCACGAACGACCATCTCTTGCTGTCCTCTTGCAACTGTACTAAGTATTTGTTGAGCAACAATGTCGCAAGCAGCCAGAAAATAATAATTTATCTTTCAAATAGTACTGAAAATTTAACTTTCAATATGATAATAGGAAACAGACTATTATCTTTAAATTGCATCAAAGTAGAGGTTGCACCATTTATACATTAAATGAAAATAAAAGAAATTAAATAAGATTGTAGTCTTCCTAAACCAGAAAGTTTACAAATACGAGTTTCACTATGATCTAGTGATAAACATCTTTGCTAGTGAGCAAGATGCCGGGTTTGCGAGCCTCCTTATACAAATTTCTCATTATAGGATGAGAGTGTGTGTGGTGTTGTAACATCCTGTAATTTCAAAAGAACTATAATATAGTACATATATGTATATAATAAAAGAGGTAATGGCATTGTGGTAATTAAGTGGTAGGGGGGGCACACATTTGAGAACAGCAAAAATGTGTTGTTGTTGAACGCTGATGATGTCAGCAAGGGGGGTCCCACCCGGTTTGAGTTGAAGGCAATGCCTGTTGCCTCGATGACGTGGACAGGGGCCCATGGGGTTTGTTGTACACGGAAAAGAGGAGAGAGTGATTTGAATAGTCCCACATCGGGAAATACAATAAAATATATAACTATAAATAATATAGCCTATGATCAAGAGTCACCAATCCCGTTAACCACCTTTTGAGAGGCAGCCTGTGGTGGGCAATTGTACTATACTATAAATAAATTGTCCGAGTCTGGGGCAGTGACGTTACAGGTATGGTGTGTATGGCTAGTCTTATCACAAAAAAGAAATTCATGAAAGGACTTAATTACTATCATGAGGAAGAGGGGGCAAATAGGATTTTTTTTTTCGTTGCTTAATTGGATCAAATGTTAATTGCAGAAGAGAGGAGGAAAGTAAGACATAAAAGGATCAGAGGTCTTACATTTTTAAGTATTAAATGGAGTAAATATTGTTCACACTTCCAAAAAGAGTCCACAGATAATGAAGGATCAAAAGTTCAAATATCTACAAGTTTTCATCAATCTGTTACAAGTTTTCCATTGAGTTAGTTGCAGCGAGAATAAAAAGAATGATTTAAGGGGGCCAAAGATTAAACACATTTACAAAATAAAACCTATACACATATACTACCTATGATATTTAAAAAGAACAAGGGGGCTAATTGACCCCATCCACTCCAGGTGGCTCTGCCCCTGGTTGCAAGGCTGTTGCGTTCGGTCATGTGGAGCCATTTGACTGGATGTTGTAACTAGGAAGTGGATGTTGTAACTAGGCCAGACCAAGATAATGACCATCGCCATTACAGATCATCTAAGAAAATTATTTGGCACTATGTCTGTGGCTGTAGGCACTCACAAAACCTTGTGACTGCCGCGTGAGTGAGAATTCTCCTTGCAAAGATAACACTGAAACATTAAAATTAGTTATCACCTACTTCTCTAAATATATGACATGTAATAAGAGAGAAAAAATGATTTGGTAGAAGGCTAGTTGGCAAGTTGAGAATGTTATTGGTCAGACACTTTAAATCCTACAACCAAGCAACAATCCTCCAAATTTTCTGTAGACAAAGAAGCAATTTAGATGATGAAGATGATTTGACTTCTTAGAACTGAATTTCTATCTGGTGCAAATTGCAATATGCTAAGGAGCCAACTTGAAAAATGTTCCCTTCCTGATGACAAATAAAATTTGTTTCTATCTTGATATATGCATTTCAATTTCCCATTCTTTTTTTTAATTTCTCTTTCTGGAGCTGTCATTAATTAGTTTTATGCAATATAGTTATTTTTTATGAGGTTGACCCGTCATTTCTTCTTTTTTCAGTGTGAAATGACAGGGGTTGTAGTTGATGTAGGCGATGGGGCGACACACATTGTGCCAGTGGCAGATGGTTATGTGATTGGGAGTAGTATTAAATCTATTCCCATTTCAGGCAAGGATGTCACTCAGTTTGTGCAGCAGCTTCTGAAGGTACACAATTCTTCTATTCACCCCGAAGAAGATAGCTGAAATTTGATTGATTTGATATTGTGAACCGCTGATTTTGTTACACGACTATTATTCCTGTTGCATGTTTCCTGTTCATCTGATCTTCTGGTGATCAATTCTATTTAGTGAATATCATTATACATTGAATGTGTCTTTTTGCGCTATTCAGGAAGTACCATAACAAAAACATCTGATCATTCTTTAATTATTATTACTCTTACACACCCCATTTATCTTCAAAGCCGCATATAATTTATTTTTTTGGGAGTCATTTGCTAATTGCAATTTGTGCTAGTTTTTGCACCCATTATAGAAATTGATTCGTTGTTGAGATTCAGTCGTCTTAATGGAACATTTACAATGTTTGAATCTCAATAAGCAAACCCTATCCTCAGCCAGGGATGAGATTTAACTGGTTCGTCTGATCTGGCAACGAGCTATGAGGCAGTGCTGTATTTAGGCTTAATTTTGTTCCAAACTATTATTAACTGCAAAGATTAATAGTCAGGTTGATGTCATTCTTTCTTTTGTTGACAATTGGAAGAAGCAAACAATATCATCTCATCTATATAGCCTTATACCAGCAGTTGTGGTCAACTATGAAATATCAGGCTCCAAATAGCATTTGACAAGAGTTGTACATCAGTTGTCCACTTGCTATTGAACACCTAAAAAAGTAAGAATGCGTCCAGCAATTCTGTGAATAATTTTTTTTTCCCCTGAGGTTTTGCATAATCACTTTTTCCAAGCAAAAGCCATCTTAAAGCATGGTAAAAGGGGGGAGAGTCCAAATTTTACTTTTTTGCTCGCTCCAAAAACAATTCCATACTGAGCTTATATTGGATACCGGATTTCTAGTCAAAGAAAATATTAGTAAAATAGATGATTTCTGTACTTAATAAGCAACTGGCAGGTCGGAAATAAATCAACCTTACTATAATATAATAAAACGACAGAATAGGAGAGCAAGAGAATCAACCAAATAAGAAAACTTGCAAATTATTATACTAATTATCTAGTATCCCGACTATCATTTGGAATCGTTCAAATGGTTTGTTTCTCCATATGGCTCTATTGTGAATGGTTTGGTTTCTCTGTGTTGAGGCAATTGCAAGTCCTTACCTCCAACCATGTGCTCTCAAATTGTGAATTCTCTCCAGTAGTAACCTAGGATATGTTCAGTTGTCTAATGCCTTAAACAACCTAAATTTATTTTTCCTCATTTTATTCTTTACTGAGGTCATCTGTGTTCTCTCCCAGTTATGGTCATTTCTTATTTTATTCTTAGCGTATTATTGCTCTGACATGTCAGTCTTCGAAATTAGCCAGATCCTCATCTGTTTGTCATAAGCAGACCCTGAACTAAATGTCCTGGCTTGACAAATAATGGTTGTTATTGGGCAAGGAAAATATTCAGACCAAAACTCGAGTTTACATATGTTTGGTCAAAAACTGGCCTCATCCGTGCCCTAATGAAGGTAGAAAATTCCACAGTATTGTGTATTGCTGTTTGGCTTTATTTGTGCCTTAAGTGTTGAATGCAATTTGCCAAACAATCTTATGTCTCGCACCATTCTCTAGATCTAAGTCTAGGATAGTTAATTAGACACAAGATTGACATGTATGATGGAAAAGGTTTGTCCTATTTGCCATATTTATAGAAAATTCCCTCATCTGTAGTTTCTTTGAGTTGGAATTTGTTATCAACGTTAGAAGGTTAGAGTCAGGTCAAAAACCAGTGGTAAGGATTTCCTCAGTTCTTCACAAAGCCTTGACCTCAACAATGAACTCCAATTTGGTGATGATGTAGAAAGTGGACTCAATAAGAAGCCACACAAGAATAAGTCAAATTCATTGTTTTTTTAATGAATTTATCGCTTTTAGTTACTTGAGAAGAGCTTTGTTGTTACTGTCGTACTTTTATATTTTTTCGCTTGCATGAATGAAATCCATTCTATATTTTTGATTTTTTTTATATTTAAAATTTCATGTGCATGGACAAACATGCCTTACTGGTATATCTGTTGTTCATAATTACCTTATATTTGACACTTTATATAGGAAAGAGGAGAGCATATACCTCCTGAAGACTCGTTTGAAGTAGCGCGGAGGGTGAAAGAAACGTATTGTTACACTTGTTCAGATATTGTCAAGGTAATCTGCTTAAATGTACTATTGTTTCATAGTTTTGTTACTATTCAGAGCCATAATGTCCTTTGGTTTCGGTTGAATAAGTCAGAATTTATGCCAGATTATTGCATATTGCATATGCTAATTACTTTGACTGGGCTTTTATTATTCTTCGTATTCTAAAGAAATCAGGATTATTCAATGCTTCACATAAAGAAGAAACAACCTAGCACTTTAATATCTCAAACATTTTGTCTGATTTGCTTTGTATACATTGAAAGTTTGAATAATCATCTTATTATGAATTTCTTTTTGGAGCATATATCATATACTCATGTGTATGACCTCATTGTTTTAGCAGCTATTCTACAATGTATATTGTAATAGTAGGACAAGATCTCCCCATGTGATGAACTGATGACATATCTTAAAAGTTATCAGGGAAGTGGAATATTTGTTTTAGAATTCCCTAGTATCAATAGTTGATGAAATGTTTGTTATATAGCTCTCCCAGCAATTCAATGTTTGTTTTATTGCTCTCCCGCCAATGTCTGATTTTTCTATCTACAAAAGTGGTACAGTCCAAGAAGAATTGCTTATGTCAAGACATATATGCAGTGGTTTTGTTTTAGTAAGATTTATGTTATACATCTAAACGTTAGTACTTCGTCCTAAAATCTTGGTGTCAGCAACTTCACTTTCTTGAAGATAGTAAATATATCCTGAGATCTTTTTTCTACTTCTACTTCCATAAACTCTTGCATATGTATTTCTATTGGCCTTCTTTTTATTAAATTTATATTGTGTTCTATACTGACTGGAATTAGCATCATAGCGAATTAATTGAAAGATCTACCTACCAATAGGAATCTGTTGTAGCTGATACCACAAATTTAGAGGTGCTGGAAAAAACTTGCACATATTTTTTGGTTCAGAAAGTCAGAAACGAGTAGTCTACCCTACCCATAGTCATTTCCCTTAATTGCAAACCTGAGAAGCACCTCTTGAGTTCCTTATATCAATCTATATACTGCACCAGAATTCGCTGTTGATTTGGCTGAGTAGCCCTAAAATCAGAGCCATTTACATTGCCCTGCATTTTCGCAGCATCTAACGGCTATAGAGAAACTCCTTTCTTCTTAGTATGGAGATCTAGATGAGTCAATCCCCTGCAAGCAGCTCTCCTCACGTTTGAACTTATCCACCAATCCCTGTTCTAGAGCATGCTTGCTTCTTATCCAATTATCAAAGCCTCAACCTAAAAACTTGATTTGTCTACTGTATTGTCAGTTTCAGCCAGCAGTAACTTGCCATCGCCCATCGGAATACAACACCGCCAGAAGCATCGCAATTGTCCCTATTAAAGGCCCCACTTAAGTTGATTATAATCTCTCTGTTCTCTAGAAAATTCCACTCAGATGGTTGAGTATGATATATAACACTAGAGAAATCTCCTTGTCGTGAACATGAACCACATCCAATCTACTAGGCCAACTATCGACTCCATCCCTTGGTTAAAGATGCAGTCATTCCTCATCTTCCAAAGTGATGAGGCTGCATAGGTTGCTAACATTAGCAAACGCTTTAGTGCAGCCATACCCATACCCCTTGAATTTGCCCTGTACAAAAGTAACCAAAAGTCCACAGCTTGCAACTTATAATTGGCCTCAGCGAAGAAAGAATGCATCCCCACAATAGCAGAGAATTAGGCCCTTCAACCGATAATAACTTGACTGCAAATTCTTAGTAACTTGGGTTTCTATTGTCACTTGCCTCTCTGGAATGCTATAAGGACTTAATTGGAAGTTTTTGTGCCAAACCTTCCAAAACTACACTTGCGGTCGAGGGGTGTATTTCATTTCCCAGAGCCATCTCTAGTTGTTGGATTTCCCGGTCTCGCACGATTATAAATGTCATCTTTGGCTTCCTTGGTAGTTATTTCACCAGCGAGCACCCCCTCTAAGTAAGAAGTCAGCTGACTCCATGGTTGATATAGAGATCTTACATATGTATTTTATCCATTCTTCAATGAACATGAAGCCATCATTCATCCGAAGTGTGTGGCTAATGGTGAGAAGCTGTGATACCCATCATGCCGGGAAGTAGTGGTGAGAACTTATTTTGTAGTCCTGCTTTGCACAGTTTGACTATAATTGTTCTTGGGCTAAACGTGTATTTAATTGCTATGCTGTTCATGTAATGAAGTTTAGCGGACATGCAATGAGACTGACAAGTATATTTCTTGTGATTTCAGGAGTATAATAAGCATGACAAGGAGCCTGCCAAGTACGTCAAACAATGGAGTGGTATTAAACCAAAGACGGGAGCACCATATTCATGCGATATTGGATATGAGCGCTTTCTTGGTCCTGAGGTTGGCTTCTCAGGCCATTTGATTTAGTTTCATGAAATAGGCAGTGAAACTTTCCTATGTAACCAGATTGATAATGTTTTCTTCCAGAGTTATGCAGACTTTAGCTCAAACTGGATTACCCCCCATCCAACCCCACACACACGGAGAACACACTTGCTAAGGATCTTAATTCTATGAAACTATTGGGAAATTATTTGTTTGTGTGAACCTGCAAGGACAAAAAACCCTGGTTTTCAACTTGAAATAATTTCTAAACCCTAATAGCACTTTCCTATTGAATGTCTTGATCCATTATTTATACGATAGTTGATATTGATTCCTTTCTTCTCCGTCTTCTACAGCCTACTATGTATCGAACATTCAAATTTCCTTTTTGCAGATCTTCTTTCATCCTGAGATTTATAGCGATGAATTTACCACTCCTCTGCCCAACGTTATTGACTCATGCATTCAATCAGCTCCAATTGACACAAGGAGATCCCTATATAAGGTAAATGAACAAAGATATAGTGCAGCAGTACATCACCATATAATGTGTCTTTTCCCCCTTTTTGATTCTGATATTTGTCTCAGAATATTGTGCTATCTGGGGGATCAACCATGTTCAAGGACTTCCACAGAAGATTACAACGGGATTTGAAGAAGATAGTGGATGCACGCAGTGTTGCATCTGAAACCCTCCTTGGTGATGTAAAAGTAAGTTTAAGAAGATTCTTCATATATAGTAATGGTCTATACTGAACTATTATCTTTCCTGTTCCAGTCTCAACCCATTGAAGTCAATGTCGTGAGCCACCCCATCCAGAAATTTGCTGTTTGGTTTGGAGGTTCTGTACTTGCATCTACGCCGGAATTTTATGGGGTATGTTCCGCAACATTCTAAGTCTCTTTTTTCTGTTGATCTTTGGATACTCTAGAGAAGCAAAGAAGAAAAGGTTGGGGATCAGATTTATATCCCTTAAACCAACGCTACCTGGCATTGAAAGTATTCTTTGAATGAGATCTGTAGAATGTTGGTTTCACATGAAATAGACATTAAACTTGAGAGTACTAAAATTTTAATGTATTCTAAACCTGCATCAGTGAAAGTAAAACTATAAGCGATAAAATATCTCTTTTGATATTGCAGAAGTATAGGCGTGCACCACATTATCTGTTTTGCTCCTATTTTACTAATGGGGGAAGGACAATATAGCATCCAAAGTTTACTTTAATTCCCAAATAGCACCCAAAGTTTTTATAATACCAAAATAGCACCCGAAGTTTTTAAAATCTGTTAATTTTTAAGCAGAAATAGTGTGAAATTACATAAATGCCCCAAGCCTTCAATTTTTAGTTCATTTTTTTTCCAGTTTTTTTTGTAATTTTATTTTTTTTTAAATTTTGGTGGAGGTGAAGGTGATGGTGATGGGTTTCGGAGGTGGGTGGAGATGGTGGTTGGTGGTGGTGATGGGTTTCGATTTTAAACCCGAGGTGAGGGCAATTTTGACATTTCACTCTTCTTAACGGGTTTTAACCCGTTAAGAGGTATATTCGGGAAATATTCCATTAACTTAACGGAAAATTTAACGGCATGTACTTTTTGGTCCTATTTTAAAAACTTCAGGTGCTACAACAACAACAACAAAGCCTTTCTTCCAACTAGTTGGGGTCGGCTACATGAATCCTGGTTTTCCATTCTGCTCGGTTTAGCGCAAAAATTTTGAGTGCTATTTGAGTATTATAAAAAAATTGGGTGCTATTTGGGAATTATGATAAGACTTTGGATATCATTTGGTCATTTCCCTTTTACCAATTGATTTTATGGGTTTTTCTCGCATGGGTCACTAACAAATGTTTTAATTCCATATACAGATATACCTCATTCACAAATACCTAATTCCATATAACTCATTTACAATATGAAATCAATCCCAAATAACCTCTTTTGTTACCAAAATTTAATTCCATATAACTCACTCGAAAGTACTTATATGGAATTGAATATTTGTGAGTGAGGTATATGGAATTAAAATATTTGTTAGTGACCCATATGGGAAAAGTACTTATATGGTATGGGAAAAATATTCAGATACCATCAGCTTAACTATGGTATCTGAATGCATATTGTGCATTTTCTTTTCAAGGCTTTCACTCTGTGGGATCTATATTTAAGTTAACCCTTTATTTTTCTTAGCGTGTTGCTAATTACCCTCTAGATCATCAGCTTTGGGAATAATTAATTAAATCAGATGTAAGTAAAGAAGAAAAATTGATTATTTGTTGGTATGGCATCTTGAAATCCACTGAATACTAATAAAATCATAATATATCATAAATACTTCATCCATGTACTTCTTTCTTTAGCGACTTTTCGAGCATCAACTATCATTTCTTCTAAATTTTGCATTTTTAGCATTTAGCATTTAGAAACGATGGGTGAACGTTGCTATCGTTATTGCTAAATTTACACGAATGAAAAGAATAAAAAATTAAAGACGGAAGATCTTCCTCCGTCTAACACAAATTTAGAATTTCTTAATATTTAAAATGGGAGGGACGGAATATCATCTTCTGTTTGACACAAATTATTTTTTTTGAAATTTTAAATTGCGTAAATGGCATTTTCGTAATTACCCAATGACAATTTTTGTAATTATTTGAAGATTTTTTTTAGAAAATTGCCCGTCCGATCATCTTCTTCCGTTCGAGCATTTTCTTTTCTTCTTTGATTTTTTAAAATGGTATTTTCGTAATTATTTAGATGGCATTTTAGTGATCTTCAGGAAAATTTTTATTAAATAACATGGCGGACGGAATACCATATTTAAAAAAAAAAATTAACGGACGGAGCATCATCCTCCGTCTTTTATATATAGCAATCGTCTAAAGTCGACTGCTATCTTTAGCAGTCGACTGTTCACTTCTATTCTAAATTTTGGGTTTTTAGTAAATGATAATTTTTTCAACCCAATTGCTAAATTTTGGGTTTTTAGCAAACGATAGTGGATGCTCTTATATGTTACATTATTGAACTGATGCTTGATATCTACTTACCAATGCAGGCATGCCACACCAAAGCAGAATATGAAGAACACGGGGCAAGCATATGCCGGACAAACCCCGTCTTCAAAGGCATGTTTTGACAATTGAAACAAAACTTACTGAAACTAGTTTGGAAGCTCCATAGTGGGCTGCAATAGGGTTGGGGAAACTAGCAATGTATACCAGTTGTATATTAGGTGTATCATTTGTAAACATCGAATACATAATTTAGCCAATTTTTCTTCTTCTTATATTCTTTACAGTGAAATTTTTTCTTTAAGAGAACGGAAGCTTTTTAGCCATTGTAAGATTAGGCAATCACTTATAACTGAGAGTAATCAATCATCTGGGGTTTAGTTTTTAGCTCAGCTAATTGAGAACTTGATGATTGAGACAACATTCCTTTTCATTTGCAAGTAAATTGTATGATTATTAATGCTTCACAGCCATCTTGTTGGGCTGCAAGTTCCAGTGAATTGCGCACTTGTCATGCTGAACAAGGCAGCTAGCAATTGGGTTTTGCTAACGATTGCCCCTGCCCCCTTCAATTGGGAACTCCTTTAGTCCGTAAGTATTGAATTCTCAATTAAGTAGTGCACTTTTCAATTACATAAGCGAACTTAATTAAAATCTATTGTGAAAAGGTGTACTAAATAATTCATTTTTCGACACTTACAATAAAAGATGCATCAGTTCAATTGAGAATTTAATGCTAAAAAGTTTCATACCCATAATAGAATCATGTTGGAGACTGAAGATTCCAATCTTTAAGCTAAAAACTCAGACATCACACTGAGGAATGAAAAGTATATACAACTTAAATAGTCCAAGAAATTGGCTAATGCGAACTGGTGCTTGAAGCCATGCATGCTATTTCAATACTTACTCAGATTTCGAAGCTGACCTTGTTATGATCCGCAATGACACCAATGACACAAACAAACTCGGAAAGCAAAAGGGAAGGTTCATTAGTCATTACATACACCTTGAAGCCGTGCATGCTATTATTCATTTTGAAGCTCATCTTATTTCGTTTGCAATGGTACTAGCAACTGCAGAAAGCAAAGGGAAAGTCGGGCAACTTTTGCTTGATGAGAGTAAATAAGGCATACACTGATGAGATGAGAAAAAACAGATCATTTTTAAAGTAGTCCACAAAGTTTGATCATTACATGAAACTTAATGACTTCGTAAATGAATCTATGTCAAAAAAATAATAGCAAGGAAACTGACAGTTTCATAAACTGAACACAACTTATTCCTACGTTTACTTGGAAACTACAAAACCAGATAATTTATACCAAAATTGGTGGGAGCAATATTTTGGTTGAGAATAATAAAGATGCATTTCACTTTGATTCAATGACTTTGACTCAATGACGAGAGAACATGGAACTTCTCGTCAAATAAGCAAATGACGGACCACTGAAGCATGGTTTACGGAGCCCTGTCAAAAGGATAAGTATCATTGTAGCAGATGTCCCACACAGACTCAATGGCATCATTTGCAGCAGCCTCGGAACAATAAGGATTGGCTTTGACCGACTTAAGGGATCGCCTTTTTACGCATTCCTTCAAATGACCCAAATAAGATTAGTCTCATAACAACATTATAGTAGAAACTATTGAAACTGCTAAGTTGTTAATAGATCACCAAAGAATAAGGGTCTTTTGATACTCGTTTGGCATTAAATTCTGAACTAATTAGCAAACGTTTTATTCACTTCTCATAATTGGTGTAAAATTATGAATTATTTAGTGCAGTTTTTAGCATTAAATTTTAAAAAGTTTAGATTTCTTTAAATTTAATGTCAAACCGAGTGACCTTATGGCACTCATTAGTAAAGACCCACAAAGATAAATGGTTTCAAGAAGAGTTAGCAAAGCCTTTTAGAAGAAACTTGCAATTGGGGAAAAGCAGACTTGGAGACAACAGCTTGTATAATTACCGCAAGCAGACCTCAGACATTTTGATTCGATGAGCCTAACAAATCTTCCAAATTTCACAATTTTTTTCTTCTTTTCTACTTCTTTTGTTTCTTCTTATAACGATTTGAACTTATGGTAACCTAAACCACATCAGCAGATGCATAATGGTTCCCAATTGATATCATTAGGGTTAATAGTATGACATTCTACATATATTCACATATTCAAATATTCAATATGTTTTTCAAATTAAACCACCTTTGCCGAGGTGATTTCCGCTCATGCTAAAATCACAGAGAAACAGAAATTGACACACACCATGTGAAACATTGGAACAATTTTGAAGGCAATCCTTAGATAAAGTAGAGTTATTTCAAGCTTAAGTGAGCTATAGATTTATTTATTTTCGTAATGACTTATACATATTGAGAACAGGCCATAGCATGTTAAAAGTGGGAATTAAACCCTATACCTATTGTCCACTTCTACGGGTCTTTATTATTGCGCTACAGCTGCACTAGCGAGTTGCGACCTACAGGAGCGATACCAACGAAAAATAACTAATCAAGATTAATATTAATACCTAGATTTTTAATGATCTCTTCTCTCACCTCTCACCTCAATAACTCCGAATGGAGGTCTAGTGAAGGTATTGCTTGGCGCTGGACTGAATCTGGCACCTTCTCTGTTAAATCTTTCTACAGTTTTCTTAACTCTAGGGGCGTTCAATCATCGGTTGCGAATTTTATTTGGGGGTCTGCCGCCCCCCTTAAGGTGAAGATTAATTTGTGGCTGGCGTATCATGGTAAACTGTTCACTGTTGATGTTCTTAATAGGAGGAATTTAGCTTGGGGGCAACGTTGCCCACTATGTGTTTACCACTCGGAAGATGTTAATCATCTATTCGTTCAGTGCCCTGTCATCCTCCCTTTGTGGAGGATCAGTTCTCTTGCGTGGAATAAGGGATCTACTCCCCCCACTTTAGCCGACTGTTGGTCCTTAAAGCCATCGAACGCTTTGTTCACTAGCGCGTGGGTCTTGTCTGTTCATATCATCATATGGATTATTTGGAAGGAAAGGAACCAGCGATTGTTTGAGCATCGCTGCTCCTCACCTATGGCTATAATTGAAGCGTTTTCATTTCTGTTCAATCTCTGGAGCTCAGGCCCTTCTTACAAAGGCAGAGCTTCTCTGGATTTTCAAAAATTAAACGACTCTGTTCGCTGTCTCAGTAACCTGCAAGCTTTATTTCCCCAGCATTATTAATTTTAAGTGCTTAACTCTTTTTCTTCACTGATTTTATAATTTCCTTCTCTCTGTTTCCCCTGCAAATCTGATCTCCTCCTAGTGGAGCTCCTGGCTTCGTTGCCTTTTGCTGTGATGATGCAACTCCCCCATATTTTTGTACTTCTGGGTTTTAGCTCGGTTGGTAGTTTATCTTCTTCTTTCCCTCTCTTCTTTTCTTCTTTTGGGTTGTCTATAATTTTGGACTTTGGCTGTTTGAGCATGGGGAGTTTATTGCTGTACCCTTAGTGGTTTATTATAAATGTTCTGGTTTCTTCTGCTTATGTGTGCTATGTTTAATATAGTTCGTTGACTTGGCTGATCGGGTTATCTTTGGACCTGGTTTGTCTCATTATTTTTGTTCTTCGTTTATTTCTTGGTGCATGTTCTTCTTGAGCTCGTTGGTGTGGCTTTTCTGATCTTAGGCTGTTGGTAGAGAGTGGAACATCTCTCTTATCTTTGTGTAGAGTGGAGCGATGTTGCTTTCTGCTCTGCTTGGCAGTTGTGCTGTGTTCCCTCCAGCGCTGTCTTCTTGCAAGTGTTAAGTGGGCACTGATGTGTAGGTGTCTTGACGTTTTTTGACGTTTCTGGGCACCATTGCTTCTGGTTTTTGTTGGCTTCCCCGTGCAGGGATGCAGCGCGAGTATCAGGCAGTACTGATGCCTCGCTGATGCCTTACTGTTCCTCCGGGCTGCGCAGTTGCTTCGCGGTCCCTCCCATTTTCGCTCAGGCATGGCCTCCACACCTGCTGTTGGTCATGCAGTGATCGATCGTCGTGTGATGTCTTCCTTTCTCTGCTTGCTAGCAGACTCGCGCGTTTTCTCAGGTGCCCTCGATGCCAACAGCCAACATCGCCCCAGTCTTCCTCCAGGAGTTTTCTTATTGTACAGTCTATTTTATTGTTTCCGATTGTAGTTATGCGTCTTTTGCATGTTTTACTTCTTGTAAAACAGTGTACTGTACATTACTTTTGGAGTTAATATATGCATTTTTGGTGTGGCTGGAGTCGAGAGACTCTATCCGTTTTCATCAAAAAAATATTAATACCTAGATTTTGATCCATGTCCAATAGACCTTCAAGGAAAACTGAATGTTGCTAGATTGCCATTCTATTATTGAGAAGGAAATCCAATGCCCATCAACTAGAACCATATTATCTATAGTCAACCTTTTATATATATTACACCAAACTATGTTTGGTAGTAAGTTCCAGACTGAAAATGGTTTGTCTTGTTTCAGTACTTGTGCATGTGTGGGCGTTCCACTATTGCATTTGTGTGCACGGACAGGAGAAAAGGGGAGAAACGGGGAGACTGGAGCTCATCAAGTATAATGCTCGTCCATTAGATTTTAATGTTACTAAAAGTGATATCCAGGATCCTGCATTTTACTTAGAGCTGTCATTTCTACCTGGTATCTGGGTCCAATCCAGACCTACCCGACTTCAGGCTATGCTTGTTGACTGTAAGCATTTCAGAAATCATGTGACACATGCAACTGCAAGAATTATAAACACATGCCAGATACCAGAGAAATCTGGTTCATGTTCAATCACTCAATGTTCATCAACTCTCACCAAAAACATAGCCAGACCATTGGGAAACAAAGTCACACTTTTCTCACCATATCTATCCCTCTTCTTAATTTAGTGATCGAGAAGTGTGGATGTAAACAGTCATGAAAACCCTTCACCCAGAAACTTAAGCTGGTGGCTAATGAGTGATGGGCAAACAATCAAGTAATTTTAACCAAGGTTACAAGGAACGAGGATCAATTCAGGGGTATGCTTCTTTAGATCGCTTACTTGGATCATAATAGGTTTATCTTTAACATGGAATGATTATTATAAGGTTTCACAAAGGAGTTGTCCATACAAATATAATGCATATTTATAGGAAACTATGGTTCAATTATATAAATGTCATTAATGTCTCTCATTGTTTATATAATGCATATTTGTAGGGTTTGCAAAGTTGTCCATAATGCATATTTATAGAACGTTATAGTTTAATTAATTAAAATGTAATCAATGAGTCTCATTTTTAATAATTAAAAAATTTTGACAGCATAGTGTATCTCCATAAAAATGGTTAGAACTATTACTCGCTCTCATACAACAAAAATCAAAATGGATAACTGTAGGGTAAATAGCGAAAAACCTGTACCCAATATTGGTCAAACGCAAAAAATTCCTCCCACTCTTTATTCAACGCAAAAAATCCTCCCAAGTTCCACTTTTTCAAATTTTGTAACTAAGGAATCATAAATCATGATGCACATGCCTAGCACGCGTTTTCTTTTTCCAGAAATGACAAAATATTGCCTGGGTTAGGGATTGGTTGTAGAAGAAAGGAACTGGAAATGGAGGAGGCGGCCATGATGGTGGCGGCGATGACGAAGGGAAGGAGTAGGAGTAGGCGGAGGAAGTTTGTGTTAGGAATGGGGTTGATAAAGAGAGGAAGGTGAAGAAGTTTGACGAGGGCAAGGATAAAGGCGAAGAGGAGGAAGAGAGGAGGTGGAGGAAGGTGGAGAATATTTAGGTTAGGGTTAAGGTTAAGAAATTGAGAGCCGAAGGAATTCGGAGAGGAGGATTTGGATGAGGAGGTGGTGGTGGTGGAGAAGCAGGAGGAGGGTGGAGGATGTTTGGGTTAGAGTGAGTCTAAAAAATTGAGGGAGATGAATGAGTTCGGAGGTGGGAGGAGGAGAGGGAGGAGAAGAGGTGGAGTAAGAGAGGAAGAAGGTGAGGATACTTTGGAAAATTGGGTTCATAATTAATCCAACTCATGTGTGTAATTAGCACCTCTTAATTACCCCCTTAATTACAAAAATTTGAAAAACATGGAATTGGGAGGGTTTTTTGCGTTTGACCAAGATTTCGTACGGGTTTTTCGCTATTTGCCCATAATTATAATTTAGACTCTTGGCAATATCATCCATCGACTGAATTTAAACCCCTACGGTAAGTTTCACTAGATTCCTCCATTCTTCTATACTATTTTGATTCAATGTAATCAGGGAGAAAACCCTAATATCCCTAATATTAAAATATATTAGGGTTTTCTCCCTGATTACACGACCTTAAAACTCCAATAATATAGATTTTCTTTGCCACCAACAGGCTAACTAGATTTATAACAGGCTAACTAGATTTATAACAGGGAATCCCTCATTTGTTCATCAGCTATAAACTTGGCAGCAATCGGTTGGTTGGTTTCATGTTGAGAATTAATGATGGATTTGAATTTACTTGAAGCATTCTCATTATACAGTTAGTTGAGTAACTAAAGAGATGATGCTGATACGGTACAAAGTGCAGTGCACCTCTATAATCTATAAGCCTTATGGCAGAAATCCTTTGTGGCGGTCTAATTCACAGAGTTACCGAACTTGGGTTTCCATCAAAAGAGATTCTTATGAAGAATGTTAGGCAAGGAAGAACAGGGTACTGACAGGTAATGAGATTATTTGAGAAATCGCTTCAACATCCAAAAACAAGCAATTCATTTCTAGAGACTAGTACCTATGCATCTGGAGAGACTGAATCTGATTAGTACCAAGTAAAGTTACCCAAAAGTGGATATAGGTAAGGATTTATTCCATGATTCAAACATTTAGGCTCTGTTTGGATTTGTGAATGAAGATCACTTTCGTTGAAAACTGCTGTTACCAAAAGTGCCTTGCAAAAAAAATTGTTTTAACTTCAAAATTCTTTTAGTAAGTAAAAGCACTTTAGCCGACCCCAAAAATTTGGGATAATGGCTTTGTTGTTATTGTAAAGCACCAAAACTGGTCTGGTGAGAAAAAGGTTAAATATAGCAGTTTCGGAAACATAAGTTTCCAAAACACCTAATTTAAGTGTAAAAGTGCTTTTAGAACAAAAAAAGGTCATCTCCAAAAGCAATGCTAAACGGAGCCTTAGTAAACAATTAAAGGCTTTTAACCCTAAGTTTCTGACTATAAGGCTAATGTTGTAACAGTTGTGATGGCAAACAAAGGAGTTGATGAGGTAGTAGAATCATAAGGTCAGTGCATGCCATAGTTTCCCTAAAAGCCACGATCATCTAGACACAAATGTCACTAATAGAATCATAAGGTCGGTGTATGCCATAGTTTCCCTAAAAGCCATGATCATCTAGACACAAATGTCACACAATCATTTGACATCAACACTTGGAAATTAATTTGAAATTTGGTGAATTAATATCTATGTTGTTGCATTTAGCATACATGGCATATCTATATCTTCATTATAGAGCAATAGGACACTTCAATGATCGCATAGAGAAATCACAAGGCCCATGCGATCTGTGACATTGATAACACATTCCTCATTGAGGAAGGTCAGCATTTAGGAATTTGAGACAGTGGTGTGAGTGATTTAGATCTTAGATGACTCTTTGAAACTAGGACCAAACTTAGCGGAGGTATGAATCTAATTCTTAGATGCAGTATGCATTAAATAGTTGCAACATGTACCAACAACAGCGAGCCATTGTAGCTCCTGAGAACAATTTAAGCGAGACTCCGACTTCAAAAAACATGGTGGTGTATAGAGGATAACACTGCTGGATCATAAGCAACCTCCACATGATTCTGACTGTCATTGAGTGGCACCCAAATTGATGAGTATATGAGAGTTGGTATAAAGTTTATAATTCATTGCATGTTATTGTTGTCTCATATGTAAGACAGCTTTAAAATTGTAATTAGTAACATGTTTACCTAGCATTTTGAAACCATGCAAGTTGGTTCTTTATGAAGTTCGCTAGATTTCAAGTTTACATATAGGCTATCTAGCACTTTTGATTTGAGGGTGACCGTCGAATAGCTGTAAAAGTGTAAATGCTGCAAGCAGAGGACAAATTTAATTCCTCTATCGGCACACATCATCATAAGCTCCTTAACAAAGCGACGATCAATCAGCCAAATAAAAATGTCAGGGTGATTATCAGTAAATAAAAAAAATTTTAAAGATTTACATGAGAAAATAATAAAGATAATAACTGTTGCTAGATAGAGAAGCCTGATATGTTTAAGACTTAAGTGGGAAATATAATAATTTAAAAGGAGGACCTGCTAACCGTTTATATTTGAAGTTGAAATCATGAGTATCATACACCAAGAATTAGAAACACTCACTTGTTCATGACCTCGAAGTTTCATGAAACCTCGTAGTAATTCCCGTTTATAATGGCAGTCTCCACTGAGATGATTGGCCCTAATCTGAATAAAAAGGACAGTGAAATAAATTTTAAGAAGATAAATGTAAGTTGCCATCTGTTTTTTAGGTTCATTAAAATATCAAATAGTTTTGAGTATCCAATCACCTCCGAACATGCATGATGAGCACAATTTTTCCAGTCCATGTTCTTGGCGCGGCAATCATCATAAGCATGTATCAGCTCATGAATTAAAACTTGTTCTATATCATTTTGACTAGTCATGTGGTTACAACACACTGATATCTGAATAATGAAAACAGCAGAATTAGCTGACTAAGTATAAGAAAGAGAGGTAAAATGAAAAATGCACTCTAGCAGTTTACAAGCTATTAGTATGGAAAGAAGATGTGATAAGTGTTACAGTTTAGATATTCAAATGTTTAATAAAGTAATTGATATGATAAAAATATTAAATAAGAGAATGCATGGGCAGGAGGCTCCTATCATGTAGGGCATAGGTAAAGTTAGATCTGCATGCTACACCTCAACCATACCTTCATATTGGAAAGGGAAAGATGAACAGTTTAGTACGGATTTAACTGAAAATGCAAACACCTTACATGATCCAAAAAATAAAAAACAAATAGACAAAAAGAAAGGAAAAAACACCTAAAAACCGAGAGGAAAAAGAGCATCAGATGCTACATTATTTGTCATCCAAACTTCTCAAAAATAATTTTAGAAATTAAGGACCAACTGTACGCTTTCTATGAATTGAATGCTTAATCATTTTTCCATTGTTAGTCAAGCCATTGACGAACTGTAAGTATCTTATGGAATTTAATAAGTTCTATGCTCATCATGTTCGCGGTAGCTACAAATTCTGTGATTGTGCACTTCTTAATTTTTTAAAGTTAAAAATTTATATATATTTAATAATTTTAAAAACGAATTATTCAACCATCATTATCTATTCATCCTTGGGCCTATTGGATATGGTACTATGTTAAGATAATTCGAAGTAAAAAAGGGCTATGTAGCATACAGTGCATACCTCTATGTAATCTAAATGTAGTCTCCTCCTGAGGGTTCTTTTGGAGTTTGAGAAAACTCCATTTATATCACCTCCAAATTTTAAACATACGACTTCATTCTTGAATGAGGAAAGGGAACCTCACATCTATTTATGATGTGAGTTCCTCATATAGAGCGATCATACTCACTCCATGGATCCCATTATGGAAGACCAATGCACCGTGCAATTTGATTTCAAGCCATAATATCACTAAAGGAAAAATCAAGTGGTTCAGATGTCTATTGACCATGTGTCAATAGACAGGGCCGGCCCTGATATGTAGGCGGGCAAGGCGGCCGCCTCGGGCCCCCGCCGAAATCGCGATTTTAGGGGCCCCCAATTTCAAACTTCCCTTGTAAATATAGGTACGCAGTTCGCATGTAAAAATTTTTTTGCATGTTTTTCTTTAAATGTATGGGGCAGGGGGGGCCCATTTCTGAAGTTCGCCTAGGGCCCCCCGGAACTCAGGGCCGGCCCTGTCAATAGATTGCAAAATGAATGGGTTTTCAATGGTAAAACATATTGATCCACATGATGCATGGGTACGAGGCCTCCATATCACTTGATTGTCCGCACGTATACATCGAATGACATATGAAACATGATGAACGATGCGGAACGCCATAATGAATCCGACCGAGTGATTATGACCAGTTGACTACTCTATCCGAGAGACTTCCCTCATAAAGATACGAGGTACCCTTTACTCCTTGTATACCTAGATATTTGTATACCTGTCTCACCTACAAGTATCAAAATTTTCACAGTCAATGCTACTAGCACTACCGTTTAAGCTCTCATGTACACCTCCATCTTTACTTTAAAAATGACCTCCAATTTCATTTACCATAACTATATCCAAACATGACCTAACTATCCTTCTTACATCCGCCGAAGTACGCACTAGCAGTTAGTCACAAGACTGCAAAAAACAGAAACCGAGAAAACAAAAATTTAAATTTAAAAAAAAAAAAAAACTGGTAGGGTGGCATTTACATTTTACCATTATCTTCTCAAACGGGTTGGTAAACCATTTCTGTTTAATCCCCTTTTCCCCTTTTTAAACACTACCCATTCGACACAATTTCTACTCTGAACTAAATGAATTTCTCGTATTGTAGCATTGAATCAATCAACAAATTTGTAATCAAAAGTACCCCACTTTGACTGGCATACAGGATGTGCCACTTAACTTTGCATGCTACTTAGTTCTGTGTGGCACTTAGTTTTATTATCCACAACAACAGTAACGCAAATCCTTTCCCGATACACATCTCAACATTCTCATCACAAAGTAACTTAAACTAACATTGTCTGAACCAATTTGCATGTAAAATGTATCATATTATTTAATAAATTGAAGAAATGAGGATGCGAAAACAAGAATGGGCAATACTACTACTGTCAAAGATGAGATAAAACATGCAAATTCAAATGAATCTCTCCTACTATACCATAACCTCATCAAATCAATCTAACAAATTTATAATCTAATAAGCGAGAAAGAGCAGTACCCCACTTCGACTGGAATAGCCACCGGCCACCTGCCTCTTGCAATTGGCAGCAAGAATCAGCCTCACCCAGAAAGGGCATCCAGCCTTCTCCATATGCTCCCTTATAAACTTCACAGTCGGATCTGAAATCACCCCCTCACAGAACCCAACACCATCAATCAATCATATACACTAACAGTACTCAAATTTTGGTATTTGGGGTTTTTTTTTTTTTTTTAAGGTAATCACTTACTTTTGAGGCTTTTGCCGATGCGTTCTATGCACTCTTTTTGAGGCATCCCACCGTGGGAGCTGTCGGTTTCAACGCCGGAGCTCGCATTGGGAGTTGGAACGCCGGCGTCTTCCATCGGTGGCGGAGGTGGCCGCGGTCAGAGGAGGGATGGGGAAGGTGGTGCACGCCAAGTGTTTGAGTTTTTGCGAGGAGTGGTAAAAGGAAGGACTTGTGAAGAGGTAAACAAAGTCCCGATGTTGGACTATAATGGGTGGTTGTGGATGCGGGTCTGGTAGATGACCCGTTAACCCGACCCGAATTGAGACCTATTTTGGGATGGGGTGGCAGGGTTTTGAGTGCTTTGCCTGAACTTGAAAGGTTAGGGTACCCAAAATTAATGGAGGTTATTATAGAGTAGGTAGTAGAAACATCCAATAATAGTGTACCACCTAAGGTAATAAAGAGAAAGGTAGTAGATTTGGTAGTAGGTGTAGCATTACCCAATTTGGGTAATGCTACACCTACTACCAAATCAATTGGGTAATGCTACACCTACTACCAAATCTACTACCTTTCTCTTTACTACCTTATGTGGCACACTATTAGTGGAGGTTATTGTAGAGTAGGTAGTAGAAACATCCAATAATGGTGTACCATCTAAGATAGTAAAGAGAAAGGTAGTAGATTTGGTAGTAGGTGTAGCATTACCCCCCAAATTTTATCTTAATTCTCAAATTGAACCCGAAGTTTTTATAATTTGACTAAATAGCACATGCTGTTAAGTTTTCCGCTAAGTTAATAAAATATTCACAATCGCTCTTTACAACCAATAGTAACTCAACGATCGCACAATTTGATTACTACCAATACTAGGTCTAATACACATGGTATGACATGAATATAGCATTCAAAAACAGTAAACAGTTAAGAAGCGTGTGAAATATCGAAACTGTCTTAATCTCCTTATACAAATTAAGAATTCATACCATCACCTCCGAAACCCATTACCATCACCTCCATCTACACCACCGATCACCATCTTCGCCATCTTGAAACCCACCTATCACAATCACCTTCATCTCCACCACTGACCACCATCTTCGAAACCCGCCCATCACAATCACCTTCATCTTCATCATCTCAGTTATCCCCGAAACCCACCCATCATCATCACCATCACCATCACCATCACCATCACCTTCATCTCCATCAACAAAACAAATCAAGAAAGCTCATCATCAAGAAAACTCATCACCATCACCATCACCTTCATCTCCACCACGGACCACCATCCCTGAAACCCATCACCATCACCATCACCATCACCATCACCTCACCTTCCCAACACCGCCAAATTAAAAAAAGAATTCAAAACAATAAAACAAAATTTCTTCAAAATGAGGTTGAGGAGGAAGATAACAAGAGGAACAAAAAGAAGAACTGTAAAGGGGTATTTATGTTGTTTGACTGTACTGCCATTCAAACATTAACATAGGTGTTTTTTTGTCAAATTATAAAAACTTCAGGTGCTATTTAGGCAGAAAAAACATTAGCAGCTTGCATTCAGAAACTATGTTGTATGGGGCTTATAGGCGGCATATCGTTTCAAATAAGCGTACATTAAAAGAGCATATTTGAATTGTGCATGTTAGCATAGTAAGTATATGTTTGACACTTTAGTAAATTAGTTCCACACTCACTCATACCACATTGTATAATTGACTATTTTCTATTTACATTTAACATATACATTGATTCAAGTTTTTCTTCTATTATGATGTGTTTGGGAAGTTAGTTGAAGTTGTTGGAATTTTTACCGTCGGCCTCACAAGTTGACGACCATAAAAAATTGTGGTTTTGCGAGTAAGGGTGCCTGAGGTGTTAGCATAGCAGTGTGACATCTTCAGCCCGTCATCTTATTAATCCAAGTGGTTTGGACTTGTAGTAAGATTTTTGCATTATCTTTTATTATATTATATTTATGTACGCAATTGAAGTCAAAGATTCTGGATGTGTCACGAATTTTTTAGTGTATGAAATTTGGGGCGTTACACACCATCTAGAACATCATGACCGTTAAATGTCAAAACGATGGATGGGACATTAGAATGATGGGAATTAAAGACGTACATGAACTTTCTTATTTAAAAAACTTAATTAGTATACTAGTAAATAAATAATCTTGAAATAAAATATGATGGAGATATTATCTTCCATAGATATCTTTATTGTAAAGTCTATTAATACATAATTTTATTATCGAGATTTACAAATTTGTAACTAATGCAACTTAAGATAAATGGCTAGCCCGTGCATTGCACACGTTACATTCTAGTCAACATCTGAAAGTCACATGAAATTAAGTTAGATATGACTAACCGGATTTAGACCAAAATCTCTACGCTATTTCCTTGCACTTTTTACAGATCCTAAGAGTATAAGATAAATCACTTAAACAATATGATAAGTCAAAATAATCAACATTTGAGTCAATATAATGCTATGATGAAAAAGAATTAATGTGAGAAATAGTCCTCAAGCACACATGTAGAAGAAACCCACACTAATGGTGAACTCCATATACTAAATTATACATCAACTTAAAAGGAATATCCACTAATATCTTAATATAAATATGTAATAACTTATATATGCATTCATCAAATCAATGAAGAGATTGTAACTGAAATAATGATTAGCTAAAATTCTAAGAAAAATTACAAAAAAAAAACACCCCAACTTTTGAGTTAGTTACAGAAAACACTCGCATGTTACTTAAAAGTAAAAAGTGGACTCAAACTGTTAGTTTCCTCCGTTAACCCCACCCTTTCTCATACGACTTAGCTTTGACCCGTTTTGACCTTGCTGGCTAGCTACAAATAATATAAAATTACTAAAATACCCTTCCCTAAAGGCTATCTAAAATGGTATTTTAGTGTGTGTGGCTGTGCGCGCGCGCGCGCGCGCGTGTGTGTGTGTGTGTGTGTGTGTGTGTGTGTATATATATATATATATATATATATATATATATATATATATATATATATATATGAGTAATGCTTTCGTTTTCAACCGGGTGTGAAAACAGCGATCTCAACCATTGGATCGCTCTTGATCGTGATCAATGGTTCAGATCGCTTCCGCTTTGATGGAGCGAAATAGGGTAAGTGGCGGAGGGGCAATTTGGGTACTTCACTCCAAATAACGCTTCAGACTTAGCGTTATTTGGCGTGAAGTATTTTTATTTTTTTTTGCGAAAAAATACACTTAGGTCGTTGTTGGGAACAACGACCTAGGTTGTTTTTTTTAAAAAACAAATTCAACCTAGGTCATTGTTCCCAACAATGGCCTAGGTATGTACAAGTGTTTGAAACCCCAACAATGGCCTAGGTAAGTACAAGTGTTTTTTCAAACACTTGTACATACTCAGATCTCTCTCTCCCTCACTTCGCAGCCAACTCTCTCTCTATCACTGGAGCTCACGAAACTCATTCAAAAACCTAGCTCTACTCCGATCCACGCCACCCGACCTCCTCTTCTCGATCTTCCCCTATTCTCGAAACCTCTCTATCTCTCTCTCCTTCTCCCGAATACCCCAAACCCTAACCCTACCCAAAATCCCAAATCACCCAAACCCTAGTCGAATTTTTCAAAACCCTAGAGTCTACAACTACTTCGTCTACAGCAACGGCTCCTATCAGCCCCTATCTCCTTCCCGAATACCCACATTGTGAAAGGTATTCACTTGTTCACAATTTAGTAGAATTAACTATGTTAATTTATTGAATTTTTGTTTCAATATTCTTTAGTTTACAATTTTTGTATTATGCATAGTTTGACTACAATTTGGATATTGTACAATTTTTGTATCATGTGTGTTGACATTTTTGTAGATGTAGTATTAGTTGTAGTCATAGAACTTAGAAAAAGCAAACAAACGAGATCCAAAAATTCCAAAATTTGGAGAGTAGGTCGGACACACCACGCACAAGGCAACGCAACTTATAGAGGTGATTTCTGACTCATGGTTTGCAAAATACGTATGTGTATCGCTTTTATTCAATAAAATCAAAATAAAGTGATACACGGTCGTGTATTACAAACCGAGAGTCGGAACTCACCTTTACAAGTTGCGTTGGCTTGTGTTTGGTGTGCCAAACATGACGGCCAAATTTCGGATTTTTTGCATCTCGTTTGCGTTGTTTTCTAGCGTATATCAAACAACTACTATATACGTCGGAACTTTTTGAGTACGGTCTCATCTCACTAGAAAACCACTGAAACGAAGTCCAAAAATACATCACTGTGTGATTAGGTCGGGCTAACCACTCACAACCCAACACAACTTGTGGTTGCGAGTTCCGACCCACGGTTTGCAAGATATGCCAATGTATCGCTTTCCGCACTTTTTTCAAGAGTGAAAGCGATACACGGCCGTATCTTGCAAACCTAATCACAAAGTTTCATGTTTTTTGAATGTCGTTTGTTCGGTGTTCTCACGTATTTTGTTTCGTATATATATGCCATTTTTTTTAACAAATTGTTTTATCTATGATGTGTGTATTAATAAAAAAAATTATTATTTTTTAAATGAACAACGATACAGAAAGTTCAATTGCCGGCGATAATTTTTCGGGGGTAGAATAAATCGTTGATTCATTGTCGTTAGTCCAAGAGCACCTAAAACCAAAATTAGGTATGACGTTTCCTACTTTAGTTGAAGCTGAACATTTTTTGTGCATCATATGCTCGATGTGGGGATTTTACAATGCGTAAGGGTGGGAATAAATTAAAGGAATGAGTGGAAGTAGATAAGTCCTATTTATGTAATAAAGTCGGGTCGTCACCAAGTTAACATAGTGATGGTAGACGGGGAACAACCTCAAGAACGGGTTGCAAGGCTTTACTTTGTATAAAACTGAACGAAGCAAGTAATACGTGGGTGTTGTATTCATTTATGAAGCACACGATCACGAATTCACTTCACCCGGTAGAAGGCATCTTTTGACCCGAAATTGTTCTGTGTCAAATACGGATAAAAGAATAATATATCAATTTAACCAAGCTAATATCCAGACATGTCGACAAATTCTCTTCTTTATAAGTACTAGTAGTGGTCACGATCAAATAGGATTTACCAAAAAAGATGCTAGAAATTTACTTAGAGACTCGCAAGAAGCATTGAAAGGACACAACGGAAGAATATGCTAATTGATTTTTTCAAATCGAAGAAACAGACGGATCCTTCATTTTTTTATGACATTCAAGTAGACCCCGAAGGCCGGTTGTCCCATTGTATTTGGGTTAATGGTATTTCTAGGATGAATTACGAAGATTTTGGCGATGTACTTTGCTTTGATGCCACATACAACATGAACCAGTATGGAATGTTATTTGTTCCTTTTGTTAGAGTCAATTAACACTGACAATCGACTTTCTTAGGAGGCGGGTTCATTCCAAATGAGACGACCTCTTCATTTGAATGGTTCTTTGAAAAGTTGTTAGGAGTAATGAATCATGCTCCATCCGGCATCGTGATCGATCAAGACTGTGGGATCGCCGCCGCAGTGATGAATGTTTTCCCCCAGACTCGGCATCGGTTTTGCATTTGTCACATATTGGATAAGTTACCGCAAGATGTGCGTATGTCGAACGATGTCAACAAGTTTAGGGAATCATTGAAAACTGTCATCTACGATTCCGAATATGTACATGATTTTGAAGAAAAATAGAAATTATTGCTTTTGCAGTACGGATTACAGAATAACAAATGGTTGAACGATCTATTTGAAATCCGTGAAAAAAGGGCACCCATCTATTCAAAAGATTCATTTTTGGCCGGCATGTTGAGTAGCCAGTGGGTTGAGTCATCGCATTCTGCCCTGAAGCATCATACAGAAAAGAAATACTCCTTGCATGAATTTGTCGTCATCTTCGATCGTTTTTTGGGAAGGAAAAGACACGATGAACTGAAAGAAAATCATCGTAACCATGAGAAGAGACCGAAATTGAATAGCCCATGGACTTTGGAGGAACAAAAGGCGCGAACATACACTTTGAATTTTTTTTACAAATTCCAATATGAAGTTCCAAAATGCTTCATGTATAATGTGAATTTCGTTGCCGATCTTGAGACACCGGGTAGTTCAACCTTCCATGTGATACTTTGTGAAGAATCAGAACCGGCTCGCCTTCTTCAGTTATGCAAACTCCGTACAATTATTACATGTTCTTGCCACTTCTTCGACTTTGTTGACATTCCTTGTAAGCATATTTTAGCAGCTATTCGGTTCAGCCATCACACTTCTCTTCCGGATGTATATATTAAAAGAAGATGGACCCGAGATGTGATGATAAGAAGTTATACATCTGTTCCAACCGAAGGCAATAGCGAGAATTTTGCTTCTCGATATTTGAATGCTTCCACGCAAAACAGATTATCGATCTTGGCTGTTCCTCCAATGAAAGTTACAAATAGACGCTCGAGAATTTGGTGAAGATCATTGACGGCGTCTCTTGGCTACAACTCGGATTTGGCGAACATCCCGAATAAGCTGCACAACTGCATGATAGTGCACAACTGCATGGTAGTGCACAACCTAATGATGAAGGTAGTGGACATGTACATGCACGCGTGAGGGACCGACAACAATGCATTACAAAGGGAAGGCCTCGCGCCAAGAGATTGAGGCCGATAAGAGAGCAACTTCACAATAAAAAATCGAGACGGTGCAGAACATGCGGCATTGTGCAAATGGATCATGATTCAAGAAATTGTCCAACCTTATTTGAGGGGTAATACATTTTTTATTTGGGTATCATTAATTTAAATTTATTATTTTTGATTTGTGGTAAATAAATTTGTCGCTAACTAAAAGTTGTCATTTAATTCAAGGGCAACCAATCCGCAAGAAGTGAATCAATCCGAAGAAGAGAGTTCCGACTAGAGATTTGATGAAGCGTTGTGAAAATTTGTTGATGTAAACTTCGAGTATGTTAGATTTTGATGTAATAATTGTTGATGTAATACTTTATGATTTTTTTTTTGGCTGGCAAAAGGCAAGATTATCCTACCTCACAGAAAATATATAGATAGATAAATACTTTATGAATTTGAATGGATGAATGTAAATTTTCTTCGTATTTATTTTGTTTGCTGTAATTGATACTAATTTTGCTGTTAATGTTAGTTTGTGGATGTAATACTGATTTTTTTGTTAGAGTGAGATATACTGAAGTGTAGCAGCTGTAGATGCTGTTTACACTTGTGTGCATTTTTTTAAAAAAAAATTAAACTTAAGCCGTTGTCTCTTATAAAATTGAAGACTTTAACACTTGTTCTCTGTCTTGGACAAACTATAAGGAGCAGCAGCTCATCAAAATCCAAAAAATATATATATAAGCTAGATCGTTGTTGGAGACATGACCTAATTTATATGAAAAATTTGGATTTCGATGAGTTGCTCTCTATCTTGGCCAAGCCACAAGCATCAACAACTCATCAAAATCCCATTTTTTGATTACAACCTAGGCAGTTGTCTCCAACAACGGCCTACGCTATATGAGAAAATTGGATTTTGATGAGTTGCTCTCTGTCTTGGCCAAGCCATAAGGAGCAACAACTCATCAGTTTTCTATATATATGGAAAATTAGATTTTGATGAGTTGCTCTCTGTCTTGGCCAAGCCATAAGGAGCTGCAGCTCTTCAAAATCCTTTTTTTTTATAACCTAGGTCGTTGTCTCCAACAACGGTCTAGATTATATGAGAAAATTAGATTTTTGATAAGTTGCTCTCTGTTTTGGCCAAGCCATAAGGAGTAGCAGCTCTTCAAAATCCCTCTTTTTTTGTAACCTAGGCCGTTGTCTCCAACAACGGCCTAAGTTATATGAGAAAATTAGATTTTGATGAGTTTCTCTCTGTCTTGGCTAAGCCATAAGAAGCAACAACTCTTCAAAATCCAATTTTTTTTATAACCTAGGCCGTTGTCTCTAACAACGGCTTAGGTTATATGAGAAAATTAGATTTCTATGAGCACCGTCTTGGACACACATTGCCTCCTGGTCTTGATCGTTGATACTTGGCTTTAGGAGGATTTCTATGAGCACCGTCTGGTCGAGACCCTCGAAGGAAGAAGAGGCGAGTTTGGACAACGCGTCTGCTTGAGCGTTCTGCTCCCTAGGGACTCTGATAACCGCGGAGTGGCAGAAAGACGCTAGGAGACGTCGGACCACTGCCAAATACCTCATCATCCGATCATCGCGAGCCTCGTATTCCCCGGTGATCTGATTGACCACGAGCTGAGAATCGCTGTAGGCTCAGATTTGCTGGGCACCGGCTCGGTGGGCTAGGGTCAGTCCGGCGATCATGGCCTCGTATTCCGCCTCGTTGTTGGAGGCCGGAAAGTTGAGGCGGAGGGAGTATTGAAGTAGGAATTGGTCGGGGCCCCGAAGGATGATGCCAGCTCCACTCCCCGTTTCACATGATGATCCATCGACAAAGACCTCCCAGGTCGGATCTGAGCCTTCGATGCTGGGCTGCTCAGAGACGGTGCACTCAGTTATGAACTCGGCGAGGGCTTGCCCTTTGATGGCAGTCCTCGGCTGATAGCTGATGTCGAACTGACTCAGCTCAATTGACCACTTGACTAAGCGGCCGGAGTTTTCGGGCTTGTGAAGGACAGTCTTCAGTTGCTGGTCGGTCAGTACTTGGACGGAGTGGGCCTGGAAGTAAGGACGAAGCTTCCGGGCTGCCATGACCAAGGCATAGGCCACCTTCTCTATCTTTGCGTACCTCGTCTCGGCGGGGAGCAGAACTTTGCTCACATAGTACAATGGCCTCTGGACCCCATCTTCCTCTCGGACGAGGACGGCGCTGAGTGCGCTATCCGAGGCGGACAGGTAGAGCCATAGTAGTTCGCCCGGCTCGGGCTTGCTGAGGAGAGGAGGGTTGGCGAGGTACTGCTTCAGCTGTTCGAAGGCCTCTTGTTGATGGGTACCCCACTCGAAGCCCTCCTTCCCGCGTAGAGCCTTGAAGAAGGGGAGAGACTTCTCCCCTGACTTGGAGAGGAAACGGCCGATTGCAGCCAACCGGCCCGTAAGCCTCTGAACCTCCTTGACATTTCGGGGTGGGGCCATGTCAATAATAGCTTGGATTTTCTCGGGGTTCGCCTCGATGCCGCGCTGGCTGACGATGAACCCCAGGAATTTCCCAGTGGAGACGCCGAAGGCGCATTTAGCCGGGTTGAGCCTCATGTTGTGATGCCGGAGGACTCCGAAGGCTTCCTCGAGGTCGGCGACGTGGTCCGGCCCAGCCCGGCTCTTGACGAGCATGTCGTCGACATAGACTTCCACGTTGCGGCCGATCAGGTCTTTGAAGATTCTGTTGACGAGCCGTTGGTATGTGGCTCCGGCGTTCTTTAGCCCGAAGGGCATAACGCGGTAGCAGAAAAGACCCTGGTCGGTGACGAACGAGGTCTTGGAGATGTCCGGTGGAAACATCCGGATCTGGTTGTATCCTGAGAATGCGTCCATGAAGGACAGTAGCTCATGCCCCGAGGTTGCGTCGATTAAGGCATCGATGCGGGGGAGGGGGAAAGGATCTTTTGGACATGCTTTATTTAGATCCGTGAAGTCGATACAGATCCGCCAGCCCCCGGTTGCCTTCTTCACCATGACGACATTAGCCAACCACTCGGGGTAGCTGACTTCCTGAATAAATCGAGCCGACAAGAGCTTGTCGACCTCTGTCTTCACAATTTGCTGCCTCTCCGGGGCGACTTTGCGTCTCTTTTGGACGACCGGCTTAGAGTCTGGGATGACGCTCAGCCGATGCATAATCAAGTCTTCGGAGATCCCGGGCATGTCGGAGGGCTTCCAAGCGAAGAGATCAACGTTGCGGCGGATGCAGGTGATTATACCTGGCTTCAAGTCCTCGGGGAGCGAACGACTCACCCGGAACCACTTCGATTCATCCTCGGCGTCGAACAGGACCTCCTCTAGTTCGTCGACAGGCTCGGGAGCAGGGCCGTCCCTCTCGGGCTCGAGCTCAACGGCGTCGAGGGGGAACACACCCCCTCCAACGGCGGTCATGTAGCACGACCGCGCTGTTTCTTGGCTACCTCGGACTATGCTGATCCCTTGCGGGGTGGGAAATTTAAGTTTCAGGTGGTAGGCCGAAGGTACCGCTTGGAGGGAGCACAGTCCGGGTCGGCCGAGTATGGCGTTGTAAGCTGCTTTGACGTTTACCACCATGAAGTCCATGGACTCGGTCCTCTTGACAGGAGCCGATCCTGCGGTGACGTCGAGAGTAACAATCCCTTCTATCACGACAGGGACGCCAGAGAACCCATGCAAGGTGTATCCGGCTGGCTTGAGCTTGCCTCTGGGTAGTTTGAGATTCTCGAAGGCCTCGAGGAAGAGAATATTTACCGAGCTGCCGTTGTCGGCGAGAATTCGTCGAACCTCACAATTAGCCATGTGGAGGCCAATGACGAGGGCGTCGCAATGAGGGAGGCGAACGCCTTCGAGGTCCTCTCCGGAGAAGGAGACAGGCACCGGTTGCAACTTGGGCGATGGGTTGTCTTGAACAGCATTCACCTCTCGGATGAAGGCTTTTCGGGAAGTATTTGACTCTCCCCCCATTGGCCCCCTGTGGACACAGTGCAAGATGAATGGCGTATCCGCGGCTCCCTCGGGTTCGGAATCCCGACCCTGGATGCGGTTCGGAGTAGGGTTCGGAGGCGAAGGCCTCCAAATCCTAGCATCCCGCCGATCCCGTGGGCCTTCTCTGGTGAATTCTCGGAGGTATCCTCGTGAGATGAGTTCCTCAATTTCGTCTTTCAGGGCCCGACATTGGTCAGTTTCGTGCCCATGATCTCTGTGGAAACGGCAGTAGAAGCACTGATCTCCTTCTTGTTGTTATTTGATCGGGGAGGTAGTCGGACAATGCCTTTGTCTTCGATTTCTAAGAGGATGGCGGACACGTTATGTGTCAAGGGAGTGTACCTTTCGAAGCAAGGGACCGGAGGTGCCCTCTTCGCGCCGACCCCTTCCTTTGCTGTTTTCTTGGCAGGTTCGGCCTCATCGACCCTGCACTTGCCCTTCCCCACGACTTCTTTGCTGCCCTCTGGGTTTAGAGCTTCTTCAGCTCGTATGTACTTCTCGACCCGGTTGAGAAGGTCAGGGAAGTCCAGAGGTGGCCTCTTTGCCAAGGAGACCTTTAGCTGGTTGTGGCGGACATTGTGCCGGAAAGCTGTCGAGGCGACCCCTGCGTCGAGGGCAGAGACGATCTGGCCTCGGTTGTGAACCTCTTGACAAAGTTACGGAGCAACTCCCCCTCCCTCTGACTGAGGTCGAGCAGGAAAGCGCTCGTCCTTTCTCTCTTCCGGCTCGTGATGAAGTGGGCCAGGAAGCTGGCTTCCAGCTGGTCGAACGAGAAGATCGAGCCAGGGGAGAGTTTGGAGAACCAATCCCTGGTCGGACCCCGGAGGGTGGCCGGGAAGGCTCGGCACAGCAGGGGATCCGAAGCGCTGTGAATCATCATGAGGGTTTTGAAGCCCTCCATGTGATCAACTGGATCACCCTCGCCGTTGTAAGTCTCGAACTGCGGAGGCCGGAAGTTCCGGGGGATCTCCGCCTCTATGATGTTGACGGAAAATGGAGGTCGAGAAGGCCTCCGTCCTTGGGCTAGGTTGGAATTCCTGTCGCCGATGCGCTCGATTCGATTCTCCATCTCTAGGAGGCGTCGGAGCACCTCGTCTGTGCGCTCAGGAGGGGGAGTAGGCGCACGAGTGTGGCTTCTCCCTTCGCTCATTTGAGGGGCTCGGCCATAGGATGCGGACCTCGGCGCTCCATGGAGGGCCTCCATGATTTCCTCTCTGAAGCTTCTGAACTCGCCCCTGGTGACCCCGCCGTGGTCGGAAGGATCGGGTCAGGGCGTAGGAATTCGGCCGATGCAGCTGAGTGCCGACGGCCTTTCCCCTTGTGCGGACCTGGAGTGGTTCGGGACCGAGTTGGAAGCGGTCCCTCCCCTAGCCTGGCTAGCCCTTCTGTTCACAATGACCCGACGAAGGTCGGGTTCGGCGACGTGTGAAGCGCTTCGCTGGGGTCCGGGGATTCCACCCAGATTATTGGATGCTTGCCCTCCGTCGAGGGCCCCCTCGGGAGGAGGCCCGTCTGGTCGGGCGGAACGGGCTGATCTTCGGGCTCGGGGAGCCATGGGAGATTGGGCTGAGGGAGAGCGTCGGTGGCGAGGCTCGGACTCACGTCCGTACCGGATAAAGTTTCCCACAGACGGCGCCAACCTGATGCGGTTTGTTTTTGGTCGCAGTGTGGATGCACCAGGTGTGAGTTCGGACTCAATTTGTAATGAGGGAAGAGTGCGGCACGGGACGACGAGCGGGAGGTTCGCTTCGGTGCTTGAGGATCGGCTCGGATTGCCTCGCCTCGAGTACCTGCAGATGGTCCTGAAACACCGGGGTTTATCCCGGCGGCGGACCCTCCGACGATCTAGTCAGTCTCTGTGAGAGAGTAGCAATAACTAGGGAAATTTGGGTGGCAAAAGATTGATTACCTGAAAAAGTGGGTGAGGGTCTGGTATTTGTAGGGAATTCCAACCGGGTTTGGATCCGCTTGGGGGCCGGGTCTGAACCCGAAAGTCCATGGGCCTGACGTGGTAGGAGGCCCAGGGGGTTTAGGGCTGACGTGGCAGTGCCAAGAGTGGTATAGGGCTGACGTGGCAAAGCCCTAGGTGGTATTTGGAGCTGACATGACTGATCATGGGGCTCCTGTGCCTCTGGGGGGAATCGGATGGCCTAGGTTGTGCCAGGTCATTCTCATTCCTCGCCAGACTGGGCGGACGGCCCGCGGGGCTGTCGCGGATCGGAGGCCGAGGGCCATCGTGGCTCATCGGATACGAGGAAACCAGTTCTGTGGGGGTGAACTTGCGGTTCGGCGCCGACCCTGTAGTGGTTCGAGGCCGAGCCAGATTGTTGTTTTTCCCATTTTTGAGCGAGAGCCGTCCTGGGCCCTGGTTGGGCCCTAGGCCATTTTTACCCTACCACAGTATGGTTAGGGTAGGGTTAGTGTAGGGTTATGGTAGGTTTAGGGTAGGGTTAGGGATAATGTCTGTACAAACGGTTGTATTTATTAGATAATACATAGGAACTTGTTCGAATCGATTGTTTCAGTAGGGAACGATAATGGTTGGGAATAGAATATGGATCACATTAATAGAATAAAGGTTATTGAACAACAATTCAATTTGTTCAAACATAAGGCAGTTTCTTACGTTATATATGATGCCAATAGATGTGTTCACCACAGAAATCAAAAATGATAAATGCGGAAAAAACTTGATTGAAATTACCTTCAGACTTTACCACACAAAAACGAATCTACATGTATTAAAAATAATAATAATAATAATAAATAAATTACTCAACGGTCATCACAAAGCAAAAAAATTCCTAACAACCTTAGTTGTAGTTTTTTTTTTTTTAAATACATGTGATTCTGCTCTCAAGTCAGAGAGCAAGCTAGCAGAAAGCAAAAAAAAATTCATAACAACCTAGACCGTTGTTGGGAACAACGGCCTTAGTTGTAGAATTTTTTTTTCAAAAAATACATGTGAATCTGCTCTCAAGTTAGAGAGCAAGCCAACAGAAAGCAAAAAAATTCACAACAACCTAAGTTAATGAATTTCTTTTAAAAAAAAACAAGTGAATATCCTCTCAAGTCAGAGAGCTAGTCCTAAGAAAATAAAAAAAATTATAACAACTTAGGCTGTTGTTTCTTGGAACAACGACCTAAGTTAATGAACTTTTTTTTAAAAAAACAAGTTAATCTCCCAACCTATACCTGCTAACTAAGCTTAGGTCGGCGAGCAATTGTAGATACATAAGCGGGATGGTATCTCCAAAGGAGTTAGGCAAGAGAACACCTCCAAGCATGGTTAAAATGTATGCCCTACTGTAGCACTCTAGGTCGTAGTCTCTCGAAGCTTCGGTCAATTTCCCCTCAAAATTTTCCTTCAACCATATCAGTCGGATTGATTGTCCAACAAAAATTCCAGTATCATCCTCCTCATCCCCATCAAACCCTGTATCGAGGAGCTCATTACACAACTGTATTTTTATCGAAATGCATATTCCCCGTCACGGCCATCCCATCTATAGGAAGATCGAAAATCATGGCGATATCTTGCAAGGTCACCGTCATCTCCCCCACCGGTAGATGAAAACTGTGTGTCTCTTGCCTCTATCACCCGACGAGGGATGCAAGAAGTGCACGGTCTAGTTTCACCTTACCCATCAAACCAACTTCGTAAAAATCGGCTTCTACAAGGTATTCATGGGTACACGGGTGCATCGTCAAAGTCTCGTACGTACGGAAGTTACAATTCCGCGTCATCCCTCGCCATACTTCCTCGGATCTGTGGCGGTCTTGCAAAGTGAGTATTCCTTTATGAAATGGTCCTAGGCCGCGATCTTCACCCGAAGACGACGAAGCAACCTACACCAATGTAGCAACAAATTTTAATATTGTAAATAAAATATTTTGTATCCAAAATTCACAATGAAAAATAATAATACACTCACTTCTATGGTAGGTTCGCCCCTACCACTACCAAGACGGCTTCGGGTTCCCTTCGTTCTAACCATTATTGTGAGAGAAAAAAACAATTGGTCAGTAAACTATTAATAAAGTATATTTGTTGTTGTTGTTTGATATACGTGAGAAAACCACACAAACGATATCGAAAAATTACGAAACTATGTGAGTAGGTCGGACTCGCCACACAACTTCTAGAGCAACTTGTAGAAGCGAGTTTGGACTCACGGTTTGCAAGATATGGCAATGTATCGCTTCATTTCAAATTAGAAGCAAATAGAGTGATACACGGCCGTATATTGTAAATCGTGAGTCGAAACTCACATCTAAAAGTTGCGTTGACTTGTGTTTAGTGACCCTCACCTGCTCGCAAAATTTCGTATTTTTTTTATGTCATTAGTGCGATTTTCTAGTGAAAAGTTACTTGGAAAATATAAAAGTATAATTTTTGATGTTGTTTGATTTACGGTAGAAAACCACACAAATGAGATTTAAAAAATCTGAAACTTTACGACAAAAAATGGGAGGAATTCTTGGAGGAATTCAGAGAACACTACTTTCCCTTGAACGTGCAGGAGGAAAAGGCGATGGAATTCTATAGTTTGAAGCAAGGGAATATGTCAGTGAGAGAATATGAAACAAAGTTCACACAGTTGTCGCGATATGCACCCGATATGGTTCAAGATGAGACGAAAAAAGCCAAGAGATTTGAACAAGGACTTAGACCAGGGTTAAGGTCCAGAATTACACAGGTTTGACAAACTGGTGAGGCGAGCGGTTGCAACAGAGGTGGACATGAACCAAGGTCAAGCACCATAAGGGAGAACCGAGACTTGGAACCGAGGGAAGATGTCTGCCCTAGCATCAAAGTTCAAGAAGCATGACGAGAACTAGAAATTTCCGAGGACATGTGACAAGATGGGAGGACGCAAGCCAGGAAGGTGTTTCCTCTGTGGGGAACAGGGGCATTTCAGAGATCAATGCCCAAGGAATGAAAGGAGAACTGTTCAGAAGTGCTACCATTGTGGGAAGAAAGGACATATCAGGCCAAATTGCCCCCAGTACCTGAAGAGCGGTGGCAAGGCAGCCTCAGGAACCAACTAGTAAGGGAAAGCAACCAGTCTTCCAAGGTAGAGTGTTTGCCTTGACTGAAGAAGATGCAGAAAACAACGAGGGCGTGATCACTGGTATGTGAAGGACCATTGTAATAAGTTTTGGATGTATTTTGAAGTTTCATTTTGAAGAAGTATAAATGAAGGTTGTAACTCTTTTTGTAACAGGAAGTGTATATATAAATGGAATTTTGGCTACTGTTTTGTTTGATAGTGGTTCAACTCATTCTTTTGTGTCCACTTCATTCTCAAGAAAGTTAAGGTTGTAGCGCCCCGAATTTCCAATATAATATCTCAGAAATACGTGGCACAATTCCAGAATCAACTTCAATGTAATCATAAACATAGCAACAACATACAGAGGAAATTTAAAACTTTTTTATTTCATAAATTGTTTACAAAGCACAGCGGAAAATAAAACACCCTGAATTGCAATTTCTTTCTTTTACAACACATACTTTTATAATTTATATAAGCCATATATCATTCTACCATATGCATCCAAATCCCAAGCTAAAGGTACCTACCAGTAAAACATGAGGCTAGAGATAATCCTAACCCCAAAACTACAGGGGTCAGTCATAACGGTGTAAGTGACATAAAAAGAAAAGCAACATGAATAAAGCATAAAGGATAAAGTCATAAACAACATGTACCAACAGCAAGAATAAATAAAATAAGAAATAATAGTAAGTAAAACATGAAAACATCAAGCGAAACTAGACTAAGTGTCAAGTGTAGAAAAATAGGAAAACAGCATGCATAAAACCAAGTCAAGAAAACACCAATGCTATATGCTGACTTTCTAATGCATACTTGTTGGATTCTATGCATCCCACTCTACATAGGTCCGGTGCAAGCCCTTAACGTTCTTCACTTGATAAGGTTCAATCCCTCGCTATGCAACTAATCCTACTACGATGACTACTGCGAGATATAGATAAACTGTGAGTATTAGCCCACGCCCCGATAATTCCAGAGGTCAATCTCTATCCAAAGATAATTCCGGAGACTATTTCACTCACACCTGGAAATATTCGAGAATACCCCACACCGCAAGCTATGGTGCCTCATCACACGAATACCCCATGAGCATTGCCTCGACCCCGATAATTTTGGAGATCAATCCCACACCGTAGGTAATTTCGGAGACTATTTCACTCACACCTCGATAATTTCGGGGATTATCTCATACCGCAAGCCATATTGAGGTCCATGACCCTTGTTCTCATTTCATCATATCACCATTTAGTGCCTGTCCTTATCTTTTTAATTTAATTAATTAATTTTGAATCTCTTAGAGTTGGTGTACCCTTCAGACTTAACTCAACTGATCAATAACAAAGCCACAACTGGCCAAACCACAAAATCTCGACTGCCGGTATCTAGGGTCCTACACACCCTCTAGAGACTCACAACTCAACCATCAACACAAAATCTTTCATTTTAATCACTTCATTTCATTTCATTGTTAACTTACTCACAGTGAGAAATTCATTCAATCAACGTAAATTCGAATCACATTTGCAATCATCAAATGTCTACATATTTTAGTTGAGAAAACCGGAGCCATCACATTGTTTTAAAGGTGTTATACATATTCAAAAAGGTAGCTTGCTTCCCTAAAATAGAAAAGAAAACTTGAAAGGATCCAGTCTAACAGCTTGTTCTATCTCTTGTTTGCATACACTTGAATGTCATCAGGTCAACCACAGCTTCTCTTTACTAAATACTAATATAGACAGGGACCAAATGTAACACCCCACAATTTATTTTTAAACTAAAAATGCATTTTTTAATTTTGCACGTATGATGCACGTGCAATTTTTTACTCTCATTTTGTTATTCTCTTTTACAAACCTTTAGCATGCATAAGTTTTAATTAGCCTTCTTTTGATCCATGGATGTATAGAATAAAATCTAGCCCATTGGGAGAGGAGCCCACAAGATAATTAAATTAATTAATTAAGAAATGAGCCCATGAAGCAAGCCCACTATTAAAATCACAAATTAAGTTAAGCATGCACTAATACATAACAAGTTACAAATGTTAGTACACATTTAGAGTTATAGAAATGTATTCATATTTGATTATGCATGTGTGCATGCATACACCAATGTACTTGGCCGGATTTGTGGGCTAGGGGGGTGGCAGGTTTTGGAGAGGGGATGAGAAGGGTTTGGGGGTTGAGTTTGTGAAGAGTGGGGAGGTGGAGAGTTGTAGGTTTTAGGAGTTTAGAATATAAAGAATTGTAAGAATTAATATGGAGAGTTATTAGGTGTAAAATTATGCATAATAGACCCTAACCATACCCTATAAATAGAGCCTCATTTCCTACTTTTCCATTGCACCAAAAACATTATCAAAATCAAAAGAAAGAAACAAAAAAAGAAAGAAAAGAAAGAGAGTAAGAGAGTTCTATTTTGGTTGGAGGAAATTCTTGCTAGGTGAGCTTATTAGGAGGAGAGGTCATTGCTAGGAGAAGAAGCCTTGCTAGGAGCTAGGAGTTGTCTTGGAGCTAGAAGTAGTGTTCCATCTTTCCCTTCATTTGTTCAAGCTTCACATAAGGTGGGTGATTTCATTATTTTCTAATATAGGACATGCATGCTAAAATGAGTAATATAAAGGGAATTTTTGATGTGAAAATTGTAAATAAAATTCATGCTAGTATAATATGATATGTGATACCATGCTAATTAATGATAAGAACTCTTTTGTTATAAACCATGTTAGTATGTTTGCAAAATTTTGTGTTTATGAAATATGTTGATCACATCATGTTTTTGAATACAAAGAAAGAAGAAAGAAAGTGATCTTAGTTAGTGTTTTGTAATGTATTGACAAATGTATGTCCTAATTGAGAAGAATATAAACTATTGCATGAAAGAGTATTCTTGTTCAAGTGAATACACTAGTATTATTATAAAAGTGTAATTTGTGTAAAAAGTAGAACAATTTATACTATTGTATATGATGGAAATTAGTAGTAAATCATGTAAATGGGTAAGAGAGAAAAAAGGTAAGGGTTGATTATTTTGTCATGCATGAACGAAAGAAAATAATAGATTGTATGAGGAAAAAAAAAGGTTGGAAATACTTCTCTTGATAAGAGATATAATTTTTTTTTGAGTTATTTGGATACCAATGAACTCATTTTTGGTTATAAAAGATACAATAGGTTCCATTAATCAAAATGAATAGATGCAACTTTATGTTTACCAATAAGAAAAAATGTTGAAAGATCAATCGTCTAAAATATGAATTTGAAACATATGAGTTGCTGTTAGAGATTAATCTAAGCTTTTATAAGTTTATTTTAGTCTAATAAAAGATTCAATCACATTAAAGAATCGAGATTTATGAAATAATAAAGATAACAGAAACTGAAACAAAAGCAATCGAAGTATAGTTAAACCATTGGGCGCGCCCGACCCTGTGGACTGGCGTTGCGTTGCCTCTCTGTTGACCTGTGTTCGAGCCCTGTCAAGCCAAAACATTTTTTTAGCTTTTGTTTTAAATAAAACACAAACCCGAGAGCCTATATATAAGAAATTCGAAGTAGAGTTATGACACCAAAGTCCACTTGGACTCTTGGCTTGTGGTGCATACGATAGTCACTGCTTGTTGGGTCACGGGATCGAACCCCCTTGCTGGCCATTATATATTTTGATGTTTTTTTTTGTATTTGATGAGATTTTAATGCAAATGAAAATGGGAAAAATTCTAGTATTCTTATAAAGTAAATAAGGAGTTATTAAAAATAGTTTTGAGATTTTAATGTATATTTGAGAAACTAAAAAGGAGCAAAATGAGAAATGAAAAAAAATGAGTTTTTGACAAGAATAAATTATTAATAAAAATGAGATTTATTGGTAGAATGAGAACAATTTATCCATGTGAATCAATTTCTCTTGATGTGATTATTCACTTATGCGAATTAAGAGTACTTGGTATATGTTGAAATATGAATTTGTTATTTGTGCTTAAGTTGTTAAAGAGATTGGTGATGGATGAAAATTTGTTTATGAAAAGAAAATTTTGTTATTAAGAAATCATGAAAAGTATTAAGATAAGATTTGAGACACTTATGAATAAGTTGAAGATAGAATAATCTAAGTTTAGGATATGGATATTGAAAGGTATGAATACCCATAAATCCTTGTACATGAAAGGTTGAGGTTTAGAGTTAGTAAGACCTCGTTACCAGCAATGTTGAAATAAAAATTGAGATATAATGTTGAGATATGGTCATGGATCTATCTCGGGAATTGTGATTAAGACCGGTATGGGGTAAGACTAATTCTAGGAAATGACAATCTATTCATGTCTTGAACTTAAGTAATAGGCACTTAAGTGAAGTTGTAGTAAACCTGGGCAAACGTAAGTGGGTTGCCTCTATATAGTCGGCGGTGGATCTCCGTGGCTATAGACCCAGTCGGTGGACTGAGGTTGCTCTGTGGGAGACGTTTTTTTTTATATATTTAAATCCGGGACTTGGTGAAGTCGGGCGGATAGTTTGCCGTCTCCAATATATATACGTATACCAGGACTAAGGGAGCACTTGCGGGATGATTCGCACGATGAGGGAACTATTATAATAGCTGGCGGGCCGGGACCCATATTCGTGGAATGATCTAAACCTTGTTTTATTACCGGGTAGTTTTCATGGCGAGGGATTAAGCCCTTTATTGTGGAGTACGTAGGCGCTTGCCTTCGGACCTATGTAGTATGGGATGCATAGAATCTGAACAAGTGTGCATTAGTGTCATCCTAGTATAGAAATGTGTGCATTAGGCATTAAGGCATGACATACACTTACATGTTTAGCATAGTCACAATTTAACACTTTATCCTTCATTCAACTTATGTGGTTTTGGTTAAAGTAATGAGATCGTTATATGTACGACATAGAAAGGATAGCCGAGTATAGCATTTTCGTCAGTTGTAAGTGACTGACGTGCCCACAGCTTGATATGCAGGTAATGGACTATTCAGGAAGGAATAAAGCTAATATGATGCAATCAATGACTTATTTGATAAAGTTGTACAAGTTGTATTTTGTTTTCAATATTGTAATCTTTTATTCTTCCGTTGTGTAAACAAAGTGTAATTTAACTCTGATGTACTATTGAAAAAGTTTTAAATTTCCTTGTAAAATTGTATGAAGTGAAGTAAAGATCCTGTGAAATCTCGAATTCGGTCTTATTTGGAATTCGGGGTGTTACACCAAACATGCTTATATAATGTATAGACTAAATAATGTAAACAGAGACTAGTACATTCATTCATTCGTATTGTTTGTATATGAATATATATATATATATATATATATATATATATATATATATATATATATATATATATATATATATATATATATATATATGTATAGAAAATCCTCTTTACTGAATATGAAGTGTGCATATGTGTATCTGTATGAGTTCTCTTTACTGAAATGAAGTGTGCACAAGTGATATATAAGATATAGAAAAACCCTTTTACTGAATGAAGCATATGTGTATATATATGATATATATATATAATACCCCTTTCACTGAAACTAGGCATACACAGGATATAGAAGAAGCCATCTAATTGAAAAGAAGCCTGTGTGTGTGTGGGAGAAATTCCTTTACTGAAGTGAAACATATACTTATGATATCAAAGGAAACCTCTCTTATCTTTATCATGAAATTCTTTCTTTCAGAACTCGATATACAATTCATTACACCCTCACAGCCCTGATACAACATCAAATTTGATACAAAAAGTTATGATTCAAATAATGACTAGATAAGAAGGTTCCTAATGCATACACAAAGAAACTACCCAACACAAATCTTACGACTACTACTTAGACTGGATGTGTATGTAGAGATAAACTCTTCTTCATGTGTGCACATGCACAGGAAAGTAGCAGAAGCTACAATCTACAGTTAAAAAAAAACTGATACTCAACAAAACTTAAGCAACTTACCTTTTAATCGAAATATAACCTGGTTTCTTGATGGTTGATAAAGTAAACTAGGATAAAGTAAATTAGGACTTCAAAAGCATCAGTATACATACTCTAATATGTCTAATTCTATATATATGCCCATACAGGTATGAACAGTAGTCTGCGAAATCATCATACACGTATAATGAGTTCCTAAACCATAGTATTTGAACAAGGATTCAAAGTAAGGGAGAAACTGCATCTATACTGTGCACATGCACAAACTAGGTCTAAAATTCTTCTTCATGAAGGAAGCAGTGTATATATATTAGATCAATAATACAATGGACATATCTTATCCAGTTTGTTCTAGTTCATACTTCAACCAATCCAATCTTATAAAGATTCCACTTGAAAACTCAATTTCACCAAAGAACTCAACCTGCACATGAAAACTTGAAGAGTCTTACTTCAAAGTTTGATATAAAATTCACACTAGATGATTCATTATGCACAAACACTTATGTTACTAAATCAGATTTTCTTTTACTTATTAATTTATGGCCTCAACAGAAGATCAATTCTTAAAAAAGGAAAAATAAATCCAACAGTGCAACAACAGTATAGATTCATCAGTTAGGCATATGCATACGTGACCAAACAAGTGCAGTATGGTGGAAATAAAACTTCCAGAATGCTACTAAAATCTCCAAAGGGTTCTTGAACCATCTATGCATAGAAACTACTCATCGACTAATGTTCTTATTCATGATAGATATCTTTTGATTACTCATCCATCCAGATTATTTACTTCATCAACAAATGATCTCATAGCATGCATAATACTAAACAAATCTTCACAGTCAACAGATATAGAACGAACAAGGGATAAGAACATCACTCACCTTATGAAGAATCAATCGAAGATAATGAAGAAATAAGAAAAAACCATCCTTTCGCAAGGAAACCAAGATCCTCGCTTTAAAACTCCAAGAAAATATTAATAAGAAATCCCTTTGTGTTGTGCAGCAAAGACACGGCTGCACCTCACCCTATATAGGCCGGGATTTAGAGTATCTAGGGTTTTTGAGTAGATTTGCTAAATATCTCTTTTAAATATCTTTACATATATAAATCCTTATACTTGAAAATTAAATAAAACCAACTTAATTGAGATTTAAAAATAAGAACAACTACCCTATAACTAGCCAGCACTGTTTTAAAAACCCAGGAAAACAAAATTGCACTTTTGCCCACTCTAAGTGACAAATTTGCAAAAAGACCCTTCTTTATCAAAACTTGCAAAATAAACCAAAATTATTAAAACAAAAAGTTAACTCTTTACCTCTGAGTTGACTAGGCATCAATCCCAGCCCAAAAATCTGAAAATCTGGAGTTTTTACTCTAATTGGTAATTTTGCACAAAAGTCTTTTTTTTTGTAATATTTGCAAATAGGTCGAATAATCATCAGAAAAATCCAAAAAATTTACAAATAATATCTAATAATAAATAATTAGTTTCCACAAAATAATTTTTGACTTTGAACTTTCCAAGAAAATATTTGCACGTGTCTTGCACGTGTAAAAAGATAAATTTTCAGAAAAATATTTATTAAATCACCAAAAATTATTTTAATTCATTTATAAATTTTAAAAACATTATTTAAAAATCTGGGGTATTACAAAGTTACACGCAAGAAGCAACTCTTAAGGAATTTCTAGCTCCCAAACCACTTCGAATCTTGGACTCAAATTTTTAGGGCTTGTTCTTCTATGAGTCTAGAGCTTACATGAATCTTTTCATAATATTTGGAAGCCATTTAGTAGCCCAAATACTTGTTCCATTTTCAGACAGAAACAGGGAGAGAAACTGCTGTTTTGAGAAAAAATTGTTGTGCCTTTCAAAAATCATATCTCAATTTTGGTTGGGTATTTTTAGCTGAAATTTTTTATGGATGCTCTTGTATGTGTCTACAATTGGTCAAGTAGACAGAGGCTGTGTCTGTCTGTTTGGGAACTGAAGTTCCACTATGCATAACTGCTTGTGTATACATAAGATTGTAATGAAATTTTTTCAATAGCTTGTAGTATGAGTATACATCCTAATTCTAAAATTGTAGATTTTTTAGATAGTATTTGATGAGGTTTCAAAAATGAATTGTAAGAAGAAGTGAAAACCTTGTCCGAAAAGCAGTTAGATTTTTATGCCTTGTTCAAAGAGTCATAACTCTCTGCGTAGTAGGAATTTAGGTGCAATTTTTGGACACAATGGAGTGGTGTATGTCTAGTTATAGATTCTCAAATTTCATGAGCTTTGGACATAGGGTTGATTTTATATGGAGTTTTAGACTAGACTGTGTCCAGTAACTAGTTCAGCTTGCATAGTCTGTACATTTGTGATTTTCTGAAAATATGTGTGTGGAATTTGCAAAAGTGACTAACTAGAGACTTGGAGTAGAGACTCTAAGCTTTCCAAAAAGCCCAGAATCTTGTAACTACAAGTTGTGTAGCAATAGATATGAATTTTGAAAGTGCTGGACAGATCCAGCCACCTTTAGAAGTTGTCACTTTGCATGTGTGTGACTTGTTCTCAACTCTCAAGTGTTGAATTGGGAGTTAAGGGTATTTCTATACCCCAATACTTGGTTATTTTAGTGTCTTAGGTTGATTAAGACACGGGTAGTGACTGGAACGTCATCTGTGCCATTGACTTGTTTAGCTAGTTGCCCTATACCTACAACCATTAGGCTAATATTGGACTTCCGCCTTAACGATTAAAATGGCTAACTCAGGTGCCGACAGAATCATGGGAGATGATTGTTGGACGAGTTTGATGACGAGACTCAAATGGGGGAAGTGGCGAGCAAGATGATTGCGTCGCCGGAGCTGCCAGTTGGTAGACGGGAACTGGGGTTTTCGTTAAGGAAACTGCTTGAGACTAGGTGTAACCTAGACTCAGGATCAAGTTTGTAACCGTACCCTTATAACATGTCTAGGTAGACTTAATTTTAGTTAGATTTTTTCCGTCACCTACAAACTGCATTAGTTTCTAGCAACTAGTAGTCGGGTGTTGTACTCTTTTTTCATTAGGGATACATGCTGCGGTGCGTATCTCGCACTGTTGTTCCCGAAGTACCATGGTAAGAACGGGATAGGATTTCCTAGCAGATAGGAGAGTTAGACCTTTAAGTCCGTCAAGTTCTATGCTGGTGGACATGAACGGGTCATATGGGTTGCGGTCCTGTGAATCTTCGGCGCCATAGGTATGCTGCGGTGTATCTTTAAGTTCGTCACGACTTTTGAGTGGGGTCCGGGCGTCAAGCACTAGTGGCAAACCGAGATACCACTAAGTGACTGCAGAACGGATGTGACCGATTAATCTGCAATCTCATCAACCACGATCTATCTATTAGGAACAAGACGAATACAAGAGTAGGATGCATGGCGATGGTTCAAAACCCTGAACTTGGAGAAAACGGCTTGATTTGAAAAGTATGTAGTATAGGATGCATACATTTTCAAAGTCTCGCTTGCATTTAGATTAAGTACATCCTGACATGTGCATTAGATTACTAATGCTTATCGTACACGGACGCCCTTGAACCGATTCCACTTCCTAAACTCAGTCACTTTTCTATTGCATTAAATCTTAATTATCTAGTTTGGAGATCACTGCTTTTATCAGCCTTGCATCAGTAGATTTACTGACGTGCCCACTCTTTTAGGTGCTTGATTGCTGACCCGTGGAACCCAAGAAGCCCAGGCCAGATGGTGTGCCCAAGTGACAGTATCAAGTGTTCATTCTTTACATTTGTGTCATTTTTGTAAACTCTGATTTGAAATTTCTGAAACTATGTAAAATTGTAACACTTGAACTTGTACATCATGGAATAAAATTTGTTTAAATTTTTTCTGCATTTTTCTGTATTGTGACTGTTTGAAGGAAAGATTCTGGTTTGTGTCACGAATCGCTAGTATGGGGATTCGGAGCGCTACATGCCGTTCTTGATAGATTAGTGAGGAGATAAATCTTACACCTTGAGGGTTAGATCTTGAGTGGCTGTAAACCTGTTTTTCTTCATATTCTCTAATGGAAATTGTAGGAGTGCCTCTACGCAGGGAAGTAGTCATTGCACTAGGTAAATCTCGTTTAAAATCGCATTCGTTTGTGTGTTTTTGGTTGCATTTGTTTGTGTTTATTTGATTTGATTACTTGTTTGCATCTTGGTTTGGGTATTTGACTCATCAAAGTGATATCAGAGCAACATGTTGGTTTTAAGATGGAAAGGGGGAAATTGAAAGGTTTGAGGGAATAGAGCTCTCGATGTAGAAGATCTAGATGATAATATACATCCGACGGAAAGATGCAGATGATCCATTGTTTGACACAAAGCCAAAAGGAGTGGAGGAAGATCCGGTTGCGTTAGCGACTTTGAACCGTTTGGATCAGAAGACACTTTGGAATATCCAGTTCACATTGAGTATGAAAACACTATTTCATATTGAAAATGCATAGTTTGCAAAAGAGGCAATGAAGATTCTCAAAGATATGTATGAGAAATCGTCTGCATCAAACCGTATTCTTCATTTGAAGAAGTTAGTCAACATGAAGTCGTCAAAGAGTGGTTCTGTAGTGGAACATGTGAATAATTTTTGTATAGTATACAATCAATTGGAATTGTTAGAGTTGAAGTTTGTGGAGAGAACACCGGCATTGTTACTACTATCTAATCTCCCCGACAACTACGGTATGGTAGAACAAACTATCAGAAGTATTTTGACCGATTCGACTACTTTGAAGGATGTTGTGAGCAGCTTCATGAACAAGGAGGTGAGAAGGAAGAGAAATGGAGATCCTTCGTTATCTTCTAGCAACTACGCACTATCAGTTGAGAACTGTAGGAGAGACAATAATAGAGAGATGTCAAAAAGCAAAAAATCACAAGTCCAGGTTTAGAGTAAGAGATCACAATGACGAGTGTTGGCACTGTCATAATTCGGGACACAGTAGAGACCAATGCGAAGAATAGAGAAAGAAAGATGAGTCACAAGAAGTCCAATGTGGTAAGCAATAAAATTCCCTTAGATGATTTATGTTTATTTGCTGGGGTTGAAATGGTGCAAGATGATTAGTTTATAGATTCAGGGGTTGTAAACCCATAAGAAATGCTTTTGAGAACTATATGACAGGTGATTTTGATTCAGTCACAGTTGGGAATGGGCAAAGATTCACAGCTGTTGGAAAAGACACAGTTACAATGAAAGCTCATAGGGGTGGAAATTTTGTCTTGCATGGAGCAAGACACATTCCAGACTTGAGGAAAAATTGAACTTGACTAGCAAACAAGATACAGAGGGACTTACAACAACATATGGACATGGAGAGTGGAAGATTACTACATGTGCTAGGTTAGTGGTAAAAGAAAAACGTGTTGGCATGTTGTACTTACTCGGATAAGGTGATTCAGGTGATATCATTCCTACAACATCAACAAGTAATTATGTTTCGATCGTATGACATGTCATGTTGGGGCATCTTGGTAAAAAAATGTGTCAAGCAGCTTTGTTCTATAGATCTTTTGTCATAGCTAAAGAATGTTGAAATGGATTTCTGTGAGGATTGTATTATCGACAAACAGAAGACATTTAGTTTTCATATGAGTGGGCGTGCGAGGAAACTTGGAAAGTTAGAGTTGGTACATACAAATGTGTACTTCTCTTATGGTGGTAAGAGATACTTCGTCACATTTATCAATGATGCTACAAGAAAATTTTTAGTTTATGCAATTTGTGAGAAGTCTGAGGTGTTTTAGATATTCAAATCTTGGAAGACCGTAGCTGAGAATGAGACAGGATGCAAAGTGACAACAATAAATCAGACAACGGTGGTGAGTACACAAATAAAGAGTATAGTTATTTTCTGGCACATGCAGGTATCTAATAAATCAATACCTCCTAGAACTCCACAGAAAAAAGGAGTAGCAGAAAGAATGAACTGCATAATTCACGAAAGAGAGATATGCATGAGGTTTCATGTAAGTCTTCATGTTCATCTTTTGGCAGCTACAGTGAATACATCGGTGCACTTGATCAACCGACAACCGTTGCCTGTGTAGTACCGTTGATGAAGGCATAGCACAAGAATTATGGTCTGATAAACTTGTTAATTATTCACATTTAAAATTTTATGGTTTTATTGCCTATTCACTAATTGACAGGGAAGAAAGAAAGAATCCGGATTCAAAATCCAGAAGTGTCTTCATAGGCTACGACGGTGATCAATATGGTTACATACTTTGAGACTTTGTTGATAACAAGGTCATTCGCATCAAGTGTGGTTTTCAATGAAGAATTATTATATGAAGACATGCACGCATATCAGGGTGATACAATAGGTTCATATCCAGAAATAGTTTCATATTTAGGTTTTCAAGATGGTCCTAGTGATGGGGCCTCTACAGTGCAACAACAAGTACACATACCATTTGCAGCACAAGAGGCTCATGATGAGCCAATTGGGATTTAGCAGGATATCCAAGATGAAAAAAGTAGAGCCAGCATCTGTTGGGGATCCTGAACCAGTCGGTGAACCAGTACATGTTTTCAGAAGATCGATATGAGAGAGAAGGCCGACAAAATATCTGATCCATCAACCAACAGTTCATGAGCATGTTTTGTACATAGATTCAGGAAAGTCGGAGACTCAGAAGAGGCTTTGAAAGATCGATGGGGCTCGAATTCAGTGGGAATCTGCCATGAAGGACGAGATGAACTCCTTGATATTTAACCAAACTTGGGAGTTGACCAAGTTACCTGCAAGAAAGTGTGCTCTTAGGAACAGGTGCATTTTCAAAATGAAAAATGAGGCAGATGGTAGCAATACAAGGTGAGACATGTTATCAAAGAGTTTTCTCAGAAAAAATGTGTTGACTACAGTGAGATATTCTCTTCAGTTGTGAAGATGACTTTGATTACGATTAGTGGCAGAGGAAATATACACTTAAAGCAGCTGGATGTGAAAACAACTTTTCTCCATGGTAATGTAGAAGAAAAGTTGTACATGAAGCAACTCACATGTTTTGAAGTCAAAGGAAGGGAGGACATGGTTTGCCGATTGAAGAATAGTCTATACATGCTCAAACAGGCACCACTTCAATGGTGCTTGAAGTTTGATTGTTTCATGCAAGGAAAGATATTCAAAAGATGCAAATCAGATCATTGTGTCTATGTGCGGAGGTATGGCGACAATGATACAGTAATTTTAACTTTGTAGTTGATGATATGCTATTGGCAGGTTCATGTATGAAGAAAATTAATGATATGAAAAAGGTGCTAGTTTCTCAATTTTCTATGAAAAATTTAGGGGAAGGCAAAACAATTTATTGGCATAAAATTCATTCGAAATAGGTAGAATAAGAAGTTTTGGTTGTCACAAACGGACTATGTGAAGAAAATATTGAAGCGATTCAATATGGATGGTGCGATGCTAGTTATTTGTCAATTGGGTGCACATTTCAAGTTATCTATGAACTTGTGTACTACATTGGAGCATAGATTGAGGAAAATGACTGCAATTCCTTATGCCTCAACTGTTTGTTGTCTTATGTATGCGATGGTGTCTACAGCGTCAAATATCACACATGCAGTAGGAGTTGTTAGCTGGTATATGAAGAATCCACGAGCATTGGACTGCAGTGAAGTGAATTTTTAGATATCCTACAAGTACTTCAGATCATTCTCTATGTTTTGGAGGTTATTCATTACAGATACATGGTTATTCCATGCATACTATTGCAGTGATCGTGATGGTTGTAGGAGTACTACATGATGTGTCTTCACTGTTGGTGATACAACTTTAAGTTGTGCTTCACAGTTACAGAAGGTTGTAGCTCAGTTAACAACAGAGTAAAAATACATGATACTTACAGAGTATTCGAAGGACATGTTAGGGATTTTGGAACTCATGGGTCAGTTGTGTATAAAGCAACTCGTAGGGTATCTATGATGTGACAGTTAGAGTGCAATATCCTTGGCAAATAACTCGGCATTTCATGCTAGGACTCGACACATAAATGTGAGATATCACTTTATCAGGATGACCGTTAAAAAGAAGTGGTTGAGGCTATCAAAGATTTGTGGAATAAAGAATTCGATTGACATGCTCACGAAGGTAGTTGATAGTAAGAAACATCGGTTTTGCTATTCCGTTATCGGATTGTCTCTAATTCGATTGATGAGAGACTAAAAGAGAAACATGCCTTGAATAGGCCAAGAGAGAAGAACATTTTAGAGACTTCGTGTATATGTCTCCAAGTGAGAAATTATTGAGATTGATGGATCCAATTCACATAGTACAAGGGTTTGAAGAAGGCGACGAAGCAGCGAGAGCAACAAGCAGTGGCAGCAGCAGCAGTAGATTTGCAATCGACTGCATTGAATTGCAGTCGACCGCAAGTGGTATGGACTGTTCTCGACCAAGAGGGTAGTTGACTGCTAGAAGGGCTGGCAGTCGACTGCAACTATCAGCAGAGATCTCTGACTTCCTCGACTCTAAAAGCAGTCCATTACAACTTTGTGCAATCGACTGCAATGGCTCAGACTGGAATTTAGATCAACGACCAAGATACAATTTGTTGTAATCCAATATATATGTATGGTGTATGATTGGTACGGTGAGTTCCGACAAGAAGATAGAGTTTGGGCTGCCGTTCTTGACAGATTTGAGAGGAAATAAATTCTATACCTTAAGGATGAGATATTGAGTGATTGTAAACATGTTTTTCTTCATATGCTTTAGTGAAAATTGCACAAGTGCATATGTACGGAGAAGTAACAATTGCACTTGATAATTTTTTATAAAAGTCTCATGTATTTGCGTGTTGTTAGGTGCGTTTGTTTGTGTTTCTTTAATTTCGATTACTTATTTGCGTCTTAGTTTGGGTATTTTACGCGAATTTGTTTTTATAAGACACTTTTTGAAAATTTTTGCAGAAAGAGGATAGTTGCTAAAGTATTTGGGCTCGAGGACTCAACAACCAAACTCGCCGTTCCCAATGGCGACTTTAGTTGTTTCATGCTCGCTGTTGGGACACGACAAGTTTAGTGCCAATTTTTTTTAAAAACTCGCCATTCCCAACGACGAGTTTAGTTCAAAATTTTTAATGAAGAATCGCTGTTCCCAACGATGAGGACATTTATATTAGACTCGCTGTTGGGAATATCGAGTTTAGTTCAAAATTTTGAAAGAAGAATCGCCGTTCCCAATGGCGAGGAAATTTATACTAGACTCGCTGTTGGGAACGGCGAGGATGTAGGAAATTTTACAGAGCGAAACATTCTGTTGGACTTAGTGAATTTTCGAAAAAAAACTCCATAGAATTTTTTTTGAACTAAACTCGATGTTCCCAACAACGAGTCTAGTGTAAATGTCCTCGTCGTTGGGAATAGCGAGACTTCATTGAAAAATTTGAACTAAACTCGCTGTTCCCAATAGCGAGTCTAGTATAAATGTTCTCGCCGTTGGAAACAGCAAATCTTCATTGAAATTTTTTGAACTGAACTCGCCATTAGAAACGGTGAGTTTCTCAAAAAATTAGCACTAAATTTGCCGCGTCCCAACGACGAGCATGAAACAACTAAACTCGCTGTTGGGAATGATGAGTTTAGTTGTTGATAGGGCTGCAATCGAGCCGAGCCGAGCCGAATACCTTCAAGCTCGAGCTCGGCTCGTTTACGAAACGAGCTCAGTTTTGAGCTCGAGCTCGGCTCCAGCTCGATTCGAGCCGAGCTTTGACCGTATTCGAGCCGAATAGCTCGCGAGCTTAGCCAAAAAAAAAAAAAAAATCCAAGCTCAAGCTCGGCTCGTTTACGAAACGAGCTCAGTTTTGAGCTTGAGCTCGATTCGAGCTGAGCTTTGACCGAGCTCGAGCCGAATAGCTTGCGAATAGCTTGATTCGTTTGCAGCCCTCATTGTTGAGTCTACAAACACAAATACTTTGGCAACTGTCCTATAAGTGCAGATATTTTCAAAAGTGGCATATAAGAGCATCCACAGTCATTTGCTATTTTACGGATCTTTAAGATCCGTCCCAATTTTTTTTAATAACTTTTTTAAATTATTAAAATATTAAAATTAATTATTAAAAAATGTCCAGAATTTTTTTTTATTTGCGGGAAGTTCCGTCAGATCAAATTTTTTTTTTTGCTATATTATTAGATCTATATTATTAGTCCCAATTTATAGCATTTCATCACTGCAGCAAATATCCAATTGCTATAGGTATAATATCTATTTTGCTATTTTTTAGTAATTACAACTGTGGATGCTTAGGCGAGTGATTTTTGATATTACTAGCCTACGGGCTGCTTTTTTAACTTTATGGACTGTTTCGTTAAGTTCTTTTTAATGAAGCGATGATTCAGTTATTTTTTAATTAAAACAAAAACCGGGGATGCCCTAATAAAAAAAAGTTATATTTTACTCGTCACCGTTCTCTGAGAATTATGAAGCTAGTTTATTAATTTCACGTCACTTTCATGACTCCCGATCGGTCCAAACTCCAAACCCCAAATCCTCCAATTTTCTTTTCCCTGTTTTTCATTTTCCCTTTTACCCCTTCTTCCTCAAATCTGGATTTCGCCGCCATTGAAACCCCTCTTCTCGCTGTTTAAAGCACAGATCTGGTACACCCCCCTCTCATCGTTCTCGCTCATATCTTCTAAATTGCTTTAATTTCCGCGCTTTAACCATATTGCTTCAAATTGCGTGCTCATTTTTTACAGTTCCGATGGATCCGATGGACGAAGAGCAACTCGACTACGGCGACGACGATTTCACCGGCTCAAACCCTAAACCCCACCACCACCACCACCACCAAACTGCCGCCGCCGCCATCCCTGCCCTCGCCCAGGACGAGATGCTTGGCGACGATGACGAGTACGACGATCTCTACAACGACGTCAACGTCGGTGAGAATTTCATGAAGCATACTTCCTCCAATCTCCACCAGCACCAAGTTAATCAAAACCCTAACCCTAACCCTAACGCCAAACCCAATCCCTACCATTTCGGCAACGGCAGCGGCAGCGTGCCAGCTGTCGCTCGAGTCGAACCCCCTCGTCCTCCCCCTGTGCCCCCCACCCCCGAACAACCCCCTAATTTTGGGACCAATATCAGTAACAGTAGGGCCCCACCTCAGTTGCCGCAGGATAATGATTTGGGGTTTCAGCGGGGCCAACCAGCCCCTTCAATGCCTGCAAAGGTCGTGGCGCCTCCTGTTCCCGCTCAGCCGGTAATAAGGCCAGCCGTGGGCCCCGTGGATGTGAATGGACCGACGATGCTGTTTGTCGGGGAGCTGCATTGGTGGACCACAGATGCGGATTTGGAGAGCTTGTTGACGCAGTTTGGGAGAGTGAAGGAGATCAAGTTTTTCGATGAGAGGGCAAGCGGGAAGTCAAAGGGTTATTGTCAGGTTGAATTTTTTGAGGCGGCAGCTGCGGCTGCGTGTAAGGAAGGGATGGATGGGTATGAGTTTAACGGAAGGGCATGTGTGGTTGCATTTGCTTCGCCCCAGACATTGAGGCAGATGGGAGCAAATTATGTTAGTAGGAGTCAGGGGCAGGGGCAAGGGCAAGGGCAAGGGCAGGGACAGGTTCCGCATCAGCAGCAGGGGAGGAGGCAGATGAATGATGGGCCGATGGGGAGAGGTGGTGGGAATGGTGGGGGTGTTGGTGATGGAGGGGGGAGGGGTTTTGGACGAGGTGGATGGGGTGGTAGAGGACTGGGGTTGATGGGGAGAGGACATAGTGGGGGTGGAATGATGAGGGGAAGGGGTTTTGCCGGTGGGAAGGGGATGATGGGGCCTGGTGGTAATAATGGTGGGGTTGGAAATAATGGTCCTTATGGGCAAGGGTTTGGTGGACCTGCGGGATTGGGTGGTGCTGGCGGTATGATGCATCCGCAGAATATGATGGGTGTGGGGTTTGACCCGACTTATATGGGTCGGGGTGGTCCTTATGGGGGGTTTTCTGCTCCGGCTTTTACCGGGATGATGAATCCATTTCAAGCTGTAAATGCTGTTGGTCTTCCTGGAGTGGCTCCTCATGTTAACCCAGCTTTCTTTGGTCGTGGGATGTCTGCGAATGGAATGGGTGTGATGGGTAACAGTGGGATGGAAGGGCAAATGTGGGGTGATGCGAGTATGGGCGGTGGTGGTTGGACTGGCGAGGAGCTTGGGAGGAAGACGAGGGAGTCCAGTTATGGTGGTGATGATGGTGCTTCTGAGTATGGTTATGGAGAGGTGAACCATGAGAGAGGAGGGAGGTCAAATCCTTCTCGGGAGAAGGAGAGGGGTTCGGAGCGTGACTGGTCTGGTAATTCTGAGAGAAGGCAGCGTGATGAGAGGGAACAGGATTGGGACAGATCTGACAGAGAGCGGCATAGGGAGGAGAAAGATGGGTACAGAGAGTATAGGTCGAGGGACCGTGATTATGACAACGAGGCTGACTGGGACAAGGGGCAATCTTCTTCAAGGTCTCGCAGCAGGATGATGCAGGAGGATGATCACAGGTCTCGCTCCAGAGATGCTGATTATGGGAAGAGGCGTCGAATACCTTCAGAGTGAAGTGTGTGCTTACTGCCTGCTATACTCATACAGGTAATGATTCACAGCACTTGCAGGTGAGGCCTCAGGGTAAAATAAATTAGGTTCTTGTGTGTGGTATGGAAGTGGAGACTATCTAGTTTTGCGTTTGCATACTTCAGAATGCCCTCTTTTGCTGCAAGATTCAGACATATTTTTAACAATTGGGAGTATTTCTTAGGAGATTGAGCTTTGAATCATGGTCATATACTAGTTATATCTTTGGCCAAGGAATCTTTATTTATCTGGGATATGCCTGGAATATGATGCAAGACTTAAAAGTTGTTTGTGTTTTATCTTCGTTGATCATGTCATCCTATTATTGTGTAACTGATGTCTGTAACATTTATTTGTGTTTCATCTTGTTAGTCTAGATGCTAAAATTTCTCCCAGATATATACCTTGTACACTTGTTCACAACATAGAGTTACATTGTAGTATTAGAAGGTTTTCATGTTACTCAGCTCTTTTGACAAGGCATTGTATTTTTTCCTTGTAGGCTGTTTAACTTGTATTGAATATGTCATTCGGCATGACATGAGAAATCTTGTATCTTGTAGTTGTTACAGAAGTTAATACCATGTTTTTCCTGTACAGTCATTCTCACATAAATTTTCTAGCAGACTGGTTATAATGAATATTGCTTTTAGCTTGTTTATGTTGATATGTAATAAAAAATGCTTTCTGACTATTGGTTAGTCTTTACATCTATGGAATACTGTTAGTTATTTTTTTATATTTTTGGCTGAAGCCATGTAATGCATATAATAGTTTCGAGCATGGTATGAAATTTATCAAAAACAAAGCATGTGATTTCCCCTCTAGTTCATATATATTGTGCACAAAGAAGTTGATGCATAGACTTAAATGTGCATTATGGTTTTCCTGATTCCCTCTCTTCTGCTTGTTACCATTGGTGCCACTGGGCCTTTACTATAATTGTTCTTTTGTCTAATTCTGTTCATGGTTAGATCTATAGCTTCAATCTGTTTATGGTTTGGTCTAGATCTTCTTAAAGGTTTATGTGCTGAGACAAGACACTTAATACATGATATGTCCAATGTACATAACCTCAATTGTTTTCTTCTATGTGGTATCATTTTGGTTCCCCTTATATTTGCGACTGCTTTCAGCAGTTGATAGTGACAGAAAGTGTAATAGGTCTAAAGCAAAAGAGAAGAAATGAGAAAAAATGAGATGGGTTGAGATAAAAATAGAAAAGAATAAGAGAAACCAGGATGGGTTGTGAAAATTTTTTTGAACGCAAGATATAACCCGAGAAGACCGAGGTTATTGGTGTGTATTTAAGTTGGCTGTAGGATCCAGTACTGAAAATGAAAATAGACTAAAAGAGGTATTTTGGTCTTAAACAAATCGTGCAAGTGACAAGGTAGGAAAATGGACGGTCAAGGGTAGGAGGGTAGTGTAAAGGAAGAGTAGAAACAAAGTTCATGATAGCGTGCGTATTAAAGAAATTTCATGATAGCAAACGTAAAATGCATGGAAATTTGATGGTGGTTTCTGTAATTTAGCCAAATACCAAAGATGGGATTTGATTGTGCTTGACATTTTTGTCATTTTATGCATTGTGTCGCCATATAGGAGCTAATTACAATCACCAAACCATTATAGGCATGCATTGTAAAGAAAGTCCACGTTAGTAACTTAAAAAATAAGTAAAATTTATCGTAGTTTTCTTTAATTTATACTTCTAAAGATCCATATGTAATGTTTCTTAAATAATTGCTGGTAAACTTTCTAGATGGAAATGAGAAAATTGTTGTGAATGCAGTTCTGCAATTCTGATACATGTAATGGAAGCAATCAATGTGTATTGTGTTTTTTGTTATGAAGTCTATGTTGGAAACATATCTTGACACACATACAACATATAAGACATGGCATTTTTTGTGTTTTATTGCTAGTTATATATACTATTTAGAACTTTTCATGTATTTGTGTCTCATGCCCTTTTGTGTTCATGCTAGTAAGGTAATGTTTGGTCCATATGGGTTTTAGGATATTTACAGAACTTGGTAGGGTAGATTGAGTGGCTAATAGATTTTGCATTGTCATAGGTGTGTGCAAACTCTACCGACACCATTTTTGCAGATCATAACTTCATATGTATGGAGAAGTGCAAAGATTGAGTTTTGATGTAAAAACTTTCCTTTGGATAATAGGAATGATGCTTGAATATCATATCTTTGAATCTTTATGCAGTGTTTTGATAAATGTGAAATTTGTGCGATCGAGTATTAAAAGATTGCTTGATATGCATTGTTGGCTCATACTAATCAACTTAAGATTTTTGTTGAAGTTGTTTTCTGACATTACAAGAGCAAACCAGTGACCGAAAGTCAAGTATAATCCTTGATTCCAGTCATCTTTACACTGGATGCCCATCCGCATGGCTTGACATGGAAGGGAGTGTCAACTGTCAAATATGATACATAAACATGTTTGTTTCACAACTTATTGGCTTATCCTTTTTTGGATAAATTGGTTGCCGATCATTTTTCCTTCGTGAAGTTGCTAACTTGCTATGGAAGGCAATATCAACTGATGACAACCACATACTTCATCACAAATCTGAAGGCTCTAGACATGAATTATGTTTCTTCATCAAGTTTTGTGAAGTTTTTTTTGTTGTCAAATTAACAACTATCATATTTTTCTCAGTTGCTTCAATCTTAAGTTCACTCAGGCAGTTATCCTTTACCAAAGTTACCTCTAGTTTATTACATCAGTTGTTTCTTCAATTAGATATATTTGAATTTATATAGGCTTAATTGATGTTTACCTTTTTCTGGCGTGAAACAATCTTTCTTATTTTGTGATTCTTCTCTTTGTTTTATTTGTTCTCTTTGTTTTTGTTTTTGTTCTTGTTTTTTGTTTTTTCGTTTTGTTTCTGGTGGGTGTTTTTGGGGGACAAGGCTCTGATGATGATTATGATGGTTTTTTCTGTACACAACTTTATGGAAAATTATCCTCCATGTTTAAGAGATGCATGACAACTTGAAAGTCATAATTCTTGTTAAGACTGATTGGAAGCTTAATAAAATCTATTTAGAGTAGTTATCTTAAATTCTTAATACAAGTAGAAGCTTAAGAATCTTAATACAAGTAGAAGGGAGACTGTGGAATCAATGTGTTAGATAAAGTTAATTGAGATATTTAGCTAGGAGTTTGATACTGGGTATTTGGTAATTAATAAGAAAGTTTAGTAATAAAAATAAGTAATGATTTAAGTATCTACCTTATCAAAAATCATCTCCACTTGACCATGCTTCTACAATTTATCCTCCACTGCTTCTATTCACCGTCTTCTGTTGTGATTGTTTGCTCATTGTTTTATCAGTTTATGATCAATTGAATTTGATTGCTCATTGTTTTATCAGTTTATAACCAACTGAATTTGATTGCTCATTGTTTTACCTTACAATTTTAATCACTCTTCGTTATTTATAGCTTGTGAACATCAAACATCCCAGGATTCAACATCCCAGAATTCAAGGCCATGCATCAAGTAGACAAAGCCTGTTCCAACCGAATTATGCTGGATCAGTCTTGATGTACTGATGTATGTTTGCTTTACCTTTCACTTAGCCTTCTAATCCTTTGTATCACAAGTCATTTTTTCCCCTTTCATTATCTTATTAAGTTCTGGTGTGTTAGTGTTCGTTCTTCTTCCATATTAACTTACCATATATTCAGGGAACCATGTCGTCTACTTTTTTTTTGAAGTAAAATGTGTTATACAGGTCCAATTTGTAATATGCTAATCATTAAGATATCTATCCTTGTTCTGGTCTTCAATTATTAATAATTCCGTGGGCAAGAGATAGTTGATTTGTTTCATTTTCCCAATTGCTTGTTTTCTCAGTGATGGTAGTAGGCATAAGTCTTTTCTGCATTACTTGGATTATCTTGTCTCTGTGTTTCTTTTTTAGTGCCTCCAAATAGCTTCCGTTTTATCAAATTCAATTATGATTTTGTCCACATAATCACTCCTACCCTCTCTCCCTCTCTCTCAGCATTGGATAGCTGACTTAAGGTAATCTTTTATGGCGTCCAATAATATTTCTTACACCCTGTTATCTTTCGTTCCATGTTTCCATAAGAAAGGGAACACACATTTCTTCATTTGAAGCTTTTTTCGCATTCCTTATTAATTTTGTTTGAATATTGTACCTGAGTCGTACTAGTTATTGAAGTTAATTCACATATATTGCTATTGGCAGATTATATTTAACTAATCTAAGTCTTTTATCTGTGACTTAATTTTCTATATTTTTTAATTCTTTGTGTTTCTAATTATTATTATTATTATTATTAGCGGTCGTAGTATTTTAATTTAATCCTTGGTAGCCTATGGGCAGCTAATGCCTTTTTAGGTGCATATTGATAGCACAATTACACTTTCAAGCCTTTTCTTCTGCCTCGAATAAAATAGTTCACTCTTGATAGTTTTACTCAGCTTAGGTCACTTTGGTGATCTACCAACCACTTGTTCTTGATTTAAATGCCAACAATTACTTGAAAAGCTTATTTAATTCTTCTTGAGACCATCTTTGTTTCTGTTTTGTTGTTGAGACCATTTGGCTGTCGTGATATTTCTTCCAAGTTGCTATTTCAACGCTGAAAATGAAATCAAAGCAGTCAATATTTTTTTGCATCCAGCATTTTCTCCCTTTTGGATAAATTCACATATTTGCGTTCGTTTGTGTTGAATTTAATCTTCACAAAACTGTTGAAGCTTTTTATTCATCCTAATAATTACTTGCTATCATCATTTCTATCTGTTGGAATGCAGCAGATGTTCAAAGATGCAAGTCCTTACTTTCTGCAGATATGGAACGGACTTAAGCTTGTTTAGGATTCTTATTTATTGATTTTTGGATGTGTCTCATTTCTGGCTGGTGGATGTCAATGATCTCATGGGCATCGTTTGCCTCTGCAATTTATCATAGCATACAATGTGTCACGGATGTTTAATTGCTGGCGTTGTGTTATATATAACTTTTCCCCCTTGCACACAAGTACACATTTCTATTTATATTTAGGGGTATTATCCCCTACAATCGGCTTATCCAATTGACAGCTTTTACTCCTTCCTTCTTTTGAAATGTGTACCTGAGTGGGATCCTTTCTAGCTTTGCTGTTGTCAATTGGATTGGTAGTTGGGTTCAAGTAGGAACTAAAAGAGTGGTATGTAGGCGAAAAATAAACTTGGATCGATACAAATTAGTTATATCTGGTTTGCATTTGCATTTTTGACGAAGGAGATCACACTTAATGCAGGTCTGCCCTTTTGTTCTTTCTGCGAAGTATGCTCTTGTGATCTATTACAATTCATATTGTTTTTGCTTTTGCTGTTGCCTTTGTGATTGCAAGTTATATGACATTCGTGAATTCATCCTGAGATTGTTCGATTTGAGTTCTCTTTTGTTTAGTTGTATCAGTGTTTAACGTTGTACTTCCTTCTCCTTGTATCCTTCTCCTTGTAAGAGCATCCACAGTCGTTGAGGATCAAAATATGCATAAATGGATAAATGAATATAGTAAAGTTACGTTTTGCTGCAGTCGCTGAATGCTATTTTTATAAAAGGTGCGACAGCACTTCACGTGCTGTCCGAAGGAAAAATTCAAAAATTCGTCCTCGATGTATAAATAAAAAATTACAAAAAAATATAAAAAATTGCAAATAACCCCCTAGAGGGAGAGGTGGGGTTTTTAGGGTTTTTTTATTATTAGGAAATTAAATTTTTTTTGGTGGGACGGCACTTCAAGTGCTGTCAGACAATTAAAAAAATAATTTTTTTTGTGCGACGGCACTTGAAGTGCTGTCAGACAATTAAAAAAAAAAATTTAATTTTTTTTGGTGCGACGGCACTTCAAGTGCCGTCTCTCATATATGCATATTTCTCATTTCCTCTCTCATTTATGACAATCTCTTGTAGCGAATTATGCATATTATGCATATTTGGCCAACGATTGCAGCGCTGTTTTTGGCCAAATATGCATATTATGCATATTTAGCAAACGACTACATATGCTCTAATCAATTGAAGTTTGTGGATGAGGTTGTGCATATTCCAGGACTGAATTTTAGTTCTGCTCTTGTTTGTTTATGCGACTCATGCCTGAAACTTTGTAATTGCAATATTTTTTTGAAGGAAAAGGTGGAATAAGGCCACCCTGTTTCATTAATAAGAAATTAACAAAACAAGCCAAGCATACTGGGATAAGTTACAACCTACAGACAGAAAAAAAGAACATGAAGCGATATGACCAGTACATATAATTAGCTCTCACTCTAAACTACGAGGATCAACTAATTGTATGTCCGTCAAGTAAGCTTCGAGCACCCACCTCCACAGCACGCTCACACCCACCTGAAGCGAATCATGCGGGATTTGAAAATTTGCCGCTCCCACCCTTCTACCTCACCAAAGCAACTTCACACCTGGCCCAATCGGAGTCGCACCCAAAAGGAGAGCCGTGGAGAGGGTACTCACCTCTGTCATGCTATAGCTCTCACCAGCAATTTCTCACCAAACAAAACAATCGGTCACCCTAACCACGAACACCGACAAGGAGAGAGCCATGAAGAGGATACCTTCACCTCTCACACGCATCTACTCTCTCTAGTGATTTCTCACAAACGCTAACAGACACCAGCACAGAATAGAGAGAAGCAACATCTTTACTCTCTCACTCTCTCTCTCATGCAAAACCCGGAATAATCACAACTACCATAAGCATCACCTTCCCCTCTCGCCCCTACGGGCGGTGGATGTTGTAGATTGCAGGTTTACTGATGAGGGCGTAGTGACGGCGCTGTTGCGAAACCTGTAGCCGTTGATTAACGGGTGTCGAATTCAGGGTGCGACTACTCCACTACCGATCAAAAACAGATACATCTCCACCTCAACAATTTCTATAGGACACCTCATGGGAGGACCCCGTCTGTGGGCCCAAGCCCCACCTAGTGCTGTAAAGGTGCGCACCTATGGGGGGACCCCGTCTTCGGGCCCTAGCCCCATAACCGTGCAACACTGATCCCAGGCACCTCCTCCACTCCCCCTAAACAAACAATAACCACTAACAATAACCAGAACAACCCGCTGCCGTCTCTAACTCTGGAACTACCATCACACGTACTCTCTCTTCTTCGCATACACAACCAGCAACTCAACATCCAAATCGCAGCTACAGATCACCGCGGTTGGCGTTGAGTGCACGGACATGGTGGTGGTAGCGATGGCGCCGCAACCAGCGCCGAAGAAGGGGACAACAATAAGACACAGCGGGGGATGAGCGAACTTCTTAATCCTCCGACGCAAAGGCAGGTCCCCATCACACGAGCAGCGATGGATTCCGGTGACTCATCAAACCTCGTTCTCAGCCAGCTCAATCGTAGGGGAGGGAGGAGCTCGGAAGGGGGGGGGGGGGTCGCGCAGGGGACCCGGATCTGAGCCCTCTTAAACTCGTCGCTCGCTCTCAGATGGAGGAGCTCGAACGCGCAACGGGATTGCTGTCGCTCGATCTCAGATGTAGAAGGTCGAACGCGTAGAGGGAGGAGTCGTTGGGGGGGCAATTGCGTAGTGGGCTCGCCGAGGACTCGGATCTGGGCCCGATCAAGCTCGTAGGTGTAGGTCAGCACGACGGAAAGAAGGGGCTGAGAGATCTGGGTCAGCGACGAGGATGAACGATCTGGGCCAGCGACGAAGATGGAGTGGCCAGATGGACGCCGGCTACCATGTGATGGGGCTGCGGCGATGAGCCCAAGCCGCAACCCCCCACCTTTTCCTGATCTAAGGTTAGCTTTTTGTGGTTGTTTGGGGTTAGTTTCTATCTCTAGACTTTTCTAGAGAGAGAAACTCTTTTTGAATGTTCTGAGAGATACCGAGACTTGAACTGCAATTGCAATATTGTTAGTGATGAGTACCACTTGCTATTTGTTGCAAGTTACTGTTTAGCCTGTATGCTTCAAATGATGCCCAGACATAGTGAACAACTTTCGCACATCGAAAATCAACTAGTAAAACTTCTTTGAGCATAGAGAATACAATGCAATGGAAAATACTTGTTCATATAGTTGAAATGTATTTAACTGTATGAGGAGTACGGTTGCAGTATTATTCTTTTGTACATATATGCCAAAACCAAGAAGGAATCAGGCAACAATTAACAAACAGATTGTCGAGAGGAATACACCAACTTTGATAGATATCATTGATGCTGCTGTTTTGGGGGGTGTGGGAGCAACAGATAGTGAGTTCTTTAGGTGGATGGGAAGAACAGATCCCAGTCACCAAGCTGACCCTAATGCGAGGCTTGTATGAGTGGGGTGTGAGGACACAACGACTGCCATGGACATGCAAAAAAGTCTGAAATACCGGAAGAACTCCCAGCGACAAATCCTCTGACGCTCAAGTCATTTAACAACGGTTAAAAGAGGAATTAAGTGATGAAATTGTGATAACTCCATACTGTAGATGTGAGTGTATTTATAGGCCAAAGGGGCTAATCAGGAAGCGATCCAGCCGTTAATCCCCTGATCAGGGGGATCCGATAGGCTAGTTCTTCCTGGTGGGCTGGCCCCTTACAAATGGGCCCGTGGGTGGCCCACGAGTTGCCACTGGGCCTACTGTTTAAAGCTTTAGGAGTCCTGAGATCTGTGTGGCAATCATATGGTGTATATCACCCACGACTTTCACCCTCATCATAAGCCTCCCACTCTCGGGGATGAGCTTTCGGACATCTTCGAGGAGTAGGTTCCATCGGGAGAATTACGGTGGCGAAACAAGGTGACTTGGGTTTGTCGAATTTCGGCGAGGCTCGAAGTCGGATCGCCTCGTCGAGGTGCGATTCCGTCGGGTTCGTAGCCGAGTACCACCCCGAGTCTAAACACGCTGGAGGTTCAGGGTTGGAGACAGCGTCGAGGTTGAGCTCTTGTTGAGAGTTTTGGCGAGACATCGATGTTGGAAACCATGCAGAGGCCAAATTCTCATTGAGTTTTTCCGTGAGATCTCAGAGTCGGAAACCACGCAGAGGGCACAGTACGAGGTGATTTCTCATTGAGAGTTTCTTACTGAGATCCCGAAATCGGAAACCAATCCAGGGGCGCAGCACGAGATGAGTTCTCATTGAGAGTTTCTTAGTGAGATATCGGAGTCGAAAATCATGCTGAGAGCGCAACACGAGGTGAGTTCTCGTTGAATTTCTCAGTGTGATCTCGAAGTCGGAAACCACACCGAGGGCACAGCATGAGGCGAGTTATCATTGAGTTGCTCAGTGAGATCTCGGAGTCAAAAACCACGCCGTAGGCACAGCACGAGGCGAGTTCTTGTTGAGATTTTCTCGGTGAGATCCCGGAGTTGGAAACCACGCCGAGGGCGCAGCACGAGGCAAGTTCTTGTTGAGAGTTTCTTGGTGAGATCTCAGATTCGGAAACTACACTGAGAGCGCAGCATGCAAGCACTCGTTGAATGTCTCAGTGAGATCTCAGAGTTGGAAACATGTCGAGGACACAGCATGCGGCGAGTTCTCGCTGAGAGTTTCTCAGTGACATCTCGGAGTTGAAAACCACGCCGAGGGTGCAACACAAGGCGAGTTCTCGTTGAGTTTCTCAGTGAGATCTCGGAGTTGAAAACCATGCCGAAGGTGCATCACGAGGTGAGTTCTCGTTGAGTTACCCAGTGGGTTAGGTGAACATTGTCAGAGTCGATGATCACGTGAACTCGCGATGGTGGGAATGTCATCGCATAGGTTCTGCAGTTATCGAGGAGTCGCCAAGTGACTTCTGCCATTCGAGAAGTCGCTCCTCCCTTCTATAAATCACTCCCCTGCCCCTCCATTTTCAGGATCACTTTCTGTTTTCCCGTATAGTATTTCTCTTTAGAATTCAAGCAAACATGTCAAGGGATTGTTCTAGCAGTTCAGCTTCAGATTCATCCTTGGGGTCCTCCTCGGGATCGTCCTGACAGGCAAGCAAACGGGAGGAGCCGAGGATTGTTCACAGTGTTAGGTTTATGTCTTGCATACTATGTTGGATACGAAGACGATGAAACGATAGAAGAATCTTTATGGTTGAAGATAGAGAAGGAAACAGTCGGCAATAGCAACAGTAGTAGGTTGCGGTCGACCGACCTTGAGGTGCAGTCGACCGTCACCTGTACATGATCTTCCCGCGAGGAGGACGGTCGACCGGTCTTGTTGGATGGTCGACCGTTCGCGGCACTGATGGGTTTTGGGCTCGAGTCTGGCTGATTTGTGAGAAGCTCAACTTCATCTTTAAGTCAGATCGTGTGGTTCTTATCATAGGGTTATCTCTTCAGTAACATCCAACGACTATTGTAACAAGATATTAAACTAGGGTTTCTCTAGATCTCTATATATTGTTGTTATTGGCCTCCATTGAGAGCCAATAGAGAGAGTGTACTTCATTGAAAGAGAGTTTGAGAGTTTCTTCAATTGAAACAACTGATACTTGCTGGTGAGGCTTGAGAGGGTCGTGGTGAGAATTGTAATATTCTTGTATCTTCTTTAGTTGAATAACATATCAGGTTTCTTCTCCCCAGGATTAAGGCGAAAGGCCCAACCAGAATAAATTTGTGCGCTTTGGTGTGTTTGGTGTGATTTCCTATATGCTTGGTGGTTTGTATTGATTGCATCGAATAACTCAACAAGATCATCGAAAAGGAAGAGTTCCACTAATTCCCTAACAAGTGGTGTCGTTGTATCGTTTGTTTCCTAATAATTGGTATCAGAGCTATTCAGGTTCGTGGGTTTGTTCGATTTCCTTGGAGAAGATGGTAGATCATATCACGAAGATCAAGTAGTTCGACGGTAAGATCAACTTTAATCTTTGGAAGGTGAATATGTATGACACATTGGTTTTAAAGGATTTGAAGTTAGCCCTAGAAGGGGATAAAGGAAGACCTATCGGCATGAAGCAGGAGAAGTGGGAGGAGATTTGTTCAAGAGCCTTGAGTTTAATCCAAATGTCATTGACAAGCAAAGTCAGGTGCAACCTCATGGAGGAGAAAAGCACGGCGAGTTTGTGGGCAAGACTCAGAACTGACTACTCAGAATCGTCATTGCAGGATCGGATGTACCAGAAAGGAAAGTTGTAGGGTTACTCATTGAAGGAAAGTACCGCTTTTCTAGATCATAAAATGGAGTTTAATATGGAGTTATCTGAACCAAGGGCATTCAACGCAGTTGATCTAAAAGCTTCTAACTTGATATATTCACAACCAAATTCATCCAACATGATAACCGTGCTAGATGAGAAGTCTACCAAGGAGAAATTTTCTTTAGCAGGTATGATTAAGGGGTTGGAGGAGAAAGCACTTAGGAAGGTGAGTCAGAAATCGACGTATACTTCTTTGAGTTGCTTGGAGGTAAATTGTATTTCGAATAGAAGGGAAAGTACACGTAAGGGTAGGATTCATTGCCATAATTGCAGAGGAGTTGGACATTACAAGAAAGATTATTACAAGTGGTTGAGTCAGAGTGGCACCAAATCCAGTGCCTATGAATCAGGTGATAGCTTTGACAATAATCTTGTTTCAAATTTTATAGATGTGTATTCTGTCTGGTATCTTCATTGGGGGGTTCTTCTCATATATGCTCTAAGAGAGATGTTTTCTATTTACATGTTCACTAGAGATCGTCGTTGTGTGAGAACGGTGGTTGGTGATATTTGTGAAATAGTGGGTGAGGGAACAGTTGAATTGGAGACACTAGACGGAAAGTGTTACACACTACAGAATGTTATGCATATTCCTCAGCTGAAAATGATTCTTGTATCATTGGGGCTACATGTACATAGCTCAAGGTGTATTTCTATTAATATTGGAAGGTTGTCATGAGGTGATGAAAGAAAAGAGGGGTGTTGAGCACAACCTCTACAAGCTTTGTGGTAATGTGAAAACTTGCACAACTGTTTCGAAGCCCTACGTTCCTAAAGCACTATCTAGTTTGCCGTCATCCGAGCAAGACTGCGACGTTCAAATATCGTCAGAAGGTGAAGAGAGCCTTGATGTAGGTGGAGTTCGTGTGGATGGTGACACCTCCATGATAACATCTACTGGGGTGTGCCATTGTAGGGGGAATACGGCATGAGAAAAATAGGTGGAGATAGATTCAACTAGCAGAGAAAGTTATCAAAAGCAGTTGTATGCAAGAAGAGAATAAAAAGAGTCTAGAAGGTTTTAAATCATAGTGTGGATTCATAGCATGCAATCCAAGGTGCAGATTGTTCGGTTTAAGTTTTGCATACTATGTTGGATACGAAGACGATGAGACGATAGAAGAATCGATATGGTTGAAGATGGAGAAGGAAATAGTCAGCAGTAGTAGCAGTAGCAGGTTGCGGTCGACCGACCTTGAGGTACGGTCAACCGTTACCTATACAGGATCTTCCCGCTAGAAGGATGGTCGACCGGTCTTGTTGGACGGTCGATCGTTCGCGGCATTGATGGGTTTTGGGCTCGAGTCTGGCTCATTCGTGAGAAGCCTAATTTCTTCTTTAAGTCAGATCGTGTGGTTCTTATCGTAGGGTTATCTCTTTAGTAACATCCAACGACTATTGTAACAAGATATCAAACTAGGATTTCTCTAGATCTCTATATATTGCTATTATTGGCCTCCATTGAGAGTCAATGGAGAGAGTACTTCATTGAAAGAGAGTTTAAGAGTTTCTCCAACTATAAACAACTAGTATTTGCTGGTGAGGCCAGAGAGATGGTCGTGGTGAGAATTGTAATATCATTGTATCTTCTCTAGTTGAATAACATCTCGGGTTTCTTCTCCTCTGGATTAAGGCGAAAGCCCCAACCGGGACAAATTTGTGTGCTTTGGTGTGATTTCCTATGTGTTTGGTGGTTTGTATTGATTGTATCAAATAACTCAACAAGATCCTCGAAAGGAAAAAGTTTTGCTAATTCCCTAACAAGTGGTGTCATTGTATCGCTTGTTTCCTAACACGCAGTCCCTTTCAGGAGAAGGGTGTGAACATTGATGTGTGTTCGAGCCCGAAGACAGAGAAACTTGTGCCCCTGGTGACGGAGGCCACGGGCGGAGATGCGAGTGAGTGCCTTGGTGACAAGGAGGTTGGGGAGGAGAAGCAGAGCCCGGAGCCACAGATAAAGGAGGTGGATGGGAGGAAAGTTGCGCTGAAAAGGTTCTGAGAGTGGGAGGCAGAGAGGGGATCCTTCAGTACGAATAGCGGTGGTCTCGCCACTCGATGATATTCTAGCTCATCCTCCAGCTTGTGGTCGTTGCCTACCGAAGAGGAACAAGCAAAATCTTTTTCCCGGTAAGGAGGCCCCTTGGATGGAGTATGAGCACGTGGGAGGTGTATTCCGACCCAGTATGGACCAGAAGCCCATCTGGATGTATCCGGAGGTTCTATTAGACTTAGTGAGGTATGAGGTGCAGTCGTCTTCGTCGAACAAACCGAAGATAGATGCCGACAAGATGCATAATACGATGGTGGAGAGTGATCTCGACCGTGTTCGGGAGCTATATTGCAATCCTTAAAAGTTAATTATGTTTCTTCTAAACCTTGGGATTCGGCCAACCGACAAACTTTCGGAGTGGTTTTGTATGTTCCCATCAGATGCCTTCGTTTCGGACTTGCATCTCCCCCTCCACCCGTTCGTCAAGAAGGTCTTGAACTGGGCGGGGATGAGTCTGTGCAGTATAGGCCGAACTCATGGTAGCAATTGACGAGCGTCATCATGCTTTGTTAGAAGATGGACGTTCCCCTCAAGCTTAAATACTTCTGAGTGTGCTTGGGGTTGAGCGCTCTTCCTGGACATCACCACCGGTGGTACATCTTGCCACGCATAAGATACCGTGTGGTGCACAATCTTCCGGACTCCATAAAGGATTGGAAGTCGAAATACTTCATCGTTTATAATCCTGAGCCTTGGGACATCCCGACCGAGTGGCCATATGGACTTCCACTGAGGAAGGCCCTAAAGCTAGCGGAGTCCAGTGCCTAGGAGCAATCTGACTTTAAGGCACTGTTCGTCGATGATAACAACATTGACTGAGCCTGGGTGACAAATATGTCCTTAGTGTCGAGTGACTTGAGCTCCTACGTCACTCGTAAGTCCCTCACTTTCCTAGTTTCATTAGGAGGTTTTTATTTGATTATGTTATCATGTATCCCACTTGCACTCGGGGACGATGATGACATCAATGTTCTTCTTGCCAGGCACGCAGAACAGGAGGGATCGGCAGACAGAAAAAGGGAAAAGGTGTGGAAGGGACGACCATCAAAGGTGTGGAAGTCACAGGCTCTGACCCTCCGAGATCAGGAAGAAGAATCCCGGTGGACCGAGCCGATCGAAAGGTCAATCAGGGCCAAAGAACTGGCTGAGTCTCCCCTCCCCCGTTTCATCCGATTATAAGGACCTACCTCCTCGAGGAGGCAGAGGAGCCCTTCATGCATGACTAGTCGGTGAAGGTACTTGACTCCGTCATGGAGTCTTGCTTGGCCCTCGAAGTGGTGAACAACCTCGCCCTGCCGAGGGACAGGAAAACTCTTGTCAGGGAGACGATCGGTTCATGCTATCTCAACTAAGCCCACTTCATCGACGTGGTATGTGTTCTTCACTAGGTAATTGCTCGTGTTTCTTCTTGTTCTTTTTTTTACGGGTCTAGTGACAGTTTTCCTTCTTTCCACAGGCCATGCTTCACGGGTCGGAATTGAAGAGGCAGTTCAATTACGAACTGAAGTGCAATGCCCGGAGGATGCAACTGCTCGACTTAAAGTGGCAAGACGAGAAGAGCAGTGATGAGGCATTGGAGAAGAGGGTGAAGGAATTGGAGGCGGAGATCGATGAGGATGCTAGACAGATCATCGAAGCACATGATGAGGGGTACAAGCAGGCCCTGCAGCATGTCCGAGAGAGGTACCCCGACATCAACCTCGACGGCTTGTGCTTCGATCTGGAGCTTGATGGCGTCCCTCCTACTCCTGGGGAGTTGCCTTCAGATGGCGAAAATTTTTGTGCTGCTCAAGGGGTTTCAATACCGAGGTCCATACTCTCCTTCTCGAGAGGTGCCCCCTTTTACTTAGAAAATTTTCTCACTTCCCTTTTTGTATGAAAGCTGAATGCGGACTGGCCACCGCGTATTTGTAACTATTTTGCTCAATGAACATTCAATCAAAGCTTTTACATCCTGCTTCGCATTTATTTGGGGTTTGAGACTGGTTTTCTATTAGCCAGATCATAAAGTACGAGTCCCGGAAGATGGCACTCATGGAGGAAGTGCAGGTCCTGCACAACAAGTTGTGTTACATCGAGGGCGTCATCGCTTGCCTTCGGAAGGAAGTGATTGACCGAGAGGGAGCGTTGAACTACCATATCCGCCGCTCCCAAGAAGTGGCAAAGGAATTAGCTCGTTTGTGGCATTATTTTCAGACGCTGACATAGCCTTTGCCTGTACCGAGGGTGATGGGACCTTTCGTTCAGTTGATGAGCAATCCTCCAATCTCATTATGGGGCGAATGCTCGTGGAGAGGGACTTGGAGATCTATCGGTTGAAGGTCAGACTCAGATAGGTGGACCAGACTTCCACTTTTAGGAGTCTGTTCTCGAGGCGGGAGCCTTATCTGGGGATTCGATCGAGAGCGATAGCTCCGGGGGATGGCTAGAGTGTCATAGCAAGGTCTTCGAGTGTCGCCAGCATCGGGGGAGGGGGGGTCTGGCGTTGTTAGGGTTGGGGACCCTCCCTGCTAGGACTGACGTGATGAATCCATGGTCGGAGTTTCTGACACCGGAACTCGGGGATCAAGCCTTAGCGCCTTGAATTATGTAACTCCTAATGTAATTTTGTAAATGTAACCTTCAGCTTTTGGCAATAAAGGTGTTTGCAAGAGATTGGTTTGGTGTCGGATACCATGCCGAGAGGGAATCATCTCTGAGATTTCTGTGACTAGTTCGGTGTTGGATAAAATGCCAAGAGGGAATCATCTTTGAGGTTTTCATGACTGGTTTGACGTCAAATACCATGCAGAGGGAGAACCTTCTTCGAAATTTCCTTGACTGGTTCGACGTCGGGTACTATGCCGAGAGGGAATCCTCTTTGAGGATTCTGTGACTGGTTTGGTATCGGATACCATGCTGAGAGGTAATCTTGCGCGCATGCCCACCTGTGCCCTCACGCGCAGCGTGGCGCCACCTTCTGCACGGTGGTTTTTGTCCCTCTTCTATATATACTTTCCCACAACTTAGTCATCTTCCAATTTCGGTTTTCTCTCGTCATTATATATTTTTTTCTTTCTTGCATTCCGCCGATTAGAAAGGATGGTGAAGGAAGAAGTACTGAAGGCGAAGCGCTTGACAATGAGGGTCGCGAAAGCTGCGGTGGAGGCGAAGGCGAAGGCGAAGGTTGAAGCGGAGGCCAAGGCAAAGGCCGGGGAGGAAGCAGATATGACATCCCTGTGAACGAGCAGTCGCTGAAGCGCCCCCTTATGAGATGGAGGGGTCCAAGAAGTAGAGATCCATACACTGAGACCCCCAAGGCCAAGGCGACCGAAGGGGCCGTTAAGGGGGACAAGAAGCCTTCCACTCCGTCCGCATCGTACGCTGCGGTGGCTGCTAGACTGCCTTCCCCCGCAAAGGTGTAGGTGCCTTCATGCATTGTGACCGAGAAAGATTATTCAGGTGACCCTCGAAATGCCCTGAAGGTGGTTACTCATCTCGCCACCCCACGTGAACGGAATGGCCTCAATAAGGACTCTGAGGAAGATCTCTACACCCGCTGGGCTCATTCCTCGGTTATGGCGAGCCTTTTTACTGGTTTCTTCGCTTTCTCTTCCATTCCTTTGGTTTAAATGCATCTTAATGTTTTCGTAGGATGTTACCCTTCGGGTCGAACTGCGGAGGAGATGAGGTCATCTCGTCCAGCGAGCCGAAAGGGCTGAGGCTGCCGAGAAGGAGCTCCTCGACCAAAGTGTAAATTACTCTCGGCAAATAGGGGAGTTGAAGATGGAGCTGGCTAAGGAAAAAGAGGCTCGAAAGGGACTTTTGAAGGAGAAGGAGGGGTTTGTCGGCGAGAAGTTGGCGTGGCAGGTGAAGGAGAATGAAATGGAGGTGGCGTACCAAGATGCTCTGGCCGACATCGTCCACGGCCAGGACCAGGGGTACAATTGTGGTCTTGAGCACATCAAGGCGTCGTATCCGGGTCTTGACCTTCGTGATTATTCTTCCAAAAGGGAGGGGGCGACGTGAGCCCCCCTGTGGTGGAAGAGGATCCGGTGAACCATAAGTCGGTCGCCCCTGCCCCCGCGGTTGGTGAGGAGCGCTCTGCTCCCATCATCGAAAAGGGGTCTTCCTCCAAATGGTTGCTTTTAGGATCTGTTTTCTTTTTGTGCCTTCTCGCGGACTGACCACCGCCCTTGTACTTGGTTTCATTAATGAATAAAACTTGTTTGTGTATCTTCCGACTTGTTGTATATCTTGCCTCTTTGTGGCCTTGTGAATTGAGTCCTGAGCATCGCCTGTGAGGGTGAGGATCCGAGGCCTTTGTTGCGTGATTCATTTCGTGAAGTCTTGTGAGTCAGTATGTGGGCATGCTTAAGCCACCTTTTGTGGAAATCGAGGGGACTGCGGATCTTGGAAATCAGAATATTGACTGGTTGAGCGCCACTAATGAGGTAGTTGGCAGAAATGCTTATAAAATCCACTACACTTTAGCAATTGGGCCCTCATACCAATTGTTATTCTTCAGATGATTGTGGTTTCTGGAGTCATCCCACTGAGCGCCTCGAATGATAGTCCAAGGGTCGGCGATGATGAAAGTAGTCGTTCGAAGCCCGGTCGGGGAGCTTTTGCCCGGCAGCTCGAGCCTTCGACCCCGAAGGGATCAGAATCAGGATGCCTAGGTTTGGGTCGCTTTTCTTAGATTCCAACATATGTGGTTTTGCTTGCTAAACCTCACAAGGTGCCTTCTTCTGTGCTTGTTCCCCGACAAGGGGTTTGGTTACAGTTTTCCAGCTAAGGGTCCATGTTCTGTTGGTACCGATCCGAGGGGACCTGGAGAGGACCGTTGTAGTCCCTACCGAACCTCATCAAGTGTGCCTCGGATTACAATATCTGATTCCTTTAGCCGGGGATTGCTGGCGGAGGTCAGCGTCATCAGAGAATTCTTCGTCCTCATACAGGCAGGGATTCTCGAAGGGCTCTGGTGACTCTTCAGTTCCTGTGTGGTTCGGGATGCTCTTTATCCTCATACTTCACGTATACTGACATAGCCTCAGGGATGATGGGTTGTGCTACGATCCACCGACCCTGGCACCTTGTTGGTTCAACTCCTTCTGGTTCTGAGAGGCAAGCTTTCCATGAGTGCTTCTCTTGTGGGATTCGAAAGCGCTAGGTCGGGCACAGACTTCTCGTACTAAGGACACCTTTCCAGAGGGAGTTGGAGAGGGTCGGGAAATCCGAGATGTATATTTTTGATTATGTCCGAAGGTCTTCTTCCACCTCCTCATACCTCACGCATACCGAGGCGACCTCCAATACATAGGACTTGCCGTCAGGAGTGCGCGTATGATGCCTCTTCTGCTCGGGGCTTCCGGCGATAACTGGTGTTCTGAGATGCGAGGTGACCATGTCTGGCTATAGCTAGTGTTTCGAGATACGAGGCAACCATTTAAAAACCTATAATTTGTCTGTAACATTTCTTCGTCCATTCTGAGAATTGCCAACTGCGGACTGGCCACCACCCCCTTGTATAATAAAGAATGTTTGCTCCATTCCCTTTTTTGGCATTCTGTTGAATGAGTAATATGAGGATATTCGCGGAGACCCAAGGGTTTCGAGAGGGGGTCTAGGCATCGGGACTGGATTGATACAAGCCTAAGGGTAGTTTGAGGATTTGGTCACACTGTCTCGGTGTCGGATGTCACTCCGATGAGTGGTTCCAAAGAAAGGTATAAGGAGTTCACTCCACCATCTCGGCATCGAACACCACGCCGAGGGGTGGTTCCGAGGAGAGTTCCAAGAATTTTGTTCCATTGTGTCAGCATCGGATGCCACGCCGATGAGTGGTTTCGAGGAGAGTTCCAAGGATTTTTCTCCGCTGTCGTGGCATCAAACACCACGCTGAGGAGTGGTTCCGAGGAGAGTTCCATGGATTTTGTTCCGTTGTGTCGGCGTCCGAGGCCACATCGGGGAGTGGTTCCGAGGCCGGATACTTAGTTGCAAGGACAGGATACTTGCTGCAAGGACTGGAAACTCGTTGAATTTGAAATAAATTTGAAATAGAATTTATTCGTGGGTTACCAATAGGCGGGCCTTCCCAGTTTGGAGCCAGCTTCCCCTTTTTGCTCAGCTCGGATATACTAAGTATGCGCAGCTCTAGGTCCCTCACTTTGATGTTGGCTGGTCTGACTATTTTGTTGTAGAAAAGTTATACCCTTTGTTGGTAAGCCTTCCTCCTGATAGCTGACCTTTCGCAGACTTCATTGAGTATGTCTGTCATGCCCCACTTTCCAAAAATACGGAACACGAGCACGTGACATTGGCCCAGCAAATGACTTACGTCATCCATAAGCTGTTATCGATTCAACTCAACAATATAACAAGAAAACGATACAACCACGCATGCAATAAAAGAATAATCACATGAATAACAATATTTGGAATATAAGCATGAAATAACCAAATATAATAATAATCCAACATCTGGAAACAACAATAACAATATTCTGGTCAAAAGCCTGCAATACAATAAAATAACAATGTTCAATAATTTAGGTCTTCATAATAAAACAATACTTATTTAGGCGGCGATGCAATCATTTCTTTCACCATTGCTGTTCTTCTAATCCATTAGACAATTCTCCTTGATTACCTGTAAGCTCTTCATCTAAGAAGAGAGGATAATGTGTCCTTAGAGTAAGTCGTGAACACCAAGTAGAGAAACAGGAAAGCAATGGCAATAACGATATAACAATGAATTCAATGAACGTTGGAATCAATAGCATTGAACAATGGAAAAATGATAATGATGTAACATGCGATAACGATGATCAATAACAATAACAATAAACAATAGCAATAATGATAATAATGTTCAATAATGATGACAATAGGCAATGATGATGTGATGACAATCTTAAGTCTATTATTCATTTTAGTCCTAACTAATACACGTACTAATGCGTCCCATACCACAGATTCGATGCATACAATCAATTTCGTTTAGACTGAAGTGGTAGATTCTATAGTTCATGTACTCGGCATGATAACGATAACGATAACGATAACGATAACAATAGCAATTTCTTGCACAATAATGATAACAATAGTTGGCACAATAATTCTAAAACAATACACGATGAATTGAAATACTGTGGTCAGTAATCCAACAATAAATCGATAGCACTAGCCGACACAATATTTGGGAAACAAGGCCCACAATTCCGAGTACAGTCCCTATATCCTCAACTACTCTAGTCAACCCTTAAACCCCGGCTTGGTTAACAATTCTTTATTCAATTAATATGTAATAATTGTTGACAATATTATGGAAGCAATAGGGAACAATAGGAACAATAATATCAATGAGGACCGATAAAATGATCAATAGGAAACACTATAATGATAACGATACAACACTAAGATCATACAATGCAATTCATACAATTCAAATGTATCAAATATAACAATATAAATTCGATTATATTATCAAGACATGGAAAGCTCAATTCTGGGCAGTAGTCGGTTTCTATACCATAATTGGATTTCTCGCTGATACAGGATAGCAAATGTGGATCTGTCAGAAGTTCTAAAAACTAGACTTCTGCCCGGTTCCAATGTATATTTAAAGTCCAAATTCCGACAACAGTAGCTAGGTCAATTACAGGGTTCTTTACAGGATACAGGTTCTGGCTGGTTATCAATGTTAACTAGTTATAATTATAAAAGCAGTAAATATTCATTTTAAAAATCAGTAAAAATAATTTTCATGACCTAAGCATGTCAACTATCAATCTGAAAATTATTATGATAATATTTGATCATTAGTTCATCTATTTAATGAGTCTAACATGGTATATGCATAAATTTGAAAAATAAAATGCAGCAACAGTAAAATGATCATAACTCATGAAATATAAGTCAGAATTCAATAATTCTTGATTTTCTGGAAACTAGGCACATGGGGCTACATTTCATATTTAGAAAGTTATTGATTTTGATGATAGTATCTAGGTTGAAACAACATGACAATGTTCAGGTCGACAGTAAATTACAGGGTCTCAATATATTTTTTCATGAATAAAATAATTAAAATGTTATAGACGATGAGTTAGGGGTTGACAACATAATCACAGCAAGCTACGTCTATGTGAACATGGTATTAAGATGTATAATATCCATAATCTCACTAATCACAATCAACCAATACACCAACATCAATCATATGAACAGTCAACACTAGCATACAATCTACAATAGTTGTGTAATGTCATGACATGAATTACAATAACAATCCCTATCCATATATTCAGTAATTAACTTCATGAATGCATACAAGATCTCTATAAATCGGAGGCAGATAGACGGCACGAAGTCATGACTAGTACTTGGATTCGCTCGTGTAAATCCGTAGTATCCCGACAGTGTTGAAGGGTCATTGACTGCCTGCGGTGATGGTCGACGGTGCTGGAAGGGTTCAACAAGAGACAGGGACAGCGGAGACCTTGTCTGGGTGGGTCTTCGGTGGTCGGGAGAGACAGGGGAGGCCGGGAGTCACGACTGGCGATGAGGAGGGCGGGTGGTCGCTGGCGTGGTGGTCGGAGCGACGGAGGGTAGTGGATGGGTTTAGGCGAGAGATGAAACAGGGGAAGACGATGGGGGGGGTCGAGGGCTCAATGGGTGAGCGGGACTGCAAGGCAGCGCTCAGGGAAGGAGGAGGACGACTGTGGAGGTGACGATGGGCACGGTGCTCAGGGTCGACGGTGGTCGGTGGTTGCTCGAGGGGAGGAAGAGCATCTGGTGAGGTAGGAGGTAAAGGGTCGGGGGTTCAACAGTGAGAGGTTAGGTTTGAACAGTAGAGGGTTGAGGAAGATGAAGGGTTTGTGTGTGATGGGGTTTTTTTTGACTGATCAGGGTAATTAATGGGGGGGGTTAGTTAGGGATAGGAGGAGATCATGGGACACGTGAATATGAGTGACCAGGAGTAAAAAGAGGGAATTGATCTGTTAGTGGAGATATATATGAAGTGGTTTTAGGTTAGTGGGTTAGTAGGTCAAGATTCAATAGAAATGGATATTGGGTTTTGGGTACAATATGGGTCAAATAGGAGGGCAATTATCAACCCAACAAGGAGAAAAGAAAAAAAAATCCGTGGGATTAATTCGAATCAGGAAAACAAGAAAATAAGATTCAAATAATCAAATTGCGATCAAAGATAATTCATGAATAATATTAGAATTGATATTGTTCGATACAATAAATGAATGAAATGAAATGATATGGAATTACAAAAGAGATTACAATGGAGATCAATAAAAAAAAGAAAATATGAAAACGGGAGTTACAATGTCCAAGTTGGCCCTAAGGCCGTCGGAGTTCAAGTCTTCGTTGAAGCTCATGATCTGTGGGGAGGGAAGCCTGACTTCAAAAGGAATTACAGGTTCAGTATCATAGGTCAGATTGAAAGGCGACTCGCCCGTTGGTATCCTCTTGGTCGTCTGGTAGGACCATAGCACACTTGGCAGTTCGTCAACCCACCGACCTTTGGGCGAGTTATCCATTCGCTTCTTGAGGTCGTCAAGGATCTGACAGTTGGCATTCTCAGCTTGACCGTTGGACTGCTTGTGGAGATTGAAGAAAACCTATGTTGAATTCCTAAGCCTTTGCAGAATCTGCAGAAGTTTTTCCTAGCAAACTGGGTGCCATTATCGGTGATGAGGACCCGAGGGATCCCAAACCGATAGACGGTGTGCTTCCAAAAGAATTGCTAGGCCTGGTACTCGGAGATGGTAGCTAAGGGATCTGCTTTGACCCATTTCATAAAGTAGTCGATAGCCACAATTAGGAATCGCCTCTGGCCGGTCGCCTTAGGGAATAGGCTGACTAAAATCCATCCTCCACATGGCAAAGGGGGCCAGACTTGTGAGAGATTTAAGCTCGGCTTGTGGGACGTGCCTAACCGAAGAGAACCTTCGGCATGGGCCACATTTTTTGACAAGGTTCTGAGCATCTTGGAGGAGGGTCGGCCAATATTAACCATGATTAAGGACCTTCCTTGCAAGCATCCTCCCGCCTATATGGCAGCTTCCGATCCCCTCGTGCATCTCTTCTAGTGCGTACTTTGCCTCTTTCGGGTTCACACATTGGAGGTGGGGTCTCCCATCAATCTTGGTATATGAGCGCTTGAAGAGCACGCTGTTGATGGGCATAAATCTCTTGGCCTTGACCCAGACCTTTCTTGCTTTGGACGGATCCTGTGGCAGTTCACCATTTCCTAGGTTTTTCAAAATTTGATCCATCCATGCTGCTACTTGTATTGGCGGATTAAGGCAGAGGACTTCGAGATTCTCGATGCTAGGTCTGAGGAGGACCTCCACCAGGATCATGCAGTTGAGGCCTTCAAAGGAGGACGGCGCTAGCTTGGATAGGGCGTCTGCCTGGTCGTTCTGCTCTTTGGGTATTCTGGTAACAGTAGCGTCTTCGAAGTTTGCCAAGAGAAGCTTGACGTGTGTCAACTATTGGACCATCCGGGTATCGCGAGCTTCATAATCCACTTACTTGGTTGACAATGAGTTGGGAATCGCTGAATTTTTTAATGCAGTTGGCTCCAGCTTTCCGAGCCAGGAGGAGTCCGGCGATTAGGGCCTCATACTCTGCTTCATTGTTGGATGTTTTGAAGCTGAAGCGCGGGGAGTATTGAAGGACGAAGTTGCCCGAATCGCTTAATATGACTCCTGCCCCACCCCCTTCTTCACAGGATGAACCATCTACATAAAGTTCTCATACCAGCTCGTCCTCCCGGACCTCAAATGCCTCGGGAATGGTGCATTCTGTTATGAACTCAGCGAGGGCTTGCCCTTTGACAGAGGTCCTCGGTTTGTAGTTGATATCGTGCTTGCTCAGCTCGATGGACCACTTGATTAGTTGGTCAAAGTTCTTCGGTTTATCGAGGACCTACTTAAGGGGCTGGTCCGTGAGGACCTGAATGGAGTGGGCTTGGAAGTATGAACGGTGTTTCCTCACAGCAGTGACTAAGGCATAGGCTACATTCTCCATCTTAGTATAGCAGAGCTCGGTGTCGTACAGGACCTTTCTAACATAGTAGATGGGCCTTTGGGTCTCGTCGTCTTCTCTAATTAGGATAGCTCTGAGCACATTTTCCAATGCAGCTAGGTAAAGGTAGAGAACCTCACTCGGCTCATGTTTGCTGAGGAGAGCGGGATTGGCGAGGTACTCCTTCAGCTGATCAAAGGCTATCTGCTGGGGTTCCCCCCTTCCAAAGCTCTTTTCCTCCCTGAGGGCTTTGAAGAAGAGAAGGGATTTCTCCCCTAACTTCGAGAGGAATCGACCAATTGCGACAAGATGACCCGTGAGTCTTTCTACTTTCTTGACATTCTTGGGAGGGGTGTCTTCTCAGAATTCACCTCTATTCCCTATTGGCTGACCATGAAGTCGAGGAGCTTGCCCTAGGTGACGCCAAAGGCACACTTTGAGGGGTTGAGCCTCATGTTATTCTTCCTCAAGACCCCGAAGGCCTCTTCCAGGTTCTTCACATGATGTCATCCTTGAAGGCTTTTGAAGAGCATATCATCGTCATAGACATCCATGTTCCGACATATTTGCTCTTTGAAGATTGGTTGACGAGCCTCTGATAGGTAGCACCTGCATTTTTCAACCCGAAGGGCATGATCCGATAGCAGTAGAGCCCTTGGTCGGTCATGAAGGCTATCTTCAGGATGTCAGGAGGGAACTCCTGAATCTGGTTATAGCTTGAGAAGACATCTATGAAGCTAAGCAGCTCGTGCCCGGACGTCGCATCGATGAGGGCATCGATGCTAGGGAGAGGAAATGGGTCCTTTGGGCAGACTTTGTTGATGTCGGTGAAATCGATGCATATCCTTCATTTACCGTTGGATTTCTTCACCATTACAACGTTGGCCAACCACTCTGGGGTAGTTGACCTCTTGGATGAAGCAGACGGAGAGGAGCTTCTCCACATCTTCTTTCACCATCTGCTACCTGTTACCGCTGATTTCGGTGTGGGGGTAAATAGATGAGATTTGTGAGTTCGTGGAAAAACCTGAACAGCAGATCCAAGCCTTCTGATTCCTGCCGCAACCTGTAAGGAAGTGCGAGACACCGGGGTTGATTCCGGCGACGCACCCTCCGACACTTTTGTCAGTAACCAGTGGTGATTAAAGAAAGAGCTTAAGGTGGGAAACGAGTGATTACCTGGTCACAGTGGTAGAGGGGAGGTATTTATAGTTGCCTGGGGAGAGATTAGAGGCTTGATTCCCTGTATAACTGCTAGGAGAAAAATCCTCACAGTCTGTTTAGGAAACTAACCCCTGATTCCTGGTGAGAGTAAATCAGGCCCCGTTGACTTGGTCAAATCAGTGACCCTGATTTGTCTCTTTGTTGGTCTGGGTTTGCCTCGGGTCGGGACCCGTACCCAGTCGGAGTGGATCCGTTCGTGGGCTGTTGGATCTGTGAGAAGGAGATCCAATACCCGCTTTGGATCCATTTGTATGTGAAATTACCGTTTTACCCCCGAGCTTCAAGATTCGCGCCCGATCTGGACGGTTCCGATTTAACCCCATTTTTAGCCATATCACGAGCCCCCCACTCCTAAAGGTTGAGTGTGATCAGCCTTTAAGGAGTAGTTTAACTGTTTTGGTGGCTAGTGGAGTTGTATCGGAGTCCAAATGGAGGATTTTGAATCTCGAAGGGGGTAGTGAGGTAATTTTTTGATGCCATGTGCTGTTCTCTAGCCATATCGAGTATCTGACGGTCTTTCATCTATTTTTTCGGAGTATTTATTTAATTTTGCGATGTGTTTACTAATCGTTTGGGGGTCTTAACGGTACATTCTAGGCAATAATTGTTCGTTCAGGGGTTCAAAAATGTACCCTCGAATTTTTAATTATTTTCCAGAATTTTTAGTTAATTTTCCCGAATTTTTAGCAAATTTTTCTCAATTTTTAAATAAATAAAACGATTTAAATAAATAAAAAACAATTTTAAATACCGATTTATGACGTGGCTCGATCTGAGCCGTTGATCATGGACGAGCACGAATTTTTGAGAGATCCATCGGCTGCTATCGCTCGGAAGCTTTTTTCTCCGTTTTGCGAGCTCGGGATGGCACTTGCTCGACTGCCGACCGGAGGGAGAGGGGTTCGGCAGGCCGAGCGACGTGGCACCATCTGAGCTGTCGGATGATGGAGTGAATCCCAAGAAAACGCTATCTTGTCTTCTAGCGCACGTGGCGCAATCTGGATCGTTCATCATTAGAAGCACGAATTTCTGAGAGATCCAACGGTTGTTATCGCTCGGATGTTTTTTTCTCCATTTGCGGGATCGGAAAGGCACTTGCTCGGCAGCCGACCGAAGGCATGGGGTCTCGGCAGTCCGAGCGACGTGCGCAATCTGAGTTGTTGGATGACGACGCGCATCTCAAGATGGGCACATTTCTCAAGAAAACACTATCTTGTTGTTTAGTGTCCTCGGCGAGATCTGGGCCGTCTGATTGAGATCCGACGCGAAAGTTGATGAGAAAGTGAGTTTTCTCCGTTTACAGGCTCGGGAAGGTACTTGCTCGGTAGCCGACCGAAGACGTGGGGTTTCGGCCGTCCGAGCGACGTGGCGCAATCTGAACCGTCGGATGGTGGCGCACATCTCCAGACGGGCACATTTTCCAAGAGAACACTATCTTGTCGTTTAGTGTCTTTGGCGAGATCTGGGCCGTCTGATTGAGATCCGACGCGAAAGTTGAGGAGAAAGTGAGTTTTCTCCGTTTACAGGCTCGGGAAGGCACTTTCTCGGTTGCCGACCGAAGAGGTGGGGTTTCGACAGTCCGAGCGTGAAAGGGCGTCCCGAGCTATAGTTGGGGATCAGATCTCGATACGGCCCAATTTCCAAGGACATTAATGGCGTTCCCGGATTCGTGCGGCGTTTCATTTTCCCAGGGTCATTAATGACGACGCCCTTCAATTAATGTGCGGCGTTTCAACTTCCGAGGGTCATAATGGCTGGTTCTTGGAAGGTAGGCTATAAGTACTCCATTCCCCTTGCCATTTCAGTCGCAACAACGTAGAGTTTCGGACCTCTGGGGTATTTGCCTTGGGTAACTTCTCCTTCGAGGTTCGGAGGGGTGGTCGCTCTTTTGCCTTGTTCTTCTCCCGTTCCTGACGGCCCCAAAGTGGATGTCAGGGTCGGGAGAGAATAAGGCAGGAGTGGTGACGACCGTAGTCCGGATCCGAGGGATGAGCTACTTCGGAAGGACGGGTGGTCGTTCTTCCACCAAGATCTTCTGCCTACTCTGGCTGCTCCGCAGTGGGTGTCAGGGTCGGCAGAGATCATGGTGGAAGAGGTGATGATCCATGTCCGAATCCGAGGGGTGAGTTTGTTTCGGAAGGACGGGTGGTCACTCTTCCACCATGATCATCACCCGATTTTGACTGGCCCGATGTGGGTGTCAAGATCGGGGGTGGTCATAGTAGAAGGGGTGATGACCCTAGTCTGGATCCGACGGAGGGGTTCATTTCGGAAGGACTGGTGGCCGTTCTTCCGCCCAAATCTTCTCCTGACTCTGACGGCCTGGGTGGAGGTGTCAGGGTCAGGGGAGATTTGGGGCGAAAGGTAGACCGCCGAAGTTCGGATCCGAGGGGCGGAGTGCCTCGGTAGGACGGGTGGTCGTTCCTCCACCATGGTCTTCTCCTGACTCTGACTGCTCCAAAGTGGGTGTTAGGGTCGGGGGAGATCATGGTGGGAGAGGTGATAACCCAGGTCCGAATCCGAGGGACGAGTTCGTTTCAGAAGGACGGGTGGTCGTTCTTCCACCGTGATCTTCTCCCGATTCTGACTGCCTCGTTGTGGGTGCCAGGGTCGGGGAAGATCACGGTAGAAGAGGTGATGACCCAAGTCCGGATCCGAGGGACTGCGGCTTCGGAATGATGGGAGGCGTGCCGATCTGTTTATGATCGGGCCCTGGGGGTCGGCGGTTTCTCTCTAAGCCTTGAACAATTCGTGGCTTCGGCTCCGAGGCTGGAAGTTCCGCGGTGCTCATGGGTGAGAGAAATGCCGACCGAAACTTGTGGCCTGGGGGGCTCACCGAGGGCGGCGCCTTAAAACTTTGAAATAAAAACTTTTTCTAGCTTCTTTAGACAGAGGTGGGTCATCTGAGGGCGCGGTTGTCCAAGCGACATTCTGGGGCCGACCGGGGTTTGAGGGCACGATCGTCCGAGAGACGCAACGCAATCTTAGCCATCGGATGTCGACACGCATCTCGAGACGGGCACACTTCTCGAGAAAACACTATCTTGTCGTCTAGTGCCCTCGGCGAGATCTGGGCCGTCTGATTGAGATCTTACAGGAAAGTTGAGGAGAAAGCGAGTTTTCTCCGTTTGCGAGCTCGGAAAGGCACTTGCTCGGCAGCCGACCGGAGACCCTTACTGTGGAGTTCGGACTGCATGTGACTCGGATTTGGATCCTGTGGTGCCGAGCTACTTGACTTGGTGAGGAGGTAGAGTGGTTTTGGGCCTTAGCGACGTTTCGAGAGTGGCCCAAAAGTCGCGCCCTTACGTTTGGAAGTCCAAGGGACGTTCCTTTTTACTATAAATCTTCACCCCCCCTTAAACCAAGTCTCATTATTTACTTTTACTCTCTCTCTTCAGTTTTTACTTTCGTCTTCGAAGTTTTCAGCTCCTTGGTGGTGGTGCTAGCTGTCGCGGCGAGGCGTTCCTTGTTTCCGGTGAACTTTCCGACCGTAGCTGTCACTTCGAGGTCAGTCTCTCTCCCTTCTCTTTAGAAAATGGTTAAGATTACGGATGAGACCCCCGCCTCGGAGCAAGCCGTAGGCCGAGCGGGCAAAGGAAAGGAGGTAGTGGAGCCGACCGATCAGAGCGTCGTTCGGCCGGACAGAGAGGGTGAAGTAGCCAAGGCGCCGCAGGAGGTCGCGGCGGCATCTCACAAGGGTAAGGCGGTGGTCACGATCGTCGAGATGCCGAAAACGGCGGGGGCATTCGGTCGGCAGCCCATTGCTCTGTCGAGCGTGGGAGGCATTCGGGACTACGCCGAGGATGTTTTGGAGAAGGTGACCTAAGGGACGGCCAAGTCGGTGGAGGAGAATGAACCGAGAGAGCTGTCCGAGGTGGACCATACCATCTCCTCGCTTACGGAGGCCGATCTTCATTTGATCCGAAAGGGATTCCGGATCCCCACCGAGTACGGGCTGTTACTCCCCGGGCCAGGCTTCCGAGCCAATACGAAGTCTTCGACAGATGTGTGCGTCTTTCCTGTCGACTCTCTCATCGCCGGGCTCCGCTTTCCCCTTCATCCGTTCGTAGTTGATGTCTTGAACTGGTACGGTTTGAGCCCCGCCCAGCTGATGCCGAACACCTGGAGGCACGTCATGGTGTTTGTCCTCCGGTGCCAAGAGGTCGGTGCCGCGCCTAGCATGTTTCTCTTTCGGAGCCTCTACCGACCTTGTCAGCCGAGCCGAAACGAACAGAGGTTCTATCTTTCGCCACGGACGGGCGTGAAGTTGGTCGAGAACTCGGACTCGATTAAACACTGGAAGGAGAAGTATTTCATCATCCGGGCTCTCGCACCGTGGGTGATCCCAATAGTTTGGGCGAAGGATGGGCTGCCGAAGCGAGCCAAGAAGGAGCCGGCGTTGAGCGACGAGGAAGCAGAGGTCCTCAAGAAGCTCCTCGCTCTGCCAGTGTTAAGCTGGAAAGATATTACCGAGGAGGCTCTGTTTCGAGGGGGTCTCAGTCCGATCGACCCTAGTATGCTTCTGGTATTTATGCTCTTTGCTTAACGTTTGTGAGAATTTTTCTAAGTTTTTTCATTCGGCTTGTGCAGAGACGATGAAGATGGACTATAGAGCTCTGATGGCGAAGGCCAGGGCGGCGGAGCAGGAGACGAAGAAGAAAAGGCCTTCGGCGGGGCCTCAAGGTGGCCGAGCCTCGAAGATACCTTCGGTCGCGAAGGTCCCCGACCAGCCGAAGGTCGTTGTTTCGGAGGCTGGTTCCGAGCAGGGGGACGTCATGGTCCTCGACCATCCTGCTTCAGGCGCGCCGACACCGACCTCGAAGGGGGATGCTCCCGGTTCGTCGAGCGGTGCGTTCGGCGTGAAGGAGGTGCTGTCCCTCCAAGTTCCGCCCCTCACTGCCGAGGCGGAGAAGATCTTGACCGAGCGTCATAAGCAGATCTTCGTCCCTAACTGGCAGGTGATGAATGTCGACGGCTTCTTGGGCGACGGCAACATCTGCATGGAAGCGTTGAGGCACCTGCCGACCCCAAAGGATCGAGCGACCCTAAAGGCCGGGCTAGCAGGGGACGCCGCGATGCAGATCGCTCGGAACACCATGTCGATAAGTGGGCCGAGCTCTTCCTTATTGAAACTTTTTCTGAGATTTTTCTAAGTTTTTGGGTTCGGGTTCTAATGTGTTGTTCTCTTTTCAGACCCTCTGCCACTTCAACTTCCTGCTCGAGGAGTTTGCGAGCAAGGAACAGGAGCATAAGCGGGAGAGGGTGGAGCGTGTCAAGGCCACAAAGCTGCTTGATGCCGAGCAACTCCTCTCGTCGAAGAGGGGCGCCGAAGTGGCCGGGCTGGAGAAGCAGCTGGCCGACGCCATTCAGCTGTCGAAGGACGCGGCGGCCAAGCTCGAGGCTTCGGAGAAGGAGGCTGCCGAACTGAAGGAGCAGCTGGCCAATGCTCGGTCGGAAGCGGAGAGGGCTCGGAAGAGGGCCGAGAAGATCATGGCAAAACACCGGTCTAAGGTGAAGAAGGTGAAGAAGGCTGTGAAGGAGGAGGCCGTGCAACACATGTTCAAGAACATGGAGGACGCCTACGGTCGAGCCTTACTCCACGTGGCCTCCAGGAATCCGGGTTTCGACACGTCCTCCTATCGCTTCTACGACCCCGTGGAGGGGGAGGAGGAAGTTCCCCAGGGGATGCTCGACCCCGAGGGAGAGACGGAAGGTGTCGAAGGCCCGGGAGAGACTGAGGCCGAGGGTGAAGAGGAGGACGACTCCGAGGAGGAGAGCGGGAGTGAAGACGAAGACGAGGGCGATGGCGAGGACAAGGCCGGGGGGTCGACGGACCCGAACGACAAAAAGGTCGACCCCTGACTCGGTTGCCTCTTTTAGTCTTTCGTTGTTTTGTTTCTTTTTGTAAGCCTAACTGCGGACTGGCCACCGCTCTTGTAAAACTTTCTTCTTGGTTTTGAATGAAAACAGTCTATTTGGCCAAAATTGTCCAAGTGTTGGGTCTCGAATTTTATATTTGATTAGGCGTAGAATTCTCCAAGTGTTGGGTCTCGGATTTATCGCTGCTTTTCAGGTGAAGTTCGGTCCGATCACGGAGGTTGCGCACCTTCGTAAGGAGCTGGCTAAAATGAAGGATAAGCTCTCGAATAGCCGGCAGAGGCGGTTCCTCATGTTCTTGAAGCTGGAGGAGACGAAGGCGGCTGTGAAGGGGTATTGCGGCGAGTTGAAGCAACTGCAGATGCAACCCCGAGCCCCTTGTCCCGAAGGTGAGGTTGAGCGGCTTTGTTGAGAGCTTGCCACCGCTGAGCAGAAGAATGACGAGCTTTTGGTCGAGATCCGACACCTGGAGTTAGTGGAAAAGGAACGTTCGGCGGTGGCAAAGAAGCTGACTTCCGAGCTGGGGAAGGCATCGTCCGAGCGTAAGAGGTTGTTGGCCGAGGTCGACAGGCTGAGGAGGATCACGATAGATAGGGGGATCGAGGTCACCCACTTCCGTCGGCTCGCAACCGATAGCGCCGACGCCTCGGGCTCGTCAAGGCCTCCTCGTTTGAAGAAGTGGGCAAAGGACGACGCTTTGAGAGACAGAATCATTGAATTGGAGGAAGAGATCGCGTCACTCAAGCCTCTGCCGGAGAGGGCCAACGTCCGCAGTACTTCGTGCACTCGCGAAGAGAGCGAGAGAGGGATTTCCTTTTACGAACTCACGACACGTTCGCCTGTAGTTAGGCGGAGCCCTGCTGACGCTCAGAGTAGTGTGGCCGTCTCGTCGGGCGGGGGCTCGGTCGGCGCCACTGTCAGGGTCAGCAGCGAAGGGGGGTCACGTTTCATTGGTTTAGGAACGAGTTCGGAGGGCAGGCCTCGTCGTCCTCGCGTTTTCTTGAACCGAAGAGTTCCCTTTCCGAAGAGGCCCTGATCATGTCGTTTTATGTTTTTCTTGTCTATTGTAAAAGACTTAATTGTGGGGTTGGTCTAGCCGTATGTAGAACTATTACATCTGAATATGAATCTGAAAGTTTGTTTAGAAAATTCCCAAGTGTTAGACCCAGGCAGTGTATTGAAATTTTGCTATTCGTTTTCCCTTCTTTTCAGCTCATGGTGACAATCCAAGACTCGGATTCCAACAGCTCGAATGATGATGCTGAAACCGAGGTATCTTCAGGGGCGACGAAGTCTCGCCCGTCGGAGTGCCGAGAGCGGCTTCGTGGCGTCGAGCTGAAGTTGCGCCGAGCTGAGAGCGAGCGGGCCCACCTCCAGTCCGTCCTCGGCCAACGAGACGCCGAGATTCAACGTCTGGAGAGTAGGATCGTTGAGGCGACTCCTGTAAGGGAAGACGAAGATTCGCAATCTGCTTTTAGCAGCGCTCTTCGGGTTCAGTGTATTCGGCACAATCAGTCGAAAATAATTGCTGAGCGAGACGATTTGGTCTATGAGATCCATCATTTGCAGACCGAGGAGGCGAAGCTTCGGAAAGAGGCGGAGGAGCTTTCGGCCGAAGTGGATGGGCTGGCGACCGAACAGATCAGTGACGACATTTCTGTTTGAATGCCAAGTGTTGTGGGTCGGCGCTGTATTTTTGTTTTCTAATACTTTGTGACCATGGAAAGATTGCTTTGTATTATGCCCAGATTATTAATAAAATTTCTTTTGAGAACTAGCGCTTCTCTTGTTGCTCTGCGTATCTATCCCGCATGTAAGTGTGTTGGTCGTGTCGAGGATTACGAGCCGAGTGTATTAGTGCCGTCGGTAAGAATGTCGAGCCGAACCGGTCCCTATGAGAACACTATCTTGTCGTATAATGACTCTGACAAGATCCGGACCGTTGGATGATGGCACGAATCTCGAGGCAGCTCAGTTCCCAAGAAAATGCTATCTTGTCGTTTAGCATCGGTGGCAAGATCTGGGCCGTCTGATCGAGATCCGACACGAAAGTTGAGGAGAAAGTGAGTTTTCTCCGTTTGCAGGGTCGGAAAGGCCCTTGCTCGGCAGCCGACCGAAGGCGCGGGTTTCGTATTCGGCTTCGAGACAAGATGGCTCGGATTGGGGTGCCGAACAGTACTTCGGTCTCCCTCTTCTTGAGAAGTTGAGGGGTGAGCCGAGCTCTTTTGGCGGTGGGACTTGCCGGTCGTAGCGAGTGTTTCTCGGTTGTGGGAGCAATTCCGAATGGTGGTCCACTCCTAGTTTGCTTAGAAGAAAGCTTGGGGAGTAGAATCGTACCAAGTGTTGGACTCCGGAACTGATGGTGTAGTTCGACGGTTGTGGGAGCAGTTCTGAACGGCGATCTACTCCGGGCTCGTCCGGAGGCGAGCCGCAGAAGTAAATTCGAGCCGAGTGTTGGACTCCGAACCATCGGTGTAGTTCAACGGTTGTGGGAGCAGTTCCGAACGGCGATCTACTCCGGGCTCGTCCGGAGGCGAGCCGCAGAAGTAAAGTCGAGCCGAGTGTTGGACTCCGAACCATCGGTGTAGTTCAACGGTTGTGGGAGCAGTTCCGAACGGCGATCTACTCCGGGCTCGTCCGGAGGCGAGCCGCAGAAGTAAAGTCGAGCCGAGTGTTGGACTCCGAACCATCGGTGTAGTTCAACGGTCGCGGGAGCAGTTCCGAACGACAATCTACCTCGGGCTCGTCCGGGGGCGAACCGAGGAGGTAAAGTCGATCCGGACATTGGACTCCGAACCATTGGTTAAGAAATGAAAGAAACAAAATAGGCGCAAACAAATTCATAAGTATGAGAGAGCGTTCTTTATTAATATTTGACGGCGAACCGTTTTCACATATTACAACTCATGGAATAGATTACAATTTGGAGGAGAGGAATGGCTCGACACCTCGTGATACTCGGAGAGGCACCGGGGCGCTTTCTTGGTATTTTAGGAGGTGGTCGACATTCCAGGTCCTCGGAATCTCTCTGCCCTCTAGATCTTCCAGACGGTAAGCCCCGGGGTGAACAACCTTTGTGATCTTGTAGGGTCCTTCCCAGTTCGGAGCCAGCTTGCTTTTCTGACTGGGGAAGGATATGGCCAGCTTTCTCAAAACTAAGTCCCCTTGCTTAAGGTTGGTGGGTCGGACCTTCTTGTTGTACGCCAACTCGACCCTTCTTCGGTAATTCTGCTGCCGAATCGATGCTCTCTCCCTCAGTTCGTCCACCAGATCTAAGCTCGCCCTGAGGTCTCTGGCGTTCTGCTCCTCGTTGTAGGTAGCGAGGCGAGGGGAAGGTATCCCGACCTCGAGGGGTATCACGGCCTCGGCCCCATAGGTAAGGTTGAAAGGGGACTCTCCTGTGGGGGTCCGCTTGCTCGTGCGGTAGTTCGAGAGGACGTTGGGGAGCTGGTCGACCCATAGACCTTTGGAACATTTGTCCAATCTCTTCTTGATGCCCGTGAGGATCTGCCGATTGGCGTTTTCTGCTTGGCCGTTCGACTGAGGGTGGGAGACGGAAGAGAAACGCTGTTGGACAGTAAGGTCCTCGCACATAGCTCGGAACGCGGCCCCGGTAAACTGAGCTCCATTGTCTGTTACAAGGACTCGGGGCACGCCGAACCGACAGAGGACGCTCTTCCAGAAGAATTGAAGGACTTTGTTCTCGGTGATGGTGGCGAGGGGCTCGGCCTCGACCCACTTTGAAAAGTAGTCGATTGCCACAACCAAGAACTTAAACTGTCCGGGAGCTGGGGGGAACGGCCCTAGTAAATCCATTCCCCACATTGCAAAGGGGATAGGACTCGATAGGGAAGCAAGGTTGGTTTGAGGGAGGTGACGAACATTGGAATGTCTCTGACAGGAGGCACATTGCCGAACGTGACGCTCGGCATCTTGTAGGAGGGTCGGCCAGAAGTACCCATAGGTCAAGGCTTTCTAAACCAAGGACCTAGATCCTGAGTGTGCTCCGGCGATGCCCTCGTGGAGCTCTTGTAAAGCATAATTTGCCTGTTCCGGGGAAAGGCACCTTAAGTACGGTCGGCCATCGACCTGCGAGAAGGAGCGCTTGTACAAGATTCCTTCGTTCAAGACATACCGCTCGGCCCTGGTTGTGACTCGGCGTGCTTCTTTGGGATCTTCAGGGAGGAGTCCGTTCCTTAGGAATTCCACCAACGGTTTCATCCAATTGTCCTGTAGTAGGACTGGTAATGACTCCGCCGAGCCGGGAGCCTCGTCTTCGATGCTCGGCCTTGAGAGGACCTCTATCAAAATGGTCTGCTCGAGACCTTGGAGGGAGGATGAGGCCAGCTTGGAGAGGGCATCGGCTTGTGAGTTCTCCTCTCGAGGGACTCGTTGGATGAGTGCTTCCTCGAACCGGCCCATGAGGGCTTGAACCTTGGCGAGATACTTCGCCATTCGCTCGTCTCGAGCCTCATATTCGCCCAAGACCTGGTTTACAACCAGTTGAGAGTCACTGTGAATTCGGAGGCACTGCGCCCCAGCGCTTCGGGCAAGTCCGAGGCCTGCGATGAGCGCCTCATATTCCGCCTCATTGTTCGAGGACTTGAAGTTCATACGGATCGCATACTGTAGGACGAAGTCATCAGGGCCGTGCAGGATGATGCCGGCGCCGCTTCCTTCGTTGCAGGAGGAGCCATCCACGAAGACCGTCCAAATGGGAGGTCCGTTCGGGACATGGCTGACCTCGGGGATGGTTGACTCGATGATGAAGTCGGCAAGGGCTTGAGCTTTGATGGCAGTCCGAGGCTGATAGGAGATGTCGTGCTGGCTTAGCTCTATGGACCACTTCATAAGCCGGCCTGAGGTCTCGGGCTTGTGGAGGATCTGTTTCAACGATTGGTCGGTGAGGACTACAACCGAGTGGGACTGGAAATACGGACGGAGCTTCCTCGCCGCCATGATCAGGGCATAGGACATCTTCTCTATCTTCGGATAGCGGAGTTCGGCGTCCCGAAGCACTTTGCTCACATAGTAAATGGGCCTCTGGGCCCGATCTTCTTCCCTTACCAACACCGCACTTAGGGTCTGCTCGGAAGTAGCTAAGTAGATGAAGAGGGTTTCCCCAGGAACAGGTTTGCTGAGCAGAGGGGGGTTTACCAAGTAGGCCTTCAGTTGGTCGAACGACTCCTGCTGTGGTTGGCCCCATTCAAAACCCTTAGCCCCCCTGAGAGCTTTGAAGAAGGGGAGGCACTTTTCTCCAGACTTCGAGAGGAACCGGCCAATAGTGGCGAGCCGACCCGTGAGCTTCTGCACCTCCTTGACGTTCCGGGGCGGGGCCATGTCTAGGATGGCCTTGATCTTCTCGGGGTTTGCTTCGATCCCTCGTTGGCTCACCATAAAGCCGAAGAACTTTCCCGACGAGACCCCGAACGCACACTTGTTCGGGTTTAGTCGCATGCTGTGCCTCCTTAATACGCCGAAGGCCTCCTGGAGGTCGGCCACATGATCAGTACCTCGGACGCTTTTGACGAGCATGTCGTCAACGTATACTTCCATGTTGCGGCCTATCTAGCTCTGGAAGACCTTGTTGACGAGGCGCTGGTAGGTGGCTCCTGCGTTCTTTAATCCGAACGGCATGACTCTATAGCAATAGAGGCCCTGGTCGGTGATGAAGGAGGTCTTCGGAATGTCCGGGGGGAACATTCGGATCTGATTATAGCCGGAGAAGGCGTCCATGAAGCTGAGGAGCTCATGGCCCGAGGTGGCGTCAATGAGGGTGTCGATGTTCGGAAGAGGGAACGGATCCTTCGGACACGCCTTATTCAGGTCAGTGAAGTCAATGCATATCCTCCACGAGCCATTAGACTTCTTGACCATTACAACATTGGAGAGCCACTCGGGGTAGTTTACCTCCTGTATGAACCGAGCCTTTAAGAGCTTATCTACCTCCTCCTTGATGGCCTGCTGTCGCTCGGGAGCGAATTTCCGCCTCTTCTGCTGAACCGGTTTGCACCCCGGTTCGACACTTAGGCGGTGGACTAGCAGGTCCTCTGAAATCCCGGGCATGTCCGCGGCTGACCAAGCAAACAGGTCGCGGTTATCCCGGATGCACTGCACCAAGTCGGAACAAAGTGCAGTCGGCAAAGACTTGCCGATGAGGAACTTTCGACTCGGGTCCTCGTCCGAGAAGAGCACTTCTTCCAACTCGTCCGCAGGCTCGGACGTAGGTCGGACGTTCGGCTCGGGAATCTCCAGGGTCTCTAGGGAGAGCACCGGACCCCCCGTGGAAGTCATGTAGCACTTCCGTGTCTCCTGACTACCCCTGACTTCTCCCACTCCCGCCCGAGTGGGGAACTTCATCTTGAGATGGTATGCTGAGGGAACAGCTTCCAGGGTAGCTAGGCCGGGTCGACCTAGGATGACATTGTATGCGGCCGGGACGTCGACGACCATGAAGTCCATCGGCTCGGTACGGGTAGTAGGGGCCTTCCCAGCGGTCACGTCTAGGGTTATTACCCCCTCGACAGTCACCGGTACCCCCGTGAACCCGTGGAGCGTATAGCCGGCCAGCTTGAGACGGTCCCGGAATAGCTGCAGCCCTCGGAAGGTCGAGAGGAAGAGGATGTTGACCGAACTCCCATTGTCCACTAAGATCCTCTGCACTTTGAAGTTGGCCATGCGGAGGTCGATAACCAGTGCGTCGCAGTGGGGGGTCCGGACACCTTCGAGGTCTTCATCAGAGAAGGTCATCGGGACGCCGAGGCCTTTGGGGGGAGGAGCGCTGTGGACTGAATTGACCTCTCGGACGAAGGCCTTCCGAGAGGAATTGGAGGAGCCCCCCATGGGTCCTTCGTGGATGAGGTGCAGGACCCGCTCTTCCTCAAACTCGGGAGTTTCATCGCGCCGTTCTGAGCGCTTGTTAGCCCCCCGAGGCGGAGGAGTAGTGCGGTCTGCCCGGTCACCTGCCTTCACAAATTTGGCCAGTTGCTCCCTCTGGATGAGGGCCTCTATCTCATTTTTCAACGCCCGGCAGTCGTTGGTCTCGTGACCGTGGTCCCGGTGATAACGGCACCATTTCTCTTTGTTTCTCCTCTTGGTCGGGGTGTTTATCCTCGGAGCGGGCGGTATCAGGCCTTCCTTCTCCACTTCCATCAGGATAGTGGATACATTGGTGGTGAGGGGAGTGAACTTCTCGAACCTAGGGGGAGGACGGCGCTGACCGCCGTTGTCCTTCTGCTTCTTCTTCGATCCCTCCTCCTCGGTCGCCTTCCTCTTCGATCCGGAGGCCGATCCCCCGAAGTTCGGGAGGCACTCGGCCTCCTCTGCCCGGATGTACTTCTCGCACCTCAGGAGAAGGTCGGCGAAGTTGTGCGGGGGCTTCTTGGCGAGGGACGACCGGAGGTTGGAGTTGAGGACGTTCGACTGGAACGCAACAGTCGCCACTGACTGGTCCAGGGAGGCGATAGACCTGACTTCTGCGGTGAATCTCTTCACATAGTCCCTCAATTTTTCCCCCCTCTCTTGCCGAAGGTTGAGTAGGGAGAGGCTCGTCTTCTCGGCTCGTCGACTACTCACAAAGTAAGTTATGAACAATGTTTCGAACAGCTCGAACGAGAAGATGGAAGAGGAGGCGAGCCTAGAGTACCATTCCCGAGCCGACCCCCTGAGGGTGGCGGGGAAGGTCTTGCAGAGCATGGCATCGGAAGCTTGATGGATCAGCATTAAGGTCTTGAAGCTTTCGACGTGATCAACCAGGTCGGACTCCCCTGAGTACGTTTCAAACTGCGGGGGTTTGAAACCCCTCGGTATGGGGGCCTCCATGATCGTCCGAGAGAAGGGGGGTCTGCTGGGCCAGACGGTCCCTGCTCGAGACTCCTCCTCTCTGTCCATGCGAACGATGTGCCTCTCCACCTCATGGAGACGGCGGTTGAGGGCATCGTCCCTCCGCTGATAATCAAATGATCCCCTGGACTCTTCTTCATAGGAAGGGGAGCGGGGACTACGGCGCCGGTAGTCCTGGGATTGGCGGGGACTATTGTGATGCTGCTGGCGACTGGGAGTCGGGAGAGGACTGCCGGATCGGCGGCGAGGACTCGGGACCCACGGGGGTGTTGGAACCCTCTGGGCATTTTGGTTGTTAGGGCGAAGGTTGAGGGCCTGCAGCACGGTCTCCTAAAATTGTAGGAACTCGGCACGAGTGATGGGTGCCTCATTGTTCCTCGGATGATGCCGGTCCGCGGGGGAATGTGGCCTCCTCCTTCGGCGCTCTGGAGACGCCGCTCGGCCCCGTCGGTCCGGAGACCTCCGACCGTCCTGGCGATGAGGAGATTGCTCGCCACGATGCTGACGGGAGGCTCCCTCTCGGGCCCGTCTCTCATCGAGGTGGGTGCGAAGGTCCTCATCCTTTTGGCAGTTCAGAACTGTGTTGCGGAGGTCGGGGTGACGAGAAGCCATTGAATCCGAGGATTCGTTGTGAACCGAGACATGGTCGGGGTTGAGGGGCTGCTTCTACCTCCGATCGTCATGGCCCGAGGGGCCATTGAGAGGTTGTTGTTTGGGAAGAGGAGGTTGGCCCTGCTGGACCGGGGAGGAAGTTCAGGCTGTGGAGCGGGATTGATAGGGACTTCCTCTGTCTGATCGGCGGGATTGGCCCCGCGGTTGGATCCTCTGGATCTGACCTTCTTAGGAGGCATGGTCAGAGCAGGGCTAGGCAACAAGGAAGAGACGGAGGCTGTTCGTGTGGTGCTTCCCACAGACGGCGCCAATCTGTTACCGCTGATTTCGGTGTGGGGGTAAACAGATGAGATTTGTGAGTTCGTGAAAAAACCTGAACAGCAGATCCAAGCCTTCTGATTCCTGCCGCAACCTGCAAGGAAGTGCGAGACACCGGGGTTGATTCCGGTGACGCACCCTCCGACGCTCTTGTCAGTAACCAGTGGTGATTAAAGAAAGAGCTTAAGGTGGGAAAAGAGTGATTACCTGGTCACAGTGGTAGAGGGGAGGTATTTATAGTCGCCTGGGGAGAGATTAGAGGCTTGATTCCCTGTATAACTGCTAGGAGAAAAATCCTCACAGTCTGTTTAGGAAACGAACCCCTGATTCCCGGTGAGAGTAAATCAGGCCCCGTTGACTTGGTCAAATCAGTGACCCTGATTTGTCTCTTTGTTGGTCTGGGTTTGCCTCGGGTCGGGACCCGTACCCAGTCGGAGTGGATCCGTTCGTGGGCTGTTGGATCTGTGAGAAGGAGATCCAATACCTGCTTTGGATCCATTTGTATGTGAAATTACCGTTTTACCCCCGAGCTTCAAGATTCGCGCCCGATCTGGACGGTTCCGATTTAACCCCATTTTTAGCCATATCACTACCTTTCAGGGGGGAACTTTTAGCACCTTTGTTGCAGCAGCTTGGAGTCCGGATGGACACTTAGTTTATGCATATTTGGTCCTTAGAGATCCCAGGCATATCTGAAGGGGTCCAGGTGAACAAGTCCCTGTTTTGTCAGACGCAATTGATAACGGCCTGCCTGAGGTCCGGGGAGAGGGCCCGACTCACTTGAAACCATTTGACTCTGTCGTCTTCCTAGAAGGGGACCTCTTCCAACTCGTCGATGTGCTATGAACCTATCGAGCTCCTATTGGATGGGAGCTCGACTGCGTCAAGAGATATAACTGAGCCCCCCACCGTGGCCGTGTAGCAGACCCGAGCGGCTTCTTGGTTGCCCTTAATGACCCCAACCCCAACCCCGTGCTTAGTGGGGAACTTCATCCTCTTGTGATGAGATGATGGTACTACCTGAAGGGAGGAGAGGTCGGGGAGGCCGATGTTAGCATTGTAGGCGACCTTGATATTAACGACCATGAAATCTATGGGTTCGGTTCGGGAGGTCGGGGATTTTCCTGCGATTACGTCTAGGTGATGATCCATTCAATCTGGACTGGGGCCCCCGAGAAATTGTGGATGGTGTAGCGGTGGGCTTCAACCTTTCTCGAGAGAGCTTCAAACCCTCGAAGGCAGCGAGGAACACAATGTTGACTGTGCTTCTGTTGTCCACGCCGAACCTCATGGTTTGCCAGGCCGAGGCTGATGACCAAGGCATCACAGTGAGAAATCCAGACCCCTTCAAGATCTTCATCTGAGAATGAGACCGATGGTCTGGGCCCTGAGGGGGAGGAAAATTATGGACTGAGTCGATTTCTCGAATGAAAGCTTTGCAGGAGGAGTTTGAATCCCTGCCCATGGGTCCTCCATGCTCGCAGTGGAGGATAGCCATCCTCTCGGAGTCCCGTGGTTCAGACTCTGGCTGTAGACGCTTGTTTGCACCTCAGAGGGAGGAGAGGCTCTCTGGCCATCCCAGATGAATTTAGACACGTACCCTATCCGGATGAGGGCCTCGATTTCATCTTTGAGAGCCCGATAGTTGTGGTCTCATGGCCGTGATCTCGGTGGAATTAGCAGTAAAACCTCCGATCACTGTTCTTGCTATTGTTGTTGGGTTGAAAGAGGTGTCAGATCAATCCCTTATCTTCCACCTCATTCAGGATGGCAGAGACACTCGCGTTAAGCAGAGTGAATTTGTCAAAGCGGGGAACATGAAGGAGGTCGCCTTTGCCCGGAGGCGTCCTTCTGGGACTTCTTCGGAGCCTCAAAATTTTCCATCTTCCTCTTCCCCTTGGTTGGGGACTCTTTTCGGCCTCCAGAGTGCAATACCTCTTCAGCTCGCATATACTTCTCACTTTGGAGAAGTAGGTCGGGAAAATCGGCAGGCGGCTTCTTAGCCAAGGAGGCTTTGAACGAGTTGTGCTGGACATTGTGACAGAATGCAGCCACTGCGACACCAGCATCGAGGGAGGAAATTGAACGAGCCTCGACTGTAAATCTCCGGACGAAGTCCCAAAGGGATTCCCCGACCTTTGCTTGAGGTCTAGCAGGGAAGCGCTTATCTTCTCAGCCTTACGGCTCGTCACAAAGTGAGCCAGGAAACTCTCTTCAAGCTGGTCGAAGGAGAAGGTCAATATGAGGGCGAGCTTGGAGTACCATTCTCGTGAGGGCCCTCTAAGCATGACTGGGAAAGCGCGGCAGAAAAAGGGATTCGAGGCGTTGTGAATCATCATGAGAGTTTTGAACCCCTCGATGTAATCAGTAGGTTCCAACTCTCCGTCATATGCCTCAAATGCCGAAGGCTTGAATCTCCTCGGAATAGGGCCATCGAGGATGTAGGATAAGAAGAGTAGTCGTACCGGCTAGTACCTTCAGTTAGACTGCCTCTCGTCTTCGCCGATCCGGGGGATGCGGTCTTCTATTTCCTGTAGATGTTTAAGCATGTCAGCTGTCTCGTCCCTTGGATCGGGTCGACTCGTAGGACTTTTCATTCCCAATCCCTCAGGAGTGGAGGTCGTCAATATGATGTTCGCTTCGCACTCCGCTGTGGAGAGCCTGGAAGACCTCGTTCCGAAACTCTTGGAACTTGGCCCTTGTCACATGGCCTCTTTCTCTGTGAATATTTGAGGGTCGGCAGTCCCTTGGGGAGGACTGCGCCTCTTCTTCTGACCGTGGGTGGAATGACGGCTGTATCTCGAAGGATGCCCAGAGGGTCCTTCGTTCATGGATCGACTGAGGTGATTTCGGAGGTCTTTCTCGTTCAGCCGATTGTTTATGACATTTCAAAGGTCGGGAACAACAAAAGGCTAGGGTTGGCATTCGGGTCGACCGGGCCGGACTGGATCGGACCGCCCGGGTTGAAGGATGACTTGGGCGGGTTCGGGTCGGATCGGTGCGTTAACCGGGCCGGGTTCAAAATTGGAAATTTTGACCCGTTCGCGAACCCATTAGGGTCGAACCCGGGCCGGGTCGCGGGTTGGCCCTTTTTTTTGTTTTTGTGACACTTCATTTTAAAAAATATATAATCTTTAGTCTCTAATATTATAATGGGAGAAGGTCTTAGTGTCATTTGTCATTTTGTCATTCTACCAACATGTGCAGCGCATATACATAACTAATATAAAGGAGGTTTCCGGTTCAAATCCTCCCTACATCAGAGTTTTTATTTTTATTTTTTGAAATTATTAAAACGTGCATCGTACGTGTAAATTACTAGTAAGTATAAATGTATAAAAGTGAAAAAATGCATATATTATTGAATATTCATTTCTTTGTTGCTTGCTTTTTTGTTGAAAAAACTTGATTTAGTTAAGATTGAATTGAGTAGTAGTAGACTAGTAGTAGAGAGAGTAAGAGAGTAAGGTGTGAAATTTTTTAGATTGAATTAAGGAGGGTATTTATAGGGGGAAATACAAAAAAATATATAAAATAGACAAAAAAAACCACGGGTCAAACGGGTCAACCCGCGGGTTGACGGGCGGGTTTGACTTGGTCAACGGGTTAGGCGGGCCGGGTCGAGCGGGTTGAGTTCACGATTTTTTCTACCTGGGTCGACCCGGGTCAACTCGCGGGTTCGACCCGGACCCGAATCGGGTTATAGCGGGCCGGGTTCGTGTGGGCAGGTTGCGGGCGGGTCGCGGATCAGCCCGACCCGGTTGCCATCCCTACCAGAGGCTCGGTCCTTCGGGCTACCAAGTGGGAGGCACTTGGAGCTACCTGCGGGCACTCGGCCCTCTGCTACTGCGACCTTTGAGTGGCCGCCTGGCTGCGCGACGGACGGGGAGGAGGAAGAAGGTCGGCATGGCGGCCCGTGGTAACAGTTATCTTGGCCTTAGGGGCCATAGATGTCTGCTACAGTACAGGGTCTGAATCAAAGGCCTAGATCTGATTTTCCACAGACAACATCAATCTGATGCTGCCATTTTCCAGTTGTGGGAGCAACAGATAGTGAGTTCTTTAGGTGGATTGGGATAACATATCTCTGCCACCAATCTGACCCTGATGTGAGGCTTGTATGAGTGGGGTGTGAAAATACAATTGCTGCCGTGGACCTGCAAAAAGTAAGAAACACCAGGAAAACTTCCAGCAACAGAAGTTCTCTCGGTGATGAAATTGAGATTACCTCCATACTGTATATGTGATACGCCTGGCCTATAAATACACTCCAGTCAATAAACATCGGTTAAAAGAGGAATTAAGTGATGAAATTGGGATTACCTCCATAACGTATATGTGAGTCTTTATTTATAGGCCAAAGAGGCTGTTCAGGAAACGATCTAGCCGTTAATTCCTTGATTTAGGGGGATCCAATGGGCTGATTCTTCCTGGTGGGTTGGCCCCTTGCAAATGGGCCCGTCGGTCGCCCACGAGCTGCCACTGGGTCTACTGTTTAAAGTTTTAGGAGTTTGAAGATCTGTGCGGTAATCGTATGGTGTAGATCACCGTCGGCTTTTATCCTCACCAATCATCTTCCGTGGAGTACAACTGCGCACAGTCCCACAAATAGACGAAATTAATTAGTAGAGGAAGAAAAAAGAAAGAAAGAAAGATAACAGATGCAGTTGCTAGTAAATTCTCAAGGGCTAAGAGAGTATTCTGTCACTGGACCTGGGCCCGGTATAGTGAATTTCTTTCATTGTTATAATTTTATATTTTGTGTCTATATATAACAAGTATAAAGTGTCGAGATTTCCACAGCCCATCGTTAAGGCCCAGTTAAATTCAGCCGGTCCGGCCTATTTCTAGAATCCGCCCTAATATTCTTCTCTCACGTCCTCAACTCACTTCGCTCCCTCTTTTTTCCGCTGCCATTTTGCGGCGTCGTCTTCTTCTTCTTCACTCTCCTAAAACCCTAAATCACGAAAACCAGAACCAAGGAACTAAGAAGGCTTCGATCTCGATCGAGAATGGCGCTGGCCTTCGACGAGTACGGCCGTCCGTTCCTCATCATAAAGGACCAGGAACAGAAGACGAGGCTGCGCGGTCTCGACGCCCAGAAGTCCAATATCGCATCGGGGGTTGCCGTCGCCAGAATCCTCCGAACCTCCTTCGGCCCCAAGGGCATGGACAAGATGCTCCAGAGCCCCGACGGTGACGTCATCATCTGTAAGTCTTCCAAACCCTAAGTTTTTATTATTATTATTATAGGTTTTTCGATCTTTGAATGGTCAGATCTTGGGAAGCGAGTTTCCAGGGTTTGGGTACGTGCAGTGCACGTGCTGGTAGAAACGAAGGGTTGATGAGAGAATGAAAGTTGTGATTTTTCAATGGGATTTGTTGTTAGTTTCATTCATGATTATTTTTTACGCATAACTTCGTATCCGTGGTTGCTCTTTGTTGTCAATTTGAATTAGTTGCCAATTTGATACAGTTATGCTAGAGGACTGTAGTGGTTGGACCCACATCATATTTTGACTGGTCGGATCTTGGGAGATGAGTGTTTAGGGTTAGGGTTTTTGGTGAACGGTTGTTGTTGTAAGTGAACTTGTTGTATGTGCAATGCATCTGCTGACGGAAATGGAGAGTTTTTTGTTTAGATTGATATGGGTTGTTTTGTAGATGGTAGCAGAATTTTTTAATTGGATTTGTTGTTTGTTTCATTGTTGATGGTTTTCTACTTTTTAGTATAGGATCATCGGTTCCCCCTTTGTATGTATAAAATAGCGCGCTATGAAGCTCGAAATAGCTTACTATGTAACCTAATTCTAGCCATTTTGCTATGAAGCTCATATACTTCACTAGTTTCCTACATAGCTCAACGATTTTTTTATTTAGGGTATGCTATTTGTATAGTGTAGCTTAACTTAAATAGCAAGCGCTACAAACATCTTTTTATTTAGTTGAAAAAAATGATTAGCTATAAACACAGGCGACGATACCCCTTCTTTCTTCATTTTTTTTACAACTAAGGAACTAATCATGGTGACGTTGCTGGTTTCTTCAAGTAGTGGCCAGTTTTTGGCAAATAGGGGAACCAGCGAATCTTTTAGTATATCTCCTTGCTATTTAATTTCGTTTTATATCAGCAACCCAACAGTTAGCATTTCTCTTACTCTTTTTAATCCCCATTTTGGATGCTCTATTTGCCTCTTTATTCAATTCTTCGTGTTTCTCTTTTTAGTTGATCCTTAACGGTTTCGATCTCCTAGTTTTGATTTTTTGGATTTTTTATGTTTGAAGTAGAGATGTTAGGTTAGAGTCAGAAAAGTTAATTTACTTCATTTACTCAAGTACGTCCTTTTTGTTTTCGTTTTTATGTGTGCTCTCAGGCTTTGTAACTTGACGTCATAGTTTTTGAACATTGAAGTCTCATTTTGGTGAGTATTTAGAATTTTTGAGACATCAAATTTATTTCTTTATTTGACGTAATTATTTATAATTTACAACAATTTTTTGGATGATTAATTTTAATGTTTGAATTTAAAAAAACTAACGCCATGAATTACACTATTTATGATTTGCATTACCGGTGGATTGAACGCTACACAATTGCTATCACTATTTTAACATTGGGCCCTTTATTGTCAATTTAATTTGGATTTTTCAGTTTATGAGATTGGTTGATGAATGTGAGTCAAAAGGGTGGTTCGTTCTTTGTTTTGATAATGGCACTTGAAGTTTGATGATTTTTGGGGTGGGGATTTGTAGTTTGGGATGATAATAGATTGCGATGAAAAAGGAAGAAAAATGATTGTTTTTGAAGTAATTGGAAGGGATTAAGTTATGGTAGAGGAAGGTCTACACTATTGTATGTGGAATGCTCATGCAGAATCCAAGTGGCTGAAAGTTGCACCTTTTTTTTGAATATATTTTTGTGGTTTTTTTTCCTTTTGAACTATTTGGAGTTCATGCCAATTTCATTGACAATAAATTCTCTATGTTTGCAGCAAATGATGGGGCAACAATCTTGGAGCAGATGGATGTGGACAATCAGATTGCGAAGCTGATGGTCGAGCTATCCCGGAGTCAGGACTATGAAATTGGTGATGGCACGACGGGTGTTGTTGTTTTGGCTGGAGCACTTCTAGAGCAAGCGGAGAAGCTCTTAGAACGTGGAATCCATCCCATTAGGGTTGCTGAGGGATATGAGATGGCATCAAGGATTGCTGTTGATCATCTTGAGAGTATTTCTCAAAAATTTGATTTTAGCATCAATGATATAGAGCCATTGGTGCAGACATGCATGACCACATTGTCATCAAAGATGTAAGTTCATTCGAAATTTCTTTCCTTCCCTATGCATTTAATATAATTTTAATGTAAGTTTGTTGTGGTTAGATTTCCCTTGTATGGAATGCAGCTAAAAGTTACATTATCCATTTTGATTTAGAATCAAACCATTATGCAATTGTTCAATATTGCTTTGTGTTACCTTTCCAATTTATGGGTGTATCTTATTATATATTTTTTTGAACAATTGCATTATACAATAATCCATAATATTCCCTACGCTCTCAGTGCATGTTTTAAACAGTTTTAACTTCAATAAAATTTAACTTTGGGATGAATATGATGTTGAATGAATTAGAGAGAATGGAGGAATGGGAAAAAGGCAGAAGAAGAAATGAAGAAGAGATGAAGAGAAGAAAGACACCAGCACCCACATAGTCAATACAATGCTTTGAAGTCTCAAGTGTCTAACATATCCTTTTTAACTAATGAACTTCTCTTTTTACATAAACACTAAGCTCTTCTTTTTAATGCAAGATGGACTTTGTGGGTAGGGCATGACTTGACCTCTCATGACCGCTGTTTTCACATTCTCAACTCTCTTAACAACTGTCAATTTATATTTTATTCTCTTCTTTTTGTCACCAAAATAGATGAAAGATGAATAGGATACAGAATGGAACATTTTTAGTAACTTATGTGGTCCACTTAACTCATTAACATTGGTCATTTGTGTTGGGGTTGCTGATTATCCTATCTCTACTTGTACTTTGAAGATTGACCAATCTTATTAAACAATAACTGTTACATCTTTAAAAACGACAAATTTTATTTTGCCATATCGAAAGTATTGCATCAACATTTTTTTTGTTGTGTTAGTACATAACTAGGCATAAGTGCAGTGTTAGAACAGTTGACCTTTTGCGTGTGTGCACATGGTCTTTCCATTATGTTACATCGTTATCAACTAATTACTGAATCTACCTTCATCATTGCTATAAATATGATCGTCTTACCACTGCCCTACATTTTTTTTCACTAATTAGTAATTACTGCTGTAAATATGACCCATTAAGATAATCTGTCTTCTATTTTGATTGGGAAATTTCATCTATTTAGATAATCTGTGTCATCATTGCTATAAATATGACCCATTTAGATCATCTGTCATCTATTTTGATTGGGAAATTTCATTTTACAAGAAAATTATCTTTAAAGAATGTATAATACGTATTTACAATATAATTTTTGAAATTCTGTAAGTATGTTGTTGATATTTTCTAATTGCAAATTCCCTCATGTTTGACATATTTAGATTGCGTACTTTATCAGTGTCAAATATGTTCTCAAATAAAAATGTGATTGGTTGTTTATGCAGTGTCAATCGTTGCAAGCGCTCTCTAGCTGAGATTGCTGTTAAAGCAGTTTTAGCTGTTGCTGATTTAGAGCGGAAAGATGTAAATTTGGACTTGATTAAGGTAGAAGGAAAAGTAGGAGGGAAATTGGAAGATACAGAACTCATATATGGAATCATTGTTGACAAGGATATGAGCCACCCGCAGATGCCGAAACAAATTGAAGATGCAAAAATTGCAATACTGACCTGCCCATTCGAGCCACCAAAGCCTAAGACTAAGCATAAGGTTGACATTGACACTGTTGAGAAGTTCCAGACTTTGCGCCAGCAGGAGCAGAAATATTTTGATGACATGGTTCAGAAATGCAAGGTGATTGAAGTTGTATACAGCATTTGTTTATTTATTTATTTGCTAAACGGTTTATTTTGGTTGAAGAAGCACTAATTGGAGTTTCTTAGATAAACTCCATGTATAGTTCATGTGCCTTTATGACCTTTAGAGTTCCATTGTCACTCACATGTAAAGTTACAATCCTGCCTTTCTGATGACAAGATATTAACTTGGAAACTTTCTTCTTTCTGTAGTATATTGTGGCCTAAACGATTGGCATAATTATCGATCAATAACTCACTTGTGGACCTGTGGTTCTGATTGTCGTTTAGCAAACCGTATACTTTTGGCTTGTGGCTTTTAGACTGAAATTTTGTCTAAAATTAATTATACCTTGTTTTTAAAATGTCACCATTTAGTGTGCATTTAACAGGTTTATGTAAAGTTTAACATTTATATCACAAATTTTCAACCATTGTGCTTAATAGTAAAATTAGTTACTTTGTATTGTATTGTGTGATAAACTATCTGTATCCTCCTCGTCTAACTTTGAAAGTGAACTGATTTTTCTAACTCTAATTCAAAATTTTCTCATTTTGGTTCTTAGGATGTTGGTGCAACACTAGTTATTTGTCAATGGGGTTTTGATGATGAAGCCAATCATCTATTGATGCATCGGAATTTGCCTGCTGTTAGATGGGTTGGTGGTGTTGAGTTGGAACTAATTGCTATAGCCACAGGTTTGTTCGAGAGCTTGATTTCATAATAAGGACTGCTGATATTTCTTATTACTTATGATCTGGTTTTCTGTACAGGTGGAAGGATTGTTCCTAGATTTCAAGAGTTGACACCTGAAAAGCTTGGAAAGGTAGGTGTGAATTTTTGTGAATATCATATGAAATTTTTATTATATTGAATGTTAGCCATGACCTACTTTATTCTAGTTTCGTCCTCTCAAAATACGAAATCATTGGTGCATATCGGTACAAGGCTTTTGAGATCGAATAAATTACAATTCGATGTGGTAGCTTAGAGGACCAGTGCTAAATTCACATTGTTCTTATTCTTTTTGAGATAAGGCTCTGCATGAACACAGTTTTAATTGATGTTGGGTGGAGCAATTGCATGGGCAGATAATGATACCAATTCATCATTATATGGTCAAGTTTCTTTTCACATTTTAACTTTCCATGAAAGTATTAAGGAACATCAGATAATGATACCAATTCGTCATTATATGGTCAAGTTTCTTTTCACATTTTAACTTTCCATGAAAGTATTAAGGAACATCCCAGATTACTGTAGTAAAGATGCGCATTGTAGTTGTGTGATCAGAGTTTGTTAGTTAGAATTGATTAATTGCTTCTGTCTTGGCAATGGGGAATTTTCATGCATGAAATGAGAGGCTATGGTGGTAAGTTTGAAGTTGTGAAGAGGTTATAGTGGTAAATTTGAAGTTGTAAATTCACAATGAAGCATGGACAGTTCTTTTTGGGAGCTGTGTTGTGTCTGACAACTTAGTGGTTCTTATGAAGCATTGTCACTGATTTTGTGACAGGTGTCTGTGTTCCTGATCCTCATATATTTAATGCAGACCCAATAATTTGATTAATTTCATCATTATAGTGATACAGCTAGTAGACATTTGGTTTATTTATTTTGTAGTAGATTACTGTATAGTAAATCTGCTAAATAACCTTCTTTTGTAAATGCATTTATATATTTTATTTGATTTTTTTATTATTTAGATTGCTATGTCTTGTCTAAGTGTTTACTCAGGCCCGGTTACATTCAACTTTGAGTTTTAAGACTGGATTTGGGTTGGGATGTGAATAGGGGTTTTAGCCTAACCCCGGTCCGGGTCGAATTGAGGAAAGTCTGATTAGAAGGATGACAATATTATCCCACAACTAATGATCTCGTAATATTTTTCATGCTCTAGGTTAGATTTTCTTTTCATAGATCTGTATCATTGCTTAATTTATGGACTCATTGACCAGTGTTCGTCTTTTGAGGTAACAACAATTTGTATCTTCTGACTCAGCGATCTACTGGTAGTCTGGTTTACCAGGTGGTTTAATGTTCATGAGACAAACAACAGTATTGTTATTCGTTTAATCATTTCTATGGTAGTTCTGTAGCTAATACTTCTTAAATTCACTCAAGATAACTGCTCTATCATTTTGATTGCATTAGGTCAGATATGATACTAGTAAAACATTTCCGGCATATATTTAAACCTTACTTTGTCTTTGACACTGAAACACACTGCGCTTTTATATGTGTGAATTTGTGGGGTATCTGTCTTGCTTCTGACCTGAAGGAGCAGGTCCTATTTCCAATTCATAAAACTAGTCATATTCATTATAACTTCTAGCCATTCATGATTGTTTTATCATCCTTCTTAAAATTTTCTTAATTTGCATATTGAATGGGCCTAAGAACATCTGTAGTCGTTTGCTAAATATCGATAATATGCATATTTGGCTCAAAAACGAGCTTCCCTCGTTTGCCAAATTTCCATATCATCCATATTTCGCCACAGTTGTATGAGCGACGGCACTCGAAGTGCCGTCCCACAAAAAAAACTAATATTTTTTTTCGTGCCGAAGTGCCGTCCCTTGATTTTTTTAATTTTTTTTTTCAATTAAAAAACCCTTAAAAGTCTTAAATCCCTCGGACGGCACTTCATGTGCCGTCCCTTGCCTCCTATTATCTTGGACGGCACTTCATGTGCTGTCCGGAGATTTCTGCAATTTATATTTTTTTTGCAATTTTTGAAATGTTTTTGTAATTTTGTATTTCTTTTTACAATTTCTGAAATGTTTTTGTAATTTTTCGTAATTTGTAAAATGTTTTTGTAATTTTTTATAATTTTTTGCAATTTTTTATTAGCACTCCGAGGACGAATTTTTATGGTTGAACGGACGGCACTTCATGTGCCGTCCCTTGGATTTATTCATAAAAATAGCTTTTAGACGACTGCAGCAAAACTTCTTTTGCTATTTCTATATATGCATATATGCATATTTTTTTCTCCAATGACTATAGATGCTCTAAATCTACTATATGTACAAATTCTGGTTCATGTGATTATTAAATGTTTAATATCTTAAGGGTGTTCCTTTCTAACAACAAGAATACTTGTCACATTGGAATTCACCTCTCATAGTGCATGTTTTCGCTAGTATTTGCATCTTGATGTTTACAAATTGCCTATGTGCTATTTGATTGTCAGTATCTTTAGGGATTCTATTATTTTCCCTTACAACTAATGTATTGATGGCTTTACTTATGTTTTCTTTTCCATTTTAGTGCTCAATCTACTAGTAACATTAGTCAACTATTTAGGTGTCATCTTCAAATTAACTTAATTGAAACTGAAAGTTAAAATTCTGTGTGTGCATTGTCTCTATCTTATTTCCTTGTTTCTTCTTTCCCCCTTTTTTATGGTGGATATACCATTTTTTTCCCTTCCTATTTTTTTGGTGGTTACTTGATAAGGAGTCCCCGTAGTAGAAGAATATATTATCCGATGTAGATCCAAAATAAATTTGTGGTTTGGAAGTATCGACATCATGTACTGATTAATATACATTCTCTCTTAGGTGTTTACAGTGTACGTAGCTTCTGTATATATGCGTGTGTATGATGTGGTACTGTACATTTTCATCAGAGTGTTCATGCAGTATTAATTTATGAGCTTATTATTTGCTTCCTGCATCTAAACAGGCTGGTCTTGTTAGAGAAAAAGCATTTGGAACTACGAAAGACAGGATGCTGTACATTGAGCAATGTGCAAATTCAAGGGCTGTAACAGTATTTATTCGCGGTGGTATGTACATAATACTTGTTTCTTCCTTGCAGATTTGTGTTGAACGTTAATAACCTTTTTTTTCCGTGTCCAATTTTAGTGGTCATTCTATACTCAATACCATCATTTGGATGCTTAATTTGGTAAAACTATGATTTGTCAGTTATCAGCTACATCAGGTTTCTTTGCATAAATTGTTGCTTCAAGAATGTAATATACTGGTCTGATTTCAACATCTTAATAATGATGATTCAATATTTGTAGATGATTAGAAAGGATGGCTGACAATGTTTTAGGCTGGATACTAAAACATGAGTGTTCATGTTCAAGTGATTTCCTAACAGTTACCCTTTTACCCTTTTTGCGATCTAATTTGTTTTGAGTCGGTTATTCTTCAAGAAATGCATGTCTGGAAATCACCTGATTCTTGAAGAAGAATAATATATATTATACCTTCATTTGTGCTTGTAATTGGAGCCTGATATATAAAAGTTCACTTTGATGATTTAGGTAACAAAATGATGATTGACGAAACTAAGCGAAGCGTGCATGATGCATTGTGTGTGGCAAGGAACTTGATCCGAAACAATTCAATTGTGTACGGTGGTGGTTCAGCTGAGATTTCCTGCTCAATTGCAGTAGAAGCTGCTGCGGATAAGCACCCTGGTGTTGAGCAGGTTAAAATTTTCAACCTGCTCCTTGTCAGAAAATATACTACTTAATGCTCCTTGTCAAAAAATATACAACTTAATTCTCAGAGAACTTATCCTTTTATTGTACTTTTGCAGTATGCTATCAGGTCTTTTTCTGAAGCTTTAGATTCTGTTCCAATGGCCTTGGCTGAAAACAGTGGTCTACAACCTATTGATACTCTTACCGCAGTTAAATCTCAGCAAATCAAGGTACTACAGCAAAATGCCTTTGCGTACATGATAATATGGTGATGTTTATATACTGCATGTCTGTGGAACATTTATGCACATGATTATGCTATGCACCAGTAGTCTGTAATCTTTCTTGATAATTTTGTGTCTGCTTTCTTTCTGTTGCGTTGTTTTGGTCCACTTTTAGGCCTATGATCCTATTGCTATACCGATTTGGATAAACCTCAAGTAGTCTTTATTGGGGGCATTTCATTAAATAGTTAATAGTTAAGCTATATACCTTTTTCTCTTTATTATGTTTTCGTCTTTTTTAAATTTACTTATGTATTACATGTTTAGTTGTACACTCAGAAAATTTTGTTTTCATGTTTATTTTAAGTCGGTAACAGGTAATCACAAATATACATCATATCGGAGTTTAACCATTGTGCTTAGAATCTCAGAGAACTTTTTCTTTGTTGTTTCAGGAGAGCAACCCATACTGTGGCATAGACTGCAATGACGTGGGTACAAACAACATGCAAGAGCAGAATGTGTTCGAAACATTGATCGGAAAGCAGCAGCAGATCTTGCTAGCAACTCAGGTTGTCAAAATGATTTTGAAGATTGATGATGTCATCACTCCATCTGACTACTAATTTAATTTTGTGAGGTATATTTATGTTTTTCTACGTTCAGTAGTTCTTTTCTTCGACTGAATTTATTGGAATGTAACTATGTGTGCTGCCGATTATTGACTTACTAGTTGATTGTGGCATAGTTCTCGTTTATGTTTATTCTTCTGACAATTCTAAAATATTTTGTTCTCCCTTAATTTGACTTGTTAATTTAGCAGTTAATTTTTTTTTTTTTTGCTTTTAGTATCAAGTTTTCTTTGAGCCCAAATAGTGTTGTAGATATGGACATGTATGTCAGATTTTAATGTTAATTTTTTTTTAATGTTACAGAAGTTACCTAGTCTGCAATTTAGCCCTTGATCCAGCCAATGTAGCAAATATTGACAGCTCTCCAAATTTATAATAAATAAATTTGGAGTTTCATCTTGATCCACCTTCATACCATATCCATATATACTTTTTCATTGTTGGCATCTGAGTCATCTTCATCTTCTATAATAGTGTTCTTGTCAACGATATACACCTTCAAATTATGCTCGGTACTGAAGGTTGTACATTTTCTGCGTTATGTATTATCCATTTGGTTTCTCATGTCCCATGTTATTTCCCAACTTCCTTTTTGTATCTACTAGAGGGCATGGAAGCAAGGTTTTAAATCTCGGATTTCGGGCTCATCTCGGTAAGGGGTGTTTCGTCTCGATCAGAGTTCTCGGAGAAATATGATTATCTCGGATGTTCATTTCGGACACTCAAATATATATTTTTTTGTTGCTAAATAAGATATTATATGTTCTCTATGTCATTTATCATATAAAATATTGTATAATGTAACTAACGATGCGAATCAATCTTGGTAAATATTCACAGGATTGAACAACAATACGAAAAAATAATGTTAAGTATATAACTAAATTGAATTTATAATGAATAGAAAAAATGTGTTAGTTAATAGGCTTACTTGACTTTGCATATACATAAACTAGTAATTTCCACGTGTGATGCACGCCTTAATAAATATATTTTTATTAATAGTAAAAACTTTAATGTAGTCTAATCTTAAATCTAATACTTCCTTTATATTAGATTAGATATGCACGGGCAATACACGGATTTGTTTGTCTACAAATGTTTCTATTAATTGAATTTAATTTGGACGTATATTGCACGGGTTTGCTCAGTTACAAAATTAGGATTTGTTTGTTTACAACCCCACCTCTCCCATTAAAATAGTAGATATAATAAGAGATAATAGAGAAACAATTTATCACATTATCTTGGATTAAGGTTATATATTGAAAGACTTATATGCAAAGGAGTAAAAAAAAAGTTACATATTTACAATAACTTTAGTGTTGATTTCGGCCGATTTTTGGTATTATTTTAGTTGAAATCTACACATTTTAGTTAAAAACGCTATGGAGTATAAAATCAGTGATTTCGTATCAATAGAAAATTTCTGCCGTATTAGCCGAAATTTTAAACAGGTATGTTAAGTATTCAGAGCAAACTCATTGCCTTTCTCGCTCGTGTTCGCCATAATCTCATTGTTCAATGTGCTCTTGTCCATTTCCGGCCACCTTTAAATCCACTTGGCATAACTTGATAGTCTGACCCCAGTTAAATGCTCGACATTGGGATTCAAACACAATAATAGCATGTCTTATATTTACTTTCAAAATTCTTAGCTTCCCTTTTATTTGAAATTATTTTGTGAAGTCGTTGATTTTGTGTGTATTTATTTAATAACTTGTTGCATGTTCTGGATTTTAAACGACCATTTAGTTTTTAGCGCTCATAGCCTATCATCACATGTATGTGTCTCCCTTGTGTATTCACTTTCACCATATACAGTTTTTTCTTGTATGCTTACTTCACCATATACATAAGTAAGAAAAATAGTTGCTGCATAAGTTATTAGTTAGCCTATAAGCAAATTTGGTTAGTAATTGTTCGAATTTGATTCTCTCCATTCACCTACTCTTAGTTGTACGTGAGTAACGAACAGTGCTTATCCTTTTGATTTTAATGACTACTTGGAGTGTTATACCTTGATTTTTATGACTACTTGGTTGTTAGCATTTAAGCGCATACTGTATGTTTGTGCAATTTGTATATGCTTTTGCCATTTATACATAAGAAAGAAAATTCCACAAGTTCTCCAGTTAATCTATCATCAAATTGGATCAATCAGTCAAAATTTGAATTACTCCATTCTACACTATTAGGCCTGAACAAACATTGTTGACGGAGTTCAACATGGTTTCCTAATACTAGCTAGAGTTTTTCGTTTGCGCATTTGTATTTCGAAAAATGCAGTGAAATATATTTTGTTACAAATTTTATGAGAGAAATTATAACCAAATGCATTATATATTAAGAGAAAAAAATGCAAGATACATTAAAAGTCATTTCAAAAGTAAACATTATAAATAGATGTTGTCACAAGAGGACATTGAATATTGTGGTGCATCACTCCCTTTCTTCATTGCGTTTTTTTATGAATCGATGGAGCAAAAGTTTCTCAATACACTGGTTGATAGTGAACATCTGAACTGTCATGACTTATTTATCCATTTGTTCTTTTCCATTTCCATTTCCTATTCATTCCTTCTATATTGGTCGGAGTAATTTATGACCTCATTCACATAGTTCTCACTTCTCATGTCATAAATGTTTTCCTTTGTTTTGCTAATTTATCAACAAATATTCTAAAGTTTACTCCTTTCTATTGTAAATACTTGCATCTTGCTATCATCAACTATTGTCTCAAATTGATAGTCAAACTTTGATACACCTCTTTAAGGTAGTTCCATATAGGTAATTTGCGGATCAGGATATTTTATAGTAAAAAATAGTGGACTTTAGGACATTTTCTGATATATTAGCCCTTTTTTCCATAAATATTTTGGTATAACTTAGAACTACTTCCGTATTAAAAAATTGGAAAAGGGAGGAAAACAATCAACTTTCTTCATAACAATAACAAAAATTAGCATCTCATTTATAGATAGAAGAAGGTGCATTCAAACACTCACCAACACTTGATGAGTTTCAAATAATGGAATTGGTCCTAGAACTGCAATCAAGAAATATAGGAAGAATGCCAACAGTTTTGAGTAATCTCAATAAATAAAGTAGAGCAAATCAAAAATGTTGAAGGTTTCACAATCGAGTAATGCTTTAGCCACTACCAATTTCACTACCATTCTCTTCACTACCTTAGGTGGCATACTCCTATTGGAGAGTTCTCCCACCTACTCTGTCTTCCCCTACCTATTGGAGTGTGCCACCTAAGGTAGTGAAGAAAAATGTAGCGAACTTGATGGTGGATGTAGCATTCCTCTTCACAATCCATGAATGTTAATGGCAATGGCATTAGAGGTTGAGATAATAGGAGGGCCATTAGTTGTTTCTCAACTTCCCATTAATTACCAATCAGTTGATGTAATATGTTGCAAACTAAAGTCCCCCAAAAGTCCGAGCTATTTAACACTCCCCTCGCATTGCAAATCTTCTGTGTGTTTTCCCCACTCTAGCCTACTAGAAAGAGGCCAGTCTCAGCTTCATATTTGGCCATTAAGGGCAAAAAAATGACCTCATCTGCTCACTCTTCTTTAATAAGCTAAAATTGTATTTCATATTTTTGACGGTCTTCGCTTGAAATTGACATATGAGTCATTGATGGGGGCGACGAAGCAGATAAACGGTGTACAAGCAAGGGACTGAGAGAGAGAATGAGGTCAAATTGGCACAAGAAATTGACTTGGACGATGTCGGTCGATCAGTAGGATTAGATTTCATTGTATTTTTTTTTGTTGGTTGGGGTGTATGAGCTCCAAGATCCAGCATGTAGGGATCTGAATTTATAAGCCTTATTTTTAGTTATATGTTTTGTTAAATTTTTTTTAATGAAACAGGACGGGTATTCAACCCACCGTTTAACGATAAAAAAATATATATTTTTGACGGTCTTTCATATAACTATCATTAAGCTTATTTTAATACATATAACTTTGTACAAATTTTTATTTTTGCATATAACTGCTCTAACATAGGGTAGTTTTGTGAGAAAATTGCTGTAGTTTATGGTAGTTTCTTGAAATTAGATAAAAGTCTGAGCCAGATCAGATAATTGTTATAGTTTTGGGGGGAAAAAATTTTGACGGAATCATGCATATTAAAGTATTGTTAGGGCAGTTATATGAAAAATGTCAAAAGTATATGATAATTTTATTTAATTTAAACTCATTCACATTTTGTTATTAGACAAACACATCATCATCATCATCGGTTGTGGTATAGTCTCGTCCAGACTTGCATAACTTTGGAATTCTTATAAATAGTAATTCTTCTTCTTGCACTGTGGTTGAAGTCTTACTCTTATTAAGTTAGTGAATATGCATGTTGCGTAACAGAACTGGAAGAATAGGATGGAAATAGATTCATGTGTTTGACACCAAATATTCAGATAAAAGTGTCATTGTTGTTATCGATTTGATCTTGCTACATTTCATATATTATATCGAGTATTTCAATCCAGACAAGGATTAGCCACGAATCGAAATAGCTCGGCTCGGCGTTAATGCCGAAGATCAATTGGATTATTACTAGTGCGCGCTGATTTGAGAATCATGCCCTAGCTCTAGAGTTTTTATTTTTTTTGTGCAACAGAAATGATGTTCTGTTCATAGTTCGGCATTGAGTCGAACATGTATGCACCTAGTTTCGACCCCATACTGATGAGTTTATGCTTGACATATTTTATTGCTTGGTCCCAAAAAATTCGCATCTGAATGTATATATCCACTCAGTAAAAAAAAAAAAATTAAAACTCGAATCAATTAGAAACCATGTTTCCAAATCTACGTGAATTAGAAACATAATAATAATATTAGGAGGATTCTGAGACATTCCAAGTGCCACTTTTGACGATTCGACTACTTGTATATATCGTCGTCAATACTACTACTACTACATATACAACACAGAAACAACATAATATAATCTAATCAACACCTGGAGCCCTTGTTGCAAGCAAGTGCGCCAGCCGATACAGTGATGGACCCAACAAGAGACGAAGACCTTGACCCCAAACTCGACGCCCTTGCATAGATCGAAGATGCCCCAGCACCAGATGGCGTGAAAAATGCGCCATTTAGCATCAGATCCCCCTCCGACCTCCAGTTCCAGCTCTTCCACTCGCTCTCTGGGGTATCCTCGCGCTTTGTAACCTTCATACACAAAAAAAACACATTTATTTATATTTTATTTTATACGGACAAATTATTATAATGTAATGTATCCGTGTTTGATATCGATCGGATTATATATATTACCCATTTAGAGCATCTTGGGTTAGGATCTGAAACCCTCAAATCATCCTTTACATGTAATAATAATAAGAGGTAATGTTATGTTATGACCCAAATTGCCTTTGGGCCCATTGGGCTTTGTATCCACATATATGTAACAAAGAATCAAATGAATAAACTAATCAACATTTTTGCCCTAATCCTCTTTTCATGCAGCCGACTCTCATCTTCTTCCTCTCTCTCTTCTTCCATCATCTCAAACCCTAACAATCCAAAACCCATTCAAGTTCTAACAAACTGGTATCAGAGCCAACGCCAAAACACCTTCTCCCCCTTAATCTCCGTCGTCCATTTGTACTTCCAGTCAAAAGCAGCAGCCTTCTTCCTCTGCGCCATTGCAGCAGATCTGATCAGTCCAGATATCCGCCATTGCAGCCTTCTTCCACGACGACTCCACCGCAGCAGTCCAGATCTCGGCCAGATCCAGATCTCAGTCCCGCAGATCCGTCGTCGAGCCCTTCTCCCGACCACTTCAGCCCTGCCGAACAGCCCCAGTTGATTGATTCCGGTTGCTGATTGATTCCGGAGAAGCAGCAGCCAGTTGTTTCCTTTCCTTTGCGGTTGTGGCTGATTGATCCCGTGGTGGTTTGGTGCTGCTGTCGAGCCAGATTCCAGTGCTGTTCTTGCTGATTCCGGAGAAGGGAGGATATCAAGAAGAAGGAAGGTTTGATTTTGTGACTTGAGTAATTAATATTTGGGAGAAAATCTTGGTGTTTTGTTGAATTTGGGTTCAAGAAATTTGTATGGATATGTCGGGGAAGTATGATATTGAGAAGTATGATGGGAAGTCGAGTTTTGCATTATGGCAAGTACGTATGGCAGCAATTTTGTCGAGCCAAGGCGTTAAGGATGCCATTTTTGGTCGAGAAAAGTTGATTGATGCGGTGCCGGATAAGAAATGGAGAGAGATGGATGATAAAGCGCTCTCCATTATCCAATTGTGTTTGAGCGATTCGACATTGCAAGAGGTCCTATCGGAGAAGACCGCTAAGGCTTTGTGGGAGAAGTTGGAGAACATCTACATGAAGAAGTCCCTCACCAATCGACTGCGGTTGAAGTTGCGCCTCTACACTCTTCGCATGGTTGAAGGTACATCAATTTCCGATCATATTACGGAGTTTGCATCTATTTTGAATGATTTAAGTAAGATTGATGTTAAGGTGGAGGATGAGGACCAAGCCCTTTTGTTATTATGCTCATTGCCCGCATCATATAAGGCTTTTAGAGATATGTTGATTTATAGTAGAGATAAAATCTCTCTAGAGGATGTTAAGAGCAATTTGCAAGCCAAGTTGCACATTGATAGTGAGATGACCAATAATGAGAAAGGGAGCCAAGGTGTTGGTTTAGTTGTTGATCGAGGTAGGTCATGGGACCGAAACTCGAGAGATACAAGGACCCGTTCGAAGTCTAGGCACAAGAATTTGACGTGCAACTATTGTAAGAAGAAGGGACACATTAAGGCCGATTGTTTCAAGCTCAAAAATAAACAAAAGGCGGATAGTAAAGGTTCTTCTTCGGAGGAGGCCAATGTGGCCGAATGTGACACGGTTGACACTCTTTGTGTGACAGATACTAATGTTGATGATATGCATTGTTGGGTGATGGATACGGGTGCTTCGCAACACATGACTCCGAATAGAGATTGGTTTGAGACTTATGAGCCTACGGATGGTAAGGTTCTCATGGGGAACAACAATATGTGTAAGGTTGCCGGGATTGGTTCGGTGACAATTAAGTTCCATGATGGAAAGGTCCGAAGGTTGACGGGTGTGAGGCATATACCCGATTTGTCTAAGAATTTGATTTCTTTGGGGTCTCTCGAAGAGAAGGGGTGTAAGTTCCAAAGTGAAGGTGGAGTCCTCAGAGTCTCTAAAGGGGCTCTCACAATCATGAAGGCGAAGAGAATTGGAACTCTTTATTTCTTACAAGGTTCCACGGTCACGGGCTCGGCTGCCATTGCACGTTCGGGTACTATGTCAGATGAGGAGACTACTAGGCTTTGGCATATGAGATTGGGGCATATAAGCGAGCGAGGAATGACCATTTTGAGCAAGAGAGGCTTGTTGTGTGGCCAGTGCACGGGCAACTTGGAGTTTTGTGAGCATTGTGTATTTGGCAAGCATAAGAGGTTGAGCTTCTCCACGGCCATTCATTCGACCAAGGGAACACTTGATTACATCCATTCGGATCTTTGGGGACCTTCTCGTGAGCCTTCCAAAGGTAATGGTTCTCGTTATATGCTTACTTTCATTGATGATTTCTCAAGGAAGGTTTGGGTTTATTTCTTGAAAGAGAAAAGTGATGTGTTTAGCACCTTCAAAGAATGGAAGTCACTTTTGGAGAACCAAACAGGAAAGAAAGTTAAGAGGTTGAGAACCGATAACGGTTTGGAGTTCTGCAACCGTGAGTTTGACAACTTTTGTAAGGCTGAAGGGATTGTTCGGCACAAGACGGTGGTCAACACTCCACAACAAAATGGTGTTGCAGAAAGGATGAATAGGACACTACTTGAAAGATCTAGAAGTATGCTTTCAAATGCGGGCTTGGGTAAGGAGTTTTGGGCGGAAGCCATTAACACATCCTGCTATTTGGTGAATCGATCTCCTACCACTTCAATTGAGTTGAAGACACCCGAAGAAGTGTGGTCGGGTAAGACGGCCGATTATTCTAATTTGAGGGTGTTTGGTTGTCCCGTTTATGTGCATGTGAATGAAGGAAAGTTGGAGCCTAGATCGAAGAAGTGTATTTTTGTTGGGTATCCCAGAAATGTGAAGGGGTATAAGTTGTGGTGTCCCGAATCATCCAAGTTCCTCATTTCAAGAGATGTCATTTTCAATGAGTCGGCCATGTTGAAGGCAAATGATGTTGCACCCGAGCCGACTATTAAGGAGAATGAGAAGGTTGAGAAGAAGGTGGAGTTTGAGGTGCCGGTCCAAGAAGGTGATGATTTGATCTTACATGATGATGTCAATTTGGAGGAAGCCCAAGAAGAGGTACAACCATATGCATTGGCAAGGGACCGAGCTAGAAGAGAAACAAGGCCACCTACGAGGTATGGATACTCCGATTTTGCTTATTGTTTGGCAATTGCAGAGGATGTGGAGTATTGTGAGCCATCTTCCTACAGAGAAGCTATTTCTTCTAAAGATGCGGCCAATTGGGTTGCCGCTATGAATGAAGAGTTACAATCTTTGCAACAAAATGAGACTTGGTCTCTTGTGAAGCCTCCGAGTGGTAAGAGGATTGTGGGTTGCAAGTGGGTGTTTAAGAGGAAGATTGATGGCTCAAATCCCGCGGATTTTCGATACAAGGCAAGGCTAGTGGCTAAAGGGTATAGTCAAGTCCAAGGTGTGGACTTCAATGATGTGTTCTCTCCCGTAGTTAAGCACACCTCCATTCGAGTTTTGCTCTCTTTGGTGGCAATGAAGGATTTGGAATTGGAGCAAATGGATGTGAAAACTGCCTTCTTGCATGGTGATTTGGAGGAGCAGATTTACATGAGCCAACCGGAGGGTTTTGAGGTTGCGGGAAAGGAGGACCGTGTGTGTCTTTTGAAGAAGTCCCTTTATGGCCTTAAGCAATCGCCGCGGCAATGGTATAAGAAGTTTGACTCATTCATGGTGAGTATTAATTTCCATCGTTCCAATTTTGATAGTTGTGTTTATTTGAAGAAGTTGGATGGTGGGAATTTCATTTACTTGTTGCTCTATGTGGATGATATGTTGATTGCATCCTCAAACTTGAAAGAAGTTAGGAGGTTGAAAGAGCAACTAAGTTCGGCATTTGAGATGAAAGATTTGGGGGCCGCCAAAAGGATTCTCGGGATGGAGATCACAAGGGATAGGTCCAAGAGAAAGTTATTTCTTTCACAAAGGAGTTTTGCCGAGAAAGTGCTACGCCGTTTTGGCATGGAGAAAGCAAAAGTTGTTTCAACACCTCTTGCGGCGCATTTCAAGCTTTCAGCCGCTTTAAGCCCGAAATCCGATGATGAGAAGAAATATATGGAAAAGGTTCCATATTCGAGTGCAGTTGGGAGTCTCATGTACTTGATGGTGTGCACTCGACCAGACATTGCTCAAGCCGTTAGTGTGGTAAGTAGATATCTCTCTTGTCCAGGGAAAGGGCATTGGGAAGCGGTGAAGTGGATCTTCCGCTATTTGAGAGGTACTATTGATGCTTGCTTGGAGTTTGGTAATGGCAAGAAACTGACGGGCTTTGTGGATGCGGATTTTGCGGGTGATTTGGACAAGAGGCGTTCCTTGACGGGTTATGTTTTTACCCTTGGAGATTGTGCAATTAGTTGGAAGTCTACACTTCAAGCCACCGTTGCACTCTCAAGCACTGAGGCCGAGTATATGGCAATTACTGAGGCTATTAAGGAGGCTATTTGGCTCAAGGCGTTTGTTGGTGAGATGTCTTCACTTGAGGGTCCTGTTGTGGTGTTTTGTGACAACCAAAGTGCTATTCATTTGACTAAGGACCGCATGTACCATGAGAAGACGAAGCACATTGACATTCGATACCATTTTGTTCGAGATGTGATCTCGGAAGGCAAGGTTGCCGTGAAGAAGATTGGTACCGAATCGAATCCGGCTGATATGCTCACAAAGCCTCTTCCAATTGCAAAGTTCAAGCTTTGTTCAAGTTTGATGTCGGTTTCTTTCTAGCTAGTTTGAGCTAGTTTTGTTTTCTAGCATGTTGCTAGTTTGTTTTAGGTTATGTTTGCTTTATGTTTTAGTTTGTTTTAGATGCAATTTGGTTCAAGGTGGAGATTGTTATGTTATGACCCAAATTGCCTTTGGGCCCATTGGGCTTTGTATCCACATATATGTAACAAAGAATCAAATGAATAAACTAATCAACATTTTTGCCCTAATCCTCTTTTCATGCAGCCGACTCTCATCTTCTTCCTCTCTCTCTTCTTCCATCATCTCAAACCCTAACAATCCAAAACCCATTCAAGTTCTAACAGGTAAGAAACATTCCCCTAATAATCAATTGTGCTGTAAATTTGTCCTATATCTGCTGTATTCTGTTTTATCCGTATCAATTATTGGTGTGCATATGTAACTTCCAGATCATACTTCTTTTGTATGGAACGAAACAGAGGGGTTTTTTAAATCTCTTTTTAACATATTATATTTTTAGACTTAATTCACTATAATTGGGGGGGTGTTTTTTTTCTGCTTTCCTGTCTGTAAATGTTAAATGATCTTACAAGAAGAAGAAGAAGAAGAAGAAGAAGAAATCTTCATTCCGAACTAAGTACATTTTAGTTGCAACCTAGATGCAGTCTATATGTTCTGGTGCACATCACGTAGCAATACACAGCATATATCGCTTTCAGTATTACTTGCATTTGCTTTGAGATGTATGTGCATCGAAACTTAACTAAAAGAAAGTGCTTTTTAATTAGCTTGTTGAGAGCGAGCCTCACCTCTTTCGCAAAGCGGTTATCCGGAGCTAAGAACCTATTCCCCTGGCTGTTAATGGTGGGATCCGCGCTCCCTCCGATCGCGTACATTTCCCAATGCGTATAGTCATTGTTCACCACATGAAAATACCCATGCCGACACCTAACATATACAACACAAAACATGCATCTCAATCACTAGCACTCAAACACTCAATAATTCAAACACAAATCGAAGAAAATCATCGGATCGCATCCATACCTTGGCATTCTCTCAATCAACCCCTCTCCAAAGTGATTGAATGCAACTGTCACCTGCATGTTCTTATCTGCCATGAACTCGTCGCTGTGCCCCAACAACATGACCTTATCGTGATGCGTAAAGTAGTTGTTTGATATAGTAATTGCAGTCGATTGGTGAATTGCGTCGATCAACCCATCGTGACAGTTGGACAGGCTACAATGGTCAACCCAAACCTGACTCCCTCCGAAAATCGACACACCATCCCCGTCCGAGACAGTCCTCCACCCATAGTGCCCGGGCGAGTCACGGACATACGCATTCCCCCCTTGCTTACAATCATGAATGTGGAGACCATGGATTATGATGTTGCTCACATACTGAACTGTAATGCAGGGTCCATTGGCAATGTGCACACTGGCACCTCGACCGTCTAGGGTCTTGTAGGAGTTCATTATGAGCTCTTCCTTCAATTGGATGGTCATATCGCGTTGAAAAATGATCCACAACGGCTCGTCTTGGATGACTCCGTAACGGAGGGTCCCCGGATTAGGGTTAACCGGGTCATCATCACCGCTGTCCGTCACAACGTACATTTTCCCACCTTTGCCTCCTAGTGCATTTCTTCCAAAGCCAATGCCGCAGTCAGCGAGGCGCTGGCGGTTCTTTTCCCAGTTCGGGTCACATCGCCAGCAGTCGTCGATAGGGTTCCCGGTCCCACATGATAGGTAACCCAATTGTCTTCTAGACACATTGATGCTCCTAAAATTCACACTTGTTTATTTCGTTATTTTTTCTTTAATAATAATGTAGCTAGAAGAAAAAAAAAATCAATCCTGTTTTACCTGTGCACCTCTTGTGCTACGAGTTCCGGGTCGAGAAGGGTTGAGGCAAAAGTGGATGAAATGAAGAGGAGGAAGAGGAAGAGAGGTGGCATTGTCATCCTCATCCTCATCCTCTTGAGTATAGTAAGAGAGTAGGAAAATGGGATGTGTTTGATGAAAAGAAATTGAGAGTTTTATAGTGTGAAGAGAAGGGGGTGGCGTGATCAGAGGTAAGCATGAGATGTTGGGGGTCTAAGAGAACGTGATTTGTGGGGATTTTAATTTCTTAAAAGATAAAAGAAAATTATCTATTTATTGGTTGCAGTTAGAGACAGTTAAAACAAAATCAATACAAAACAGAAACAGAAGGGTACACTCTAATATTCTTTATTGCTGGCTCTGTGGCCATTTGGGTCCCGTCCATAGGACTAGTTACCTACGGTCATCACTGAATATAACTTCCAAGATTTCAGAAACTTACTCTTGCTTTGGTTATTAATTTCCTGGAATCTGTGAGTTTGTTCTTACGATTTGTCTGCTTTTAATTTTAATCAGGAACTGGTTAAGTATAGTACAAAAACAAGTATTGCAGGTTCTGCAGGTCATTGGATTCATTCCGGATACATCGATCTTAGTCTGGTCTCGAATTTGAAATCCAACCATTCATTGTCTGAGCTACATACATACTATTTCACACTGTAAATTTTCAAGATAGGCCTTTCTCTTTGCTATATTACATACATAGGCACAGATTTATGGGCACTAACAACAGTTCCAAACCCACTACAAAGATATGGACCAAATCAAGTTGCCAAAGCTGTTGGCTAAACAACTTTGGCTGCCAAAGTTCCACCTTTTCTTCAACAAAAAAAAAAAAAAAACTTTGGCTGTCAAAGTTTGTCATGAAAAAGCACAGATTTGGGCCTCAAACTCAGGTATGATGATTTTCAGATGTATTATAGAGCTCCAATTTATGTTTCTGAATTAATTAGGGTTACAGCATCCATAAATACTAAGTGAAAAATTAACATCAAAGCTAAATTTGAAGCGGATATAAAATATGTTTAGTAAGTGACAACTGAAGAATTAAGAAAACGAGGAATTCATGAAATCTCAATTCCTAAGATATTTTAACATAAATATGAGACTTGATATTCTGCAAGTTTTCGTTGTTCCCTCAAATGTCATTTGACAAACACAAAACACAGCTGTATGAAAATTTTGACGGCATTACTGGTTAATCGCAAAATTACACATCCAATTAATTGGATTAGAACAACAATGCCCACTAAGAGAACATGCCTCACATTATCTTAGTTTGTCTTCAAAACAGTTGACTGTAATTGCACTATTCTGAATCAGCAATGGATATAATGAAACAGAGGAAACCTAACTTATCCCGCTAATATTGCATGCGTTGATTATAATGTTAGAGATTATCAGAGTAATCATAAGAGAAATTAGGGTTAATATTCTAGACTAAGGTGTTTCAGATATTTACCATAGATATCAAGATTGGAATACCTAGACTACTATCACAAGCCAGTATTTATAGGATAAATACTGGTTTGGGTACTAGGTTCTCAACTCACTTAGTCCCGGTCCGATATCCATACAATTAGTACGTGTTACCCATAAAATAATGAAAATTTTGCCGTACTGCCCCACTTTTTGAAAATATTTAGCGCTCTGCCCCACTTTCCAAAACAATTAGCGATATGCCCTTATTTAGAACACGTTAGCAAGAAACGTTATTGGGAAAAACGGCATAGGTTATTTCGATGCCGTTCTTCCCAATAACGGCATCTATTTTACATTTTTTTTTCATGCCGTTATTTGGAATAACGGCATCAGTATATTTCTCTTACAAGTGTGAATCTTCTAACTTTAAAAAGTTCTAAGTGTGAAAAAAACTTATAAATAATGCTGTTATCCTGAATAACAGCATGCAAATGACTGATGCCGTTATTGGAGTTAACGGCATCAGTTATATATAAATATGAACTCTTGCCGTTGTTTGGAAACAGAGAGAATGAATAAAAAGTTTAAAAAAAAAAATTTATAACTGATGCCGTTATTCCAAATAATGTTATCAGTTATAATTTTTTTTTTTTTTAACTTATTCGTCAAAGATGATGAATAATAAGTTATTTTTTTATAAAAAAAATTTATAACTGATGCCGTTATTCCAAATAACGGCATCAGTATTGAGAATGCCGTTATTTGAAATAACGGCATTTGTTATAAGGGTTTCACACTTACAATTTTTTCTCAAAGTGGAGACTACACGCTGTCGAAAAACAAAACAGCCTATGCCGTTATTCCAAATAACGGCATAACACTTTTTTTCCAAACAGATGCCGTTATTGGGAAGAACGGCATCAAAATAACCTATGTCGTTTTTTCCAATAACGTTTCTTGCTGACGTGTCCTAAACAAGGGCATATCGCTAATTGTTTTAGAAAGTAGGACAGAACGCTAAATATTTTCAAAAAGTGGGGTAGTAAGGCAAAATTTTCTAAAATAATATTAAACATAATATTATTCATATAGCGAGAATATCCCTGTATATTCAACATATAATCCTAGATCGGCATCAAAGCCTACACGCTCAATTGAGTTTAGGGCAATCATTCTATTTAGTGACTGAAACTTTACATGACACTGGAGCTAGCATCACATGCAAGATCACTAATTTCCATGAACACGAGGAGGTAGTGCTGTTAACGATCAAACTTCATGAACAGTACTCACATGGCCCCTTATCAGAATTGTTTGAAAAATAGAAGACAAATTAAAAGAAGCAAAAAAGTAAGAATTGGAACCCTAGAAAGAAATCGGACAAGTGCGCATTCAATGATTCACTCGCCATCTTTCTGCAAATGAAATCCTCTGCCATCTTTTTGGTAGGTCAAGGGTTGAAATGAATGAGTTGAAAAAGCACTTTGCTGCCTTCAGAATTGGCCTGTAGGGTCCCATGTAAATGCTTGCTCCAAGTCTGCAAGAGTATTCACATGCTCAACAGACAAACTAAATATCCAACACGAAACAAAGATCAAATACAGAGTTACAAATATCAATCATGTACAGGGTTGATAAATGTATTTCAGGGTATAATAAAACCTTTCACAAGCTATTTTAAAGAAACCATAACCGAACTGGCTTAGAATCAAAATCTCCCCAAAAAGTGCTTCTGCTCGCACCCAAACTACCTTAGGTTGAATTGTCTGTGTACTCTAACATCTTTGTTACTCGTCCTTCTTTCCATATGATTTTGAACTGCAACAGTCTTCTATTTTTATAAACACTTGTATTCACAGATATAGTAGATTTTTTTTTTTTCTTCAAACTTAATCAAAATGAATGATATAGATGCATAGAAAAGATACTTAAATTGTCGGTGAGAATTAGTGGTAACCATGAATTATTTAATTTTGAAGCATGATGATTGATGAGGGAGAGCAGGGAACATATTGGAAGTGGATATAGTTTTATATTCCATTTATATATACTAGTAGTTTACACGTGCGATGCACGTTTTAATAAATATAGTTTTTTAAAATAAAATTTTTGACGTACGTAGTCTTGATTTGAACCTAGGACCTCCTTTATAATAGTTATGCACGTGCATTGCACGGATTGGTAGAATGACAAAATATTTACAAATGACACTAAGGCCTTCTCCCATTATAATATTAGAGATACTAGTAATATACACGTGCGATACACGTATTAATTTTCAAAAAAAATTAAAATAAGAACTCTGATTTACACGTGCGATGCATGTCTTAGTAAATATGATTATATATTTCTAAAAGTAAATGTAAAGGTTTCTTAAAAAAAAAAGTAAATGTAAAGACTATAATGGGATGGGAGAGTTGGAGTTGAACGTGTGTTGCACGTAAGTAGGTAGATTTACAACTATAATTCTTCCATTATAGGCTAAATTTAAAAAATCCCACTGAAGTATTGGTCATTTTAAAAAAATGTCACTAAACTTTTTTATTTTTAAAAAAACCGCACTCAACTATATTATCAAAAAATCCACATTGACGGAGTTAACTTCCGTTAGGGTTTATGTCACCTGCATTGCACTGATGAAATAGTTCAGTGAGATTTTTTTAAACATCTGATTAATTAAGTGATGTTTTTTTAAACACAAATGAAAGATAAATGTGGTTTTTTGAAATAAACCTTAACATAAACCTAACTACGTCAATGTGGGTTTTTTGATAACATAGTTGAGTGCGGTTTTTTAAAATAAAAAAGTTTAGTGGGTTTTTTTAAAAATGATCAATACTTCAGTGGGTTTTTTTCAAATTTAGCCTCCATTATAATAGTTATTATATATTGTATTATAGATAGATAGATAGCTAGTAATTTACATGTGTGATGCACATTTAATATATTAAAAAAAAATAAAGTAAAAAATCTGACATAGTGGGGACTCAAACCTGAGACCTTCTTCATATTAGTTATGCACGTACAATGCACTCATTGGTAGATTTGCGAATGACACTAAAGCTATCTCCCATTATAATATTACTAGTAATCTACACGTGTGATGCATGTTCTAATTAAAAAAAACTCTATAGTAAATAATAAGACATAATTTGGCCTCAAACTTGAGACATCCCTTTAATCATCACACAATCTTTACAAATTACCCATAGTGGCACAAACTTTTATTTTATATGAGTGACTTTTGTAAAAAATTATGTCATAAATAAATTTGAATTTTGATGGTATTATGGTAACTAACAACAGCTGAGTAAATGAATGGTTAATATAACTCTCAATTAAAAATGATTGGTTGAGATTAGATGGTTGAATGTCTACAAATTACAGGTTGTTTACAAATGACAACCTCAACTCTCCCATTACAATATTAGATATTAGGTATTATATTATAGATAGATAGATAGATATAGATAGTAATTTACACGTGTGATGCACATTTAATATATTTAAAAAGAAATTAAAGTAAAAATCTGATATAGTGAGGACTCGAACCTGAGACTTCCTTCATATAATTTATGCACGTGCAATGCACGCGTTGGTAGATTTACAAATGACACTAAGACCTTCTTCCATTATAATATTAGAGATAATATATAATATATCTGCTTATTAATGTCTACCAGCAACTGTATTGTCTTAAATTGCAGATATAAAAGCAGTTGGAACTAGGGGTGGGCTCGGTACGGTACCGACTTTTTGACACTGTACCATTACCATACCAAACTAGTTCGGTTTGAAAATATGCAAACCGTTACCAACCAAAAAGTTCGGTACACCGACTACTTCGGTTGGTACGGTTCGGTATTGGTGTTATACCAAATATGACCCAACAAATACCTTCAATGATAGATAGTGAAGGATGTGAGTCAATTAGCCATCTCTCAGTCTTCTTCTGTGCATCCTCAAGCAACGACTCGAGGGGTCTTAATTTTATTACCAAACTGCCTATATTAATAAGCAATGAATGAGCAACCTGAACAAAATTGGACCTGGGTTAGACAGATCCAGCCTAAGTCAAAGACAGCGAAAAAATACAGGATATAGAAAGAAAGAAAGAAAGAAAGAAAGAAAGAAAGAAACACAACACAACACAACACAACACAACACAACACAAAGCCAGAAAACAGAAGGCCCTACAATTACAATCCCAGCAGCAAAAGTAAGAGCAAACACCCAAGGCTAACAACCAAACATAACTATGTACACCGGAAACTAAAGCACCAATTCTCCAATAAATATACCACTTATATCATCAAGCAAATATGGTAAATGTTGTCTATAGGATCTCCTAGTGTTTCAAACAGAGAATCAACCTGTTAATGTTAAGAGAGCACTGAGCACATAACAAAAGAAAATTAGGAGGCAAAAGCCAGCCTTACAAGGCTTATATTAATTTATATATATTCCTCTAGCTTATTAAATCCAACAAATGGCTATATTAGCCGTCTCTCAGTCTTCTTCGGTACGGTACGGTAAAATACCGACTGAACCATATTCATACCGAAACCGAACCAGATTTTAGAACTCGGTGCGGTTGTACCGTACCATACTTTTGGTAACCGAATTTTTCGGTACCGAATCGATTGGTTCGGTTGAAAAACCGATCGGTTGGCTCATTTCGGTACGATCGACCACCCCTTGTTGGAACTTGGTTTGGTAACTAGCATTGAACAAGCCTCATGCATTATAAAGAGGAAATTTTGAGCCCTTTGTCTGACCCTAACTTTTTTCATATCCCTATTGTGTCTTTCTCTTTAAGCTTGCATACCTTGGTATCTTACGTATTCAAAAGCAGCTAAGTAGCTAACAAGACTAAGGCTGTGCGTCTCGCTAAAATATTTCAACAAAATGATTGTTTAACCAAAATTTACCCACTTCACTTCTACAAGATCTATGTACTATTAAAAATTACTTTGATTTAAGTATTGCTATATGCCAATTGCGTATTTGACGGGATTTTGGCTTAATTTGTGAAATGTCAAAGGGGCAACTAAAAAATCACCAGGAACTGAGGGGTTTAAAGAAATTTCCACCTGACATGTACTGTGCATGTGATATTCTTTTGTAATGTTTTTTTTAAAGGAAAAAGGTGGAATATGGTCACCCTGTTTCATTAATAAGAGTTTAACGAAACAAACCCAGAGTACTGAGCCCAAATACAAACTACAGACAGAAAATAAGACATACATGAAGCAACATGACGCGTACAAACAACAAATCCCTCCAACAACCCTTGAGGGTGGGCTGACAAACCAGCTCGGTCCAGTAAAATTGTGAGTATATCAGTTTAGCTTCGTACAGTGCCTCCATGACACATGCACACCCACCTGAAACACGTCTAGCAGGATTTTATCACCCGCCGCTCCCTGCATTCACCTCGCTGGGGGGACTCCATCTTTGGGCCCAAGCCCCGCAGATCGAAAACTGATCCCACGACACATTCGCACCCTCCCACCAACTCCACCACTCATATTACAAACGTGCCAGCCGCTCCTACAGCCGATACCAAAGAGATAGTCGTGAAGAGGATACCTTCACCTCTCACACGATAGTGCTTTTCTCAGGCAATTTCTTCCCAAACAACTATCTCGCTCACCCCACCTAACACCACCCTCCAGGAGAGAGCCGTGGAGAGGATACCTTCACCTCTCTCACGCTCAAGCTCTCTTCGGCGATTTCTCACCACACAGACTTATCTCTACTCAAACTCTCAATCCGAGGGAAGAGGCGGTGCTGTCACGAGGCAGTGGCCTAAGTTGGAGCAAGCTCAATAGTCAGATAGTAGGCACTGTAGATGTAACACCCCGAATTACAAATAATGATAAATTCGAGATTTCACAGGATCTTTACTTCACTTCGTACAATTTTACAAGGAAATTTAAAACTTTTCATTCACAATACATCAGAGTTCCTTTACACAGCGGAAGACTAAAAGATTACAACAATGAAATACAACTTGTATAACTTTAACATCATTTGCAACATCTTTAACTTCTAAACAGCAACAACATATCCACTCTATAACTCCATGAATAGTCCATTACCTGCATGTCAATCTGTGGGCACGTCAGTTACTTACAACTAACGAAATGTTATACACGGCTATCCTCTCTATGCCGGGAATAGTATAACGATCTCATACTTTAACAAATCACAAAAAAAATTGAATGAACATATAAAGTGTCAAAAGTGATTATTCTACACATAAGTGTATGTCATGTCTTAATGCCTAATGCATACCATTCTACACTAGGATGACACTAATGCACACTTGTTCGGATTCTATGCATCCCATACTACATAGGTCCGAGGGCAAGCGCCTACATTCTTCACAATACAGGGCTCGATCCCTCGCCATGAAAACTACTCGGTAGCAAAACAAAGTTCAGACTATTCCACGAATTTGAATCCCAGCCCTGGAGTCCACCGCCGGCTGTTATAACAGATTCCACATCGTGCGAATCGTCCCGTATGTGACCCTCTAGCCAAGTATATATATATATACATTGGAGACGGTAAACACAAAAGCCCATCCGTCCGACTACTCAAGATCCCGGAGTCCACCGCTGACCCGTCCTCATAGTCCCGGATTAAAATATAATAATCCGACTCCCACAGGGCAACCTCAGTCCACTAACTGGGTCTATAGTCTTGGAGTCCACCGCCGACTATATAGAGCACCCCACTTACGTTTCCCTAAGTTTACTACATCTTCACTTATGTGCCTAAATTTTTTTAAGTTCAAGACATGAATAATTTCCATTCAAGAATTAGTTTTACCTCCTACCGGACTTAATCAACAAATGCGAGATAGCCCCATGACCATATCTCCAAATCATATCTCAAATATTTCTTTCAATAATGCCGGTATCGAGGTCTTACTAACTCTAAATCATAAACTTTCATGTACAAGAAACATAGGTACATATACCCTTTAATAATCATGTCTTAAACCTAAATAATTTCATCTTTCAATTCATTCACAAAATCATATCTTGCCACTATTCATGATCTATTCGATCAATCACAACCACAAGTTCATTACATGAATTTGCTGGCTCCTCTGGTCAAAAACCGGGTCAAAGCCCAACCCAGCCCGCTAGCCACTTGAGCTATTAAGCTCTGGTGTGAAAAACTCATGCCAAACTATTCATATACTGAGCCTCGGTTTTAAGTAGTTTAAAAAAAAAACAACAAACAAAATTTTTTTGTTGCCTTCAGGATTCGACCCAGGCCAGACAAGAAGATAGTACAGTGCCAGACCACTAGGCCAAGTGTGCCAATCGGTATGCAGGTTCTTCATAACTTTTTATCCCCAACTTTCTGTTATTCTATTTTATTTATAAAACTCAATTCCCCAACTTTTCTAATCCTTTGTTAAACTGAAATTGGTTCATATTAACTGAGTTACTTTAAAAAAAAATCATATTTTAAAAAATAAAACCAACTTTCAAATTTGTTTTCCCATATTAATAACACGCATTTGCATTCATTTCTTTTAACTTAAGATAGTATATTATATCTTTTATAACACTCAAATGAGCTTCATAGCATTAATTTTATTTTACCAAAAAAAATATATATTTTCTAATCAAAATGAAGACTCAACAATTATTCACATAATCAAAATTTTACATTCATGTATACTAGTTTATGACAAACTAATCAATTATTCTTTTCTCACTACCATCACGATGTAAGTTAACTCTAATCATAACATGATTTATGACTATTCACCACATCCAATAGTATAGGTTGTTCTATTTTATTATAATCAAAATTTCCATACTAGCATGCATATTTCTAAATTTAGAGAGCATGAGAGCACCCACAAACATAATGTTAGTCCATTTGTCAACATAGCATGATTCACTATTAGTCTCACCACATTCATAGTATAGTTATTCTATTTTATCACCTCAAAACTACTCATTCATTTTTATTAGCATGCACATTCTAAAAATTAGAAAGTAGGAGAACACCCACTTTTATGTTTTACTACTCATTTTTCATCACATACAAAAGTGTAAATTAAATCTACTTTTCATATCTCATTCAAAACATACATTCTCCCAAGATGAAGTTTTAACATGAATCATGGTATCAAACATCAAAATCCCATATTATTCATAGCATGTATTTTAGCATAAAAATTACCTACATATCAATATCATCTCATAAGATTAATTTATAATTTTTAGCATGATATTTCTACAACTAGAAAGTAAGAAATCACCCACCTTGATTGAAGGCTTGAACGATTGAAAGAATGATCACCACTTCTAGCTTCAAGGATTCCTAGCTCTTCTCCTCCTAGCAATGGCCTCCAAGCATAAAACTCTCTTCTCTCTTTCTTTTCCTTTCCCTTATTTATTTTTTTTGGTGTGGACAAAAGAGAAGAGGATGGGGCTATTTATAGGATTTTGCTAGGGTTCAATTTGCATAATTAAACAACCTAATAAATTCTCTTTTTAATTTTCCAACCCTACATCTTCCTAACTCCTAAAACCTCCAATCTCTTCACCTCCTTATAACTCCTACCTCTTCTAATTCTTAACTCCCAACTCTCCACTCTCTTCTCCCATTATTCTCTCTCCTACCATGCCCAAAACCGGCCATTTGCCCAAGTAAAATCCGGTCATACTCCAACTCTCCAAGTGTGCATATGCACATGTACTTACAACCATATTCAAACAGCACAACTTAGTGTTGTGCTGTGATCCCGTGGGCCCCTCCTAGCCATACACCACAACACACACACTTAATCTACTGATTATGAACCAAATGTTTATAACCAACACTATCACACATTAATCCACTTATACACTTATATAATATGTATATATATATATATATATATACACACACACTATTCATTATTACGTAAAAATTTATAATGCTAAAATAAATGTGCACACATTTTATAAAATTCATTTCAAGAAAAGATACGCCCAAATGCGTGCACCGAAACAAATACGTGCGTTGCACGTAAAATATCAAAATGTGAAATCGATTTTATTGATGGAAAATTATTAAATATAATCGAAAACAACATAAGAAAAATTATATTTACTAATTCCATGATGAAATCACTACACGTAGAAAGCACGTGCATCATACGTGCGGAAAATTGAAAAATGCATTTTAATCAAAATAGGGGAAAAAATAAATTTTCGTTTTATAAAAATAGATTTGAAAACATAAAATAAATAATTGAAACATAGAAATTATCACCCGTGTCGGCGGAAAATATGTAATTAATACGTGCATTGAAAACACGTAGGAAACACGTAATATACAAAGATTGAAATAATATATTTTTGTTGACTCAAGATAGGAAAAATCAATACGGAAATGTATAAATAGTACGAATCCAAAATATGTAGTGAAACACATTATAAAATATATGTGCGTAACACCCAGGGGCAAAATTGTAATTTTCAATTTTGCGGGGTGTTATAGTGGAGACTGCACCGACGACATCGTAGGACACTCCCGACCAACCACACCCCACACCCCCTACACACCGACTTCACACACTTGAACCCCAAATCCATGGTGTTCGTGACAATAGGCGCGGGAGGAAGCTCTGGCGCGACAGTTGAAACAAATACCCTGAAAGTTGAGACAAGTGAGCACACATTACGGAGAAACCCTATCTTTGGGCCCAAGTTCCACAGACATGCAAGACAACCTAACTCCCGACATCTTCACTCGCAAGTTGCCATGAATAGCCCCAAGAGTGTGGACATGGTGGCAAGCGCACAGAACCTCGGGGCACCCAACTAGCAAATCATGGAGGGACCCCATCGTTGGGCCCAAGCTCCACAAACGTGCAAGACAACCTAACTCCCGGTATCTTCACACACACTACCAACCCTCGCAGATCGCCATGAATAGCCCTGAGAGTGTGGACATGGTGGCAAGCGTGCAGAACATCCGGGCCCACAACTAGCAAATCATGGAGGGACCCATCACGAGTCCTACCCCACAATCGCACAAACCTACTTGCTTCACACCCCCAACCACAGCAAAATCAAACACTAGGCCTATGCCGAATCACCGGCTTCACCCAGTGGGATCTGGGCCAACAAAGTGTGTGGGGGGGGGGGAGCACAACAACTTGGCTGGCTTCATACCGCTCCACCCTCACTCTGAGATGGGCCGTCGCCGTCGCCGAGGGGCGGCGAACGCGCTTTGCTGGCCCCGTCTTCGAGTCGGCATGAGCGACAGGGCGTCGTCGACGCCGTCAAGCGATGGAGGAGAGCGCAGGGAGGGACAGAGCCTCTCCGATGAAGTGGCGTGAGCGACTGGACGCCGTGGATCTCCGTCGACGCGAGGGAACAACGTCTTCGTCGCCGCGCTGGAAGGGAGGGAGGGTCGCCGCGTTGGTGGAGGAGTGACAAGGGGGGACGACGGGGAGGGGGGGCGGCGGTGAGGGCAAGCCACCGCCGCCCCTAGGAGATAGATCTAGGGTTTTGTTCTTTTTGGGTTCGGGAGCAGGTAGGAGAGAAAAAAAAGATAGGATTATGGGCTAACTTCTATTCTTTTGTAATGTTTTGGAATAAATGCTTACGTTTGACAATATTGTAAGGATGTGCAACGGTGCAAAGGTAACCAGTGCAAATTTAATTTGAGCTACATGTATGTAATGGATAGGATTAAAGAGATTAATGTTTTGCTAACAAGAATAAAGAGATTAACTACTAAGATCAATCAAATTAGGTTTTGTGAAGGAGGCAACACATCTCTAACATTATCTACTACTATTAATGGGAGAGTTTGTCACTTTGAGTTTGTAACCGAACAAACAATTTTTTAATAATTTTTTGTTACAAATGAAACACATACGTTGCACGTGTAACTCTAACTCCATTTATTAACACGTGCATCACGCGTGTAAATCAAAGTTTTTTCTTTCACCAAACAATTAATTTTTAATTTTTTTTGTCACAAAGCAAATACGTACGTCGCACGTGCAACTCCAAATCTATTTCGTAACGGCACCGTACGTACAATTCAAGATTTTTCCTTCAAAAAAATTAAAAAATTGCGTGGAGTGCTCGTTCAACTCCAATTTTTTTTTAAGTTCAGGGTATTCATCACAAGTGCTGATTACTACCGACTTACATGTATCGCACGTCCAACTCCAACTTTTTATCAAAACGTGCATCGCACGTGAAAATTGCTAGTAATTATAATGGGAGAGTTGTCATTTGTAGACAATCTGTAATTTGTATGCCTTCTACCATCTAATTTCAACCATTCATTTTTAATTAAGAGTTATATTAACCATTCATTTACTTAAATATTATTAGTTACCATAATACCCTCAAAGTTCAAATTTATTTACAAAAGGGTCACTCATATAAAATAAAAATTTGCGTCACTAGGATTAATTTGTAAATAATATGTGATGAGTAAAAGACATCTTAGATTCGAGACCAGATTAAATCTTAGTATTTACTTTATAAAAATAATATATTATAATGTGCATTACACTGTCCTATACGTTGCATATAAAGGCAGCCACATGTTACAGTTGACATCAATAATCTTATCAAAACCTACCATTTTAAAGCTTTTGAGTGAAGCTAGTTCAAGTGTGAACTCTCTAATAGTCGACAACAAGTTAGAGATGAGAGAAAACCCTACACTTTGAGGGTGAGATTTTGAGTGATTTTAAACATGTTTTTCTTCCTATTCTCTAATGAAAATTGTGGGAGTACCTTTGTGCGGGAAAGCAGTCATTGTACTAGGTGTCCTCGTTAAAAATCTTGCGTGTTTGTGTGTTGTTGGTTGCGTTTGTTTGTGCTTTGATTTTGATTACTTGTTTGCTATCTTGTTTGGGTATTTTACTCAGCAAAGTGGTATCAAAGTGCCAGATTGGTTTGAGATGGGTGACAAGCAGAAAATCAGAATATTCGATGGAACAGAGTTCTCGATGAAGATCCAGATGATAGCATACATTTGACAGAATGTTCTAGATGATCCGTTTTTTGGCAAGAAACCAGAAGAGGCGGAAGTAGATGCACTTGCTTTGTATGTGGATGATAAGTTGTTGGCATGTTCATTTATGAAGAAAATTAATAATGTGAAAAAGATGTTAACTTCTCAGTTTTCTATGAAAGATTTGGGGAATGTAAACCAAATTCTTAGCATGAAAATCACTAGAGAAGCAGAGTAAAAAGTTTTGGTTTTCACAAGCGTACTATGTGAAGAAAGTGTTGAAGCAATTCAATATGAATGGTGTGAAGCCAATTACCTGTCCCTTGGATGCATACTTCAAGCTGTTTACGGACGTGTGTTATACATCGGAGGCAAAAATGGAAGAAATGGTTGCAGTTCCTTGCACCTCGACCTTTGGTGTCTACTAGGCCAGATATCACACCTACAGAGTGAGTTGTTATCTGGTATATGAAGATTCCGGGAAAAGGGCATTAGAATGTAGTGAAATAGATTCTTAAATATCTTGCAGGTACTTTAGATCATTTTCTATATTTTTGTGGTGATTTGTTGCTGATACATGGTTATGTTGATGATGATTTTTGCGGTGATCGTGATGGTTGTAGGAGTACTTCAGGATATGTGTTCACAGTTGGTGGTACAGCTGTAAGTTGAGTTTCTCAGTTACAAAAGGTTATAGCACAGTCAACAACAGAGTCAGAATATATGACACTTATAGAGTGTTCAAAGGACATGTTATGGATATCGGAACTCAGGGGTCAGTTGAGTAAAAAGCATCCAACAGGGGATCTATAGTGACAGCCATAGTGCAGTATTTTTGGCAAAGAACTTGGCGTTCCATAATAGTTATGGTAGGACTCGACACATAAAGGTGAGGTATCACTTTACCAGGTTGGTAGTTGAAAAAAACATGGTTAAAGCTATTAAATATTTGTGGCACAAAGAATCCAATTCATATGCTCACAAAGGTACGTAGTGGATAGCAAAAAACATTGGTTTTGCTATACCGCTATCAGAATTATCTTCAAGTTGATTGATGAGAGACTCGGAGAGGCACATACAGTTGCCTTGAATAGTCTAATAGGAAAATGAAGAACATGTTAAAGATTTCGTGAATAGATGTAACACCCCGAATTCCAAATACAACTGAATTCGAGATTCCACAGGATCTTTACACTTCTTTCGTACAATTTTACAAGAAATTTAAAACTTTTCACTTTACATTAGAGTTACAAAAAATATTTACACTTACATTTTACAGCAGAAGCAAAATTATAACATTTACATAAATGAAAGTATAACAACATTTGAATAATCTCTAAGCATCAGCTCTTCTTTAATCTTTATCATGCCATTTATCCTGCATACAAAACTGTGGGTACGTCAGCTTATTCAACCGACGAATATTATACACGGTCATCCTCTCTATGCCAAAAACAGTATAATTGATTTTCCATATTTAACAACCACAAACTTGTTCACATATCAAACTAAGGGGAATATCCTATTGATGTCGTGTTGTGATTCTGCACTTAGTCCTTAATGCAGTTATTTATATTATATGACACTAATGCGCACTTGTTCGGATTCTATGCATCCCATACTACATAGGTCCTGTTAGGGTTATATACTGAAAGCATCACTTTTGTATTAACTTTATTTCCTTATTTTTTTGAATGAGAATCATATGGGCATATGTTTGCATATTGTGTTTATTATAATATTAATGCAAGTATCTGATATTCTATAAGGTTGATAATATGGTGTGAGGAGACACACCGAAGATCATATTAAATAGTTACCTATGGAATATATAAATAGTTCACAACCTAGACGGACTTGGACAATCCATTGGAAAGGTTGTAGTGTAATCTGGTATTAGTCTATCTTGACTATAGGTTTACACTAGTACACTTTGTGTGTATTGAACAGGACCACTTGAGGTTGTTCTCTTTGTACTGACTACAAAAGAGAACAAACACCTCTGTTATTATGAATGCTTATGCTCTTAATCCAGATATAATAACAGACATGTATATGCAGTGTGCATTACTTTGACTCATAAAAGAGTGAGATTCATTATGGATCAACAACCTCTATGAATTGGGTAATAGCATTGTATGTATGATGGGCTGTTGATAGTAAAAGGAATCCATGTCCCGATACGTCGGGTTGATGATGTCCCCTTAAGGAGCTCATAAGGATTGTCATGTAAACCCTGCAGGTGGATTACATCCGACATGAAAAATAAAGTTGAGTGGTACTACTTAAGGATAAAAGATGTTGATCAATATAGTTGTCAGTAACTTAATTTGATCGACAGACATTCGATATCTTAACATAGGGAGCTGAACGAGCATATAATAAAAGGAGCCCATAAATATAATTTGGGATTAGGAAGGTAGTGCAACAATAGCTCTTTAGTGGACCGAGCTATTGTTAATGGGTCTGGGTTGTGTGTTCGGGCTGAACACGGGATACCCAGATTCGTTAGGAGACCTAACCCTAATTTCTCCTCATGGTCCCTGCCGTAGCTTTATATATATATCCTCTATTCTCTGGCCGTCATATCATCATCAGAGATAAGAAGTTTTCTCTAAATTCGTGATTCACGTAAGGAGAGAAAGAGAGGTCAGCCAAGGAGAAGAAAGGTTGGTAGACCGTCGCCCACATGACGTCCAACCCGAGGAAGGAATACGTGCAGAAGATCTTGGGGTCGCTGACGGCTCGAGGTTGCTAGAAACTATCGTCTTCTTCTCATCGCAGGTATAATTCGTGAACCCTAGATTCCGCTATAAAGGGTTAGATCACGTATTAAATTTGTTAAGCTTTTATGATCGATACGCACACCAATCCGTGGTCCTGGGTCTCATCGCAGTTCCATCAGGTCCGAGAGCAAACCTCTTAATCGTTCTTCATCTTGTAGGGTTCAATCCCTCGTCATGACTTAATCAACTACTGTAACTACGGTAAGTATCCTAGATATTTTCTGACCTACGAACTCATGTCTAGGCACCCTGGAGGAAATCCCAACGCACTGACACATGACTCATCATGCAGGCATCCTGTGGTAATTCAGCTCCTACCATAGACATGACACCACCCGCAGTCATCAAACACCCCACGAGCGTCGCTACCGGGACGGTACTGTGGAGTAGTATCCACGCCCTATCATGACTCATCATGGGACATCTTGTGAATACTCTCACGCCGCCAATCCAATGGCCCTCATACTCACTATTTTTCTCTTACTTTCATCACATCTTCACTATGTAACTAATCCTTAATTTAATAAAATCATGAACATAATCAATCTCTTAGAGTCGGCCCTCTCACCAATACCGGTCTTATTTCATTCATTTCACAATGATCCAAACTTGGTCTTTTCAATTTCAATTATCATATCTCATCACTTTTTACTTGTCGGTGTGAGTTTTGGCTATACCCTAATTTTCAATTTCAACTCACAAATTCACATATCTGAGTTGTCATACTCAAGAACATTTCTCTTTTTTTTTCTTTAATTACATGATTTTCAATCTTTTCATGAGTCAATAATCATACATGGAGTTCAATTCTAAATCATGCATTCCATAACCAACATTTATTTCCACATTAAAATCATCTTACGAAACATTTAGTCAAAGTGAATATTCACAAAATTACCATTGTCACGCTACTCTTTTAATCAAAATAACCCACACAAAATTCACATTTATGTTTTCTTTCCATCAATTTTCCTTTTTCAATACTTATCTTAATTCTCTCGTGAAATCACACAATTTTTATGAAATTATACGAGTGTGAACCATAGTTTCGAATACAATTTTACTTCAAAAATACACTTTATTTCATTCCAATAACTCCCAATTAATTTTCATAAGTCGTATATGATTTTAGAATAATAATTGTATTTTTTCAGAATTTTTATACATCAAGAAAACCCCCAAAATCGATTTTTCACAAAAATAAAAATTCTGGCCTACACCAGAATCAAACCCGCAACCTTTAAGAAGTTAGCTGCACGCACTAGCCACTGGGCCATTTGTTCTCAACAATATGAAGAGGAGACAGAGAGTTTTATACTCTCTGTTCGAATCTGGGTTAATTTAAGAACGCACACAAAAGAATGGTGGACGCAGGTATCGAACCAGCGACCTCAAGACAACTCGTCCGCGCTACTGTAGCGCCAGAGGGCTCACTGACCACTTGAGCTATAGGCTCAGGTTGTCCCAACTATAACTTGAATTTTAATTCGACTCTCTGTTTCATTAGAACATTTCGATGTTCAAAAGCTCTTATTTTTGTTTTGCTTGCACAAAAACCCTGCAAATCTCTAGAATGTATATTTTAATTTAAATTAACACTCCAGTATTTTTAAAATAATTTTTCAGTAATTTAATACATATTTCTCCTACAATAATTTAAATTTGCATACTACTCTTTTCATAATTCATTTTGACATTTCTCACACAACTTGGTATTAAAAAAAATTCACATTAATTCCCTGTTTTTTCCTCTTTCATAAACCTAAAAGCATAGGATAATTTCATTCATTCGTAATAATATCACGGTAGTCCATTTAGCACATAAAAGAATAATTTTATCTACTAGCATTTTGTACTTAATTTTGCATTATCAACAATCCCAATTCAATATTTCCATAACTACAAACAATTCGCACACAAAATTGAGATTCATGACAAGTTAACATACATCCTATCAAGCATTAATTTAATCAACTAGCAAGTCCATTTTTTCAATTAAGTGTACTCTTATTAGTTTCTTTCATGCATTATCATTTCAACCACTCCTAACATGGCATCTAAATTAGAAATGTAGAAAACCACCCACCTTATTTGGAGAGAAAATTCACACAACACCTCCTAAACGAAAGAGTCCTACTCCTCCTAGATCGAGCTTGCCAAACGAGTACTCCTCCTCCTTGCTTAATGTGCAACCCGAGCCTCCAAGTGCAACCCGAGCCCTCCTAATGGTGATGTAACCGGCCTCCTTGATGCAAGCACACACAAATCCCACTCTCTCAATCTTTTATTCTCACTTCCTACTAATAATCCACTACTAATAATTGTATTCTTTCGCTATAGGTTTGGAGAATGAAGAGTGCAAGAATAACTAGGCTTGGGGGGGGGGGGGGGCATTTATACTAAATTTTGGGACAAATAGAGGGCTAGGATTGATCTAGGAGTTAAGAAACAAAGGCTAGGATTCAAGGAAAAGTTGTAGTAACCAACCATGATCACAAAAACCACCTCCCACAAACTCCACTCTCTTCTTTTCCCTCCTAATCCCATCCGGCCTCACATGGTGCACAAAACACGTGCACGTGAAATGCACGTGTCTCTAATATCCCCCATTTTAAAAGTTGTACATTTTATTCTTTATAAAAATAATCTATAAAAATTGTCTACATTACAAGTTGTATTAAAAGAAAATAAACTTATAGGCTTTTATTTAATGGGCCAAATTAGCCTACATTTAAAATAAATTAAGTTGGGCTCAAATTAAAAGAAACTTATGTTTGTTAAAAATGGGCTTTAATAAAAATAATGGAGAAAGCATATATATATATATATATATATATATATATATATATATATATATATATATATATATATACTCATTTGTCTATGTAATGAAAATAATTATAAAAGTTTCATACTGCAAAATTGCACGTGCACAATACGTACAAAAAAAATAATACAAAATGAAAATTTTCATAAACGAAAATCAGGGTATTACAATAGATCACAAAGTGGGAGATAGTTGGGATTAGTAAATTAAATACACAAGCTATGGGTTGAAGAAGGAGCAAGCAATAGCAGCAACATCAATAGCAAGTGAGCAATATGCTCTCGACTGAGCATTGCAGTCAACTGCCACTGAAACCTACAACGGGGCTCTCTGACTTCTCTCGACTCTCTAACAGTTGACTGCAAGTTACGCATTCGAGTCATGATCAGAATGCATTTTTAGTCTAGCCAAAACCTGTGGTCTTGCGGTAGGTGATACTGACCGGAATGCATTTCTCCTAAATAAGATTAGGGGATGGAAAACTGATAGGGTTAACCTTATTTCGAACTCGACTTTCAATTCGAGTCATGATCCTCCGTTTACTCATAGTTAATGGAGGCTCTATTCTGGAATGTTAGAGGCCTAGGTAGGCGGGGCAAACAGGAAATGGTAAGGGACGTCATCGCTAAAGCAAAAGCTAATATTGTTGGTCTGCAAGAGACCAAACTAACCCATATGTCTAGACTTAGTAGAATGGGGAGTAATCGAATCTCTGAATGGAGAATGCGCCCATCTGTTGGGGCATCTGGGGGTATTGCTCTTGGTTTCAACCCAGAGATGTTTGTCTGCTTAGACAAACTCCACATGTAGTTTTCATTATCGGTCTTGCTCCAACGTAAAACCGACATGTGGACCCAGTCAATTACGGTGGTCTATTGTTTGCATAATACTGCTGCTAGGATGGCTTTCTGGACAGAACTAAGAGTGATTCACACACACTGGCCGCACCCCTGGCTAGTGGGGGGAGAGTTTAACATCACAAGGTTCGCCTCAGAACACAGAAGCAGAGGCTCTAGTGACTCTGATAGGGAAGCATTTAATGAGGTTATTTCGGACCTGGAACTGATTGACATTCCAATCACTGATAGGCTCTTCACGTGGTTAACATGCAAGCTTCGCCCATTTTAGCTAAATTGGACAGGATCTTGGTCTCCACTGACTGGGAGACCAAATTTTTGTTGTCTTCGGCTAAATCCCTCCATAAACCCACCTCGAATCATGTCCCTGTTATCTTTTCATCCGGTGAGGTGCAACCCAGAAAGTCCGCAAAGTTTAGATTCGAGAGGACGTGGTTAGAAATTCAAGGCTTCCATCACATGGTCTATGAGAATTGGTCCCGTCCTACTAAAGGGACTGAAGCGACCGCATTCTGGTGTGAAAAAATTAGAAGACTGAGGGGCAAGCTCAGGAAATGGAACCGGACCAGATTTTCGCTGATTTGGAGAGCAAAAGAATCCCTTCTAGAAGGTATCGAGCAACTTGAGAAGATTGAAGAAACTAGAGTCCTAATTTAGGAGGAACGGAGTAGGCTGCTCCAATTTCGACAAGAAATTGACCAACTCTATAGGCTGGAGGAAATCAAATGGCAACAACAGTCCAAAATTTTGTGGCTCAAAGAGGGAGACGCGAACACTGCATTCTTCCATCGGGTTGCCAATGCCCGATGTAGATCTAACCTCATCCACTCGATCCATTCGGACTTGGGATTGATACAAGGTGACGAGGATATCAGAGTGGCGGTCCAATTCCACTTCAAACACCTCTTTGGACACAAAGTGGATTTGAGAGTACCTCTCCACCACGAGTTCTAGCAGCACCCGACGGACACCTCTGACCTTAGGCATCAATCCCTAGAAGTACCCTTTATGGAAAAGGAAATTTGGGAGGCAGTCCAGCAACTTGGAAAGGACAAAGCCCCTGTCCCAAATGGGTTCCCAATCCTTTTCTACCAGGCTTTCTGAGAGGAAATCAAAGACAATTTGCTCAAATTGTTCGCTGACTTCTACGACCATAAGCTTAAATTAGGTAGAATTAATTTTGCGGAGGTGGTGCTGATTCCTAAGAAGGAAGACTCCCGGCGGATGGGAGACTTATGCCATATTAGTCTCCTTAATTGCTCAGTCAAGATCATAACCAAGACCCTCGCTAATAAACTGGGAAAGGTGATGGATGGAATAATTAGTCACGATCAGACGGGGTTCATTAAAGGATAGTGTATTCAGGATAGTATAGCCACGGCTGAAGAAACAATACACCAATGCCGCACGTCGAATGCTAAGAGCTATCTCCTGAAACTGGACTTCGAGAAAGCTTATGACTCGGTCGAATGGGACTGTCTATTGGAAGCGCTAGTTGGACGAGGATTTGGGGATAGATGGATCAGATGGATTAACACATGTCTCACCACCAGCAGAACTGCAATTTGTGTGAATGGGGTCCCGGGCCACCTTTTTTCATCTAAACGGGGCCTTAGACAAGGAGATCCGCTCTCCCCCCTTCTCTTCACCATTGTGGCAGATGTTCTACGGTCCATGATGGCTAACTGCAGTAGAGCAGGCTGGATATCGCCAGTGGCCAATGGTGGCAATCGCCAAGGTTGCTCAATCTTACAATATGCAGACGATACTCTCCTATTTAAAAATGGCAACCTCGGGGAAACAACTGCCTTCAAAGGAATCCTATATAGTTTTAAAGCTTGGTCTGACATCGGGGTTAACTTCCACAAAAGTTCTCTTATTCCCATTGCCCTGACTACAGAGGAGGCACTAGACCATGCCACGATTCTCAATTGCTCCATCAATAGTTTCCCCATTAAATACCTGGGACTGCCACTGGGACTGGGGAAGCTCAAGAAGGCCAACTGGCTACTCATCATTGACCGGGTAGAGAGCCATCTTGCGGGTTAGAAAGGTAAAGTGCTATCTTTAGAAGGGAGAGCCACACTTATTAATGCAGTCCTTTCAAATCTGCCAACCTATTATTTGTCCTTTTTTGAAATATCGCGGTGGGTTATTCAGAGAATTGATCGGACTCGAAAACGATTTTTATGGAAAGGGGCACGTCCGGATAGAGAGGGCAACCACCTTATCAGTTGGGAAAAAGCATGCATGAAAAAAATACATATAGGACTAGATATTATTGATCTTCGAGATATAAATCTTGCTCTACTGGGTAAATGGTGGTGGAAAGTCTTTCATCCTAATGGAGAAGGGTGGCAAGAGTTCATTCAAGGGTACCTGCATGGGAATGAAACGAGAAATTTGGGTTTCAGGATAGGTCTACGTGTATCCTGTTTCTGGAAATGTATCGCTAAGGCCTACGAACCCTTCATTAGCTGTATGACGTCGAGTATCGGTAATGGCAGATTAACCAGGTTTTGGTGGGATAAGTGGTGTGGTGACCACACACTTAGAGCACTATTCCCCGATTTGTATGATCAAGCATCACAAATGCACTGCACGGTCACCGCAACCCGGAGAAGAAGCACATGGAAACCGACCTTTAAACTCCCACTGGACTCAGGCTCTTAACTAAGACTCATGGAACTCCAGACCTATATCATCAACGCTAGAATTACTTGCTCTCAGGGTCCCGATAGGAAAGCTTGGGAACTGGAAAAGAATGGCAAGTTCACCATTCACTCCCTTTATAACCGCATTCACTTTAGGGGATGTAGCCTAAATTGGTCGAGCATTATTTAGAGGACGAAAGCCCCACCGAAAATTAAAGTTTTCTTATGGTTGGTGATGAACGATTGAATTTTGAATAGAGAGAACTTTACTAAACGATAACCAAATGTGGATTCTCGTTGTGGGTTCTGCAACGCTGCCCCCGAGACTAGAGACCATCTGTTGCTAGAGTGTCCTAGGAGCAAAGCAATTTTCGTTGAGGTACTCAGCGCCCTGGGAACAAATCAATTCCCTAGTGTGTACGAGGATCTGTGGGTAGGGTCAAAGTTCGCTACTAAGAAATGAACTATGAGAGAAGCTTGATACATCGCTATCGCCACTATGACTTGGGTTCTTTGGCTAGACAGGAACAATTGCTATTTCCGTGGGACTAGTAATAGTATTTCTTGTAATTTGACTCACATTATGCACCTTATTTCCTTTTGGGCTAATGTTGCCGCAACAGGTCCTAGAGGGAGGATTGCGAGTGTCTTCCAGGTGGAGGAGTATGATGATGATGTAGTCGAGATAGTCCCGACGATCGACTGACTGCCAGCTCGTCCTTCTACTGTTGATAGATCCCCACCACCCCAGAGTTTGTTGGGGGGATATGATGTATTTTGTTTAGATGCTTGTATGTTTTGTCCTTTCTCTTCTTTTATCTCACCCCCTATGCTCGGAGTGGAGTTACGTACTTTAATTATGTTGTAGGACCTTGTACTTAGCTCAGTACTATGAGTTTGTTTTATTAACCTCTTATTAATGAAACAGGGTGGCCATACTCCACCTTTCCTTCAAAAAAAAAGTTATGCATTCGACCGCAACTTGCAGAAATCGGGGATTTGATCTAGGCTAAATTTAAAAAAAGTACACAAAGTTTTGTGCCAGTTTAAAAAAAGTACACAAAAGTTTTTTTTTATTTTAAAAAGGACACAATGTTTAAATAAAGTCCACTGGGTTAGTTAAGGTTAGGGTTAGGGTTACGGTTAGGGTTAGTTCAGGGGGGTTTATTTAAACATATGATTAGTTAAGTGATGTTTTTTTAAACACAAATAAAAGATGAATGTGGTTTTTTTAAACACATATGAAAGATGAAAGTGGTTTTTTTACCCTAACCCAACCCTAACCCTAACCCTAATCCTAACTAACCCAGTGGACTTTATTTAAACATTGTGTCCTTTTTAAAATAAAAATAAAAACTTTTTTGTACTTTTTTTAAACTGGCCTAAAACTTTGTGTACTTTTTTTAAATTTAGCCTTTGATCTACGACTGAGATCTAATTTTGTTTAACCCTATATATATATATATGTATCGGGTGTATGATTCTGGGGGTTGTTCCATCATTATTTGAGTGATTGTGTTGCCGTTAATGAGATATTAAAGAGGAGAGAAAACCCTACATCTTAAGGGTAAGATGTTGAGTGATTGTAAACATGTTTTTCTTCATATCTCTATTAAAAATTGCAAGAATGTCTCTGTTGGAGAAGTAGCCATTGCATTGGGAGGAACTTGATAATAAAAAAAATTGTGTGTTAGAGAGAGAAGCTCCCCAAAAAACAACCCAAAAAACAAAAACCTTAGATCTAGAGAGTGCTTGGAGGGGGTGGCGGCCAGGATCTCGCCGCCCCCTCCCCGGTAGACGTTCCACGCCCTTCACCCACTCCCGCTCTCTTTCCTCTCCCGTTTCTCTCTCCCCGTCCGCTTGCCCGCCCAAATCTTTTCAACCCATCTCCATCACCCTACTCCGGTGCCCATCCCCCTTAGCCGTCACCCCCTCCGGTGCCCCCCCTTGTCAACGACAACCCCCAGCGCCCTTCCCCTCTTCCTCGACTTTCGACGCCAGATCTGTGACGCCAGCGCCCTTTCGACGCCAGATCTGTGAGGATTCCGTTGACCGCACCTGCAACAGTAGCACTGCTGCCATGGGCCATCGATCTGGTTCTTTGTTTCTGACGACAGGAACAACATCGCTGCACGTAGCCAGCATGGGAACTTAATGTTGCCCAAGAGCACCAATCCTGAAATCATTCAGAACCAAAAGGGTAGTAGCATTAGTGATGAAAGTGATGAGAAGATGGGCATGCATGGATGATCAGCAAGTGAGATTGAAAATCTTGCAGCTTGTGAGGGAGTGTTACACTTTGAAAAGAGAGCTCGGGAAGCTCGAAAGCTCAAAAAGGGGAGGATTCTGGGAATGTCTATGTATCAAGAGTGGAGCGCGATCACACTGTAATAATAATGACGAACAAGGGTTATTGGAGCGCTAGAATCACTGATTACAGTCTTTCTATCTGTTGGTGGGGGTTTGGGGGTGTCTTGTTTGGGGTTGGGGTTTGGGTTAGGTTGGGATTGGGTGGTTTTACTAGATGTTTGTCCGGAAATTCTGTGTCCTTGCCACCATGTCCACACTCTCGGTCTTGTGAGGGTTGGTAGTACGTGTGAAGATGCCGAGAGTTAGGTTGTCTTGCACGATCGTGGAGTTTGGGCCCAAAGATGGGGTCCCTCCGTGATGTGCGCTCTCTTGGCTCAGTTTCTGGGGTGTTTGTCTCAACTGGCGCAGAGCGACTATGTCGTGCCAGAGCATCCTCCCGCACCTGTTGTCGCGAACACCATGGATCCGGGGTTCAAGTATGTGAGGTCGGTGGCTCGGGTTTGGGCCCATAGGGCCAGGTCGGTAGTTTGTTGGTGTTGGGGGTAATGGGGTGTGGGGTTTGGGTATGGTTGGTCTGGAGTGTCCTACGATGTCGCAGATGAAGTCTCCACAGCGCCTACTAACAGGATATTGAGCTTCCTCCAGCTTAGGCCACTGGCTCGTGACAGCGTCGCCTCTTCCCTCGGATTGGGAGTATGAGTCGAGTTAAGTCTGTGTGGTGAGAAATCGCCGGAGAGAGCTTGAGCATGAGAGAGATGAAGGTATCTTCTCCATGGCACTCTCCTGGATTGTGGTGTTTGGTGGGGTGAGCGAGATAGTTGTTTGGTAAGAAATCGCCTGAGAAAGCGCTATCGTGTGAGAGGTGAAGGTATCCTCTTCACGACTATCACTTTGGTAGCGGCTGTGGAAGCTACTGGCACGTTTGTAGGTTGAGTGGTGGAGATGGTGGGAGGGTGCGATCGCTGTGCATGTGCCGTGGGGTCAGTTCTCATTCTGCGAGGCTTGGGCCTATAGATGGGGTCCTCCCAGCGAGGTGAAGGCAGGGATCAGCAGGTGATAAAATTCGGCCTGACGTGTCTCAGGTGGGTGTGCATGTGCCGTGGAGGTACTGTACGAAGCTAAACTGTTGTACTTACAATTTTGTTGGACCGAGCTCGTTTGTCGGCCCACCCTCCAGGATTGTTGGAGGAAATTGTTGTTTGTACGTGTCATGTTGCTTCATGTATATTTCATTTTCTGTCTGTAGTTTGTACCTGGGCCTAGTAATCTGAGTTTGTTTCGTTAAATTCTTATTAATGAAATAGGGTGGCCAGACACCACCTTTTCCCTCTAAAAAAAATTGTGTGTTTGTGTGTTTGTATGTTGTTGATTGAGTTTGTTTTTGATTACTTGCTTGGTATCTGGTTCGGGTATTTGACTCAACAGTTGATTGTTGGAAAGAAAAAACAGAAAAAGGAAAAAGAGGTGTAATGGAGTTCATGAGATTTCGAGGAAAGTATCATAACCGGCCGTCAAATCCAAGTGTGGATCATGTGTAATGTTTATGAAGAAACTAATTGGTACGGGCTAAAACTGAGAAAAGTTTATTCTCGTCACCCGAGTCCTTTTTTATATATATATATTCAAGATGGAATTCATTTTAGATAAGATAGGTTCAATATTTTTAAAAGAGGACGACAATAGATCGTCCTCTGCAGAGAATTGGTTAACCTATGGAAAATGGAAACAATAAGAGCATTCACTGTCGACGTTTCCTAAAAACCAAAATCGCTCATAGTCGTTTGCTAAAAATCTAATAGGAGTGAACAGTGCCTTGCTAAACTTAGCAGCCGTTTTAGCCAATTGCTAAATATAGAAGATGGACGATGTTCATCCGTTTGACGAAGCGACGGATAAAGGTATGCCGTCTGTAATAAAAAAAAAATCAGATGAGAGACTGATGATGGTGCTCCGTCTCTCATCGAAAACAAATTTCTTTAAAAAAAATTCACAAAAAACATGCCAGACGGATGAAGTTGTTCCGTCTGGATTTTTTTTCTTCCTTTTTTTTTCTTTTTTCTTTTTTTCCTTTTTTTTTCTTTCTTTGTTTAAAAAAAATATCCAAAAAACATGCCAGACGGAAGATGTTCATCCGTCTGGTGTTTTGTTTGGTTTTTTTTTTGATTTTTTTGATTTTTTGATTTAAAAAAAACAAAAAAAAACAGAAACAAAAACAAAAACAAAAACAAAAACAAAAACTTTGTTTTCGTTTTCTTTTCTAATCTCTTCTCTAATTTTGTTTTCTTTTCTTTCTGTTTCCTTGCAGCTCTGAGGTGGTACTGGTGGCTCATTCCCTCTTCCTTATGAGGTTTTGTTGGTCTCCTTTTGGTTTTTGTTTGTTGGCCTCAGTCGGCCTCCTCTTTTGCTAATGTATGATATTTTGTTCTATTTTTGTGCTTACTTTCGTTTTCTCCTGCTGGTTGTAGTTTATTCCTATATGTTTCACTGGTTTGGTTGTTCTTGATCGATGGCTGAGGTGGCTAGTCTAATCTCTGTTGGTGGACTTTGGTATATTTAATTTTGGTTAGTTGATCCACTTGTTGTGGTTGTTGTTTTGCACCGGTTTTGGTTTATTTCCTATGTTGCCTTCTCTGTCGCATTGTTGTTGCTGGAATTGATTTTTTATGCTCCATGCTTGTGGTTCGTAGCTTTTGTCGAACCTTGGAAGGCTGTTGTCGTCCCGGCTGTGTTTTTTTTGGTGGTTCTGTTGTTTTTTGGGGTTTTAACCCAGGATGTGTGTTGAGTGGAAGCCGGTTTTTTCGTTTATTCATTTCTGTTGGCGCGACTAGTTGCTCATCTTTCTTATGGGTTTTCTTCCTTTCTCTTGGCAGCACACCAGTGTGTACCCCGCTTTGGCGGTAGTTCTTCACTGTGTTTCCTCCCCCCGGAGGCTCTTTTTTCAGGCCTTTGGCCGTTTCTCTCCCCCCTGTCTCGTCGGAGTTGAGTTTCTTTGTTCATCTCGCCTGTTTGCAGGTCGTATCTTCTTGGGTCCAAATGACTGTGATAGCCCTTTCGATCCCTTCAGACCTCGGAGGTTTTGTTTCCGTTGTGCTCTGGCACTGTTTTCCCTGTTTTTTCTTCTTTCTACCTTCGGCTCATTTTTTCTTGCCCATATGGTTTGCGGTTTGCGTTCCTTTTGTCGGCCCCCATCTGTAGAGGGGCTCCATCGCGATATCTGGTGGTCTCCTTTCCGCGGTTTTTGATCGGTGGTCGTGGTGTGGTTCGTCGCCCGTGGCCCAGACTTCGCAACGTTGCTTTCGATCTCGTGCGTTTTTCTGGCTTTCTAGCTTGCATTGGCAATGCGCTTTATTGCTACTGTATCTGAGTGTGTAGTTTTGTGTTGTTGTCGTTCTTTGGTTTTACTCTTCGTAAAATTGTATATGTTTGTGAACATCATTTTTTATTTATATATTAGGCTGGAATCTTTTGATTCCATCCGAGTTATCAAAAAAAAAAAAAAAAAAAACGACGGAAGATGTTCTTCCGTCTTCTGTTTTTGGACATTGATGACTGCAGTATAATTCTTCTTTTGCTATTTCTAAATGCTATATATAGCAATTGACAGTCAGGGCCGGCCCTCATATGTAGGCGGGCAAGGCGGCCGCCTTGGGCCCCCGCCGAAATCGTCATTTTTGGGGCCCCCGATTTCTAACTTCCCTTGTAAATATAGACACGCATTTCGCGCGTAATTTTTTTTTTTTTTTTTTATATGGGATGGGGGGGCCATTTCGGAAGTTTGCCTAGGGCCCCCCGGAACTCAGGACCGGCCCTGTTGACAGTGGATGCTCGAACAACAATAAAGAAACAAATTCACGGATATTCCCATAATTATAACCTTTTTGTTAATCTGAAAAACTCATATTCGTATGTTGTCAGTTTTTAGAACGTACACTGACTTCTATTCAGCGCGAAAAAGTTCATATTGGATAAGCAACATTAATTATGTTGTCCTTACATTATTGTGCATGGTTTTAATATACGCGTCTGGAGACGCAAGATGGAGTACTCCAAATTGCATTAGCAACATTAATTACATTGTCTTTGTATTATTGTGCAGCATGGTTCTAATATATGCATCAAGAAAGAGTAATTAAGATGGTGTAGCAACTTAAGGAGGTGAGGCAGTACGTAGCCTATCTCCATCCAAATCAAAGCAAACCATTATTTTGTTTGCATAATATTCTTTATTTTGTATTGTGCGTAGCTAGCCAGCTAGCTTAACTCTAAGAGCAAGGTAAGCCAACCAGACAATAAATCAGTTTTTTCTAATAATAATAATTATTATTATCTCTAATCTCTAATCTCTACTATTATAATGGGAGAAGGGGTTAGTGTCATTTGTCACCATTTTTTTTTTTTTTTTGTCATTTTGTCATTTTGTCAACACGTGCAGCGCACGTGTTGGCTTTTTTTTCCTTTTCATTCCCCTCTTTTTTTTCCCTTTTCAATCCCCTCCACGTGCACCGCACGTGCATTGTAGTTTTTTTTTCCTTTTCATTCCCCTCCACGTGCATCGCGCGTGCATAATAGTTTTTTTTCCTTTTCATTCCTCTTCACGTGCATCGCACGTGCATGATACTAGTATATTATAATGAAAGAAGGTCTTAGTGTCATTTGTCATTTTGTCATTACCAATATGTACAACGCATGTACATAATTAATATAAAGGAGATTTTCAGTTCAAATTCTTGGGCTGTTCACACTTTGGTTAAAACCGATTACCGAACCGAACCGAACCGAACCGAACCGAAATTTGTCAATTTGGTTCGGTTTTTCGGTTCGGTTTTGACCCGAACCGAAGTTTTTATAGAGAGTTCGGTTCGGTTTTTGGTTGGCTTTTGAATAAACCGAACCGAAACAAAAACCGAAGTTTTTTTAAAAAAACCCAAACAAAGTTATAATCTTTTCTTCCAACTTTCCAAAAACTGCAGTTCTGACAACCTCATCGACGTTGGCCACATAGTGTAGTTGCATTCTGACTCTTCTAAATTTGAAGTACTTGATGATTTCCTCATAGAAGCTAGACTGTTGGTTTTTTTGGTCGTCAAGTCTGAGTTCAACAAAATTGCATCGGTATCAGCCTTCTGACGTCGCCTAACTGAGTTCCCGCTCCCCACCTTGCTGTCTCCAGCTGTTGCATTTGCTATAGCATCCTCGATGTTGACGTCTCCTGATAAATTCTCAACTGCAAAGCTTCTAGATTTCCGATGGAAATTTGGACTTGTCGGTGTTTGTTTCTCTTCTGGGCTTGCTTGTTTGACTGTTCGCTAAGCTGCCAATTCTGTAGCTTTGAGCAATGCACTTCTCTCGTTCATGAAAAGTTCATCGAAGCAAAGCCACCGCTTGCTTTGGATGATAAGCTATTGCAGTCGAAGGAATTCCAAGTTCGGTTAGTTCGGTTATTAACCGAACCGAACCGATAAAATTCGGTTCGGTTTAAACCGAACTTGTAGAGTTTCGGTTCGGATTTCGGTTTCAGTTTTACCAAACCGAAAAGTTCGGTTCGGTTCGGTTTTTTTCGGTTCGGTTCGATTTTGAACCGATGAACACTCCTATCAAATTCTCTTTACGTCAAAATTTTTATTTTTATTTTTTGAAATGATTAGAACGTGCATCGAAATTACTAGTTATTATTAATCAGGTTACATCACCTTCTCCCTACCATTCACCAACTAAGCTTCTACCTATAGTCATACAATATGGTATTTTGTCCAATTCTCACTATTTTGGCCAATGACACAAGAATAATTTACATATCGATTTTTTTTTTTTTTCCTTGAGGGGGGATGAAGAAACTTCATAACATTTGTATTTTTAATTAAGAAACCTTCTACCGCTATTCTTTGGCACATAAACTTTCTACTCCGTTAACTTTATTTATAATGTTAATTTTAAATTGAAAATAACGAATTTATCCTTTTTCTAATAAAAAATTAAATGTTTGCATGATTAACTACGATACTCCTAATATTTGCACTTTTAATTAAGAAATCTTTTGCCATTAATGCATGAGAAGTTTATGTGCCAAAAATAACGGTAGATATGTAGTTTTTTAATTAAAAATTCAAAAGTGAGGAAGTTCTTGATTTATCCCCTCGATATAATTTTGAGCATAAAAAAATGGTAAAGGAAGTTATATATGATTGATGACTCGTTGGCTAAAAACTCAAAAATTAGAAATAGCGAAAAACCCATGTAATCATTCGCTAAGAGCATCCACAGTCGTTGAACGGAGAAAATGGCAAAATGCATTTTATAGCGATCCATTTTTTAGTTTTGCTGCAGTCGTTGAAATGCTATAAAATGCATAAGTTAGTTAAAAAATAATCAGACGAAGCATGATGTTTCGTTTGATACTAAAAAATTAATTTATACGGGACGAAAGTCAGAAAATATTAATAAAAAATACGGGACGAAACATGATGTTTCGTCCCAAAAAAAAAATATAAAAAATAAACGAGACGAAGCATGATGTTCATTCCGACATTTAAAAAAAAAAAAAAACGAAAGTATGGGTGGGACGACACATGATGTGTCGTCCGGTTTTAGGGCATCCGATTTAGCTTAAAAAAAAAAAAATAAAAAAAAAAAACCAAAAGAATAGGTGGGACGAGTCATGGTGTGTCGTCCAGGTTGTGGGTGGATTACTTTTGTTTTAAATTTTTTTTTTAAAGTGATTCTTGCCTTGTGGATTGTCTACTTTACCCTTTGAGACTTTTTCTATATAGTATGCCTTCATCTCATGCCTCCAGGTATAATTGACCATCGGTTTTTATTTATTTATTTTTTTTTTTTATAGAATGGGACGAAACATCATGGGACGAAACATCATGTTTATTCCCATTCAAAAACTTGTATTATTCGGTTTTTTTAATTTATTTTAATTCGGATGAAACATCATGTTTCGTCCGCTCAATTAAGAATATAATAAAATAATCCAGACGAAACATCATGTTTCGTCCTCTATAATATGCATTTTGCTATTTCAATTGCTATTTCTCCGTATCCACTGTAGTACTTTTGCCAAAAAATGGCAAAATAGCAAACGACTGTGAGCGCTACAGTAGAAAAAAAATGGAAAAAATGGCAATAAAGCCAACGACTGTGGATGCTCTAAAAACTCAAAATTTAGAATAAGAATGTACAGTAAACTGTTAAACTTAGGAGCCACTTTAGAAGATTGCTAAATATAGGGGACGGAGGATGTTCATTCGTTTGAGGATAGGGACGGATGAAGATCATCCGTCTCAATTCAATTTTTAATAAAAATTTGAAAAACGGATAAAGTTGTTCCGTCTATTCGTAAATTTCATTTTGAATATATAAAATTAATTTATTGAATAGGTTAAGTTTATTATAAAAAAAAAGGGAAAGTGTCGAGACGGATGAAGTTCATCCGTCCCTCACTTTTGCTAAACATTATTTAGGCATACATTTACCCTTTTACCCCTAAGGTTTAACCGTTGTGGGAGACAATATCCAACGGCACAATTGTATTTAAATTTTTTTTTAAAAATCCCACGGCTACTGACCATAAAAATTAAAAAAAAATTAAAAAAATTGAAAAGCACCAGACGGATGAAGAACATCCTTCTGGTTGCTTTTGTCTGTTTTCAAATGGCAAGGGTATTAATGTCATCTGCTAAAGGTGACAAAAACATTAAAAAAAAATCAAGTGAATGTGCCAGACGGCAAAGTTCACTTGAAATTATTATTATTATTTTTTTTTTGGAAACGAAATTTTTAAAAAAAAAATTTAATATGGCGACGGAGGATGTTGCTCCGTCCTTTCTCTAAAACGGATGAAGAAGCACCGTCAACTCATTTTTTAATAAAAAAAAAAATTAAAAAAAGGATTAGACGTATGAACAAGATCCATTCAATACAATATTTTTAAAAAAATTAGAAATAACGATAGCAACGACATTTCTTAAAAGCTAAAATCTCATTGCTAAATTTAGAATAGCTTTAGCCAACGATAATGGATGCTCTAACTAACAAAAAGTGAGATATTTAAAAAGAATCAAAATATTGATGAAAGCTGCTTGAAAATGATATGCAGATCTTAGAAATTAAAGGAAAGAAAAGGGAAAAAAAAAAGTTTACAGATCATAGTGATATTCTGGTCCCATGGGTGACCGTGACCTTCGGATGGTCACTCGTTTAATCATGCCGTGGATGGTAATCTTTTAGGTTGGTAATCTTTTACGTTATTATGTTCCTTTACTTTTGTTATTTTTTCTTTAAAAATTTATAAAGGCTACATTGTATCTTGATTGAACTTGGATTCATGCTTTGCCCATTCCCAACCTTTTACTGTATAAGCTACAAATCAATGGTTCTATCGGTAACTTTTGAGGTCAAATAGTGGATGTAGCAAAAACCTGCTTCTTTTCGTCATCTCCTTCCTGCTTCATCTTCCCCACACTCACTCTTTGATCTTTTCACCCCAGCCTCCTCGATCGTCTTCTCAACCTGCACCCCCACGGCTACCAATGCTCTCTGTACTCGAACTCAATGGATGCGGGCCCAACGAGAGGGTCCGACACCCACCCACCCTTACTATTGAAACACCAACAGAAGCAATAGAGGCTCCGGCAATGTCTTCGTCCCCCAATTAAAAACCCAACACAGAACCAACCCAAACCAATCTTCAACCGGACCAACTCAACTCAAGGGAGGGGGAAACCCACAGGCTCAGGTCAACACATTGCCCGGTGCGTGCACAACGCAGCGCACACCAGCGCTTCGAGGGGAATGGGGTTCATCATCGCCACGAGGGGCTGCATAGGGGACAGGCCCATGGAGGGGGCCCTCCTACTGGCCACATTTGGCGTAAGAAGCCCCCCCCCCTCAGTCCAGCATCACCATTACAGAGAGGGACAAGCCCAGAGAGTGAGGCGACATTCCAAACCAGAGTTTCAAAACAGATCTTCTGAGGAGTACAGGTACCTCTACCAACAAAAGAGACACTCTATGTTTACCAGGTACTCAAAGTCCTCCCACCACAACCATCCCCAAAGACAATACCACCATCAACAACAACAGCAACACTTCTCTCCACCACCCCAACAGAACCCCCTACCGGCACCTAAATCCAGCACTGAGCGGGCCCATGAAGGGGCGCCGCACGGTGGGATTACAACGGAGGCAGAGCGTCATCAAGATAGGGAGACATGGACTCTGGTTACAAACAAGAGAAACAAGAGACAACCCTACTCACCAACCAGTCATGTTGCTGCTTCCTCCCACCATCACAACCACCTTCAATCCCACCACAAACACCAGTCTCCACCACCTCAAAGAAACCCCTGGACTGCACCGAAATCTGGCGTTGAGCGGGCCCACGATGGGGAGCCACACAACAGGATTACAGCGGAGGCAGTGGTCTCTGAAGATAGGGAATATTGGGTTCAAGGTGCCAACCAGAGAATCACAAAAAAGACCAACTCCACAACCCCCGATCCCGAACACAAGAAGAAGATACGAAGAGGGAAGCACAAACCTATACCTTGTTTCAATTGCGGAGATATGGGCCATTACTGGAAGGACTGCACAAAAGAGGTCAGATGCCTCAAATGCATGAAGTGGGGACACCTATCCTATATGTGCACTAATGTGATTGAGTCCAACAACGACGAAGAGCGTCCGGTCAGCAGAGGAAGATCTCCCGATAACCCCACCTCCATCCGACTAGCAAAGAGCCTGGACATTATCAAGAATGAGGAGAAGTGGCTGCGCCAATGGTGCGCTATAGCCAGGGTTAAGGCAGGGAGCCCCTCGGAGACTCACCTACTCCAAGCGTTAAACGCGAAGTGGCCAAGAGAGCTCACAGAGACTGGGTTGCGAAGAAGTTATGCCATCTCCAGTTCCTAGTCTCCTTCCCGTCACTTGAGAAGGTGAGCGAAGTAACCGGGATGGGCACTATCGACTTTGTACACTTCAAACTGGAATTCTTCGCATGGTCACTTGGCTTCGCAGCGGAGCTACCACAGGGGGAGAAATACTGGATATGGATTCATAATGTACCACTCCACTTTTGGAAACGAGAAGTCGTACAAGAAATCATCTCCGACTTCGGCTCCATCGAAGTGATAGACGAGAAGACAGTACGCCGCTCGGAGATTGTCTCCGCTAGGGTTCTCATAAGGAGTGTTGACATCGCGTTGATGCCTCTCTTCGCTAAAGTCTACTCCTACGAGGAATCCTATCTGATCCGATTCGTTCTCGACAGGCGAGCAGAGTCGGAGGCGGAACTAACGGCCATCACGTCCCCCACTCCCCCCTCGGCGCTCAGAGACAATCGCTCCTACAGACAATTGGTCTCCACTCAGTGACCATAGACGGGGCTCACGAGGTTGAGCACGCTCATAGAGAAATCATCAGGGCGGCAAGAGGGAAAGAGCACAGCCATAAGAACACGGCAGAGGGATCAGAACCAAGGCATGTTTCTCCGATCAAAGGTGGTCGACATGGAGGCTTGACCATCAGATCCAACGCCTACAAAAGATACAATAAACCAAACAAATCCAACGGTGGACCTGCTCAAATTTCCGGATTCGGAAGGCATCGGTACTCACAAAAGGGATCCTCAAAAGGAGGAACAGGAAAAACCCCAAAATGGCAGTCAACACCATAGAGTTGGTGGTGGAAAGCTGCGAGAGGAGGCAGACTGGGCAAAAGCTAAAAAGGGCAGAAATTTCTTGGAAAACAACATGCAAAACGACATGCAAGGTTGAGGTCAGAAAGGACTAGAGTTGGTGGCTTTGGGAGGAGAGGGGAGGAAGGAGACTTCCATTTTGGGGAAGACGACGACAGATGTCAGAGAGCCCACCCCAAAGAGAAGCTCTGCAAGGTCGAAGATTGATGAACAGGGAAAGAGGAGAGCTCAAAGTAGTAATAAGCAAAAGAGAGACAGAAACGATAAGAGCTTCGTAAAGGAAAAAGAAGCATCTAGTTTGGCGCTTAACCCTTCGAAACCCCTACCCTTATCCTCGTTACCGACCCCGTCTGCAACGATTGCAACGCCCCCACTCAATCGAAGCCACATGGCATGGGGGGTGAGGTTACCGCCCATTTAACGCAGCCAATGCACACAAGTATCGAGAGGGGGGATATGTTGTCTCGTGAAGGAGATAAAAGAAATAGTGTCGAATCTGTTAGATATTGTGGGCTAGAAGGGGAGTCTTTTATAGGCGTTAATGGGCCCAAAAAGGGCCCAAAACGCAATTTATTGCATCTGAGCCAAGTATAACTATAGATTTGCACAATCAGGTACAACTTCCGATGAGTAGTGGGCCCATTGAGGGGTCCGCGACAGGAAGCACCGCTATTCTCGTAGAATCATCATCAATTTGTGGGCCCAACGAGGAGTCCGCGACGAGAGAGCCTACTCTACAACTAGAAATTCAGCATGCAGATAGTGATGAGGACTTGGAAGGGCGCTTAAATTTGGACGAAGAATTCTCATTTACGGATGAGGAGTCAGAAGATCTAGAGTTTATTGATGATACACAGAGAGAGATCTCACCAGAGATGGTCTTATCCACACTTCCAGAATCAGCGTCTGGCTATAGTACTGCAACGTCAAACAGAACAGTTGGGTTCAGGGTATGGCGGTCGCCTAAGAGGGCTCATGTGGAGTCCTTGGATGACTATCTGGAGGTGGTTGTGGCGGCCAAAGCTGCAAAATTAGATGACGGAGGTACGAGAATTTTTTTAGCTTCTGTATTAAATTTCATGTCGGATTCTAATATTTTTATCCTAGCTCAAACCTGTGGCTTAGAGGTGTGTGACATAGAACGTAATGCTCTACTACTCAATAAAATTAGGGGTTGGGAAACTGAACGGGTTAAGGCTAGTTATCAGAAAGATCTGGGATCCAGCTCTGGGTTGACGGAGGTCTTCGAGGAAGAAGCTGAAGGATTTCGAGCACATAAACGCAGCGGAATAAGCGTGAAAAATAAATAAAATTCGAAACCCTCCGCAGGATCCATGCGAAAACACAAGATTTAATTCGGAGATTAAGAATAAATACCATAAGAAGCTTTAACAATTTAATAAGGGAGAATTCCAAGCTTCTTGAATCACCACGCATCCCGCTCTCGCAATCTACGCTCTACCGGTATCCACACGAACGCTTGATCTTTGAAGGAGCGATGTACTAGCATCCGAAAACCAACTTCTCTCTATCTCCATCTTCATCTCTCAAACGGCTAGGGTTTTTTTTTCTTGAACCTGTAACCCTAATTTTGAGAGTTTAAGATGTTTATATAGAGAGAAAAATCTGTTTTCTAAAGCCCAATCCCATTGGGCTTTTATTAAAATTAGAATTCTTAATTAAATAATTAATTAAGTCAAACTTAATTAATATTCTAATATAATTCTAATTCTAATAATTAGTAAATTTGAAATTCTATTTAATTAATTAATTAAGTCTCACTTAATTAATATTATAAATAAAATCGAATTACTATTTAATTTAAATTCATAATTTAAATTAAATCTCCTTCAAGCGTTCTTGTGTGTGACCCTGTAGGTTATTATTACGTTGGCAATAAGTTTATTATTCAATAAAATTATAAACAATGAGCGGCATCTAGTAATACATCATTGCTACCTAAGTAATAATAATAAATCGGTGATTCGATTAAACCTTTCGTGACTAATGTTCCATGTAATATAATCCTTTTAACCTTGATATTATAGATTAAACTTGAGGCATGATTTGTGTCATCCTCTTCATAATTTAATCTTTATTTTCTTGATCGATGAGTAGACTATTCAAACAAATCAATATTTGAGCATGGCCATGCATTTCATAGTCTCACTCAAACAAGAGGCCAATAATATCACTCCTATAAATAGGAGGGTTAAATCCCATCTAGATCATTCATATCTCTCACATGATTCATAATATACCCAACAACCATCTTTATCATTACCCGGTTAAAGATAACTTTTGATGAAATCAAAGTATATTAATTCTCATGTAGAACTATAATGATTTCAGGTCTAAGGATCATTACACCATTATCACTGTGAGATTTCTTATGACACTATTTATAATCTTCCATGTAGAATCTCACGGTGGGTCAGTCCAGTACACTGTACTCTTACATATACCTATGCATTGACTTTAGCATCTCTATACTAATGACCAATGAGATATGGTCATCAGTCAATCAACATACTAGTCTCGATGTATTATTATTGTCCTTATAATAATAATACTCGACTAGGGACATTTAAGAATATGATACTCTTAACATATATAATCTCATGTTCAAATCTCATATTTGAATCTATATAATTTGTATCATATTCTAAGGACATTTATTATGCTAACATTTATAACGCAGTAAATAAAGACATAATAAACTTATATTTTAATAATCACTAAAACATAATGACATAATAGCGTTTCTAAAACTCTAATGTATTGTCTCTAGGGCACCTACACTAACAGAAGCCTGTCCCACACCCACACCCACGATTAACCTAGACACGGTCCCCCAATGAATACACTATTCTGGAATGTTAGGGGGCTGGGGGATAAGGGGAAGAGAGATATGGTTAGGGACGTCATTAAGAACTCCAAGACGGAAGTGGTAGGGTTACAGGAGACCAAACTCATGCACGGGTTTAAACTCAAAAGAGTTGGAGGCAACAGAATCAAGAAATGGGTGTTACGCCCGTCCGCAGGAGCTTCGGGGGGGATTGCTATTGGGTTCAACCCGGATATTTTCACTTGTTTCGAGGAGTACAGTGGAGCGTTCTCCCTGACTATCCGACTGAAGCAACGGTCTGATAATTAGATGCAGACGATCACTATTGTTTATGGGCCGAACGTGGCTACAGATCGAGATGCTTTTTTGCAAGAGCTTATCAATATTCGACAACGATGGTCGGGAGCTTAGATTGTTGGGGGGGACTTCAATATTACCATATTTGCTTTCGAGCACAAGGGAAGAGGCTCCAGCGACAGACACAGAGAAGAGTTCAATAGGGTGATCACGGAACTATAGTTGATCGATATCCCAATCAATGACAGACTATTTACATGGTCAAACATGCAAGCATCCCCGATTATGGAAAAATTGGACAGGATACTAGTATCGATGGATTAGGAGGCTAAATTCCCATTGGCAACTGCTAAATCTATCCCTAGACCTACGTCAAATCATACCTCGGTCCTACTTGATGCTGGGGTATAGGGATTTCAAAGGCCAAGGAAGTTCAGATTTGAGAAGGCATGGCTAGAAATCCAGGGATTTCACCACATGGTGATGGAAAACTGGGCGCTCCCAACTACTGGTACGGATGCTGCAACCAGATGGTGCGAAAAAATCCGCAGATTGAGAAAGCGGCTGCGTAGATGGAATCGATCTAGATTCTCGACCATCTGGCATGCAAAAGATTCCTTTTTGGAAGGAATTGATGAGCTAGAGAGATTGGAAGAAACGAGAGTTCTGTCACAAGATAAAAGAAATAGGCTACTAGAGCTTCGAGAAAATATTGCCAATCTCTATAAGCTCGAGGAGATCAAATGGCAATAAAGGTCGAGGATTTCGTGGCTCAAAGAGGGAGACGTGAATACGGCCTACTTCCACCGAGTGGCAAGCGCAAGACGTAGATCCAATCTAGTCCTGTCAATACAGACGGAAAAGAGAACATCGCAAGACGAAAATATGATCTCCAAAACCTTTCAAGATTACTACAAGGGCCTCTTTGAGAAGAAGAATGACTTCAGGATCCCACTCAGGGAGGATTTCTGGCAGGCCTGCCAGAACGAGTCAGCGCAAATGCTATCCACTTTGAAAGCACCTTTTTCGAAAACGGAAGTGGAAAAGGCCATCACTCAAATGGGAGCAGATAAGTCGCCTGGGCAAGATGGTTTCCCAATGATGTTCTTCCAAGTGTTCTAGAAAAAAATAAAAGGGGACATTATGGCATTGATGGATGAATTCTTCCACAACAACCTCAGATTGGGAATGTTCAACTTTGCGGAAGTAGTTCGATACCTAAACGGGTGGAGTCTACGAGAGTGGGGAATTTTAGACCAATTAACCTCATAAACTGCTCGGTTAAGATCATCACAAAGGTCCTGGTCATCCGCCTGGGAAGCATAATGGACAGTTTAATTAGCAAAACCCAGACTGGTTTCATCAAGGGCAGATGTATCCTGGACTGTGTGGCCACTGCAGAACAAGTTATCCACCACTGCCATACGGGCCATTCTAAGAATTTTCTCCTCAAACTGGACTTTGAGAAAGCATATGAATCCGTCGATTGGGAGTGCTTGCTTGAAGCTCTCAGAGGGAGAGGCTTCGGGGTTAAATTAAATGGATTAGGTGGATCAAACACTGTCTATACACTAGTAAAACGACAATCTCGGTTAATGGGTGACCGGGTCTACCGTTTTCTTGCAAGAAGGGACTCCGGCAGGGGGATCCGCTGTTACCTTTTTTATTCACTATCGTAGCGGATGTGCTGAGGGGCATGCTAGATAACTGTCAAAGAAAAGGTTGGACAACGCCCATGGCTAGCAGCACCTCTAATCAAGGGTGCACGATTCTCCAGTATGCTGATGACACCCTACTCTTTGGTAACGGGAACAGGTCAGAAACAGTTTGCTTTAAAGGGGCCCTCTACTATTTTGAAGTCTGGTCAGGTCTCAGGATTAACTTCCACAAGAGCGCTTTGATTCCAATTGCACTTTCCGATGTAGAAGCACATGACCATGCTACCATACTAAACTGTATGACAGACGAGTTTCCAATCAAATATTTAGGGCTTCCACTCAGACCAGGGAAGCTTACTAAAACGGACTGGCTACCTATCATAGACAGGGTGGAGTATAGATTGTCTGGTTGGAAAGGAAAATCGCTTTCCCTCGGGGGCAGAGTGGTACTTATCAACTCGGTGTTGTTTAATCTGTCCATTTACTACATGTTGTTTTTTGAGCTGCCTAAATGGGTAATCCAAAGGATTGACCAAATCTGAAAGCGATCCCTCTTGAAAGCGGCGGACTCGAATAAGGGGGGATATCACCTGATCAAGTGGGGTATTGCATGCATGAAGAAGAAGCATGGAGGGCTAGGCATCATCGACTTAAGAGATATGAACCTTGCCCTATTAGGGAAATGGTGGTGGAAGGTTTTCCACCACAGCGGGGAAGGATGGCAGGACTTCATTCAACCATACATTCGGGAAAAAGGTACGAGAAGTTGAGGCTTCCGGGTAGGGTCTAGAGTTTCTCGCTTCTAGAAAGGAATTACCAAAGCAAGCGGGCCTTTCAACTCAGAAGTTACATCGACTATTGGGAATGGACGGTCCACCAGATTCTGGTGGGACAAATGGTGTGGTGCCCATACCCTTAAGGAGACTTCCAGATTTGTATGAGAAAACGACTCGCCCGAATGTATCTGTGGCCGAGACATGGAAGAGGGGCAATTGGAGACCGTCTTTTCAAGGACCAATTAACCCAGGGTTACATCAGCAACTGCATGAACTGTAAACACACATTACACGGAACGGGGCGATGTGTGCTCAAAGCCCAGATCAGATGCGCTGGGGACTAGAGACCAAAGGAGCTTTCACTGTTAGGTCTCTGTATCATCAATTCACTATCGAGGATGCAGACCCAGTTGGGCACAGGTGTTATGGAAGACCAAAACACCCCTTAAAGTAAGGGTCATCCTCTGGCTAGTGCTCAATAATGCAATCCTCACCAGAGAGAACCTTGCCAAAAGACAACCCCAGATAGCGACCAACTGCGGACTCTGTAACATACATACGGAGAATCTGAATCACCTTTTCATTCACTGCCAAAGGAGTAAGGCAACTATGGTAGAGGTATTACGGGCCTTAGGGACAGGTGACTACCCCAGCGAATATGAGGATTTGTGGATTGGCCCCAAATTTGCCTCGGTACGCCACGAAACGAAGGATGCTTAGTACATAGCCATTGCGGCAACTACTTGGGTGTTATGGCTAGACAGAAATAATTTCTATTTTCGTGCTTCATGCAATAGTATTTCTGGTAACCTTATTTATATCATGCATCTTATTTCTTTTTGGGCCACAGCTGCTGCCACAGGAGTAAGAGGGAGGATTGCTAGAGTCTTCCAGATGGAGGAATTTGATGATGAGGAGGTCGAGTTTGGACCGACACTGGACTGAGGGGTAGGCGCCCTTCATACTCACATGGAACATGATACATCGGATTTCCACAGGCCGCAACTACATCTACTTTGTATTTTGTTTCGATCTACTGTACTTTTGGTTGTACTTTGTATGGATGGTTAGACCCACCCTCCAGGGTTTTGTTGGGGGTTATGTTTTATTTTCTACACTGTACTTTTGTATTTCTCCCGGTACGCCGGGGTTGTTTTATTAATCTCTTATTAATGAAACAGGGTGGTGTTATTCTACCTTTAATTTCAAAAAAACTTTTGAGGTCCCAAAAATCAATACCGTTTGATAACAGTTAGTATCTCTACTATTATTAATGAGAGAGTTTGTCACTTTATCACTTTGAGTTTGTAACCACACAAACAATTTTTTAATATTTTTTTGTCATAAATAAAACACATACGTTGCACGTGTAATTCTAACTCTATTTATTAACACGTGCATCACGCGTATAAATCAAAGTTTTTTCCTTCACCAAACAAACATTTTTAAAAAAATTTTGTCACAAAGCAAATACTTACATCGCACGTGCAACTCCAAATCTATTTCGTAACACATGCACCGTACGTACAATACAAGGATTTTCCTTCCAAAATTTTTTAAATTGCGTGCAGCGCCCGTTCAACTCCAATTTTTTTAAAGTTTAAATTTATCACAAGTACCGATTACTACCGACTTACATGTATCGCATGTTCAACTCCAACCTTTTTATCAAAACGTGCATCGCACGTGAAAATTACTAGTATATAAGTGTAAGTGTAAGTGTATAAATATATACTAGTGTTACCCTGTGCAAATTGCACAGACTAAAATAATTTTGAGGGACTCATAAAATTATATATTACTTAAAAATTAATTGTAAGTTACATAAAATTTAAAATTATAAAGAGTAGTTTTTTTTTTTAAATACTGAGCTATATTAATACAATATATATTAAGAGGTACACAATAAATATCTATATAATAAAACACAAGCCAATTTGAAAAAAAAGCTATCAAGTGGTTCCCTTTCAATTGAAACAAAATCAACGGTTCAGATTCACCCTCCCAAAACATATTTTTCCTCCAAAAAGTTTTTTCCCCAAAACTAAAAAAAACTCATTACTTTATTATTATCTCTCTTTTCTCTCTTCACTTTTTCATATTTCTCTTTTTCTCTCTCCCTCTCTCTCATTTTCTCTCTTTTGACTCTGAAATTTAGATTTTCAGGTGCCAGGTTTGTAAATTTTCATATTTTTATGTTTTTTTTACTCATGTTACATTGAAAATAACAAATATCTCCTCAACAGTTAAATTTCATCATTTTCCACCCTCAAAGTTCTAAAAAGTTAGATTTTACACCCCCATTTATAATTATTTTCAACATATACTAATGGAAACATGGACTTTTATTTACAACTAATTATTATCATACTATTCAAACTTAAGCTACATAATTGTTGTTTTACTATTTACAAGACTACATATGATGTATCGTTCCGAAGACGTGTCGTACGTATGTTCCCACGGGCAAATCTAGTCTCTGATAAAACATATATTACGACTAACAAGTTTTATTTCACCATGTACTATTGGATAAATATTGTATAATAAAGAAAAATGTATATCTCAAAACTTTGTATATGTATATATGTTGTGCGCTGGCAATAAAATGCTTAGGAGGTCGAGTTCGGACCTACACTAGACTGAGCAGAGCGACGATTCCCTGATTCTTACATTCCAGAGATTTATTGGAAGAATCGCTATGTTTGTTTTTGTCTACCTTTGTACTTGTCTTTTGATCTATCAGTAGTACTTTTGGATTGTCTCACCCTCCATGGCGATGTTGGAGATTTATGTTCTATTTTCTGCATTGTAGTTCATTATACTTTCCCCAGTACCCAGGTATGTTTTATTAAATTCTTATTAATAATACAGAGTGGTGTTATTCCACAATTTTCCTTAAAAAAATGCTCATGTTAAACTAAAACATATCAATTTCATCGTACATTTATTCTATTTGAAGCCGCATGGAACTGAGTTCATTTACCCTGCATTCCTTGATCTCCTTCATCCTTGTATCTGTTGTATCCCTACCTATCTACCTTTTCTCGAGTCCCTTGTTACTAATCTCAAATGATTTTCCAAGTTTCATTTCTTTCAATCATAATTGGTGTTAGTTTGACTTCCGACAATATCATTTGAAACATAGGACACAATCATATGGGAGATTAATGATTTACGTTGGTATATAACCACCAAGGAATCCTTTAAACTGGTTTGAAAAGTTGAAACAGAGCCCTCGAGCTATGATAGTAGGTGTAAGAAATTCGTTACCAATCGGGCGCATTTAGAGGAGCAAATTTATGAGGGCTTAGATCTACTCTCATGCATGCTTCTCCCACTAATCATATGATTAAAATTCATATGTCTAGCTTAACAAGACATAGCACAATTTATGGCAAAATAATCGGCTCTAGACTTCTTCTTCTTCTTCCCCTACAAGTAGACTTCAAGTCTGATACATATTAACTATACACGATTCACACTTTTATGCATCACCCTTCTGTTAGCTACGCGAGAAGAGTATCTTCCAAGCTTTTACTTGTTTAATTCTCGTCCTCACCAATAAATTGTAGTGCAAATTATACGGTGGAGCAAAAGTTTTAGGCACGAGAGATATGCGACAGCCAATCACAATAAACAACCAAACAGCGTAAATCACATCAAATGCAAAAACACACAATTTCGTCATGGTTTAGTGAACCTAAGCCGGGAGATGAATAACCGAGATATTATTCAACTAGAGACGACACAAGAGTTATAATACTCTCACAAAAAATCTATCTATCTTTCAAGTCTCGCTAGAAGAATACCCTGTTGTTGTAGTTTTGATCATTCATCTTCCGATAAACCCTGAAGAGAAAGTCATGCGATAGGAGCCGTATGATATAACTTGGAGAACAGACATCGGCTCAAACAATCTCCCAAGAATTGGCCCATTAACTGCCGGCTGACACATGCGGTCGACTAATCAAACATCAGTCGACTGCGATGGTGTCGAGAGCATCCAGAGAGGAGCTTTGTAGGTTGCGGTCGACTGCCACATCTTCTTCTCAGCCTAAAACAACAAACTTTGCCTCCATCTTCGTCACTTTAAAACATCTTCTTGCTTCGCCCTATTCTTGTTAAGAAAATGATGGGTAAACCTGTGTGCACCAAATAAATTTCTGAGAAAGGATCTGGAGTTAATCTGCAACAGGAAGAAAAATGGCTCGAGGCATGAGTTGCACTTTCTTTAAGAAACTATTTGGCCGATTCGGAAGATGAATCGTTTATCACCAAACACTTATTCCGGAATACAACGAGCTTCTGCCTACAGTGCTGCCTAATGCTCCAATAGCAGCACACACCAACTTGCACCACACTAAGTAAAAAATTGCTCAACAATTTGGAGATGTTTTTTAGAAGAGATCAAGATTTTTTTTTTTTTTCATCTATGTGACATAGCCCATATATTTATATCCAAAAATAAAAACGTTTTTCTTTCATTCTGATTTAATGTCATAACAACCAGACCATAAAGTGCCATAAAAAGGTTTTAATGATTTTACTGATAAAAAAACTAGCCAGTAAGAAATGAAACGTTTTTATTTAAAACAAAAAAAAATTGTTTTTTTTTTCTTTGAAGAGACCCCAAGACCCTAGGCCCGGAGGAATTGAACCACCTAATCTCATATGAACTCACAACTTTAACCATTGGGCCATAAGACAATTTTGTAAATAAAAGAAGTGTTTTGAATGTATACTCAATTCCAACAATTCTCTTCCCAATCGAATCTATTATCAAAGATATAAAGCCTAACATGAATTAGGCGTTGTGGACACAGTTCTTCAATATCCATAATTTTTATACCCTAAAACACTTTCTAGTTTTTGGATTTTGAGGTTCAAAACTGTTAGTTATGTGACTTATGTCCAGAGTTGGGCACAAGACTCATTGTTTGTTTCCATACGTCCAAAATATAGTGAACAATATAAGTGACAGTTAATTAAATTCCTAGTGCAAGTATGTTTAGCTTATTTTCAAAATTTAAAGGAATATAGACTTTGTGTTGGTAGCTATAACTTATTACCAATTTCCATTTTATAATGTGATGACGAAACTAAGCTGGTAGCGCTTCATGGCTTCATCTCGGATTGCTTTCTCTGTACAAACGATGGGGACAGCATTATGGCTTATTTAGCTTGTCGAAGAGGTTTCCATTAGCAATGTACCAGTAGATTTTAACACCCTTTTTTTTTTATTTAGATTTTTTCTTGAAAGCAAAGAAGAAACAAAATGTTAGGTCCTAACTCCTTTTCCTTGTTTAGGGCCAGGCCTTATAAAAGGCAACATGTCTATGTTTCTTATTGGGCTATCCATTTGATAATGCTCTCACATCACACACTTTTTTTACCAAACTGTCCTACTTTTTGTAAGTATGTACCAAATTGTCCATGTTTGAAACTTTAATACCAAATAATTCATGTCGCTAATTGAGATAGCGCCCTAGTAAAATTCGTCGTGCTATCTCAGTTAGCGTGTGCTAGGAAAGACTACTTTTTTTCTCAAGTAGGAGTGTGCGAAAAAACTCACCAACTATAGATACGCTAGCTATGTTAACGTGCCCATTAAAACTAGGCGCGCTAACAAGGTTAGCGTTCTAGGGGGACTCTATGGGAAACTACTACTCAAGTAGGAGTGTGGGTAAAAAAATCAAGTATAGACACACTAACCCCGTTAGCGCGCTCATTTAAACCAGGCGCGCTAACGGGGTTAGCGAGTGTCGTTTGGGACCCTCTTAAATCACGTTCGCTGATGCTGTCTCATTATTTTCATATTATATCTCTCTCTTCTCTTTCTCCCCCAATTTCGATACCCAACTCCAAAATCCTAGCATCCCAATTGGAGATCTTACTCAAAAAAACTCTACAAAATCTTAAAGGATCTTCTTCTTCTCTCACATTCATCTTCTTCTTCTCTCACGTTCATATCTCCTCTCACTCTGAAAACCCTAAATCCATCTTCCAAAATTTCTTTGTTTGGGGATTTACATAGCGGATTTGTTATCAACTGATTCACTATGTCGTCTTCTTGAAGCTCGAAATTGCTCAACTTTTCTGATCATTAATTTCAATATATGATTTGTATATCATTTTATCGCATATATTTTGTTTAGTAGATAATGATTATTTTTTTTATAAATATGTATAGGTATGGATTACGACATTCCTATTTTGCTTTATTTTGGTGGTGAAATTATTCGTGATCCAAAAATAGGTTGTTGTTATAGTGCCGTTGATCCTGAAATAATTTGGGCACCCCGTACAATTACAATGGAAGAACTTGTTGAGAAGGTTTATGAGGTTACTAATTGGGATAGAGAACGATGAAAATTTAAAATTTTAGCACATTATGCAGCGGAAAAAGGTGATGGTCAATATTTTATGACCGTGCCCGTAGAAAACGACAACTCTCTGAAGTCCATGATGGGTAGAACACCTGATCCGAATTTCAGTTGGTCTGCATTAGAGCTATATATTTAGCAAACCAAAAATATTAATGCCCAACCACATGCTAACCCTGGTTCAAATTCCGCACGTGAAGTACCGATACATAAGATCATTTTGAATTCAGTTCAAACATCCCATGCAATCCCACCGTCCTCACAATAAGACATGTTTACAAATACTACAAGCCCGAATCCTACTGAATTTGATTTGCCATGTCAACCAAGTTTGGTTAATGATTACGTTCCGAATACCAATATTTTTGGAATATTTGAAAATGCTACCGTTAATAATGATTTAGTCGATGATGATGAAGAAGATGAAGAAACAGATGATGAACTTGAAGAGGGATTACAAAATGAAGATGAGGAAGAAGAAGATGAATATGTAAATATTAATATAAATGAGAGTAATGATGTCGATGTGAACCTTATTGATGGCTTCAATTGTAATATCCCGGTCGGATATTATATTTGTATTATTATTATTTTTAAATTAAAATATTTTTATGGAAATTTCTTGGTTTTACTAAATAAAAACTTACCTGTGAATATATACTAGTAAGTATATATATGTGTTGTATCGGTTTTGTGCACTTGTACAAAATCCTGTAAAATGCGTTTTTGAGAAAATGTCTGTAAAATCTCGGGCTGGTATTAAAAATTATTATTTTATTATTATTTTATTTTTATTTTTCAGAATTGAAATATTTTTGGTAGATATTACCTGGTTTTGTTAATAAACATTATCTGTATATATATACTAGTCTGTATATATCTACTGTGTCAAATTAATATTGAAATCTTCCGAGCCGATAATAAAATTTATTTTTATTATTATTTTCGAAATTAAATTTTTTTATACGGATTGTACGGTTTAACAAACAAAAATTAGCGGTATATATATTAATATATACATATGAGTATTGTATCGATTTTGTACATTTGTACAAATCATGTAGTATGTGTTTTGGACAAAAATATCTTATTTTATCATGATTAATCAAAATTGGATGGCTAGGATTTATTTGGAGGGTTAAACCCATGGTTTAGGATTAAATGAGATACATAAGAGATTAAATAGGTGGATTTTTACTAGAACACTCTCCTCCACCTCACCCCCTCCACCTCATCAACTTGGCCGACCAACCCTTATCCAAGGGTGTTTTTGCAAAATCCCTTGGTGTATTTTGCACCCACACCCTCTCTTTCCTCCTATAAATAGCCCCCCCCCCCCCCCCCCCCCCCCCCCCCCCGTGTCTCATTTACAAGAAAAGAAAATAGAGAGGAAAAGAAAGAGAAGAAACACCCTAATTTGAGAGTTCTTCATTGAAGGTTGTAGTAGAAGCTAGGAGGAAGGAGAAGGAAAACTTGGCTAGTTCTTCATATTTAGTAAAAAGGTGGGGGTTTCTCTACTTCTTGTTATTTTTATTTTTGTTTTTGTTCTCTATTTTTTTGTATGTTGTATGTGTGTGTTCTAAAAACAACTTGGACTAAATCTTAAGCATAAAAGTTGCTGTAGGGATCAAAATGATCCCATGAAAAAGATGGATGATAGAACTTAAATAAATAACATAAAGATCGAATCTTTAAGACCTTGTATGACTAGTGTTGTTATTGTGATTATTTTGGCTAAATAAAAACTAACAACTTGGACTAATTGGTTTGGGCATATGAGTAGTGTGAGTTACGTTTGATCACACGAAAAGTTGTGAAGGGTAGAACTCACTAAAACCCATAAAGATAGAATCTTTAAGCTTTGGTATGATTATTGTTGTTATTGTTATTTTTTTTATTAACACAAAACTGTACAACTTGGACCTAAACTATGAGCATATAAGATTAAGTGAAGTGAGAATACTTACATACCCAATTTGGGGTTGTAGAACTCAACAAGCCTAATAAAAGATGAGTTTTTGTTGTATGTTGCTCTCTACCTATTAAATATCAAATCTTTACTAACCCTAGTCCATAAAAAGTGGACCTCGTTGTGTGTAGGAACTTGTAGATTAAAGAAAATAGGTTTTGTAATATGTAGGATTTGTAGATTCAATAAAAGTAATTTTTGTATTATGTAGATAGTTGTAATTCATAAAGCAAGTAGTTTTTGTAATATATAAGGAATTGTAATTCATAAAAGAGGTGGTTTATGTAATATCTAGATAAGTCCTTATTAGCCTTATGAGTTTACCACCATGCTTGAGTTGTTGTAGTTATTCTAGTAAAGAACCCATCATGCTTGAGTTGTAGTAAAGAACCCATGCTTGAGTTGTTGTAGTTATTGCTAAAAGAACCCATGCTTGAGTTGTAGGTTGTTCTAGTAAAGAACTCATCATGCTTGAGTCGTAGTAAAGAATCCATGCTTTAGTTGTTGTAGTTGTTGAAGTAAAGAACCCATCATGCTTGAGTTGTAGTAAAGAACCCATGCTTGAGTTGTTGTAGTTGTTGTAGTAAAGAACCCATCATACTTGAGTTGTAGTAAAGAACCCATGCTTGAGTTGTTGTAGTTGTTGTAGTAAAGAACCCATGCTTGAGTTGTTATATTTGTTGTAGTAAAGAACCCATGCTTGAGTTGTACGTTATTCTAGTAAAGAACCCATCATGTTTGAGTTGTAGTAAAGAACTCATGCTTGAGTTGTTGTAGTTGTTGAAGTAAAGAACCCATCATGCTTGAGTTGTAGTAAAGAACCCATGCTTGAATAGTTGTAGTTATTCTAGTAAAGGACCCATCATGCTTGAGTAATAGTAAAGAACCCATGCTTGAGTTGTTGTAGTTGTTGTAGTAAAGAACTCATGCTTGAGTTGTATAGTTGTTCTAGATTCAAAAGAACTCATACTTGAGTTATATGTTGTAGTATTCTAGTTAAAAGAACCCATGCATGCTTAAGTTGTATGTTGTAATGGTTTTAGTTAAATTTCTAAAAAGGAATCCAAGAATTTAGCTCGCATGCTAATCTAGTTAAACTATTCAAATGAAGACATGTTCCGCATTTGTTCTAGTTCGGCTTTTAAAAAGAAACCCATGAAACTAGTTCCATGATGGTTCTAGCTCAAATTGATGAAGAACCCATGCATTTAGTTTCTAGGTGATTCTAGCGCAAACTTGAGAAAGAACCCATGAACCTAGTTGCATGTTGTCCTAGTTCGAATTTGGGAAGAGAACCCATGAATTCTAGTTGTATGGGGTTCTAATTAAAATTGGACCATATCATTTGAACGTTCGTCATCTTCAATATATGGGTAATAATGGTTGGGAAAGTCACTAGTATTGTTAGCTCGGTTAAAGCTCGTATAGGGTCTTATAGTTACCCTAGGGGTCATCGACCATAAAGACTCGCATCTTACCACTTTGGAAACTATGGATAAATCACACCTCGGGCACCGACGGATCTTAACTGGTGTGGGTTGATCGCGGGCCGAGAGTGTTGACGAGATCCGAGTTAGGGATAGTAATGATCGAGGGAGATCCCGTCACCGGTGTCTTGGATCGATAGACCATGAGTTAGACCATGATAATCTTAAGAAAGTCTAAGTTGAAAACCCCGTGAGATTGTTTAGGTTTAGTGACATCGTTAGGGTAGTAACTTATGGCTATTACTACTTAACCTTTATTTATTATCATTTTTTGCCGAAGGGAAAGAGTTGGTATTAAAGGTGATACCTTACGATCTGACATGACCTATAGGCCAACACTAGGTGGTGTTATTGGATTGTGCTCTTCTTGTCAAAGAGATACGGTCTGTGCCATCTCGCGAGTTGAGAGCACGGGATCCATATCTCGTCTGTTAATTTCTGAAGTGCCTTGATAAGGGCGGGAGAGATTTCTGTCGGAGCTAGGGGTATGGACTCCGGAACTCTGTCATGTTCTATATCTAAGGGCGAACAGCCATAGACTACATTCTATCTGCTAGGGGCCACAGGGGATGCTTCGAGCTAACCTGTGTTGTAGTTAACTCAATGGGTTCGTCAGATTTTTGAGTGAGGTCCGGTACATCGGGCAATAGTGGCAAACGGAGACACCACTATATGACTGCGAATGGTGGAATTAGACCGTTTCAGAGTAACCTCATCAGTCACGTTGTATCTTCAAAAACAAGTCGAGTACAAGAGTAGAATTCATATCACGGGTTCAAATTCCTATATATGAAGAACGGCTTGAGATGGGGCATATGTAGTATGGGATGCATACTGTTCCGGAGACTCGCTTGTATTAGAATAAGATCATCCTCGCATTAGTTTATCTTACATTAGAGTCTAAGTCATAGCTCACACTGACACATCAATTATAAATACATGTTTCTCTTTTCATCAATCAGTTTGCTTAAAGTTGAGAATCGTTGCTAGTCATCAGCCTTAAAGCATCAGTATATGTACTAACGTCCCTACTTCAATAGGTACTAGATTACAGAACTACAGATACAGGATTCAGAAGGACTCAAGGCGAGAGAAGCAAAGTCGATTTTATTTTCCGCTTATTATATGTTGGTTACCATTGTTGCATTGTAACATTTGTTGTAATTTATTTTATGTTGGGAAGCATCCAAGTGAAAATACCAAGTGTTGTTCTTTATTCATTGTACTCTGATGTAAATTTGTTGAAAGTTGTAACACTTGGGCTTTTAACGGTATTATTGTAATACTGATGTAATGTATTGCAGTTTTATAACATTCAGACATGTAATACATTTGTATTGAATAAAAAGTTTTAAATTTTCCTGTTTTTCTGTGTATTGTGGCTAATTGAAGAAAAAGATTCTGGCATATATCACGGTTTCCCAGTATATGAAAATCGGGGCGTTACATCAATAATGTCAACGTTCATGTTACCGAGGAAATGATACAAAGTACGAGAGTAAATTATGGTCCACAAGAGTCGTCCGGTTCATCCACCGTAGATGAGTTTTACATTGGGCAAGAGTTTCAAAGTAAAGAATCGATCCAACATGCGGTAAAGCTATACTCCATCAACAAACATTGGGAATTTATCACAATAAAATCTTCACCAACCATATATACCGTAAAATGTAAATTGGCTCCGAGAAAACGATCACTTGAGGAGATGGTGCAAATCCCACCGGTTGCAAGTGAGGGTGGTTGTCCGTGGAGATTACGTGCAATCGTTCCGAAGGACCGGACAAATTTTGCGGTTAAAAAACTAGTAGGGACGCATACATGTGTGAATCCCACATTGAATCAAGACCACTGCAAATTTGACACTAAACTTGTGTGCAATTTGATTATGAATGTTGTCAAGACTGAGATAGGAATTACACTGCGGATCATTATTGAGATAGTCAAACTACAATTTAATTATCAGATATCTTATAGGGAGGCTTGGATTGCAAAACAAAAAGCTATTGAGAAGTTGTACGGATCATTTGAAGGCGCGTATACTAAGTTGCCTTTACTTCTATCAGCCATACAAGCAGTAAATCCAGGAACTGTTGTCCATTGGGATAAGTTTGATTTCGGTCCTGGCGAAGAAACATTCAGGAAAGTGTTTTGGGCATTTGGTGCTTCAATTGAAGGGTTCAAGTCATGCAGACCTGTTATAAGTGTTGATGGGACACACTTGTATGGAAAATATAAGGGTTGTTTGTTAATAACCGTATCACCGGATGGGAATGATTGTCTCTTTTTGTTTGCCTTTGCAATAGTTGACGGAGATAGTGTTTATACGTGGACATGGTTTATGAGCTGCATTCGTTTTTATGTCACCGATTGGTTTGGTTTATGTGTTATCTCGGATCGCCACGCCGGTATTTTGGCTGCCATGGACTCGTAGAATGGAGCGTGGAACGAACCAAATGCATATCATCGTTATTGTATGTAACATTTTGCTACAAATTTCTTTACCAAATTTGGTGTAACCCCTGTTTTTCATTTTATGTATTTTTGGGTGTATTTTTTTATGTATTTATTCACATTGTATCTTTTTTTGGATTGTGTTTTTTATCTTCATTTTCTATATATTCATCTATTTCATTTGTCGTCTTTTTATTTGATCTTCTTGATTCAATTGTCAGTCTATTGTTTCGTCTCTGATTGACCGAGCTTTTATTTTTTATTCTCATTAGTTGTTCATGTCCTATTTTATTTATTCATTTTGTTCCTATCTCATTTTGGATCACTATTATATCTAAACCCTTTAATACCCAACCCGTTTACATCAAAACCCTAATGATCCGCATATATATTCATCCTATATATGTGCTCCCTGTTTCATCTATCCCCTGTGCTATCCCCTACCCGTTTAACCTCCAACCCAACACCCAGTAAGCCCCCAACCTGTATATAACCCAATAACCCATCAGAACCCTACCCGTTAGCCATACTCACCCTATCTCTCTATTTATACACCCCTCTTACCCCTGTTTACCCTACCAAGCCTTAGCCGTCACTTCATCTTCCATCTCTCCTTCATCCCCTACCCTGCATCCCGTGCCTCTACCTCCCGGTGCTCCCCTCCCTGTCGCAACCACAGCGACAGCAGAAATGCCTACCCCCTACACCGCTCAGCCTCCCACCTCCGGCATCCTCTCCCTCACTGCCGCTTCACCTCATCCTTGTACCCCCAAGAACCCGACCCAGCTTGATTCCGTGCCTCCTATCGCGACCTCCTCATAATACAACTGCCGGCCAGTGTTCCCCTGCGCTGCCTTCTCCCGAAGACAGCGTCAGCAACAATAGCAGTGCTAGCTAGCACCGCGGCGCCGCTAGCCCCCGTGCATCGTCGCCTTCCCTCGACGCAATGCACCCCGACTCCATCTCTCTCCTTGTGTGCGTGAGTTGTTTGCGGATTCGTTCTTCGTTCGTTCATTGAGATCGTTTTCCGGGAATCCGTTCCCTTTATTCTTATTCTTGCTCCGTTCTCGTCGTCAGCTATAAGGCTAGTAACTTGTATTCTTTTTTTTGTTGTGTAATACAAGTACTAAATACCGCCTGTAATGTAGTTGTATTCTAGAGATAATTCTTGTGCAAAACCCCTGTTATAGCTTGTCTCTATGTGTTGACTTACCCGTAGTTATCTCATTGCACACACAACATAAATTAAGGGTTAGAGATAATCAATTCTTGTATACATACATGTGTTCGTGATCATGAGGTGTTGTATGATCTTGTATGCATGATGTGTTCGATGTAGTATAACTCGTAGTAGACTTGTAAATTACACTATACCATATTGCTTGGACATCTAGTATTATATACAGATGCGTTTAAAATTCCAGATTCTGTTTTATATTAATTCTGTATGGTTAATTATTTTTCTACTGATGTTAAAGATAATATTTTAATCCAATATTTTGCTGAGTACAACTAGACTTGATTGGGCTTAACTCCTAAATTTTGCAGATTTAATTGATAACATTTATAAACTATTCTATGCTTACAAACAACTATTATACATGCAGAATTTTCATACTGTTTAGTAAAGAACCTTAATTTCGACCTTATTCTATTTGCTGTTTATAAAAACTTTGTAAATATGAAATATAGCCCATTGTATCTATTTTATCACCCTTTTGACGTCTGGATTTCGATTTAGATTTTGAACTATACCGCTGTTTTAGTACTGTTGTGTTTATGATTCCAGATTTATAAAATTTCTGTATCTGCTGTTTGCTGATTTTACTTGACTATTCTATCAAAATTATGAAACTTTATTTTCTGATACTAAACATACTAGGGAATACCCCAGATTTTTTGGGGATTTAATCAATAAGTTTTTATGTCGTTTTCCTGCTTATGAATACAAACTTCTGATTTCTAGCTGAAAATATTTTCTGGATACAATTCTGTTTTAATTCCTGTTTTTGTGAAATACCATATGACTTATATATATCTGATGGATTCGGCCGAGAGTCTATTTTCCAATTTTTCTTTACCGATCCAGATTTTCACATTTGTAGCAACGGGAATTCCAGATTTAGTGCAGTGCTGTCTTGCTGTCCTGAACTAGAATTTTTGTTGTTCTGTCCTTTTATGAGTTGTCTTTCACCTGTACATGTTTATCTTTCAATCTGAACATGTTACTTGTTTATGTCATGTTATTCTTGCGCTGTTTGTGACACATACATGCTTGTCTGATAATAATAACAAAATAACCAAGCCGGGGTTAAGGGAAAGATCTAATAGTGGATAATATAGAAATGTGTACTTGGAAGGGGACTTGTGTTTTTCACATGATTATCTGTTATCTGTTACGTGTTCATGATTACATGATACACGACTCTGTTTATCTGATTACATGACAGCACACTTCCCTATAGAAAGGTATACTCAGAAGAGAACCCGTAGGTTCTATCTGTCTGTCTGTCTGATACCTGTGTATACAGTCCTATACAGTCCACTACAAAATCTAAACGTAATTTGTATGTAAGTAGCAACCCATGTGGTAAAAAAAAACCTGGGACGCATGAAGTGCTACCAAGATAGAACTAAAACATAAGACTTGTAATAACATGACATCTGTTACCTGTTTATCTGTATCTGTTATCTGACATCTGTTATCTGTATATCTGTTTGCATACCATCTGACACTTGACATCTATTACATATCACCTATACCTGTTAGCACACCATGTTACTTGATTTTGTTTCCTGATTCATGTTAATTATCTTGCTTTATTGACATGCCTATTCCATGCTATGTTTGTTTCGCTGTTACTCTATACTTGTTTATTCTTTTTCTGTACATGTGCCTGCACTACAAGCGGCCCGTAACTTGCATTGATGGGAGTTTTGTTTTCTTTTTTCTCTTCCTGCAATTTGTTAAATTGCAGATTATGGTGACTAATTGCCTGATGGAGTAGGTGATCTGAGATTTTAGTTACTAGAGTTTTGGCTATTATTATTATTATTATTATTATTATTATTTCATATTGCTTATTTTGAATAAATGTATCTATAACTTGGATTATTTTGTATTGGGCAATGTGACCCGGAATTATTGACTTGTTTCCAGATCTGATTTATTTTAGATTATTACATTTCGTTTCAAGTAAATTCCTGTTGGTATATTGATTCATTTATGCATGCGTGATTGACTTCTCTTGCTTCCTACTCTGATTATTCCTGTGAAACATTGTAAAGATCCTGACAGCTTATGGATGATGAAAATTATTCGCTAGACTTAATCACGTATCCGTATTCCGTATTCTCTTTTTTGGGAAGCGGGGCATGACAAGGTTTTTAGTGGTATCAGAGCCCAGGTTTGGCTAATGTATTAGTTTGACTGGTATATTAGACAAGTTTGGCTCGATCTGGAATTGGCTCAATAGTACACAGACCATGCATACATGAATGAATTATGATCAACTTTGATCTGGATGCTGATTGTTTCTGATTTTGTGCAGACCATGGCTCGTAGAGGTTCCACTTCCCGTCCTCAGGAAGATCAGCCCGGGCTTGAGGCCGTTACCAATATGTTGGAATGGCTAATCAATATGCAGCAAAACCACAGTGACCTTGTGATGGCTACTTTGGAAGCTGCCCAGGTTCCGCCTCCCACTGTGCTATGCAGATAGCTCTCCCTCCTCGTCCGGGTACAGTCACAGATTTCATGAGGCTGCATCCTGACAGATTCTCCGGTACTGAGATGCCTTTGGAGGCCAAACAGTGGTTAATCTGAACTGAGCAGTTGCTTTTGGCAGCAAGAATTGCTGATGCTGATAGAGTGGATGTGGTAGCCATCCAACTGGTGGATCTTGCCCATATTTGGTGGAGGTCCGAGTCCGAAAGGCTCGAGCGGTCGATTACTTGGGCCACGTTCACTAGGAGCTTCTTGGAGAAGTTCTTCTCTAGCAGCACTCGAGTATAAATGGAGCAACAGTTCCTGGCCCTGAAACAGGTTGGTCATTGTTCTATTATTGAAATTTTGTTACATATTTTCCATGCAATGTTGTAACATTAGACTTTCTTGAAACAGGGCTGCAGGTCTGTAGATGAGTATGTAGCAGAATTTACCAGAATTAGCCGCTTCGCAGCCGTTCTTGTGGTGAACGAAGGGAATATGGCTCGTAGATTCACACTGGGACTTGAGCGAGAGATTCGGGTGCAACTCGTCTCCCTTCGCTTGCGTACTTATGCTGAAGCTCTTGAGGCAATTCGAGCTCAGGAGCAGGCTCGTGGCGGGTTAAATCTTCCCCAGCATATTGTACCACACTCTGTTGTTGCTAGGCCTTTTGGTGGGTCAATTCGGAGGCCTGTCCCAGCCCATCCTGTCAGGACAGCTCCTTACTCTTCTTGTGGTTCCCAGAGGGTTAGTATTTGCGACTTCTACCAGTTGTCTGGGCATGATCGCAGGAACTGCTGGCGCACCAACCGCCGATGCTTTAGGTGTGGCGCTACTGACCATTCAGTGCGGGATTGCCCGCAGCAGTGAACGGCTCTTCCAGCTGGGGGTCCAGTTCAACAGGTAGCTCCAGCTCGTGGTCCATTCAGGCCACAGCTTCCTCCTCAGTGCCAGATTGTTGGTCAGAGGACCGCTGTCCCCAGGAGAGGTCAGACTTTCTACCTGACAGTTGCTGATGCTAAGACAGCAGAGGGTATTGTTGCAGGTATATTTTTGAATTGTGTTGTTTTTTGTTGTTTCTCTTTTGCTTCTTTTATTTGTCTTGCTTTATTCTTTCTTATTATCTTTCTGCATTGTGTTTTCCTCACCCTTGATCATCAATTTCTTTTCTCTTGCTTTTGATTATATCTTAGGTGTTGTCTTTGTTTGCTCTTTCCCTGCTCATGTTCTTTTTTGATTCCGGGGCAACCCATTCCTTTGTCTCTTCCTGTTTTGTGGCTCACCATAAGTTTGAGTGCAACATCATGTTAGAGGCTTGGAACATTGTGATAGGTGACGATGTTGTCATTTGTTCCCGAGAGTGCAGGCAGAGTCCTGTAGTTATTGGCGGCGCAGATTTCAAGGCTGACTTGATTGTAATTAGGAATACAGGATTCGACTTCATTCTTGGTATGGATTGGTTGGGTGAATCCCACGCCATTACTGATTGTCGTGCCAAGAAATTTGTATTCCGAATTCCAGGTCACGCAGAGTTTGAGTTCCATGCCAGAGAGATGCCCCATGGCCGAGCTAAGACTGCAGTTGATCAGGAGGTTTGTGCCATAGAATTGCATTCAGGCTGTAAGGCTGCGCCTCTAGTAGTGTGGGAATTCCTAGATGTTTTTCCAGAAAAGTTGCCTGGCATACCCCTGATAGGGATGTGGAATTCGGTATTGAAGTTCAGCCTGGTACGACGCCGATATCGAAGAGTCCCTACAGGATGGCATCGGTTGAGTTAGTAGAGCTTAAGATGCAGATTTAGAAGTCGCTTGATTTGGGATTCATCAGACCCAGTGTTTCGCCGTGGGGTGCTCCAGTCCTTTTTATCAACAAGAATGATGGTAGTCGTCGACTGTGCATTGATTATCGGGAACAGAACAGTATTACTGTGAAGAACCGGTATCCGCTGCCCAAGATTGATGACTTATTTGATCAGTTAAGCGAAGCAACTGTTTTCTTGAAGTTGGATCTTCATTCTGGGTATCATCAGGTCAAAGTGAAGGTGACTAATGTACTGCATCCAGGACCAAATATAAGCACTATGGGTATCTTATAATGCCGTTCGGGGTCACGAATGCGCCAGCTGTATTTATGAGTCTTATCAACAGGGTCTTTTCCTAGTTCCTGGATAGATTTGTGGTGGTATTCATTGATGACATTCTGGTGTATTCTCAAAATCGGGAAGATCATGTCGAGCATCTTAGGTTGGTTCTGCAGACTTTGAGGGAAAATCAGCTCTATGGAAAACTCAGCAAGTGTGAGTTTTGACTCGACAGAGTTACCTTCTTGGGGCACATTATCTCGGGCGATGGTATTCCAGTGGATCCGTCCAAGGTTGAAGCTATGAAGGATTGGCCTGTTCCCAAGTTAGTTTCAGAGGTGAGGAGCTTCCTTGGTCTAGCGGGCTATTATCGGAAATTCGTCCAAGATTTTTCGAAGATAGCATGACCATTGACTAAGTTGACTGAGAAGGATCAGAAGTTCCGTTGGACTGAGGCTTGTAATGAGGGTTTTGCTGAGTTGAAGAGCAGGTTGACGTCAGCGCCAGTGTTGACTATTCCAGATGGTTCAGGCGGATTTGTAGTTCACTGTGATGCTTCTGGTAAGGGTCTTGGAGCAGTTCTGATGCAGAAAGGCAAAGTCGTTTCTTATGCATCGAGGCAGTTGAGGCCACATGAGAAAAACTATCTGACTCATGATTTGGAGTTAGTGGTAATGATCTTTGCTTTGAAGCTGTAGAGACACTATTTACTTGGCAACCGAGTGGAGGTCTTTATAGACCACAAAAGTCTCAAGTACGTCTTCACCCAGAAGAAGTTGAACATGAGGCAAACGAGTTGGTTGGAACTTATGGCCGATTATGAGATCAGTTTGTAATATCATCCTGGTAAAGTGAACTTGGTGCCAGATGCTTTGAGCAGGAGACCGGCAGCTATGTTCCTGACTCAACAGAGTGATTTGGTTGAACAGATGCAGAGGTTGGAGTTGGATGTGTTGTTGCGGAGTTCTGATCATAGTTTCTTAGTGCTTCACCTTCAGTTGTCTCTTGTTGATCAGATCAAAGAGGCTCAGGCTGGTGATGAGCAGTTGCAGAGTTTCAGTGCAGAAGTTGAGGCTGGATCATGAACGAACATGGTTATTCATGCTGATGGATCGCTTCGTTTTGGGTCCAGGTTGTGTGTCCCGAAGGGTGATGTTCGTCAGAGGTTTCTTGAAGAAGCCCACTAGTCGTCATATTCTATTCATCCCGGAGGTACTAAGATGTACCGTGACTTGAAGCTTCATTTTTGGTGGCATGGTATAAAGAGGGTTGTGGCTCGGTTTGTACCTCAGTGTTTGATCTGCCAGCAGGTGAAGGCAGAGCATCAGGGGATTGCCGGACTTCTCATTCGCTTCCCATTCCGGAGTGGAAGTAGGAACACATCACTATGGATTTTTTGACTGCTTTGCCGAGGAGTCCTAAGGGTCACAATGCGATTTGCGTGATTGTCGACCGACTGACGAAGAGTGCTCACTTCATTCCCTTCCGTGTCGGACAATCTACTGAGAGCCTAGCTGAGAAGTACATGCAAGAGATCGTCAGACTTCGTAGGGTTCTAGTAAGTATTGTATCCGACATGGATACGAGATTCAGGTCTCGCTTTTGGGACAGTCTTCAGCGTAGTTTGGGGAGTAAATTGAAGTACAGTATAGATTTTCATCCTCAGACTAATGGACAGTCAGAGAGGACCATCCAGACTCTTGAGGACATGTTGAGGTCCTGTATGCTGCAGTTTGGTGGCTCATGGGAAGACCATTTGCATCTCGTAGAGTTCTCGCACAATAACAGCTTTCAGGCTAGTCTTAAAGCTGTGCCATTCGAGGCACTCTATGGGCGGAAGTGCAGATCACCAGTGTGTTGGGATGACATTGGTGAGAGAAAGTTGTTGGGTCCGGAATTGATCACTAGGATAGTTGATGCGATGACTTAGATCAGAAAGCACTTGCAGGCAGCTCAGGATAGGCAGAGGCGATGGGCTGATGTCCATCGGAGAGCTTTTGAGTTTGAGGTTGGTGACCATGTTTTTCTAAAGGTATCTCCTTGGAGAGGTGTCATTCGGTTTGGTGGTGGGGGCAAGCTCAGCCTTCGGTTTATTAGACCGTTCGACATTGTGGACCGAGTAGGCAAGGTGGTCTATTGTCTTGTATTGCCACTGGCTTTATCAGGAGTGCACGATGTTTTCCATGTCTCACAACTCAGGAGATATATCCGAGATGAAAGCCACGTGATCGACTATTCTGAGTTGACCGTGCGGCCGGATTTGACTTGTGAGATTTTGCCAATTGCAATTTTGGATCGACGGGAGAAAGTGCTTAAGAACAAAGTCATCAAGCTGGTTCATGTTTCTTGGAATCCTCACTCGCTGGGTGATTCGACTTGGAAGTTGGAGGAGGTGATTCAGCAGAAGTTTCCTCATCTGTTTGAGTAGTTTTTTGTTGTGTTCTTTCTTTTTCTTTCGGGGTTACCCTATGTACCTCTTGTTTGAATTTTGATGAAGAAATTCTTCTTATTAGGTGGGTAGGATTTGTAACTCCTGTTTTTCATTTTATGTATTTTTGGGTGTATTTTTCTTTTTGTGTATTTATTCACATTGTATCACTTTTTGGATCGTGTTTTGGATCTTCATTTTCTTTATATGCATCTATTTGATTTGTCGTATTTTTATTAGATATTCTTGATTCAATTGGTAGTCTATTGTTTCGTCTCTGATTGACCGAGCTTTTATCTTTGATTTTCTCATTGGTTGTTCATGTCCTATTTTATTTATTCATTTTGTTCCAATCTTATTTTGGATCACTATTATATCTAGACCATATAATACCCAACTCGTCCACATCAAAACCCTAATGTAACCCCTGTTTTTCTAAAAATGTATTTTTGTATATTTTCTGTATTTAAAACTTTCGCAAATTATTTTTTTTCGGTTTTCAAATTCTTTTTCTAAAAATGTATTGTTGGATATTCTATTAAAACATATTTTCGATCTATAATTTTATTTGTAACTAGTTTCCAATGATTCTTATATTTTATTGCAAATCTTTTATTTTTATTATTATGCTTGGATTATTATGGAAAATATTTTTCTTATTATTAATATTTTTTTATAAAGTCCAAATTGTATATTATTATTTTATCCCTTATTGGATATTTTCCCTAGATCTTCTAAGACCCATTAACTATAAACCCAATACCCTATTGGTTTTTTAGATAATACCCAAACCTTATATTTAACTACCCATTCCCTGTTTATACTCTAAGACCCTGCCCGTTTACTATCCCCATAACCCACCTGAAACCCATGTATAGCCTAACCCTAAACCCTACCAATATTTAAACCCATGCAAACTTTCCCCATCCGCCTGTGAAAAATTTGCCGTACTGACCCAATTTTTGAAAATATTTTGCGCTCCGACCCACTTCCGAAAACAATTAACGATCTGCCCCTGTTTAGGACACGTCAGCATAAACCGTTATTAGAAATAACGGCATAGGTTATTACATGCTGTTATTTCCAATAACGACATCTATTTTACATTTTTTTCCATGCCGTTATTTGGAATAACGGCATCTGTATATTTCTCTTACAAGTGTGAATCTTCTAACTTTAAAAAATTCTAAGTGTGAAATTTTTTTATAAATAATGCCGTTATCCCCAATAACGGCATTCGAATGACTGATGCCGTTATTGGAGATAACAGCATCAGTTATATATAAATAAACTCTTGTCGTTGTTTGGAAACAGAGAGAATGAATAATAAGTTAATTTTTTTATTAAAAAAAAATTTATAACTGATACCGTTATTTGGAATAACGGCATGAGTTATATATATATATATATATATATATATATATATATATATATATATATATATTAATTAACTTATTCATCAGAGAGGATGAATAATAAGTTACTTTTTTATAAAAAAAAAATTATAACTGATCGATGTCGTTATTCCAAATAACAGCATCAGTATTGAGAATGCCGTTATTTGAAATAACGACATCTGTTATAAGGTTTTCACACTTGCAATTTTTTCTCTAAATGGAGACTACAAGCTGTCGAAAAACAAAATAACCTATGCCGTTACTCCAAATAACGGCATGACACATTTTTTAAATATAGATATCGTTATTGAAAATAACAGCACGTAAATAACCTATGCTGTTATTTCCAATAACGGTTTATGCCGACGTGTCCTAAATAGGGGCAGATCGCTAATTGTTTTCGGAAGTGGGTCGGAGCGCCAAATATTTTCAAAAAGTGGGTCAGTACTGCAAAATTTTCTCCACCTGTTCATCTTCTGCCTTGCGCCGCTCTCCCTCTCTTTGCCTCTCCAACCCTTCCTCTCCCCCGCAACCACCCAACACATCCTTCCGACCTCTACCCTGTTCACCTTCCAACCCATCCTCCCTCCCGTTCAACCCGAGATCCCCGACGCTACAGCGCCGCCATCATCTCCCTAGTCACAGTGCCCTGGTCTCCTCGACAGCAATGCAAGCCAACCCCTGCCTCTCGTTGATAGCCACGACCGCAGCGACGCCGCAAAGCCGCAGCGCAGCTTCTCTGCATTGCGTGTCTCCTCCCGGCGTCGTGATGCCAGCCAACATCGCGCCAGCCAGCAGTAGTACCCTCCGTGACCTCCCGTCGCGAGCCACCCGACAGCGCACCTCTTGTGCGTTGTGCCTCCTGCTGTCGCGACCACACAGCCCAGCGCCCCCCCCCCCCGACCTGTCTCCCTACCGTCGCCGTCCAGCACATCGCCGGTAGTCCTCTGGTCGTCGTCCTCTGCCACTGCAGTGTCCCCGTTCGCTGTCGCCTTCCACCGCAGTGCACACTTTCCCCATGCTCTGTTTTGTTGATTGGTGTGATGGTTTGAATGTGGGCCGTCCATTTGATCGCGATCTTGATCATCTTGATCATCATCTTTGATTATGGACCGTTGGATTGCTTCATCATCATCTTGCTTGGGTGTTCTGTTTGATCTAAGTCTTGATCTTAGAGTTTGATCATGTTCAAATCTCAACCGTTGATCGCATTATCATCATCTTGGAGTTTTTGATCATCTTTAATTGGTGGCCGTCCGATTGTCGACCTGAACCGATCATCATCATCATCATCAAGATACTGATCACATTTCGATCTTGATCTTGATCTTCGATCAGAGTTGTCCGATCTGATCCAATTGCCTTGATCTCTTGATCTTTTGATCTCAGTCATCTGATCGTGTTCGTGATCTTGTTCGTGATCGTGTGTTCGTGATTGGTTTGTGACCCGTTCGTTGTGTTGTGTTCGTGCCCCGGGATCCGTTCCGGTTATTCTTGCTCTTTGCTTCGTTTCGTCGTCGTTTCTCAGGCAAGTAACTTGTACTCCAATTCATTTGTTTGATACAAGTCAAAAATACCACCTATAGTGTAGTTGGGTCTAAAGATGACTCTTGTTTGTGATATGCTTGATGAATTTTATCTCTATTGTGAAAACTTGACCATATATGACTCACGACACAATTTGGACATGAAATTAACTTAGGTTTTGCCCGTTCTTGATTTGATCATGTATGTGGGATTTTTTGTGAGAACTTGGGTATTTGTTGGGATGCATGTGATAATCTTGCTTTGAATATGTCAATTACCCTATTTCATGTTATTTGGACACTTGGTAGACTAGATTTCAGGTTTGGATGTGTTTGGATCAAGTTTCGTTTGAATGATGTTGATTTTGGTTTTTGAGGAAAATCTGTATTTTGTCGATGTTCTGTTTTGAATTGTATTTTAGACCATATTAAAGTCAAAATCTTAATTTCAGTATAAAACATGAGTTTTAGATAATTTTGTCTATTTTCAAACCCCTCTGACCTTGCTCGATTTCATTTTCGTATAAGTAACTTATGACTGTTTTACTACAGAGGTTATTATGTTTCCAGATTTCGTTTCTCGACGATTTTGTTGATTAAATTATTTTATTACTTGTGCTACACATATTATTTTAATCTTAAACTTTGGTCCGTTTTTCTATAACTATCTAGGGATTACCCAGAATCTTGGTAGATTTTATTGATGAGTTTTATCTGCCGTTTCATGCTCGTTTATGAAAATTATACTTGCTGTATTTTGCTCGCTGTTTTGTAATGAAACGTATTTTCACCCTGATTCCTTTTACTGTATGAAAAATATTTGTCAAATATGAATTAATATATTTTGTCTATTTTCATCTCCCTTTGGCGGATTTGGATTTCGTTTCACGGCTTGCGAGATATTTCAGTTTTCGTACAGCAATGTTGGGAATTCCAAATTTGCCAAACTACTGTTTCTTGATGTGTTCTTATTTTTTATGATTAAACTAGTTTTACTGGAATATTATGAAACTTTATATTCTGATTCTAGACATATAGGGGAATACCCCAGATTTTTCCTGAATTTATTTGAGAGGTTTTGATGCGGTTTTCCTGACTGAGAATTCGTTTTACTGATTTCTGACTAAACATGTTTTCTCGGTTCAAATCTGTTTTGAGTTATGATGTTGTGAATTACTATATGACTCATTTATATTCACTGGATTCGTGTGGAAGTCTATTTTCCAGATCCTTCGACGGATCCAGATTTGAATATTGTAGTAGCGGGAATCACTGTTTTAGTACAACACTGTCTTGCTGTCCTGAATTAGAAAACTAGTTGTTTTATCCTGTTATGTGTTATCTTGTACCTGTACTTGTTTATCTTGCACCATGAACCTGATACATGTTTATACCCTGTTATCCTTGCTTTGTTTACCTGATACCTGTTACATGTTTACCTGTTTACTTGATTATTTGATACTTGATTCATGCCATTTACACTTGTTCACTTTGCCATGCTAGTTGTTTATTTTGACATCATGCTTATACCATGTTGCTAGTTAGTTTCTCCATGTGCTTGTATCCTACATTATAGGTGGCCCGTAACTTGCAATTGACGGGTACATATTTTTCTTTTTCCATCTTTCCTGCATTCGTTGAATTGCAGATTTTGGAGAACAGGTTTCAGATGGTATCGGTGATATGAAGTATTAGTGCTGGATCTTGTTATTATTATTTCTTGTAATTTGCTTGAACAATAATTGTATTCATGTATTTGGATTTATTCTTGTAGTTGGGCAATGTGACCCAAGATTTATTGTGTATTTCAGATCATGACTATTTGAGATTAATATATTTTATTTCAAGTATTCTTGTTGGTATTTGGTTCATATGTGCATATGGTTGACTTTTCTGGCTTCCGACTCTGATTATATTATGATATGTTTTAAAGATTCCTGAACAGCTTATGGATGATGAAAATTATTCGGTGGGCCAATGTTACGTGCTCGTATTTCGTATTTTTGGGAAGCGGAGTGTGACACCTAATGATTTGCATATATTCATCCTATATATGTGCTCCTTTTTTCATCTATCCCATGTGCTATCCCCTACTCGTTTAACCTCCAACCCAACACCCAGTAAGCCCTCAACCTGTACATAACCCAATAACACATCAGAACCCTACCTGTTAGCTATACTCACCCTATCTCTCTATATATTTATACACCCCTCTTACCCCTGTTTACCCTACCAAATCCTAGCCGTCATTTCATCTTCCATATGTCCTTCATCCCCTACCTTGCATCCTGTGCTTCTACCTCCCGGTGCTCCCCTTCCCTGTTGCAACCACAACGACAGCAGCAACGCCTACCTCTTGCACCGCTCAGCCTCTCACCTCCGGCATCCTCTCCTTCACCGCCGCTTCACCTCATCCCTATACCCCCGAGAACCCGACGCACCCTGATCCCCTTTCTCCTATCGCGACGCAACTGCTGGCCAGTGTTCCCCTGTGCTGCCTCCTCCCGAAGACAGCGTCAATGACAACAGCAGTGCCAGCCAGCACCGCGACGCCATCAGCCCCCGTGCGCCGTTGCCTTCCCTCGACGCATTGCACCCCCCTCTCTCTCCTTGTGTGCATGTGTTGTTCGTGGGTTCATTCATCATTCTTGTTGAGATCGTTGCCCAGAAATCCATTCTCGTTATTCTTTTTCTTGCTCCGTTCTCATCGTCGGCTATAAGGCAAGTAACTTGTATTCTTTTTTGTTCTGTAATACAAGTACTAAATACCGCCTATAATGTAGTTGTGTTCTAGAGACAATTCTTGTGCAAAACCCCTGTTATAGCTTGTCTCTATATGTTGACTTACCCGTAGTTATCTCATTACACACATGACATAAATTTAGGGTTAGAGATAATCAAATCTTGTATACATACATGTGTTCGTGATCATGAGGTGTTGTGTGATCTTGTATGCATGATGTGTTCGATGTAGTATAACTCATAGTAGACTTGTAAATTACCATATACCATGTTTCTTGGACATCTAGTATACCCTATTTCATGTTTGGTTATGACTTGGATGTGTTTCATATGATCTAGTTGAATTTATGCATGAAGAATAACTTCGTCCTTGTTGTTATCCCGTTTTTGTTCAGTATTTTAACCCTATTAAGGTCAGTATATGGAAATTATTTGTGAATATAAATTATAGATAATTATGTCTACTTTCCAAAATTTCAGACAGATCTCAATTTCGATTTATGAGTTGTGAGTTATTGCTGTTTTACTACAGATGCGTTTAAAATTCTAGATTCTGTTTTATATGAATTCTGTATGGTTAATTATTTTTCTATTGATGTTAAAGATAATATTTTGATCCAATATTTTGCTGAGTACAACTAGACTTGATTGGGATTAACCCCTAATTTTTGTGGATTTAATTGACAATTTTTATAAACTATTCTACGCTTACAAACAACTACTATACATGGAGAATTTTCATACTGTTCAGTAAAGAACCTTAATTTCGACCTGATTCTATTTGCTTTTTATAAAAACTTTGTGAATATGAAATGTAGCCTACTGTATCTATTTTAACACTCTTTTGACGGATCTGGATTTCGATTTATATTTTGCAATCTAATGCTGTTTTAGTACTGCTATATTTATGATTCCAGATTTATAAAATTTCGGTATCTGCTGTTTGCTGATTTTACTTGACTATTCTATCTATATTGGAAAATTATGAAACTTTATTTTCTGATACTAAACATACTAAGGAAAACCCCAGATTTTTCGTGGATTTAATCAGTAAGATTTTATGCTGTTTTCCTGTTTATGAATACAAACTTCTGATTTCTGGCTGAACATATTTTCTGGATACAATTTTGTTTTGAGTCTTGTTTTTGTAAAATACCATATGACTTATATATATCTGCTGGATTCGACCGAGAGTCATTTTCCAGATTTTTTTAACGGATCCAGATTTTTACATTTGTAGCAACGGAAATTCCAGATTTAGTGCAGTGCTGTCTTGCTATCCTGAACTAAAAATTTTGTTATTCTATCCTTTTATGAGTTGTCTTTCACCTGTACATGTTTATCTTTCAATCTGAATCTGTTACTTGTTTATGCCATATTATTCTTGCCCTGTTTGTGAAACATACATGCTTGTCTGATAATAATAACAAAATAACCAAGGCGGGGTTAAGGAAAAGATCTAGTAGTGGATAATATAGAAATGTGTACTTGGAAGGGGGTTCGTGTTTCCTACATGATTATCTGTTATCTGTTACGTGTTCATGATTACAAGATACATGACTCTGTTTATCTGATTACCTGACTGCACACTTCCTTATAGAAAGGTGTACTCAGAAGAGAACCCGTAGGTTCTATCTGTCTGTCTGTATTTGCTATCTGTCTGTTTGATACCTGAGTATACTGTCCTATACAGTCCACTACAAAATCTAAACATAATTTGTATGTAAGTAGCAACCATATGGTAAAAAAAATCTAGGACGCATGAAGTACTACCTAGATGAACTAAAACACAAGACCTGTAATAACATGACATCTGTTATCTATTTACCTGTATCTGTTATCTGACATCTGTTATTTGTATATCTGTTTGCATACCATCTGACACTTGACATTTGTTACATATCACCTGTACCTGTTAGCACACCATGTTACTTGATTTTGTTTCCTGATTCATGTTAATTATCCTGCTTTGTTGACATGCATATTCCATGCTATGTTTGTTTCGCTGTTACTCTATACTTGTTTATTCTTTTTCTGTACTTGTGCCTGCACTACAAGCAGCCTGAAACTTGCATTGATAGGGGTTTTGTTTTCTTTTCCCTCTTCCTGTAATTTGTTAAATTGCAGATTATGGTGACCAATTGCCTGATGGAGTAGGTGATCTGAGATTTTAGTTGCTGGAATTTTGGCTATTATTATTATTATTTCATGTTGCTTATTTTGAATAAATGTATCTGTTACTTCGATTATTTTGTATTGGACAATGTGACCCATAATTATTGACTTATTTCCAGATCTGATTTATTTGAGATTATTACATTTTGTTTCAAGTAAATTTTTATTGGTATTTTGATTCATTTATGCATGCATGATTGACTTCTCTTTCTTCCTACTTTGATTATTCCTGTGAAATGTTGTAAAGATCCTGACAGCTTATGGATGATGAAAATCATTCGCTGGACTTAGTCACGTATCTGTATTCTGTATTCTTTTTTTTTTAAGCGGAACGTGACATTTGGTAGCAAAGCAATGAGAACGAAAGTTAAAATTATAGCATGTGAAAACCAACCCAAAAAATTTCAAAGCAAACTCGCGGAACTAGAAACAGTTAATGTGGAAGCGGAAAATTGGTTGAAAGAGAAATTAGTTGAGAAATGGGCACTTTCTGAAGATGAAGGACGTCAATATGACATAATGACTACCAACCTATCAGAAGTTTTCAACTTGGTAATGAAAGGTGTGCATAGTTTACCAGTAACTGCTATTATGGACATAATTTTTTACCGTCATGTAACCCCTGTTTCCCCAAACCCGTATTTTATGTGTATTTTTCTATATTTAAAATTTTTGTACATTAATTTTTCTGCTTTCAAATTCTTTGTTAAAATGTATTATTAGATCTTCTGTTAAAACCTATTTTTAATCAATAGTTTATTTATAACTAGTTCCCAATGATATTTTTTTTATAATACAAATATTTATATTATGCTTTGGATTATTATGTTTATTATTATTATGTGTTGATTTTTGTATTATTAATATTATTTTTGTTAATGCTCATTATGATTATTTTTATTTTTTTTATTCGTGTTATTTTATATTTTGCTCTTGATTGTTGATTTAAAAATCTATTTCTATTGTTATTTGTATTTGTAGTATTTCAAATAATTTCTATCTTGTAGATCAATATATATTTTGATATATAATCCTACTTTTATTTACTTTATCTATTAAATTTGATCTTTTATTTAAATCCTATTTTAAAACCCTAATCCTATTCCCAATCCTATTGTTGATCCCTAATAGATTTACCAAAACTGAATTAAACCCAATCCTATTTTAAATCCTATGCAGTTAATCCTTATCAATACCCATTAAACAATCTTATTACTACTCCTAATTACCCACAACCCAATTACCCATTGACCCAACTCCTAAACCCTAATCCCCTCATATATATATCCCTAACCTCAAACCCTAACCCTAACATCTAAACCCTATACCCTAGCACCTGGCTTACCCTCTCTCTCTCCCCACCTTAGCGGCTCCGTACACACCCAACGCCCACCCCCCCAGGCCGAGACACCCCTCCCTTTGGCCGCACTCCATCCACTCATCCATCCGACCTCCTACACCACCATATACCACTATAGTCTCTCTCCCTTGGCGTTCTCTTGTGGCCATAAGCCACTATTGTCATCATCCCTCTTGGATCATCTCTCTTTTGGTGGAGTTTGTTCGTGTGGAGATTTTCGTTTGCTTGAATCCATTAGTTCGTGGATTTTCGTTCGTAGGTTTTACTCGTTGTCGGGAATTCATTCCCGTTACTCTTGATTTTTGTCGTTCTTCATCTTCAGTTAAGGTAAGTAACTTGTACTCCAATTCCTTTGTTTGATACAAGTTAAAAATACCACCTATAGTGCAGTTGGGTTCGAGAGACAACTCGGGAGTGTGTTATCTTTGATGGGTTTTGTCTCTATTGTGAAAATTTGACCATAGTTGCCTCATGACACAATCTTGACATGAATTAACTTAGGTTTTGCCTGTTCTTGATTTGATCATATATGTGGGATTTTTGGTGAGAACTTGGGTATTTGTTGGGATACATGTGATAACCTTGCTTTGGATATATTAATTACCCTATTTCATGTTGTTTGGACACTTGGTAGACTAGATTTCATATTTGGTTGTGTTTGGATCAAGTTTCGTTTGAATGATGTTGATTTTGATTTTTGAGGAAAATCTGTATTTTGTCGATATTCTGTTTTGAATTGTATTTTAGACCATATTAAAGTCAGAATCTTAATTTCAGTATAAAACATGAATTGTAGAGAAATTCGTCTTCTTTCCAACCCCTCTGACCTTGCTCGATTTCTTTTTCATATGTGTGAGTTATGACTGTTTTACTACAAAGGTATCAAGCTTTTTCCAGATTTCGTTTTCGATGATTTTGATGACTAAATAATTTTGATACCTGTGCTACACATATTATTTTGATCTGAAACTATGGTCAGTCATTTTATACTTATCTAGGGTTACCCAGAATTTTGGTAGATTTTATTAACGAGTTTTAGATGTCGTTTCACGCTTGTTTATAAGAACAATACTTATTGTATTTTATTTGCTGTTCTATAAAGAATCTTATTTTCACCCTGATTCCTTTTACTGCATGAAAAATATTTGTGAAATATGAAAGTTAAATTATTTTGTCTATTTTCATCTCCCTTTGGCGGATTTGGATTTCGTTTCACGGCTTGCGAGATATTTTAGTTTTCGTACAGCAGAGTTGGGAATTCCAGATTTTCCAAAGTATCATTTCTTGCTATTTTCTTATTTTTGATGATTGAACTAATTTTACTGGAATATTTTGAAACTTTATATTTTGATTCTAGATGTACAGGGGAATACCCCAGATTTTTCCTAAATTTATTTGAGAGGTTTTGATGCAGTTTTCCATACTGAGAATTCATTTTACTGATTTCTGTCTGAACATGTTTTTAGGAGTCAAACCTGTTTTGAGTTATGATATTGTGAATTATTATATGACTTATTTATACTTACTGGATTCGTGTGGAAGTCTATTTTCCAGGTCCTTCGACGGATCCAGATTTGGATGTTTGTAACACTGGGAATCACTGTTTTACTACAGTATGGTTTTGCTGTCTTGAACTTGAGATTTGTTTATTTTATTCTTTTATGATCTATCTTGTACTCGTACATATTTATCTTGCAACTTGCACTTGTCACTTGATCATGCCATGTTATTCTTGATATATTTTGCACATATACATGCTTGTTTGAGATTAATAATAAATAACCAAGCCGGGGTTCAAGGGAAAGATTTAATAGTGGATAATTCAGAAACGTGTACTCGGAAGGGGGCCCGTGTTTCCCACATTTGGAATTTGGTATATGGTTTGGATTATTTGAAATTTGGTATATGATATGGTTAATTTGGAATTTGGTATATGATTTGGTTAATTTAGAATTTGGTATATGATTTGGATTACTTGTCCCTGAGTACACCGCCCTCTATGGTCCTCTATGAAATCTAAAATGAAATTGCTTTGACTGTAGCAACCATGTAGTAAAAGGATGGATGCATGAAGTGCTACCTAGATAGTAATAACTACAAGACTTGATACATGACACTTGAACATGTTACTTGATCACTTGATACAAACTACTTGTTTCTATTTTCCTGATTCATGTTAGATTTTATATTTCTGTTGACACAATTATACCATGCTATGCTTGTTACTTATAATAATATATCCCATGTACTTGTATCCTACATTATAAGTGGCCCGTAACTTGCAATTTACGGGTACTTATTTTCTTTTTCCTTCTCCTGCAAATTCACTAATTGCAGATCAGGATGGTCAGCTGCTCGATGGAGTATGTGATCTAAAGTTCTACTTGGCTGGAGCTTTTGCTATCTTCATTTATTTCCTGTTGCTCATTTTGAACATTGTATCTGTTACTTGTATTCTTTGTGTTTGGGCAGTATGACCCAAGGTTTTGACTTATTCAGATCATGACTATTTGAGATATATATATTTGGTTTCAAGTATTATTTTTGGTAATTGGTTCATATGTGCATGTGGTTGTTTCTTTGCTTCCGACTCTGATTATTTCGTGAGATGTTGTAAAGTTTCTTGAACAGCTTATGGATGATGAAATTCGCTGGGCTTTTGTTACGTATCCGTATTTCGTATTCTTTTTGGGAAGCGGGGCGTGACACGTCTTAATTCTTATTTTGCTACACGACGTCAGTTAGCCAACAAGCTCATTAGTGAAGGTAAAAATTTTGCACAAAGAGTACAGGATTCGATAGATATCCGGCGTGAAAAAGCCAACATGCCTGAAGTGATATTGTTTAGCCATCAATCCGGAGTTTTTCCAGTCAGAATAGGTATACGAAGAGTAGGTAGGAATCAAAAGAGTGGTAACTTGCACACCGTTAACTTGGGCAATAAAACATGTACTTGCCAGAAATTTCAGTTGTATCATGTACCATGTTCTCATGTTCTAGCTGCTTGCACATATCGAGCTTTTGATTACAAGCCGTATGTTAATACATTCTATTCAACTATTTCGTTAGCACAAACATGGGCTCCCAATTTTCATCCTACACTAGATCCTGCATATTGGCCTGTTAATACTGGAAACAGACTTGTAGCTGATCCGAGCCTTCTATGTTCTCGGAAAGGTCGTCCGAAGAGTACGAGAGTTCGTAATGATATGTATGTAAGAGATGAGTCTAGTAGGGCTACAGGAATGACGTGTTCAAAATGCGGTTTGAGAGGTCACAATAGGCGCGGATGTCCGAAAAACTCAAGTCAATCTTCTCAAAGCCATCAATGAATGATTGTATTAATGTATTTTGTTGAATATTTTGAGATCTTTAATATTTTGGATTGAAGTTTGTATTGTTCAATATTTTGAAGTTACTGAATGAATGTATGGTTGATGTTATTTTGAATGAATTAATATGAAGCATATTCGTTTTGAAAGTTTGATTTTGAATCTAAGTAGATGAGGTGTATTCACTTGTGTGTGAATGGGCTTGAAAGTCTTTAGAAATTTGAGATAGCCACACCCGTTAACTCAGTTAACGGGCCTCTTTGTACCGGGGCCACTAACTGAGTAAACGACTGTGGTAATCTCAAATTTCTAGAGACTTTTCAAGTCTCTGAAAATTTGAGATAGCCACACCCATTAACTCAATTAGCGGGCCTCTTTGTACCAAGGCCGCTAACTGAGTTAGCGACTGTGGTAATCTCAAATTTTCAAAGACTTTCAAGTCTCTGGAAATTTGAGATAGCCACACCCGTTAACTTAATTAGCGGGCCTCTTTGTACCAGGGCCGCTAACTGAGTTAACGACTGTGGTAATCTCAAAGTTCCAAAGACTTTCAACTTTCAAGTTGCAACTGATTTAACAACGAAATCCGCTTTTGCTCGACATGACTCAACCATTTTACGCGCGAATATCTTCAACGGTTTGGCGACATTACTCTTTAATACTTTCGCGCATTCTTTGGCTTGAATCCATGTTTGGGCCATCTACACAAAAACAAAAGAAATGTAATAATAAATTCAATAATTAAACTTTTTTGTACTAATGTAAATATGGAGATAAAACTTACAATACTTCGAATCAATTGTGTTTCCGGTTGGAACATTGGTAGATTAACGGAATACGTGTCTGCTGGATCGGCAATATGTCTCTGTGTCGGTACTTGGACCCCCCGCTATAGGTTGGCTTGTCAGAGAAATGTAAAGGTGAGTCATTCTCCTATACCACGTCATGTAAGGGACATGGGAAGATGCATGGAACAGTGGAATATTTGCAAGTACGTGATCGAGATGATGGTTGTTCCAAATATCCACGTGTACGTTCAAAGAAGCTGCCCAATCGTGAGCTGCTTGTCGACCCATACCGATGACACTATGTAACTCGGCATTGTACGGTTGCTGCACCGAAATATTTTGAAGCAACCCAAACTGACGGAGTACTCCATCTGGAAAATAATCCTTAACTGTACCAAATTGGATTAGAGGTGCTTTTGTCAACCACAGTTGAGGAGTCGAGGTACAAACTGGAGGCAATCTCACTAAACGTGCCTCGGTATATGGTTGCCACTTAACATAATTGTCTGCCAAGTGGTCAAGCTCGTCCCGGTAATATGTAAGGCATCTATTAGGATTAACCTTCCACGTCAGTGAACCCGTCCAATACACACCTTGCGGAGGTCTCATGTTCTCGTCCTCGGGAAGATTTGCCCACTTTGGTGATTGCTTAGCGACAACGGGTCTGCCAAGGTGTAGCCGTTCCCAACTCCAAACATGTAGCATCAACATTGGTCCATTCATCTGCTTTGCACCGAGAGAGCAGTTGCACAAAGCTCTATACAATGTGGCCAATGCAGCATTTCCCCAACTGTATGCCCCAACTCCACCAAGATCGGCGATTAGTGGTAGGTACATTAACGACACAGAATCTCCAGAGGAATTTAGGAACATCACACATCCAAACAATGTCATTATGTAATCCCAGTAGTAACAATGTACTTGCAACTCAGTGGAGGTATTAGCAACATACCGAAGAATGTGTCCTTAAGCCATTTCAATCTCACCAATTTGCCTACAAGGGCCAATCGATCCGCCTCTACTCCGAGATACTCATGGATAATGAACTCTGGTTCAAAGTCCATTGTGCCAGTTACGGCCTGTCCATCGATTGGTATACCAGTTTTTACAGCGACATCTTGCAGTGTCACAGTCATCTCGCCAATCGGCAAGTGAAAACTATGGGTCTCGGGATGCCATCTCTCGAGAAAGGCGGTTAATAAGGGTCGGTCGGCCTTAATAGAACACATCAACCCGATGCCGCATAACCCACAATGCTGTAATATCTCATGTATATGGGGATGCATCTCTAACGTGTCGTGCCCCCGAAAACTACACTCCGAAGAATTTCCTTCCCAAACGGTTTTAGAGCGATGCTACCCTTGTAAAGTCAAAATCTTTGGGTCGATTGGACTGGGAACCACCGGAGGAACATACGATGAAGAAGATGGGCCCGACTGACTAGATGGAGAAGAAAGGCTCGGCTGATTTGGAGGAGGAGACGGGCCCATTTGATTTGTCGAAGAAGAAGACGGACCCGCCTCATCTTACATCAAAAAGTTGAAAATCAACATATAAATTTATAATTTTCTTTATGTTAAAATTAAACGTATGAAATAAAGGTCAAATCATCTTACATTGGTACGCCGCTGTCCATCACGGCTAATTTTATTGAGAGGTTGTCCATGACATGTCCGCAGCCCTTTCCGGTTTGTTGGAGGTCTACTACTACTCCCTTCTTCGGGCATACCCATTGTTCGTGCCATATGTAATATCAAATAGAATCCTACATGTTTAATAATATATGTTATCTAATTTACCTTAAAATCGCTATATAATAATTATACAATTAACAATGTCTAATTTTCAAATTTTCAATATCAAACAATATTACTCACAATATCACATTGGCACGAAACTAAAATCATAAATCAGTCTATAGACAATGCTACCCTCAATTACTCGATGTATCGAATAACATGACAATGTTACTATCATCGCATATCCCACTCATGCATTGTGAACTATAGGTTAATTTGAACAAACATAATTAGTACGACATAGACTTAGTTAATATTGGTTTAATTTGGTTAATTACACAACCTAAATTTATCACGTGCATAGCACGTTTTAATAAATCCTAAATTAATATTTATGAACCCAAATTTAGCTTACAATCAATCCATCATACTCATTTACTAAATAAGTCATACACACTTAGTATATCACCTAACCTAGATTCATTTATGAACATACCAAAATGAACCCAAAATTGCAAATCTAACCCTAGACCCAAAATGACCAAAAATTATATAGCATAAGTTACGAACACTTACAAACGATTGTTGGGTTGAAGGACGAAGTCGACTACTCCACTAGCGATCCTCTCCTTCCGAAAATTTAGGGAAAAGGTTTTATGGGTTCACCAAAAATTTTGGGAAATTGTTGGTTGAGATGAGAGTATTGTGAGTGATGAAGAGATTTAAGAAAAAATTTTGAGAGATTGGGATGAGTAGAGGCCAAAATCGGAGGCTAGGGTTTGGGGGTTAGGTTTAAGATCACACGATGGAATTTTGGGAGAGAGAAGAAGTGAGATGAGAGTGAGATAGCGAGCGTGATTTAAGAGGGTCCCAAACGACACTCGCTAACCCCGTTAGCACGCCTAGTTTAAATGGGCGCGCTGACGGGGTTAGCGTGTCTATACTTGGTGACTTTTTTTCCCACACCTCTACTTAAGGATTAGTGTCCTCTACTGTCCCCTAGTGTCCCCTGGCATGCTAACCCTGTTAGCGCGCCTGGTTTAAATGTGCGCGCTAACGGGGTTAGTGTGTCCATACTTGGTAATTTTTTTCCTACATCCCTACTTGAGGAGTAGTGTCCCCTTGTGTCCCCCTAGCACGCTAACCCCGTTAGCGTGCCTAGTTTAAATGGGCATGCTAACGGAGTTAGCGTGTTTATAGTTGGTGAGTTTTTTCGCACAGCCCTACTTGAGGGGAAAAGTAGTGTCCCCTAGCACACGCTAACTGAGATAGCACGAAGAATTTTACTAGGGGCGCTATCTCAGTTAGCGACAAGGAATTTTTGGTATTAAAGTTTCAGACAGGGACAGTTTGGTACATACTTACTAAAAGTGGGATAGTTTGGTAAAAAAATCCACATCACACATCTGCCTTTATCAGTTTGCTCACTTTGCTGCCAATTACAAAACTGAAAAGGGTCAGTGAAAGTACAGAACTAGATCTACAAACCTTTTTTTTTAAACCAAAAAGAAAAGAACTCTCCGCAAAATTTGTTGGATCCTGTAGGCAAGACAACAAACACTAGAGGGGGGGGTGAATAGTGTTTAATAAAAACTACGAAAATTTTCTCGGTGCAGTCGACTGAGTTATGGACCAGTCGACTGATATGTCCAAAATAATTGAAAATAATAACTCTGTGCAGTCGACTGATGAATGAGACAGACGACTGAAGGCACAATGAAGCTATAACTACAAACGGTACTGACCAGTCGACTGATGGTGCAAGGAGTCGACTGTCCAGAAACTTTTTGCAGAATTAAAATAAACCAGAGTAAATGCAAACACAAGATAATCAATCACAGAGTACACAAGATATATCCTGGTTCGGTCCTCCCGACCTACATCCAGTCCCCAAGCAACCCACTTGAGATTTCCACTATTCTTGAAAAATTACAAGAATACCCTACGGCGTTACGACAACAACCTTGTCTAACCCGTAGTCCTTTCTCTCAACCAGAGAAAGCAGACCCACTCTACTACCAAGAGTGAAACAACACCGACTCTACAACCTAGAGTCAAAAACACTCTCCAACCGAGAGCAAGAGAACAAGAATACTTTACAGTCAACCTATAGCCTTGTTGTTGTATGTGTTGATGCACGTGGCTAACAAAATAGGTTGACTTCTATACTCAGTCCAGAGCGAATTCAATGCTATACTGGACTGAATGTAGAGAACCAAAGTGTATGAACTTGAAAGCTTTGTTTCTCACAAAAATATCACTTAGAATGTTTTTCAAGAGTGCTCGGATTTCAAAGTAAAATTCTGTTGATCTTTTCAGTGAGATCTGAACTCTACTTAAAGAGTTTGATCTCCTGAACGTTGGGAAACAGTTATTCAACTGTCAACCAACGGATCTAAGCTTTTGAGTTTGAAAAAATTCGATTTTGAAAAACAGAAAACGGTCAAAAGCTCTCGAACAGTCGACTGAGTTGCCATATGAGTCGACTAATCAGAGTTTGAATAATTTTAAACAGTTTTGTACTATCAGTCGACTGGCAGAAGCTTAAGTCGACTGGTACTCAAGAGTTAAAACTCTTCAAACTGTTTTGACTCTTTTTGGGGGGTTTTAAAGAGATACACATTATGAAATTTTGAGTGTGTGTGTGTGACAAGGCTTTACAATCAGACTAAGACTCAACAAAAGTAAAAATACAATGTTTACAAGACACAATAATTTAACACATTTGAGCTTGAAGTCTTGAGTCTTAAGTCTTGAATTGAGTCTTGATCCTTGTCTTGAAGTCTTCATCTGTATCCTTTTGGGCTTGTTCATTTGTTCAGCTAGAATTGTCTTTGGTATGTACACTGCAATGTTAGCTGTATAACATAGACACATGTTGCACTGTGTTGTGATCATCAAAATCAAGAATCAACATTCTCCCCCTTTTTGATGATGACAACACAATAGCTGATAACAATTTATATAGAAACATACAAGCATGGGTTTTAAAAGCTCCCCCTATTAAAAACACAATATGCATACATAAAATAGATGTTATCATAAAGAATGTATCAGTCGACTGAACAATAGATCAGGAAACTGAACAAAATATGAAAATATAACACATGCAGTTAACATAAGTATCACAGATGCAGCAGTTAGAAGCAGTCGACTGTATCCCTTGGGGAAGTCGACTGACCAGAGATATTTCAATACACAGAAATCTTTCACAGAAAACACATACACAAAAGAGGATATCTCTCCCCCTTTGTCATCAACAAAAAGCACAGAATAAACAATCTTTTACATTAAAGAGCATAGAAATAAACTAAGAAATGTCTTATACATAAATAAGTTCATAAAGACAAAATAGAAAAGTACATAATAGCGAAAATTAAAAAGTCTTCAATTGTCCTCGTCTGAGTCTTCATCAGCAGCATGAGAAGGAGGAGGAAATTGAGAAGTGAAAAGATCGGTGAGATGATCAATTTTGGAATCAAGGGTGTGAATCTGAGAATCAACAGTCTCTGAATGTTTCATAAGATAATTTACACATTCATAGAGAGTAGCTGGATCCTCATAGTTAGCTTGAGGAAGGGAGGAACTAGAAGAGGCAGAGGGTCTAGAAGGTCTAGCAGTAGAACCCAAAGGAACTTGAGATAGTGGAGGAGACCTAGGGGTTGTGCTAGGAGGAGGATCAAGAAGCTTCATACGTGCTAAACTAGCACGATCGAAGCAGTCATAATGCTTAACGACATTGGTCTCGGAGTCGAGATCAATACCATGAGCAGTAAAGACTCTAGTGAGAAGACCTCCAAAAGGTAGAAAATGAACATGATGTTGTTGGAGCTTAGAGAAAATGACACGACCCCAATTTATAGCTATTTTACCAAAAATGGCATAAACAGCTTGTTGCAATTCTAGTGAATATTGATCATAACTTCCTCTTTTGGGAAGAATGTTATAGGCTAATATTCGTGCAACTAGTTTTGCAACAGGTGTTATATTTTTGCTTGTCATTGGGGGTCCTTGATTAGGTAAAAACATTTTAGATAAGATAGAAAAGTCATCAAGGACTATGTCACCTAAGTCAAGTCCTTCGTTATCAATACCCATTACTTGATTGATTCTCTCGGGTGTGAGACAAATCTGGGTATTTTTAACGGAAGAACGAATCACAATATTTCCATCTCTTAATTGGACAACTCTCATATTTGTATAAAAGAGATAGATTAATTGTGGATAATAATCTGGTTGGTTAGCAAGAGAAAGATATTCATAAAGGCTACAATTTTGGAATAGGGGTACTAGATTAAACCTATCCAAATCATTAAAGTTAACAAACTGACCCGGGAAAATGATAATGCTACACATCAATTGCCAACGTTCTAGAAGATTCGGTTTCAACAAGTATTGAGAGTAATCTTGAGAAGAGCTACCCTCATGAGATCTCTTAGATCGTTTAGGAGCCATAAAGAGAAATGCAAGAGATGAGATTATACCAATAGGGAAGACAGCAAGATTAGAGATGGGGATCAGCGGCTGCAGAAGATGCGGCAGTCGACTCTACGGAACTGATCTTCTTCTCAGATTAGGGTTTGAAGATTTTGGGAAAAAACTGAGATTGGTAAAAGTGAAGAAAGAGGGTGGTGAAAAGGGGTTTTTAACCGAGAATAGAGGGCTGAGATTGAGGGAATAGAAATTGACGGCTGAGATAAGAGGTCACGGGTGAAAAAGTGAATAGACGTTTATCTCAAAAGCTGCGATGAATAGTCGCTGAAGACAATTTAGCTTGCGACAGTCGACTGGTAGGGAGATCAGTCGACTGGGTCGAGAAGAAAATAAAAATTTTATATCTACTAATCAGTCGACTGGTATAGGAACCAGGCGACTGGTCAGATAAAAAAATTGGTATGTTTTAAAAAACCAGTACAGTCGACTTATTCAAGAGTACAGTCGACTTAACAGTAACAATTTTCAGCAAATATCAATAAAATCACAAATTCCAAGTTCTCTTCTTAAATTAATGAAAGTATCTTCTTTAAGGGGCTTGGAAATATATCTGCTACTTGTTTTTCAGTAGAGATAAAGTCTAAAGATATATCTCCTTTTAAAACATGATCACATAGAAAATGATGTCGAATATCAATATGTTTCGTACGTGAATATTGAATCGGATTTTTAGATAGATTAATTGCACTGGTATTATCACACATAATTGAGGGTTTCTCAAATGAAATACCATAATCTAATAAGGTTTGTTTCATCCATAAAATTTGTGCACATGCCAAACTTGCAGCGATATACTCAGCTTCTGTAGTTGATAGGGATATGGAGTTTTGCTTTTTACTGCACCAAGATACTAGGGAATGTCCCAAAAAGTGACATGTACCACTAGTACTCTTGCGATCAGTTTTGCTTCCAGCAAAATCAGCATCGCTATATGACAAAAGTTGAAAATTATCGGTGCGTGGATAAAATAAACCATATTCAGATGTGCCTTTAATATATCTTAAAATTCGTTTCACTGCTTTTAAATAAGACTCTTTAGGACTAGATTGATATCTAGCACATAAACATACGCTGAACATAATGTCTGGTCTACTTGCAGTAATATATAAGAGTGAACCAATCATACCTCGATAGAGTTTTTGATCAACACTCTTACCTAATAAGTCTTTGTCAAGAGTAGTAGTAGTAGCCATAGGTGTGGATTTACTACTAGTACTATCCATGTGAAAACGTTTGAGTAATTCATTTGCATATTTGCCTTGATTGATAAATATGCCATTTAAGGACTGTTTAATTTGAAGTCCAAGGAAATAATTGAGTTCACCCATGTGACTCATCTCAAATTTATTTTTCATGGTATTAGCAAATTCTTGACATAGATTATTATTAGTAGAACCAAAAATTATATCATCAACATATATTTGTATGATTAAGATATCATTCTTAACTCTTTTGATAAACAAAGTAGTGTCTACTTTACCTATTTCAAATCCTGTTTCTAACAGAAAAGTTTTCAGACGATCATACTGTAGAACCCCGTATTTTCAAATATTATTTTAATTATTTGAAAAATGAATTTAAATGATTTTTGAGGATTTAATTGATATTTTCTAAAAGATTTATCTTTTGTACACGTGCAAAACACGTGCAAATGACTTTTGAGATGTTTGAAAAATTAAGATTCCTTTATGAAAAATCATTATTTATTATTTGGGATTTATTTAGTATTTTTCCAGATTTTTCTGAAATTAATTAGTACTATTTGCAAATTTTGAGAAAAGAATGACCTTTTTGCAAAATTGACATTTTTAGGGGTTGAAATGCAAAATGTATTTTCTGGACGTTTTGAACTGTACCAATTGAGATTAATGAGTATATTTTACTATTAAATCCTAATTTAAATGACTTTATTGAATTTCCGAGGATAAGAACTATATATGTAAAATTATGTTTTGAAAGGACTATTTTGCAAATGTATTCCTAAACCCTAAAAATGATATTCCCGGCCTATATAAGGGAGTTTGCAGCCGTCATTCGCTGCACAACTCAGATCTTATTATTTTCTCATTCTTTTGGTGATTGAGGAAGAAGCTTTTGGATCTAGCAAAGGAAGGCTTTTGTGGATCTTCTTGCTTCTAAAGGTGAGTGATATGAACTTAGTTTTGTTAGTGTGTATGATGGTGTGCTGTTTTGTTTGATGTATCCGTATCTTGTATGTGATCGATGCAATAGTCGTTATTCGTATTATGCATGAGAAATCTACGAATGTTTAGTAGATCTAGTTTAACAAATTCTTTATTGATCGAAAACATGTTAAGATTCAAGTATGGTTTGATCGGATGTATGAACATCTGGATCTTGCGTATATAATCAGATCTTGGTTATTATTGGTGGAAGAATTAAGTATTAAGGAAACCCTAATGTAAGATTTAGGAATTTGAGAACAAGGGAATTGAGTTTTGAGTTATTGAATGATTGAATAATGGATCGGCAATGAAGAAGTAATCGAGATTGTCATTTTACATGATTAAAAATTATTTTCATGAACAAGAACCTTTAGAAAACTCCAGTATTGAGTATTGATTTCAGACCTAATTTGTGAGATCTGTAGGCCGACAGTCGACTGGGACTATGTATCAGTCGACTGGTACGACCCAGCTGCTGTATCTTTAGTTTTTCTCGAAAATCCGTTCTGGACAGTCGACTTAGACCCTTCTCAGTCGACTGGTACACTTAGAATTTATTTTTCAAAGTTATTGTAGAATTTCTCTCGGGTAAGTCGACTTATGTTTTTATAAGTCGACTTATGTTCTTATGAGTCGACTTATGTCCCCTTTTAAGTCGACTTATGTTTTGATAAGTCTACTTATGATCTTTATAAGTCATCTTATACTTTTGATAAGTCTACTTATGATTTTTATAAGTCATCTTATGTTTTGATAAGTCTACTTATGATCTTTATAAGTCATCTTATACTTTTGATAAGTCTACTTATGATCTTTATAAGTCATCTTATACTTTTGATAAGTCTACTTATGATTTTTATAAGTCATCTTATACTTTTGATAAGTCTACTTATGATCTTTATAAGTCATCTTATATTGTTGATAAGTCAACTTATGTTTTTATAAGTCATCTTATACTGTTAGCACTTGGAACGTTTCTTGAGAATTGTTGATAATTGTCTCGGGTAAGTCGACTGATGGTTTTCTTGAGTCGACTTACTGCACTTGTTATAATCTTGGATATTGGTTCTCGGGGCAGTCGACTTACTATCGCATAAGTCGACTGGTTCTGATGAGTTTTCATAATCTTGAGTGTTCCTTCAGTCTTTAGTTTGTTTGTAGATAAATATATTCGTCGGTGTAAGAGTCACTATGGGTGATTGCATGCCGGGTATGTATTCTATCTATACCATCTTTAGTTTGTTCGTAGATGAATATGTTCGTCGGTGTAAGAGTCACTATTAGTGATTGCATACCGGGTATGTATTCTATCTATACCATCTTTAGTTTGTTCGTAGATGAATATGTTCGTCGGTGTAAGAGTCACTGTGGGTGATTGCATGCCGGGTATGTATTCTATCTATACCATCTTTAGTTTGTTTGTAGATGAATATGTTCGTCGGTGTAAGAGTCACTATGGGTGATTGCATGCCGGGTATGTATTCTATCTATACCATCTTTAGTTTGTTTGTAGATGAATATGTTCGTCGGTGTAAGAGTCACTGTGGGTGATTGCATGCCGGGTATGTATTCTATCTATACCATCTTTAGTTTGTTCGTAGATGAATATGTTCGTCGGTGTAAGAGTCACTGTGGGTGATTGCATGCCGGGTATGTATTCTATCTATACCATCTTTAGTTTGTTTGTAGATGAATATGTTCGTCGGTGTAAGAGTCACTATGGGTGATTGCATGCCGGGTATGTATTTTATCTATACCATCTTTAGTTTTGTAGATGGATATATGGGTATCCGATCTATGGCATTGTTGGTGATTGATTGTTGGACATACATCGTGGTATTGAGATTTATTGATAGTTGGGCATGTTCAGAAATGTGAGGATTATTGTTTGTTCAGAACAGCCGACTGGTTCCTAAGACAGTCGACTGTACCGTACAGTTGAACTGTACATATTTTGAGAGAGATTGATTGATGGATACTTGATCGTTGGTATTGATTCTCGACTCGGTTCACGCATGTACTGGCCTATCGTTCTTGTTTCAGATTACATGTTCAGTTTATGTATTATTGTTCAGTACATGTTGCTTATGTTTATTGTTTGTTTATGTTCGTTGTTTATATCACTCACACCATTTATGGCTGACCCCTTTAGTTTGGGGGTTAGGGTTCAACTCTAGCCTCATGTGTCACAGGTAGCTACTTAGAGTTGGGAGCTTGGATGCTTGGGTTAGCTTTGGATTTCATGAGTGATATAATAGAGCCTTGGGTAATTTTGTAAAGAGAAAGAGTTGTAATAGTTAAATGTATTTTAAGGTGTTTTGTATTTCCGCTACATTGTAAAAGATTATTGTAATAAAGATTTGGAATAAAAATGACTTGAGTTTTTGGTCTATGTATATTGTTACATTGAAGTGGATCGCTGGGAGAGTGCCACGTATTTTCTAAAGTTTCGTATTTAGAAATTCGGGGCGCTACAGATACCAAGCACGAGGTGCTTGTTTAAGACCGTATAAAGCCTTTTTCAATTTATAAACATGATCTGGAAATTATTCATGTTCAAAACCTGGTGGTTGTTTAACATAAATATTTTCCTTAATAAACCCATTATGAAAAGCACTTTTCACATCCATTTGATAAAGTATAAAATTCATAAAACAAGCAAAAGATAATAAAATACGAATAGATTCTAGTCTAGCAACAGGAGCATATGTTTCATCAAAATCTATACCTTCTTCTTGATTATATCCTTGAGCGACTAATCTAGCCTTGTTCCTTACAACTTGTCCTGATTCATCTAACTTATTCTTGAATACCCATTTGGTACCAATAATAGTCTGATCAGGAGGTCTAGGAACTAAATCCCATACATCATTCCTTATAAATTGGTTTAGTTCATCTTGCATGGCATTCATCCAATATTCATTCTCACAAGCTTCTTGTATATTTTTCGGTTCAAAATCCGACAAGAATGCTGTATGAGAGATCATATTAACATGTGAACGTGTCTGAATACCATGGGAGATGTCACCAATTATTAAGTCATGAGGATGATCTTTAACTTCAACAAATGACTTTGGTAAAGTTGAAGATATCACAATCGGATCAGTCGACTTGACTTGTTCTTCAGTCGACTGCTTTACGTCAGTCGACTGGGAGAGCTTATCAGTCGACTTATCAGACAGATTAGTTTGCTCTAAGGATTTAATCACATTATCTAAAGGTGATAAATCAGTTTCATCATCTTTATTTAAAGTTGATGAAGGTAAAGATTCATCGAATGTAACATGCATTGATTCTTCAATAGTCATTGTAGACTTATTGAAAATTCTATATGCTTTACTCCTATTTGAGTATCCTAAAAAGATACCCTCATTAGATCTAGGATCAAATTTGTCTAAATTATCTTTTGTGTTTAGAATAAAACACTTACAACCAAATGTCTTAAAGTAAGAGACTTTAGAAATTTTATTAAAAAATAACTCGTAACAAGTCTTCTTTAGTTTTGGTCTTAGAAGAATTCTATTTAAAACATAACAAGCTGTAGCAACAGCTTCAGCCCAAAAATACTTTGGTAGATTGCTTTCAACAAGCATAGTACGTGCGCATTCTTGCAAAGTCCTATTTTTCCTTTCAACCACTCCATTTTGTGGTGAAGCTCTAGGAAATGCAAATGAATGTGTTATACCATTCTTGTTGCAATATTCTGTAAATGTTTCATTTTCAAATTCTCCACCATGATCACTTCTAATAGTGACTATGGTTAGAGATCTTTGATTTTGGACACGTTTACAGAAATGTGCAAATTCCTCAAAAACATCATTTTTATGTTTTAAAAAGAATGTCCAAGTGAATCTTGAAAAATCATCTACTAAAACAAACACATATCTACTTTTATTTAAAGAAGCAACTCTAGTAGGGCCAAATAAATCCATATGAATTAATTCAAGTGGCCTACTAGTAGAGATTACTTCTTTTGTTTTAAAAGTGGATTTGATTTGTTTTCCTAGTTGACATGCATCACATAATTTATCCTTTTTAAAGGATAGTTTTGGCAGTCCTTTAACTAGGTTATATTTAGATAATTTTGAGAGATTTTTCATATTCACATGTCCAAATCTTCTATGCCATAACCAAGATTCATTGTTAGAGGCTATTAAACAAAAGTCATTTGAAAGATCAATTGCATTCAAACACAATTCATAAATATTATTTTTACGAAAACCTTGAAAAATAACATTTTGCATAGTAGAGTCATAAATCAAACATGCATCTTTTTCAAAAACTATTTTATATCCTTTATCACACAATTGACTAATGCTTAAAAGATTATGCTTTAAACCATTAACCAATAACACATTTTCTATAATTGGGTTAGAAGTTTTACCGACCATGTCAATGCCTATGACTTTGCCTTTGTTGTTATCTCCAAAGGTGACGGTTCCTCCATCTATGCTTTGAATGGTGGACAGTAGGTTGGCATGTCCTGTCATGTGTTTTGAACATCCGCTGTCTAATATCCAGCGTTCTTTCTTGGGTACCTATAAAAAGTTTAAGGTAAATATGGTACCCTTTTTATTGGGTCCAAAACACATTAGTTTGGGGGAAACCAAACCCATGAAGAGTTTGACCTTCCTCCATAAGCAGGAATATAATAAGTAGAATTACACACATTTAACATATATGAGTTAATATAAGCAATTCTATCATTCTGATTTAGACTGACTGGAACCCATACTAACTTGTTCTGTCCAGTCGACTTACCAGTGTTGTTCAGTCGACTGTTGGTGTACATCAGTCGACTGGTTGATACACTAGGTCGACTTATAAGAGGTTTTGATCTCGTTGAATAAGATCCAATTTCTCTGGACAGACGACTGGTTGTATGGTTCAGTCGACTTAACCGAACGGTAGTTTTGCTTTTATCACTAAAATTAACAATCTTAGGCTTTGCAAAGAAATCATACAACTTGTGTGTAACACTAGAAATAGATGCTGATTTAGTCTTACTAGTGTTTACAACAGGAGATTCTTTTACAGAGGATTTTTTAAAACCAAGTCCATATTTTTGACTAGATGTAACTTGATGATGAAGCATATCATTTAAATTCTCTTTGCCTTTGTTAAACTTAGATACGTTCTTTGAAATCTCTTCATAATTCTTTTTGAGAGTTTCAAGATCAGTATCTAAACTTGCAATGCGAGAATTTAAGGATTTTACTTCCTTATCAAGGTTAAGATTTTCTTGATTAAGTGTTTGATTCACTTTCTCAAGATTCTTAACTCTAATTTTTTCTTTCTTTAACTCATGAAATATTTCATTAAAAGCATCAAGAAGATCTTCGGAATCATAATCATTACTTACATGCTCGTGTTGTGCAGCCATGAAACAAACATTTGCCACTTCGTTATTTTCATCTGTTTCTTCTTCGGAAGATGAATCACTATCATCCCATGTAGCTTGATAAGCCTTCTTGTTCTTGGCAAATTTTTTCTTTGGATATTTGTCCTTCTTGAAGTTGGATGATTTTTCCTTGTTCTTTGCATTTTCTAAGGGACAATCCTTCTTCATGTGACCTATTTTATTGCACCTGAAACATGTAGGAGGGTCATTAGAATCTTTAACTTTAGAATGAAACTTACCCTTCTTTAAGAACTTCTTGAATCTCCGAGTGAACATTGCTATTTCTTCTTCATCTTCTTCCTCATCTTCTGAGTCTGTCATGGCTTTAAAAGCCAATGATTTCTTCTTTGCTTGGTGTGATTCTGTATCTTTCTTTCGATCTTCAAGTTGGACCTCATATGCCATGAGATTGCCAACAAGATTCTCGAGAGAAAGTGTTGACAAGTCATTCGCTTACTCTATTGCTGTGGTTTTCTTCTCCCATTCTGGAGTGAGTGCACGTAGGACTTTTCTAACCATCTCTGCTTGAGTGTAAGTCTTTCCAAGTGCCACAAGAGAGTTTGTGATGTCTGTGAATCTGGTAATCATCTCGGACACAGTCTCATTGTCCTTCATTCTGAACATCTCAAACCTGTGGACAAGAACAGAAATTTTAGACTCTTTTACTTTATTCGTTCCTTCATGTGTTACCTCGAGTGTATGCCAAATTTGATGTGCGGTTGTAGCATTGGATACACGGTTGAATTCTTCCTTTGTAAGTGCACAAAATAAGGCATTCATTGCTTTGGCATTGTTCATAGTCTGATTCTTTTGATCATCATTCCATTGTGCATATGGAATGGTAGGGACAGTGTATTCCGTCTCTGTCATTTGCCATATCTCGTAGTTGATTGATTGGAGATAGATTCGCATTCGGCACTTCCAATAATTGTAGTTCGTTCCATCAAATAGTGGTGGCCGTTGTGTAGATTGGCCTTCATGGTACTGATTTGTATTTGAAGTAGTTGCCATAGCCTGTAACCTTGCTCTGATACCAAGTGTTGGATCCTGTAGGCAAGACAACAAACACTAGAGGGGGGGTGAATAGTGTTTAATAAAAACTACAGAAATTTTCTCGGTGCAGTCGACTGAGTTATGGACCAGTCGACTGATATGTCCAAAATAATTGAAAATAATAACTCTGTGCAGTCGACTGATGAATGAGACAGACGACTGAAGGCACAATAAAGCTATAACTACAAACGGTACTGACCAGTCGACTGATGGTGCAAGGAGTCGACTGTCCAGAAACTTTTTGCAGAATTAAAATAAACCAGAGTAAATGCAAACACAAGATAATCAATCACAGAGTACACAAGATATATCCCGGTTCGGTCCTCCCGACCTACATCCAGTCCCCAAGCAACCCACTTGAGATTTCCACTATTCTTGAAAAATTACAAAAATACCCTACGGCGTTACGACAACAACCTTGTCTAACCCGTAGTCCTTTCTCTCAACCAGAGAAAGCAGACCCACTCTACTACCAAGAGTAACAACACCGACTCTACAACCTAGAGTCAAAAACACTCTCCAACTGAGAGCAAGAGAACAAGAATACTTTACAGTCAACCTATAGCCTTGTTGTTGTATGTGTTGATGCACGTGGCTAACAAAATAGGTCGACTTCTATACACAGTCCAGAGCGAATTCAATGCTATACTGGACTGAATGTAGAGAACCAAAGTGTATGAACTTGAAAGCTTTGTTTCTCACAAAAATATCACTTAGAATGTTTTTCAAGAGTGCTCGGATTTCAAAGTAAAATTCTGTTGATCTTTCAGTGAGATCTGAACTCTACTTAAAGAGTTTGATCTCTTGAACGTTGGGAAACAGTTATTCAACTGTCAACCAACGGATCTAAGCTTTTGCGTTTGAAAAAATTCGATTTTGAAAAACAGAAAACGGTCAAAAGCTCTCGAACAGTCGACTGGGTTGCCATATGAGTCGACTGATCAGAGTTTGAATAATTTTAAACAGTTTTGTACTATCAGTCGACTGGCAGAAGCTTAAGTCGACTGGTACTCAAGAGTTAAAATTCTTCAAACTGTTTTGACTCTTTTTGGGGGGTTTTAAAGAGATACACATTATGAAATTTTGAGAGTGTGTGTGTGACAAGGCTTTACAATCAGACTAAGACTCAACAAAAGTAAAAATACAATGTTTACAAGACACAATAATTTAACACATTTGAGCTTGAAGTCTTGAGTCTTAAGTCTTGAATTGAGTCTTGATCCTTGTCTTGAAGTCTTCATCTGTATCCTTTTGGGCTTGTTCATTTGTTCAGCTAGAATTGTTTTTGGTATGTACACTGCAATGTTAGCTGTATAACATAGACACATGTTGCACTGTGTTGTGATCATCAAAATCAAGAATCAACAAAATTCTTGTCCTATCGAGTTGCAACCACTTTCTCAAAATATTTATTTCAGTAATCATAAACTAGCAATGTGCACATGCGATGCACTCCCTAAGAACTTTTTTTAAAGTAAAGATTATGACGTTGTCTAGTATCGAACCTGAAAACTCTTTTTACTCATCTCAAATTCTTATCATACTCTTTACAATTACCCCTAATGGTACCAACTTTTATTTTATATGAGTGACACTTTTATAAATAATTATGTCGTAAATAAATTTGAACTTTAAAGGTATTATGGTAACTAACAACATTTGACTAAATGAATGGTTAAGATGACTTCTACTTAAAAATAAGTGGTTGAGAATATATGGTTGAATGTCTACAAATTACAGGTTGTCTACAAATGACAACCCCAACTCTCCCATTATAATTTTAGAGATTATGTAGAGGAAAGGGAATTTCATATTTGTTGGAGAAATTTTTTCTCGTATACGATAGTTATACTCATATGGTAGAACTTTATGCTGAAGGTCCAAATTGTTCTCTATGTTTATAATGTCACAAAATGCATGAACTTTAACTCGCGGAGAGGCTCCACACTTACAAACGAGACTCAAGAGCGTTACTTGCCAGTAAACCAACTGACAAATCCATAGCCCAGGTGATTGTCTGCCTCCCTTTCGCCAAAATGGGAGCTGTTTTTGCGTATCTCGTACGCAAAATAAGGGCTATACACTGTCTGAGAATACCTAAATTGGACAAATTTCTCTGACATACTTATTCTGAAAGATGACTAAGGACAAGAAGCTCCCAATTAATGTAGCTGATATGGTCAAAACAAGGGGTTCAATCGAGACCGTCCAAATGGGGCACGAATCCTACAGCTCAGGGACGAGACGGTAATTTCACATGCAAACGGGTCCGAAGCGGGTACTGGGTCTCCTTCTCACAGATCCAATAACCCGCAAACGGATCCACCACAGCTGGGCACGGGTTTCAACCCGCTGCCAACTCGATCCAGCAAGACACAATCAAGGTCCCTGATTAGATCTAAATCAACGGCCATGATTCACGTCAATCTTTACACTGGGATTTAGGGATTAAAATTCCTTATCTGATTACCAGAATATACCTTATCAGATTACTTTCCCAATCTGTTTACAAGGAGATTATTCCATATCAGATTACGCGGATTACATTCCTAAATTGTTCTCTAAGACGCCTATAAATACCCCCCACCCATCTCCATTAACAGGTAATCAATCTTTCTCTAGTTAAACGCTCTTTCATAATCAATTCCGGTTACTGACTTGAGCGTCGGAGGGTGCGTCGCCGGGAACAACCCCGGTGTTTCGCACTTTTTGCAGGTGCACGACGGGAGCGACGATCAGAGTTCAACGGAACAGGTATACAGGTTCTCCTATTCAGTTTCCCCAAAGAACTCACAAATTCATCTGTTTGCCCCCACACCGAATTTAGCGGCAACAGATTGGCGCCGTCTGTGGGAAACTAACGAATAGAGACCTCTCCTCTTCCCGGTGAACAGGTTTTCTCCAGCCATGCCGCCTCGCAAAGTCAGATCTAGGGGCTCCAATCGAGCGCCCATCCCTGACCAGCAGGAAGTCCTTCCTGATCCCACTCAACAACAAGGGCAGCTCCCTCCTACCGTGGAAGAGCCGCTCCAGCGGAACCCTCCACATCCTGATCCGAAGGGGCCTAACCCCCAGAAACAGCCTCTTCATCCAGAGAACATACCCAACCACACTGCCTCCAGTGCCTCCATGGCCTCCCATCATCACCGAGCCTCTGGTCGCCACGATGCCCATCCCAGACGCCCGGAAGATAAGGACCTTCGTCACCATCTGGACGAAAAGCGGGCTCGGGGGGAAGCCTCCCACCAAGAACGATCCCCCCGACACCGGGGACACAGGGGGTCCCCCGCCCGAAGAGGGAGAAGAGACTCCCCCGATCACTACCGAAGGAGGCACTCACCAGCAGGTCGGCAGCAGCATCGGAACAATGAGGCACCCATCACCCGTGCCGAGTTCCAGCAATTCCAAGCTATGGTACAACAGGCCCTCAATCTCCGTCAAAATCCCAATGAGCCAAGGGCCCCCTCCCCTCGTCCGGTCCGGAGCCCTCGCCAACGTTCCCCTTCTCCTCGACCCGCTCCTACCAATTCCAGACGCACCCCAAGTCCTCGTCATTCCCGAAGCTACCATCGCCGCAGTCCTCGCTCCCCATCCTACGAAGACGAGTCCCGTGGCTCGGCAGATCACCGCCGGAGAGATAACACCATGAACCGCCGCCTGAACGAGGTGGAAAAACTCTTGGGACGGATAAACCGGGAAGAAGAACTCAGGGGGAGGACCCTCCGTCCTAGCCAACCCCCGTTCTCCCGGACCATAGTGGATACTCCTGTTCCCTTCGGTTTCAAACCTCCCCAGTTCGAGAACTATACGGGAGAGACCGATCCGGTTGACCACATCGAAGGCTTTAAGACTTTGATGCTCCTCCATCAAGCGTCCGACGCCCTCCTCTGCAAAACATTCCCTGCAACTCTGAAGGGCCCAGCTCGAGAATGGTACTCTCGCCTTGCCCCGGCGTCAATATTCTCCTTTGAACAGTTCGAGACCCTGTTCATCACCCACTTCGTCAGCAGCCGAAGGGCCGAGAAGACCAGCATTTCCCTGTTGCACCTCCGTCAGCAGAAGGGGGAGAGATTGAGGGACTACGTGAAGAGGTTCACAGCCGAGGCCAGAACTATCGCATCCCTCGACCAATCCGTTGCTACCGCGGCGTTCCAATCCAACATCCTAAATTCTAACCTCCGCTCCTCCCTCGCCAAAAAACCGCCACATGACTTTTCTGACCTCCTCCTCCGTACTGAAAAGTACATCCGAGCTGAAGAGGCCGAGGAACCGCCCAACTGGGAAGCAACCGCCTCCGGGTCTAAGAGGAAGGGAACGGAAGAAGAGGGACCCAAAAAGTTTCAGAAGGATAATGCGGGCCAGCGCCGGCCTCCCCCTAGGTTTGAAAAATTCACTCCCCTCACCACAAACATCTCCGCCATTTTCATGGAAGTCGAAAAAGAAGGGGTCCTGCCTCCAGCTCCAAAGATGAACACCCCAGCCAAAAGGAGGGATAAAGACAAATGGTGCCGTTACCACCGGGACCATGGGCATGACACCAACGACTGCCGGGCTCTGAGAAACGAGATCGAAGCCCTCATCCAGAGGGGGCAGCTGGCGAAGTTTGTAAGAAAGGACGGGGCCGAACTTCCTCCCCAGCCTCGGGGGGCTAACAAACGTCCGGAACGGGAAGAGACGCCAGAATTCGAGGAAGAGCGAGTCCTCCACCTTATCCATGGGGGTCCAATGGGGGGCTCCTCGAACTCTTCTCGGAAAGCTTTTATTAGGGAAGTAAATTCTGTCCGGGCCACCCCTCCCCCCAAAGGACTCGGAGTGCCCGTCACCTTCTCTGACGACGATCTCGAGGGCGTCCGCACCCCTCATTGCGACGCACTCGTCATCAACCTTCACATGGCCAATTTCAAAGTCGAAAGAATCCTAGTAGATAACGGCTCCTCCGTTAACATCCTATTCCTCGATGCTTTTAAGGGGCTGAAGCTCTCCCGAGACAGACTGAAGCCCGCCGGGTATACGCTCCATGGGTTCACGGGAGTGCCGGTGACGATCGAAGGGGTGATCACCCTCGATGTCACAGCAGGCAAAACTCCTACTACCCGCACGGAGTCAATGGATTTCATGGTTGTAGATGTCCCCGCGGCCTACAACGTTATTTTGGGTCGGCCCGGCCTAGCCGCCCTTGAAGCCGTCCCTTCTGCCTATCATCTCAAAATGAAATTCCCCACTCGGGCTGGAGTGGGAGAAGTTAGGGGCAATCAGGAACAGGCCCGCAAGTGTTACATGACCTCCACGCTCGGACCCGTCCTCTCCTTAGAAACACTCGAGATCCCCCAAGATGCTGCTCGGCCGACTCCCGAGCCGGTAGATGAGCTGGAGGAAATGCTCTTCTCGGAGCAGGAGCCGACCCGTAAGTTTTATGTCAGCAAGGCACTCCCGTCCGCCCTACATTCAAACATTGTGAAATGCATCCGAGCCAACCGGGACCTCTTCGCATGGTCAGCAGCGGACATGCCCGGTATCTCCGAAGAACTCTTGGTCCATCGCCTCAGCGTGGATCCGGGGTCCAAACCGGTCCAGCAGAAGAGGCGCAAGTTCGCCCCCGAGCGCCAGCTCGCCATCAAGGAAGAGGTAGACAAACTGTTGAAAGCCCGATTCATACAGGAAGTGAATTATCCGGAGTGGTTGTCCAACGTAGTCATGGTGAAGAAATCCAATGGGACATGGAGAATCTGTATTGATTTCACTGACCTCAACAAGGCCTGCCCTAAAGATCCCTTCCCTCTGCCGAGCATCGACACTCTGATTGACGCAACCTCGGGACATGAGCTCCTCAGCTTCATGGATGCTTTCTCGGGTTACAATCAGATAAGGATGTTCCCCCCGGATATTCCGAAGACGTCTTTTGTAACGGACCAAGGACTCTATTGTTACCGAGTCATGCCGTTCGGCCTGAAGAACGCAGGGGCAATGTATCAACGTCTCGTCAACAAGGTATTCCAGGCCCAGATTGGTCGGAACATGGAAGTCTACGTGGACGACATGCTTGTGAAAAGCATCCGAGGCGTTGATCATGAGACCGACCTCCAAGAAGCGTTCGATGTTTTGAGAAAGCACAATATGAGACTCAACCCGAACAAGTGTGCGTTCGGCGTCTCATCGGGCAAGTTCCTCGGCTTTATGGTCAGCCAACGAGGAATAGAGGCAAATCCGGAGAAGATCAGGGCCATACTAGACATGGCCCCGCCCAGAAACGTCAAAGAAGTTCAGAAACTGACAGGTCGTTTAGCCGCCATTGGGCGCTTTTTGTCGAAGTCCGGAGAGAAATGCCTCCCGTTCTTCAAAGCCCTGAGGGGGACTAAGGGGTTCGAGTGGGGGCAGCCGCAACAAGATTCCTTCGACCAGCTTAAAGCTTACCTCGTCAACCCGCCTCTGCTCAGCAAACCCATACCAGGCGAACCCCTCTACCTCTACTTGGCAGCCTCGGAACAGACACTAAGTGCGGTCTTAGTCAGGGAAGAAGATAGAACTCAAAAGCCCATTTACTACGTCAGCAAAGTGCTCCGGGACGCCGAGCTCCGGTACCCGAAAATTGAGAAAATAGCCTACGCCCTGATAATGGCTGCAAGAAAGCTTCGGCCATACTTCCAGTCTCATTCCGTGGTCGTCCTTACCGACCAGCCGTTGAAACAGATCCTTCACAAGCCAGAGACTTCCGGCCGCCTCATGAAGTGGTCGATCGAGCTGAGCCAGCATGATATTACTTATCAGCCTCGGACCGCAATCAAGGCGCAGGCGCTGGCCGAATTCATAGTTGAGACGACTATCCCCGACTCCGAGCAGACGACGAAGGGACCGTCTGTCTGGTCTGTATATGTCGATGGATCCTCTTGCAACGAGGGGAGCGGGGCTGGAGTCATCCTGGCGGGCCCAGACGACTTTGTCCTTCAATATTCCCTCCGGATAAACTTTAAAGCCTCGAATAACGAAGCCGAATACGAGGCACTCATAGCCGGCCTCGGGATGGCCCGAAACGCAGGGGCGCGACGCCTGCAGATCTTCAGCGACTCTCAATTGGTCGTCAACCAGGTCCTCGGCGATTATGAAGCCCGCGATGACAGAATGGTAAAGTACTTGGCCAAAGTGAAGAGCCTCATGGCGCTCTTCGACGAGGCCCTCATCCGAAGAATCCCCAGAGAGGAAAATGCCCAGGCCGACGCCCTGTCCAAACTAGCTTCCTCATCCCTGCAAGGCCTCGAACAAACCGTTCTGATAGAAGTCCTCCTCAAGCCCAGCATAGAGGACGAGGCTTTCAACTCCGTCGAAACACTGCCGCTCCCCCTCGAAGACAATTGGATGAAGCCCCTCGTCGAGTTTTTAAGAGACGGACTCCTACCAAGGGATCCGAAGGAAGCCCGAAAGATAAGGACCCGGGCCGAGCGTTACATAATGGTCGAAGGCGTTCTGTATAAGCGCTCCTTCACCCAGGTGGATGGTCGACCCTACCTAAGATGCCTCTCCCCCGGACAAGCCGATTACGCCCTGCAAGAGCTCCATGAGGGCATCGGCGGAGCCCACTCCGGCTCCAGAGCCTTGGCACGTAAAGTGTTAAACTACGGGTATTACTGGCCCACTCTCCTACGGGACGCCGAACGACACGTTCGACAATGCACCTCCTGTCAGAAGTATTCCGACATCCGACGCCTTCCACAAGCACCACTCTCCTCCTTGTCGAGTCCGATCCCCTTTGCAATCTGGGGGATGGATCTACTCGGGCCATTTCCACCGGCCCCCGGACAGTTGAAGTTTCTAGTCGTGGCAGTCGACTATTTCTCGAAATGGGTCGAGGCCGAGCCCCTGGCTACAATTACCGAACATAGAGTCGTCCAATTCTTCTGGAAAAGTGTAATCTGTCGTTTCGGTGTTCCCCGAGTCGTAGTTACGGATAACGGTACGCAGTTCGCTGGAGCTGCCTTCCGAGCCTTATGTCAAGACCTAGCTATACAGCACCGCTTCTCCTCAGTCTCTCATCCACAGTCAAATGGCCAAGCCGAGAATGCCAACCGGCAGATCCTCTCCGGCATCAAGAAGAGACTCGACAAATGCTCCAAGGGATTGTGGGTCGATCAGCTGCCCAATGTGTTGTGGAATTACCGAACCACGAAGCGGATCCCGACGGGCGAGAGTCCGTTCAATCTCACCTATGGGTCCGAGGCCCTCATCCCACTAGAAGTTGGAATACCCTCTCCTCGCCTGATTGCCTTCGAAGAAGAACAGAATGCCAGGGAGCTCAGAACGAGCCTAGATTTGGTAGACGAGATTCGGGAAAGAGCCGCCATACGGCAGCAAGGTTACCGAAGAAGAATCGAACTCGCCTACAACAAACGGGTCCGCCCAACCGACTTGAAAGAGGGGGACCTTGTCCTCCGAAAGCTGGCCATTTCGTTCCCCGGACAGAAGAGCAAATTGGCCCCAAATTGGGAGGGACCGTACAAAGTATCCAAAGTGATCCGCCCCGGTGCGTACAAGCTAGAAGACCTTGAGGGTAGAGAAATTCCCAGGACTTGGAACGCCGACCATCTTTTGAAATACCTAGAGAAGGCAACCCCGCCTATCTAAGTAACTCGAGATGTCGGGCAACCACTCCTGCTACTAGTAATTTTTCCTTTGTTCTTTTTCATTGTAATAAACGGCTAGCAACTTTAGAAGCAGCCGACCATTAGATATTAATAAATAAATAAAGTTTTTCTTTACATTATCGCGTACTTCCGCCTCTAATTCCTTTATCACACAATGGTTCGGAGTCCAGCACTCGGCTCGACTCTTCCTACTCGGCCCGTCTTCAGACGGGCCGGGGGCAGATCGCCGTTCGAAATTGCTCCTGCAGCCGTTGAATGGATCGGAGTCCAACACTTGGCTCGATTTTGCTTCGCAAATCCGCTCCTAAGCGGACTAGAAGTAGCTCGCCATTCGAAACTGCTCCTGCATCTCTCAAACTTATCACACAATGGTTCGGAGTCCAGCACTCGGCTCGACTCTTCCTACTCGGTCCGTCTTCAGACGGGCCGGGGGCAGATCGCCGTTCGAAATTGCTCCTGCAGCCGTTGAATGGATCGGAGTCCAACACTTGGCTCGATTTTGCTTCGCAAATCCGCTCCTAAGCGGACTAGAAGTAGCTCGCCATTCGAAACTGCTCCTGCATCTCTCAAACTTATCACACAATGGTTCGGAGTCCAGCACTCGGCTCGACTCTTCCTACTCGGCCCGTCTTCAGACGGGCCGGGGGCAGACCGCCGTTCGAAATTGCTCCTGCAGCCGTTGAATGGATCGGAGTCCAACACTTGGCTCGATTTGGCTTCGCAAGTCCGCTCCTAAGCGGACTAGAAGTAGCTCGCCATTCGAAACTGCTCCTACATCCCTTAAACTAATCTAACGACCGGATCCTTCCTCCGGCTCGACTCTATCTCTCCGACTCGTCCTTAAACGGTCCGGAACCCGTCCCGACCGTAGACTGTGCCGAGCTGACGAGGTACCGACCCTCGTTTTGGGAAAAAATCACCCCGAGGTCAACTCGCCGTTAGATCCTCTCAAATTGTGTGCCAAAGCGTGATGAGTGGATCCAGTAGTGCCACGTGCCCACAAAACGACAAGATAACGTTTTCTTGGTACTCGTGCCTGCCTCTGGATTCGTGCCCCCATCCGACGGTTATGGACACCCCACGTCGATCGGCACCAAGAGCCGAACGGCGGAGTCAGAACAACACATTGTTGGAGAATTCGTTTCGGCCATCAACTGTGCCGAGCTGACGAGGTACCGACCCTCGTTTTGGGAAAAAATCACCCCGAGGTCAACTCGCCGTTAGATCCTCTCAAATTGTGTGCCAAAGCGTGATGAGTGGATCCAGTAGTGCCACGTGCCCACAAAACGACAAGATAACGTTTTCTTGGTACTCGTGCCTGCCTCTGGATTCGTGCCCCCATCCGACGGTTATGGACACCCCACGTCGATCGGCACCAAGAGCCGAACGGCGGAGTCAGAACAACACATTGTTGGAGAATTCGTTTCGGCCATCAATTGTGCCGAGCTGACAAGGTACCGACCCTCGTTTTGGGAAAAAAATCACCCCGAGGTCAACTCGCCGTTAGATCCTCTCAAATTGTGTGCCAAAACGTGATGAGTGGATCCAGTAGTGCCACGTGCCCACAAAACGACAAGATAACGTTCTCTTGGGACTTGTGCCTGCCTCTGGATTCGCGCCACCATCCAACGATTGTAGACACCCCACGTCGACCGGCGTCAATAGCCGAGCGACAGGATCAGAATTGCGACAAAAGACTCGACGAACAGCCAATAGAAGACACTTCGGATAAATCAACCCCAATTTTATTAATGACTTGGACGAGTTTACAAAAAGATTACTACAGCGAGTTCAACAAAATATTAGAAGGCATGACCCGCTCATTTCCTCCGAGGAAGGGGGACACTCCGGTTCAACGACACTTTGGGTCGGCGCTTCTTAGCCTCCGAGCTCGTCTCCAGGCCGACGAACCGGGACGCCCCTTCGCCGCTGAGCCTCACAGTGGCCCCAACCGAAGCGCCACTTGAAGACACCGCCACACCACTTTGTGCATCGGCGGCTGACGCCCCGATGATAGGAGTCCGGGACGCCGCTTGGTAGAACGTGATACCTCGCTCGATCTCTTCGCGGGTACACGAGGTGCTCCGGACGTTGGCCCTCACCGGCTGAGGCTTGAGCCGAGCGACCTCCTCCTCCAATTCGACGATCCGGTCCTTCAGTGCCTCGTCCTTCACGACAATTTTGAACCGAGGAAGCTTCGCCGATCCAGGGTATTCGGCGCTGTCAGATATGACACGACGCAGATGGGTCACCTCGATACTCTTGTCGACTGTCACCCTTTGCAAATGCTCGACCTTCTTCACGAGCTCATCTCGTTCGGCCAAAATAGAAGCCAATTCTTCTTCCTTAGCAAATAGCTCGGCTTCGGCTATCCGCAAGTGGTACACTTCGGCCAACAGATCCCCGTTCTTCATCTCCATATTGTACAGCATCCTCCTCGTCAGGTTGATCTCGCCCTCAAGGCGTTTCACGAGAGATAGATGGAACAGCTCTACTTGTCGCCGAGCCATCGTAGTGACGGGGGCCTACCCTACGACCGAACCAAACACTTAGACAATTTCAAAGACAAAACGTTTTTTCATTTATCAAAAAGCGGTGGCCAGTCCGCAAAAGGCGTTACAAAGCTCGGAAGAAAAAGCAGAACAGAAACTACAAAAAGATTAACGAAAGAATCAAGGGTCCACCTGCGTCTCCGCTCCCACCCCGGACGCATCGACGGGCGGTCCCTCGATCTCTCCCTTAGCCGGGTCATCCTCTCCCCCTCCGTCTTCGCCTTCGACCTCGTCCTCGGCATCCCCCTCCTCGTCGTCCGCGGGCGACCCGGGCCACAGTTGATAGCCGACTCGCTCGAAGCCGGGGACACGAGCCTGGACGTGGTCCAGGGCCGTCTGGTAGGATCGCTCCATGTTCTCAGCCATATGTTTCTTCGCCTCTGCCTCAATCTCTGCTTCGACCTCCGCCCGGATCCTCGCGGCCTGCGCTTCCCTCTCCGCCTTCTCGTCGGCCAAGGACTTCAACGCCGCGGCGAGATCTTGGGCGGCCTTGGCAGCTTTGGCGGACTCCGCTTCGAGGCCCTCCTTCGCTTTCTTCAGGTCGGCAGCAAGGTCGGCCACCCGAACGTCCAGAGCCTCGGCCCGCCTCTGCTCGGCCTCGAGATCCTTGACCGCCCGGACCTTCGCCAGCCTGTCTTTCTCGCTGGCGGACTTCAGCTCCTTCTCCTGTGCGGCGAACGCCTCCATGAGATGGCCGAAGTGAACGGTGGCCTACGAAGACAACGATAAGTACGAAGTACGCGCCGAGTAACAAACTTGAAGAAATTTGCGAACACTTACCGAAACAAGCCCCCGGGCGACTTCGTAAGTGTCGTCGCCGACCCTCCCCGCATTCAGCGCGGCCTTATCCTTCGGGGTCGCCAAGTGTTTGACGACCTGCATTGACATCTGCGAGTTGCCGAGGAAACCATCATGATTCCTCACCAGCCAGTTCGGCACAAACAACTGCTTGTGCTGCTCGGTCAGGATTTCCTCGGCATCCTGAGTCAATGGGGGAGGCTCGAGCGCCAGCGCCGCATTGACATCAAAGACACCCTCGTTCACGGACGGGGCAACAGGGGCCGAGGTCTCCTCCACCACCACTACCTCCGAAGGCACCTCGGTAGCCGGGGGAGGCGGAGCAACGTTAGTGGCGACCGCGGGCTGAACACCCGAAGACGTACCCTCGGCCGCCCTCTTCCTTTTTCTGGTCCCGGTCAGCTTGGACCTATCGGCCATCATAGCTTTAAAGTCAATCTTCATCGACTCTGCATCAACAAAAAAAAAGGAGGGGGAGAAAACCGAATCAAAACAGACGAATTGAAGACTTAGACAAAAAAATGAATGAGATGTCAAGAGCGTACTCGGGTCGATGGGGCTTAGTCCGGACCCGAACAACACCTCTTCGGTCAACTCCCTCCAACTCAGTACCGGAAGGGCCGTGATCCTCCTCGCTACCTCCTCCTCGGCCTCAGATAGTGCGGGGTCGCCCCGCGCAAATTTCGGCACTTCCACCTTCCACCGGGACGGAATGTGCCAAATCGCTTCGCCCCTTACGATAAAATACTTCTCCCTCCAACCCTTAAGAGAGTCGGGATTCTCTACAATCTTAACACCTCTCCTCGGCCCCAAATAGTACCGGTAATCCGAGCCGTGTTGCTTGTTTATCCGATAGAGGCCCCGGAAAACTGACAGATCCGGCGCTACCTCGGCTCGGTGACACTGAAGCAAGAATGCGTTCACATGACGCCAAGTGTTTGGACTGAACTGAGTAGGGGCGAGACAATACCAGCCGAGGATCTGAAGTATGAAAGGGTGCAGCGGAAAACGCAGTCCCGCGTTCAAGGAGTCGACGTCAAACATGCACATGTCCGACGAAGGCAACTTAGTGTTTGCTCGCACCCCGGGGCCAGCGACCATCAGCTTGTATTCCGACGGGATAGCGAAAGCCTTCCTGATCCGAAGAAGATCCTTCTCGGTCAACGACGAAATGAGCTCGTCAGCTTCGGAGGGATGGAACGGATTAGGCTCCTCGACGATCTTCGACTTTCCGTAGATCGCTTTCTCCAGAAGATCACCCTCGTACTGCCTGACTCCCGAATGCCCGGACAGGACGGAAGGATATTGTCCTATCTCGGGAGCTCGTTTCGGGTTCTCCACAATCACCCCCACCATGGGGGGCGGGGTCTCCCCTGTCCTCTTCTTCTTCCCGACCCTCGACTCGACAGCCGGCGGTTCGGCCATCTGCTTCCCCTTCCTGCGAGCTTCCGCCCTACTCCTCTCCCCGGTGCCATCACCGCCCGAGGACGAGGCACCACTACCCGAGCTTACCCTTGACATCCTTTGAAAAAGCTAAGGCAAAGACAAACTAACCTTTGAAGTGACGTTCACGGTCGGAGAATGCTCGCCGGAAATCGCCTGGCCCACGCGACAGCTAACGACAACACCGTGGAGCAAGAGCGCCGCTAGCAGAAGACTTAGAGAACAAAAGTAAATTCGTAGAGTGAAAAGTGAGAAATGAGCTCTGGGGTGAAGGAATGGTAACTTATAACCTCAACTGATAACGGGCCTCCTTGGGAATCCCAAAGGCCCACTAAGAATCCCAAACGCCCTACAAGAGAGAGGCGGCGGTATGAGAGGGATGGCGGAACTCCCCAAAAAACACAAGTTGCGACTCGGCCACCGGTCTAATGAGCCGAGCTATCGAACGAAACGCTCAGTGACCGAGCCACCGAGTTCGCCCAAAAATACCCAAATCCGCGCCCGGCAAACAGCGCGAGGTATGCGGACCGAGGTGACGAGGTACCGACCCTCGTTTTTGGCAAAAAATCCTCCCGAATCGAAATCACCGGCGGATCTCTCCAAAATTCGCGTCAGGATCTGATGGACGGTTCAGATTGCGCCACGCCCACAAAACGACAAGATAGCGTTTTCTCGTGATCTGAACCCCGTCCTCGTGATGCGTGCCAAAATGGACGGCCCAGATCCGTCCACGCAGACCTTCCAAACCGCTTGCCATCGGCTTGGTCGGTCGAGCTACCGAACAGCTCAGCCGAGCAACCGAGCCACTTAATACGGAATGGCGGAACCATCAAGAAGACAAGTAAACGACTCGGCCTCCGGCCCACCGAGCCGAGCCACCAAGTTCGCCCAAAAATACCCAACTCCGCGCCCGGCAAACAGCGCGAGGTATCCGGGCCGCGGTGCCGAGGTACCGACCCTCGTTTTTGGGAAAAAATCCTCCCGAATCAAAATCACCGTCGGATCTCTCCAAAATTCGCGCCAGAATCTGATGAACGGTTCAGATTGCGCCACGCCCACAAAACGACAAGATAACGTTTTCTCGTGATCTGAACCCCATCCTCGTGATGCGTGCCCAGATAAACGGCCCAGATCTTGCCACGTCCACAAAACGACAAGATAGCATTTTATGGGGATCCACGCCAAAGAGGGACGGCCTAGTTGATGCCACGTACCTCGGATGCTCCGAACCAAGGCACCGACCCTTCCAACCAGGTCGCCGACCCTCCAAGCCGCGGCACTACGCATCCGGGCCGTGCTGCTGGGTTACCGACCCATCCAACCGGGTCGCCGACCCCCCAAGCCGCGGCACTACGCGCCCGGGCCGTGGTGCTGGGGTACCGATCCTTCCAACCGAGTCGCCGACCCCCCTAGCCGCGGAGCTACGCATCCGGGCCGCGGTGCCGAGGTACCGACCCTCGTTTTTGGGAAAAAATCCTTCCGACCCTCAGGAGCCGTTGGATCTCGTAGGAAAGCGCGCTCGTCATGATGGACGTCCCAGATCTTGCCACGTCCACAAAACGACAAGATAGCGTTTTATGGGGATCCACGCCAAAGATGGACGGCCTAGATGATGCCACGTACCTCGGATGCTTTGAACCGAGGCACCGACCCTTCCAACCAGGTCGCCGACCCCCCAAGCCGCGGCACTACGCATCCGGGCCGTGGTGCTGGGGTGCCGACCCTTCCAACCGGGTCGCCGACCCCCCTAGCCGCGGCGCTACGCGTCCGGGCCGTGGTGCTGGGGTACCGACCCTTCCAACCGAGTCGCCGACCCCCCTAGCCGCGGTGCTACGCATCCGGGCCGCGGTGCCGAGGTACCGACCCTCGTTTTTGGGAAAAAATCCTTCCGACCCTCAGGAGCCGTTGGATCTCGTAGGAAAGCGCGCTCGTCATGATGGACGTCCCAGATCTTGCCACGTCCACAAAACGACAAGATAGCGTTCTATTGGGATCCCCGCTAAAGATGGACGGTCTAGATGGTGCCACGTACCTCGGATGATCCGAACCGAGGTACCGACCATTCGAACCAACTCGCCGACCCCTCGAACCGCGGCGCAACGCATCCGGGCCGGGGTGACGGGGTGCCGACCCTCGTTTTCGGGAAAAAATCCCTCCGAGGAGCAGGAGGCGTCTGATCGTTCCGAAATTCGCGCTCCATCATGATCGAAGGCCCAGATGATGCCACGCCATAAATAGGTATTAAAAATTGGTTTTTATTTATTTAAATCGGTTTATTTATTTAAAAAATTGCGAAAAATCGCTAAAAATTCGGGAAAATTAGCTAAAAATTCCAGGAAATAATTAAAAATTCGGGGAATATTTCTAAGCCACCGAACGAGCAATTATTACCTAGAATACGCGGTTAAAGCCCCCGAACAATTAGCCAACACATCGCAAAATTAAATAAATCATCCGGAAAAATAGATAAAAACTCGACACAGCTTCGGAGCATCAAAGAAGGAAGAACTAGCCTACCCCCGTGCTCCAGGATTCAAAAATCACCCATTCGGACTGCGATACAGTTCCACCGACCACTGAGTTAGTCAAACTACTCCTCAAAGACTGACCACCCTCAGTCTTTAGGAGTGGGGGGCTCGTGATATGGTCAAAACAAGGGGTTCAATCGAGACCGTCCAAATGGGGCACGAATCCTACAGCTCAGGGACGAGACGGTAATTTCACATGCAAACGGGTCCGAAGCGGGTACTGGGTCTCCTTCTCACAGATCCAATAACCCGCAAACGGATCCACCACAGCTGGGCACGGGTTTCAACCCGCTGCCAACTCGATCCAGCAAGACACAATCAAGGTCCCTGATTAGATCTAAATCAACGGCCATGATTCACGTCAATCTTTACACTGGGATTTAGGGATTAAAATTCCTTATCTGATTACCAGAATATACCTTATCAGATTACTTTCCCAATCTGTTTACAAGGAGATTATTCCATATCAGATTACGCGGATTACATTCCTAAATTGTTCTCTAAGACGCCTATAAATACCCCCCACCCATCTCCATTAACAGGTAATCAATCTTTCTCTAGTTAAACGCTCTTTCATAATCAATTCCGGTTACTGACTTGAGCGTCGGAGGGTGCGTCGCCGGGAACAACCCCGGTGTTTCGCACTTTTTGCAGGTGCACGACGGGAGCGACGATCAGAGTTCAACGGAACAGGTATACAGGTTCTCCTATTCAGTTTCCCCAAAGAACTCACAAATTCATCTGTTTGCCCCCACACCGAATTTAGCGGCAACAGTAGCCAAACACACGATTGAGCCCTACACAGAACCAGGATTGAGTCGAGTGATGAATCGTCTTAAACTCGATTTACCAACCACACACTGTCTAACCAAATCAAAATCAAATTCTCTCTTGCCTAAAAAAATCTGATTCATGTTGATTTTCCCCCTAACTAAACCAGATCCAGTGCCCGCCATGTCCCATCCCCCCCCCCACACACACACACCCCAATAGCCTTGTGAATTTATTTCTATGGTTCGATCCATCCTAGCAAAACGCGGCGTGTTCAATCTTCCCCTTAGATGAATCATATAGCCAAGAGAAACAATGGACCAAAATAGAAGAGCTTTCCCCACCCATGAGTAAATATTTCGTAGGCCCCTTAGAGCCCGGTTTATTCGACTCAGAATGTCCTCTAACTTTGAAAACCTAGAAGAAGAGCGAGTAATGGCTACTTTTTGGGACCATCTTTGAGGATAATTTAAGGAAATACGTGATAAAGGACTACGTCGTCGAGGGTCAGACATCGCTTATCAACATGAAATTATTTCGTTGTATGATAAATAGAGACCTACACGATGAGGTATTAGAAATGGTAATGAAAGTCATGCCAACCGATAAGTCTTCTGGGTCGGATGCAGGCCTTTTTTACAAAAAATTCTGGAGCACTAGCACTATTTTCAATGACCAAGCTCGAGCAATCTCCCATTCCCAAGCACCGAATAAAGGAAACTGAGCTCTTGCTTGTAATTATATTCTCTCTCATTAGAGTGTCGAGGGCGTCTAGTAGAAAAACATGGTCGGAGGTCAGAGGAATGTTTGCACAAGCCTGATTTCACTCTTCAGAGACTTCTTACTTATAGATCGTAAGTTGCCAATTTGGTATATTATTGAAAAAGTATTCACTTTGTAACCATTTAAAACATGTATAAACGGTGTCCAGACGACTTAATTTTCTATATAGTTATGTATATATTATATGACATAAAAATGAAAGTAAATAGTGTGGTGATACCCTTCAAATAGTTCTTTTGGGTAAACATCTTTCAAATAGTTATAAACATTCTATACGCAAAAATCACCACTACAATTATGAAGCCCCATCTTCTCGATTATAAAAGCAAAGGCCCAGAAATATATCAAGAGTAATGCTACATCCACTACCAATTTCACTACATTTTTTTTCACTACCATAGGTGGCACACTCCAATAGGTGGGAGAAGAGAGAGAAGATGGAGGAACTTTCTAATAGAAGTGTGACACCTAAGGTAGTGAATAGAATGATAGTGAAATTGCTAGTGGATATAACATTACTCATATATCAATGTTCAGACACAAGAAATAAAGGACATTCAAATTCATCTTTAAAATATTATGCGCTTGGCCCTGATACTGCCCATTTAACATTAATGATAACAATTACTACAAGTAGGGTATTAATAACGCAACTGCAGCCGCAACCCGACAAAGTCAAACCCGAAGAAAATGACAAATCTGAAGGACCTTCATTAGTTTCACCTCCCTTAAAAAATAACTCTCACATTTAAAAAACTCACGAAATACCATCGTCAATCATTACAGCTTTCCAATACCCTTTTCAAAACAACCCTAAGAACTTCCACATATTTACCATCCTGCCATCCCTGCACTGTTTTTCACAGAATCTCTGGGAAAATCTACCAAACCATGCTAGACTTTTACCAAAATGACCCACTTTTTGAAAGTATTTATCAAATTGACCCACTTTCGAAACTATTTACCAAATTGATCTACTCTCTATCTGAGATAGCGAGTCTAGTTCAAATGAACTCACTATCTCAGATAGCGAGTGTAGTTATACTCATTTTTCAGAGAAATTTTGATCATACAATTTTTATCTGAAATGTGTAACTACACTCGCTATCGCAGATAGCGAGTCTAGTTCAACCGATATTGCTATCTCAGATAGTGAGTGTAGTTGTACTCATTTTTTAGAGAAATTTTAAATGTAAATTCTACCTAAAATGTATATAACAACACCCGCTATCTCAGATAGCGAGTCTATTTCAACTGACCTCAGATAGCAAGTTTAGTTGTACTTATTTTTTAGAAAAAAAATTAAACATGCAAATATATAGACCTACACTCGCTATCCGAGATAGCGAGTTCAGTTGAACTAGACTTGCTACCTGAGATAGAGAGTGTAGTTGTATGTTCAAAATTTCTCTGAAAAATGAGTACAATGAACTAGACTCGCTATCTCAGATAGCGAGTGTAGTTGTATACATTTCGTGTTCAATTTTTTTTGAAAATTGAGTACAACTACCCTTGCTATCTGAGATAGCGAATCTAGTTCAAATGATGTTGTTGTATGCATTCAGGTAGAGTTAATATAGAATGGATCTTGGATGATGGGTTTAGGATTTTGAGTGTGGGAGTAGAGAGCGTTGTGAGTGGTGAAGTGGATCTCAATAGATTTTGGACGGATTTTGTTGGTGAAATAACGAATTTGAGAGGCTAGGGTTATGGGTTTATTTCGGAGTTGGGAGAGAGAATGGAAAGAAAGAAGTGAAGAGAAATAGCGAAACAACGAGCGAGTCTTTAAAAACTCCCCAGTGACACTCGTTATCTCAGTTAGCGGGTGTGGTATAAACACACTCACTGTCTGAGATAGCGACTCTAAATTTTGTATTTTTCTTCAAGTTTTTGTCCAAGTGGTGGAAAAACACCTCAACATATACTCACTATCCCAAATAGCGATTTGGTTTTCACCAAACTCGCTATCTGAGATAGCGAGTCTAAACTTGAAATTTTTCTTACCTTTTTAACTGTAACGCCCCGCCCCAATACTGAGAAAATTTTTATTATTTTTAGAAGATAAATTAATACTTATAGTACAACTGCCCACCACATGCTGCCTCTCAAAAGGTGGTTAACCAATTAGGTGACTCTTGATCATAGGCAATTTTTATTTATATTAAATTATTCTTGTGTCTACTCCCGATATGGGATTACTTCTTCGCAAATCCCTCTCAAATCCCGAAACCAAAATGCCACGTCAACATTTGAAGACACAGCAGGTCTTCAATTCAACATGAAGTCCGGGTGGGCCCCTGGTGATGACGTCACCATCCCACAATACCAACAGCCATCTTGCTGTTTACAAATCCGTGGGCCCCCTTCCATATCTCAACTCATTATTTACCAAATCTGCCATTTCAACATATTATATATATATATTTATATATATAATTAGGGATGGCAAGTGGGCCAGGTCAATCGCCGACCCGCCCGCGACCCGCCCGTATAACCCGGCCCGCGAAATAGCGGTCGGGTTCGGGTCGAACCCGTGAACAGTAACGGGTCGACCCGGGTCGCCGAAATATCTAATCCAACCCGGCCCGCAAACCCGGTTAATTTTCCAAACCCGCCACGAACCCGCGGGTTGCGAACCGTTTGACCCAAACGGGTCAAACGTTCGACCCTCCCCGGGTCGACCGTTGACCCGAACAGGTCCAACGGGTCGCAAAAGGGCCGTTGGGTACTATACAACAGAGAGCCTTCAACGGCTCTTATAGCAGTTTTTTTTGGTTTTTTTGGGTTTTTTTTGTTTTTGTTTTTTTTTTACCCTATAAATACCCCCCCAAAACCCCATCAAAAAATTTACAAAAAACTCTCTTACTCTCTCTACTATTATAACTCATTTCTAAGCAATTTGTGAACAACTGAAGTATTCAACAAGCAAGTCTTCAAGGCATATACACGATCAAATTCCGATTGTATCGAAATCAAAATTCAACAACGTCTTCAACTCTTCAACTCTCGTTCAACTCGAAGTGATCAAGTCTTCAACTCTCCTTCAAGCTCTCCTCAACTCTTCAATTCCGGAATCGCTTATTTCTACTTCTACTTCTATTCTTATTTTCACGGATTTTTTTTAATATGCGTATCCATGGTGAACAGTATCAAAATTTCATACCTCTTTTCTTATTTAATTTTTGTTGTAGTTATAATTTTTGTTGGTTTTTTGATCTTCTCTATCTCAACCCTCTTGTTTTCTAGATTTTTTTTTATAACTCATCGCTCCTACATTGTGTAGTTTTTTTTTTACATACATTACTACATTATGTCTAGATCACGCGGCAGCGGTCGTAGCCAAAGTGGGCAAGATTCCACCGGCACTTCCCGTAGGCCACCAATTGTCCCAATTAGTGAGCCCGCAGAATAGTACCATGATCCTCCTACCCAATAATGGGGTACACACGATGAGGTTGTAGGAGACATACAATTAGAAGAAGAAGAACAACAACAACCAACCAACCAAAACCACATAACCCCGTAGAGGTAGGAAAAGTAGAGGAGAAAGTAGTGATTGGCATAAATTTTATAATTTTATCCCCGATGAAGAAAATCCGGGTATAGGGTTGAAAATTTGTAAAACATGTTCTAAGGCATACAAATTCAAGAGGGGTGATGGCACCGGTACAATTAGTAGACACATCCAACAAAACCATAAAGACCTTCTTGTTGATCTACTCGGTCAACAAAAAATCAATCCTAGGACCGGTCTAGTTGATAGCCACCCTTATGATCCCGATCTTGTTCGTCGGGAAATGGCCTGATTAGTAATAAAGGAAGAGTTACCATTTTTCTATCCCGACAGTAGGGACTTGGAAAATTTTAATCAAACGGTCTTAAACCCTCATTTTAGAAGAATCCCGAAAAATACTTGCAAATCGAATTGTTTTAAAGTGTACAATGAAATGAAGGATGCTTTGATTGCAACTTTATGGAGTTAACTTGTAGAGTTAGTTTAACTTCGGATTGTTTGACGGGTGTCAACAATATTCCAACGATGGGAATAACCTGTCATTGGATCGACAATGGTTGGATTCTTCAAAAAAAATCACATCACTTGCCGTGTTGCCGTATCCCCATAGGGGCACTGAAATAGTAAACCGTATTTTAGAAATTTGTGTTGTTTTTCATATTCGTGATAAAATTATGTGTATTAGTTTTGATAATGCATCTAACAACAATGCAGCAATTACTACTTTAAAATCCGCATTAAACCCTCCATCTGATAATATTTTTCATATTAGATGTGCATGTCATATTTTAAATTTATATGTTCAAGATGCATTAAAAATAGCCGATCCATATATACTTAAAATTAGAAATTGTGTACATTTCATTGCATTAAGTCCCAGCGTATTTCAAGAATGAAAAAATTGGTGTAGGATTTCAAATGTACCTTTTAGAAGATTTCCAAAGGATGCTAAACACCGATGGAGCTCTACTTTTGATTTACTACATGTTGTTACCGACTATAAAGCAGTTGTACATGATTTTTGTATCGCAAAAAACATGCCAAATTTTGAAATGACTCCCACCGATTGGTTTTATGCCAAATCTTTGTTGAAATTTATAGAATCTTTTAAAACTGCAACTTTAAAATTTTCAAAAACATATGAATCTACTTCTAGTAGCATTTTTATTTCAATAGTTAGTATGATGCAAACAGTTAATGAAATGTTAAATGATACTTTTGTTGGTGATATTGTAAAACCTGCATATAAAAAAAATTTGAAGTATTTTTATCCTCCTCCTATGTTGATTTGTGTTGCTACCGTTATGGATCCTCGTATCAAATTAGAAGGTACGAAGAGTTTGATTGAAATGTTTTTTTCATTACTTGGGGAAAATAAAGAAATAGAAATAGTAATTGATTGCGCTTCTTTTTTAGTTAAATTTGAATCTACATTAAATAACTTGTATGATTATTATGATCGATCTTTTGCTTCTAGTAATACAACTTCTGTAATTAGTTCTTCTTCTGGTAGTTCCAAAGGTAAGGGTAAGAGTAAATTTGATGAAAGAACTTTTAATTTACTTGCACAAATTCAATCCAAAAAACCTAGGACGAATCAACCAAATGAATTAAATTGGTATAACCAACAAGATTCTGAGTCTTCTTCTTCTCTAGTAGATATTTTACAATGGTGGAAAGACCATGAACACACTTATAGTATTCTGTCATATATAGCTAAAGATTTACTAACTCTTCCTATTTCTACAGTTGCTTCTGAAAGTGTATTTTCTTCAAGTGGTAGGGTTCTAGCTGATTACAGGAATCGCTTGAAGCCCGACACATTAAAGATGCTCGTTTGCACAGAAGACTGGCTGAAGGCTAAAGATAGGACACAAGAAAAAGCATTATCTACGTCCACAAGTCGGAGCAACTCGTCGGAAGAACAACAATAACAACAACAACAACAATAGCAACCAAAATGAAGAATTCGAGACCAACAACAACAAATTCAAGGCCATCAACTTGAAGACAATTATAAATAGATAAAAAAAATTGTATTATATCTGTGCTTGTTATTTCAAATTAGAAAAATTGAAGTAAATTGAAATTGTATATAAGAAATATGTTAATGTATAAAACAAATTTGTGAATTGAATTCTTTTTTTCATTAGAAATTGTGAAACTTGTATAACTTAAAATCATATGAATAATATTTCAATATTTTTTTGGCAATTTCACTCTTTCAATCTTATTATTATTATTATGATTTTTAATGTTTATTATTATTATTATTATTATTTTTTTTTTTTTTTAAGTTTTAAAAAAAAACCTACCTAAACGGGCCAACCCGCGATCCGACCCGACCCGACCCGGGTTGGACCCGAAAGGGTTCACGGGTTGGGTGGGTTGCCATTTCCACTTTTCGACCTGGCCTGGCCCGACCCGGTTAAGCCACCAACCCGGCCCGAACCTGCCCAAATCAACATCCAACCAGGGCGGGTCCGGTCCGTTCGACCCGAATGCCATCCCTTATATTATATTTTTTAAATTTTCTTCGCGTTTTAACACCCCAACATACACTCGTTATTTCATATAGTGAGCATATTTTCACCGAGTGGGTCATTCTGGTAAATACTTTCGAACATGGGTCCGTTTGGTAAATATTTTCAAAAGGTGGGTCATTTTGGTAAAAATTTCACCACGCTACCTCCAAATACACAATGGCATCTCGTTCTTTTTTTATTACCCCTCTGTTTCTAATCTATTTACCTAACTGCCACTCTCTGTTTTTTTTCCTCTTCTTTTTTCAACTATCGGTTAATTAGATTCCTCTTCTTTTTTCAACTATCGGTTAATTAGATTCCCCCAACTCCCCCCCCCCTCCCCTCTTGTAGCACTTTAGTAGTCCTTTTGGTTGATTCCATTTGGCGAAAGTTTTTTTTTTTGGTTCGCTATTGGAAAAGTTTGGTGACTGATGTATGTATGTATGTTTGTCTGTGCTATTTTCGGGCTAACCACATTTTGCATTTTTTCTTTGTGTTCCATGTGCACCCACCCACCTACCCACCCACACACACAAAATGTGCGTAGAACAATTTTTTTTTACAAAATCCAATCAATTAAGTTAGAATCTCAATCAATTAGTTCTAAAATAAATTTCCTTAACACCCCTAATTCCTCATGGTTAGCCGGTCCCCTTATCTGCCATTTAAAATTTAAAATTTAATTTTTGGGCTCATATCTTGACCCAAATTGCCTATTTTCCAACAAAAAAAAAAAATCCTGTTCTTTCAAAATAATTTCAAAAGTTATTTTTCTTATTAAAAAAAACCAAAAATAAAACATATTAATTAAGTAAGAGAAACTAATTTATTGACAACAATTTTTAGATTTTCCTTTCGTAATATTTGCACGTGTTTTGCACGTGCAAAACAATAATTTCACAAAATAGTTAAAAGAGCCAAATAAATTAAATTAAAATTATTTTAATAATTCGAAATAATACATTTAAATTTCTAGGGTGTTACAATTATAGTGTTATACTACTTCGGTTCTTCCTTTTTTCTTCTTTGAATTTAGGGTTCACGCACGATGCACCGACTGACCGACGCACCACGCTGCTACTACTGTAACACCCCGTAATTTCTAAAGATATAATATATAGTATATATAAATATATATATATATATATATATATATATATATATATATATATATATATATATAGTGGGTGGCATGATGGCAATATGGTAAATAGTGTGAAAAAATGAAATTAATGTAATGATGGGGTGGGGTCCACCCGGTTGAACAAAGCAGCAATGTTGTTGTTTCTCCACTTCACTGACGTAGAGGGGGAGAAGTGGGCCCGCCCAAAAGAGAGGAGGAAGAGAGGAACAGTGTTGTTCTTTAGGGCGCTGGCGTGGACATAGGGGTCCACGGGGCTACTGTGCACGGAGAGAGGGAAGAGAGAGTGTATTATATTAAACCCTATATCGGGAATATAATAGAAATAATTAATAATAAATAACAATGCCTATGATCAAGAGTCACCAATCCGGTTAACCACCTTTGAGAGGCAGCCTGTGGTGGACAGTTATACTATGCTATAAATAATTTGTCTGATAAATTGTATAAATTATCTGAGTCTGGGGTAGAAGCTTACAACTACGATGTCCACCTTCTAGAGCTTCATGTTCTCACTTCTCTCTGTGTTCTCTTGCACGCATGTGAATCTTCTTCACTTTTTGGTATTGGTTCTGATCATGCCCTTTTTGTTAGTTTTTTATTTGGTTGTTTTTTTTGGGGATCTGGATCTTGATTTGGTCTGGAATTCATTAGGTTATGGTTATTTTTTTTATATTTCGGTGAAATTTGGTTGACTAGGTGTTAATTCTAGGGTTTAGTAAGGTGAATTTTTTTGGTTGAAGAATATTGGGTTGATGTTCTTTGTTCTGAAGTGAGATTAGATGCAAAAAAAGGAAATTAATTGATGTTAAAAGCTTTGATTTGGGTAGCGTTGAAGGATTTTCAATCCTATGTAAGTTAGCATTGAGCAAAATAGAAGAATAAGACATGATGAAAATGAGGTAAATGCATTATGATGAATGCCCTTTCCCCTCCTTTCCTGAGATTGGAATGGAAAAAGATAACCCTACTGTGAAAACTCCAGGGATATAACAAAGTCATTTCTGGAAATAAACATATCTAATACGCATAGTTATATAGAGAAATTAAAGATATACTGCAGCTCACATGCAGAGGCAGGAGATTTGGTGTGATAATGCTTTGGTGTGAGTCATGTTTCTCTGTAAGAATTTTTTTTATTATCATGGAATATCCTCTGGGCCCTAACTAGGTCTGAGTTGGAGCTCTGGGGTTGGGTTGAACATTGAGGGGATTGAGGGGATGTAGGTAAAGGTTTAATAGTAGATGGAGGTGGTTTGTGGTTAAATGTGTTGGATTCTGGTGGTGATAGGTCCCTGTGTAATTGGTGCTGGTGATGGTCAGGGATATGGTGGTGATGGTGAACAACGCTTTGTTTTTGTTGTTGGGGGTGTGGTTGTTGGTGTCGATAATGATGAATCTGTGGGTTATTGAGGTGTTGGTTGTGTTGTTGTTGGTGATGTTGATGATGGGTCTGATGAGGTTTGTTGTTCGAGTTCGGTTTGTAATGTTTCTGGTCATTCATTCGATGATGATGATGTACTTGATGGTATGAATAATGGTGTGGGTGCCTTTGTTGCATTTCCTATTGCCTCTTATGAGTGTAATCCCAGCCCCTCTGAGTTCTCCAAGGTTGACGATGGTCTATTGAGGGGCTCCTCTTATGCTCGAAGTAGCCTGTAGGAGGACCTTCCCTATGGACCCGTCCCCTAGGTTGAAGTGATAGTGGTTGGTGATGACTATTATCGCTTCTAAACCTTCGATTATGCATACTGAATTTACGCTTGGGGCAACGAAATTTTCTGAGACCCATATTGCCCTCCGCCATGGGGTTGTTGCGAGGGACTAGATGGTGGAGCATGGTTGATGGGGGTACGGATATTTATTGCGGTGGAGATGGAGTTGAGGTGACAATGCCGAAAGTGGAGCCGCTGATGGTGAAGGCCCAGATTGTTGGGGTGTGTTAGGTTTCGAATGCAATCACAGATTAATCAGCGTAAAAAATACAAAAAAATCGAAACATTGCCATGAATCCATGCAAAAACCATAAATCGTGTTTAGGAGTTATATCTTAAAGATAGATTTGTTGTCTCCACAGTATGCCGATCGCAACACTGCAATATTGCAGTGCCTCTACAGTATTTACACGAACAGAACGAAAAACAGCCCTCCTTCAGACCGCATTGCTAGCTACGAGAATGGGATGTTCCTCCTCATGATCTCTCTCACTTTTAGTGACGGCTAGGATTTTTTCATGTGTATCTTTTTCACAGATACATATCATGTATATAAGTGCAGAAAACCAACCCTAAGAGAGTAATGAGGTTGTTTGGCTTACAGTCTGACCTGGGTCAGATTCATGTGTGGGCCTTTGAACTTTAGTCGGCCCATTTAATCTAATTAAATATTCAACTAATATCAGGAGTCCAAGTCTTACTTGGATCCCTAATTAAATTCATCTTATGAATTTAAATTCCAATTTTGATCCATTCTTGTGTGACCCTGTAGGTTCCCATTACGTTGACAATAATATTGAAATCATATTTGAGTATTGCAAACAGTGAGCGGTATCTTGCAATACATCACTATTACTCAAGTAACGGAAATGTCACTGATTTGACATAACCTATCTGTGACCAATGTTACCATATAGTCTAGTCACTTTGTCCATATATCTTAATTGACTACAAGGCATAGAGTGTGTCACTCTTGAATAGTTCAATCTTTGGTTTCTTGATGTCCGAGTAGACTTACTAAAACAAATGAGATCAATATCTCATATTGACTCATCTGAGCACGACCATGCATTTTGCAGTCTCACTCAATCAAGGGGCTCGTAGATATTTCTCATGTTATGTAAAATGGACAAATCATATCTAAGTCACTCACATCCCTCCGCATGATTTGTATTATATCCAATAGTCAACTTTATAATCACCTTATTACATGCAACATTCGATGACATTAAAATATATAACTTCTCATGTAGGGAACCATAGTAACTTCAAGTCAAAGGACTATGTACACCATGGTTACTGTGAGAACCGCTTATGACATGTAACGATCCATGCAGCGTTCTCATGGTGGGTTAGTCCAGTACATTATACTCTAATATGTACCCATGTGAAGACTTGATATCTCATATCTATGACCCATGAGAATGGTCATCAATCTACGGACACACTAGTCTCTATGTATTATCGTTGTCCTAATTCATAATAATACTTGACTAGAGATATTTAAGAACAATGTTCTGATTTCAGCCAATAAGATCTCACAATCAAGTCATGCACTTGATATCCCATGACATTAAACTTACTATTCTAAGAATTTCATTATGTTCATTTAATTAATAATAAATAACACAATAAATAAAATACCTAAATATGAAATAAATGTCATGATACAATATAAACTAGTACTGTAAATACACAACTTGCCTTTAGGGCATACACCACCAGGGTGGTGGAAGAGGATGAGGACCAAAGAGTTTGGATTCCATCTCTCGTTTATCTCGACTAAAGAATTCAGGTTCCATCTATCGTTTATCCTTCTTTTGTCATTTATATGAATGTTAAAATTTTCAGTTAAATGATGTCCGGTACTACCATGGTACTACCATTACCTTACCGATATTTCGGTATTATCGAACTCGGTAGTACCAAAATCTTGGCACGGTACTAGTAGAGAAATTTGTGTACCAAGCACTCCAGTACGGTAGACAATATAGTAATTTTGGTATGGTACGGTACTATATACCACCCTTAGTTAAGCATCTTTACTAAACTACATTAAATGCTTGACTTTCCAAGCCATTGATATCTTTTTGCTCCCCATGTCTTCAAGTCAGTAAGCTCCTGGGCAGACAACTTTGGAGACCTTATATGGTCCTTCACAGTTTGGAGCTAGCTTACCCTTCTTGCGTGGATCGAAGATTTCGAGCTTCCATAGGACGAGGTCTCTCTCCTTGAGTTTTACCAGGTGAACCTTCTTGTTTTAGAATCTCTCCACTCTTTGTTGTTAGATGCGTCATCGTAGGGCGGATTTCTTCAATGAGATCATGGGTTTCTTGGAGGTTATTCAAGTTATGTTCCTCACTGAAGGAGAGGATGAGAGGGGAAGATAATCCGATCTCTAGAGGGGATCAGTGCTTGGGGACCGAATGTGAGGTTGAATGAGGATTCTCCTGTTGGGGTCCTTTTCGTGGTTCTATAGGACAAGACAACACTGGGGAGCTCTTCGACCCATAGTCCATTGGGAGCTTCGTCCAGCCTTTTCTTAAGGACATCAAGGATGTGTCAATTGGCATTCTTGGCTTAGACTTTGGTCTGGGGAGCAAGACGGAAAAGAAACGTCATTTAATTGGCGATGAATTTGTGAAATCCCTTGGCGACGAATTGGGTTATATTGTTAGTGATGAGAATTCGGGGGATCCTGAACTTGCATGCGATGTTCCTCCTGAAGAATTGTTGAATCTTATGCTCGGTGGTGGAGGCTAGCGATTCTACTTCAATCCACTTTGTGAAGTAGTCGATTGCTACCACTAGGAAGTTTTTATGTCTAGTTGTGGGGAAATGACCCAATTAAGCCCATTCCCCATATGCCAGGGATCAGACTTGATAAGGAACTAAGCTCGCCTGAGGTGTTCGCTTGATTGAGGAGAACCACTGGCAGGAGGCGCACTGGCAAACTTATTCTTATGCCTCGTTGAGAAGAGATGGCCAATAATACCCATGATTGAGAATTTTTCGAGCAAGGGACCTCGCGCCCATGCGGTCGCCGCCAATTGCTTCATGTACTTCTCTTAGAGCATACTTGGCCTCCTCGAGGGAGAGGCACCGCAAGTAAGGTCTATCATCTATCAAAGTATAGGAGCACTTGTACCGGACTTCTTCGACTAGTATGTATCTCTCTGCTCTTATCCAGATCTTCCTTGCTTTTTTAGGACTTGTCGGTAGAGTCCCCTTGTCGAGAAAGTCGAACAAGGGTTCCATCCAATTGTTTCCCGGTGTCTGAGAAGTGATGACCATAAGCTCTAAAGCTTCCTCTTCGATGTTGGGCATGAGTAAGACCTCAATAAGCATTGTGTGGGTCGAGTCCTTCGAAAGAAGAGGTTGCAAACTTAGAGAGGGCGTCTGCTTTCCCATTTTTCTCGTGAGGGATGCAAGTGACTTCGGCCTTTTTAATTGTAGTTATGAGTTTCTTGAAACAAGCCAAGTACCTGACCATGCGGTCATCCCTACCTTCATAGTCTCCTTGGATTTGGTTCACTATAAATTGGGAATCACTGAACACTATAATTCTGCGGGCCTCGCTTTGCAAGCTAAAAGGAGCCGGGCGGTTAGTGTCTCATATTCGGCCTCATTGTTGAAGGCTCAGAAGTTGAGGTGAAGTGATTACTGAAGTGCAAACTCGTTGGGACCGAGCAGGATGACACCGGCCTCACTTCCTTCGGTGCAAGAGGATCCATCGACGTAGACACTCTAGACTAAAGGATCTTTATCTTCCAAGGGGGTGATGAGGGATAGTGCTTTTGACGATGAATTCAGCTAAGACTTGGGCCTTGATAGCTGTCCTCGGGCGATAGATGATGTCGTGCTGGCTTAACTTGATGGACCACTTCATGAGTCGCCCAGACTTCTCTGGCTTGTGAAGGACTTGCTTGAGGGTTTGGTCAGTGAGAAAAAAGATGGAGTGTGCTTGGAAATAAGAGCGAAGCTTTTGGGAAGCCGTAATGAAGGCATAGGCAATTTTCTCCATCTCGGAGTAATGAAGCTCAATGTCATGAAGTACTTTACTCACGTAGTAGATCGTCTTTCGGGCCCTGTTTTCTTCCCTCACCAAGATGACACTAAGAGTTTGATCTGTAGTGGCCAGGTAGAGGTAGAGCACCTCTCTCAGCTCAGGCTTGCTTAGGAGTGGAGGATTGGTGAGATATACCTTGAGCTATTCAAAGGTAGGGGTGGACAACTATTATCCAAACCGACCAATCCGAACCAATCCAACCCGAACCGACCAGTTTTTAACCGAACCAATTGGGGGTTTGGATTGGTCCAGTTGTTGATCTTCAATAACCAACTAGACCGGTTCGGTTGTTGGATGGAGCTTTCAAATAACCGATGAAACCGAACCGTCCGTAGCTCTATGCATAAGTCCATAAAAAATCTAGTTCTCCTTTAATTTCTTGAATATACAAATAGTCATTTCTCATTTTCTTGGAGATACAAACAGCCTTCTTTAATTTCTTAATACAAACCGAGCTGTGTTATTTTATTGAAAAATGCTTGATTTACAGTGTGACCCAGTTTAATAGAATCATGAAGTTGATATAATATTTAGTAGTTACTTTAATCAAGTCAAGCAGAAATTGTTCTTTAATTATTTTTTTATTGTACCTGAAATTCAATTAGCTATGGTTATTAATGTTTCTTTTATGATAATAAACTAAGATTACAGAAGTATGCAAGTGAAAAAGCAGTTTATCTCACCCATTTAAACGTCATCATCTCAAACAATTAATGCAAAATTCATTAACAACTTGTGGTTTTATGAATTTTCATTTTAAATTTATTTCTGAATAACAAATAGCAGGTTGTTTCTTAAGTTTGATTGAAGCTTATCTTTTAAATTTCAACAAAATTATGAATGATGTTGAAGGTGAAAAGTATCACGACAAACCGAACATCCAGTCCTATCCAAACCGAGCTTAATCGGCTTGGATGGAAACCGATCCAATTAAGGTTCGGATTGGTTGTGGATGAGAAAATTAAAAAATCGATCGTCTTTGGATCGGTAGTGGATGGTCCATATTAGGTCGGATACCGACCGATGCCCACCCTTATTCGAAGGCTTCTTATTGTGTTTGCCCCCACTCAAAGCCCTTTGATCCGTATAGGGTTTTAAAGAAAGGGAGGCACTTCTCCCTAGACTTTGAGAGGAAACACTCAATGGCGGCGAGGTGCCCTAGGAGCTTCTGGACTTCTCTAATGTTGGACGGGGAGATATGCCAAGTATAGCTCAGATGTTCTCCGAGCTGGCTTCAATTCCCCTATGACTAACCAAGAATCCTAAGATTTTTTTAGAGGAGACCCGAAGGCACACTTTGATGGGTTCAGCCTCATGTTGTGCTTTCGTAAGTTGTCAAAAGCTTCTTGGAGGTCAGCAACATGATCTTCCTTCTTGAGGGTCCATATAGACTTTCATGTTTCGGTCGATCAGTCCCTTGAAGACTTAGTTTACTAGGCCCTTGTAAGTGGCTCTAGCATTCTTCAGCCCGAAGATCATGACCCAATAGCAATAGAGGTCTTGGTCAGTGATGAATGATGTCTTTGGGGTGTTGGGGGGAACATTCAGATATGGTTGTATTCCAAGAAGGCATCCATGAAATGAGGAGCTCATGCCTGGATGTGGCATTGATAAAGACATCAATGCTGGGGAGTGGAAAGGGGTCCTTCGGACATGCTTTGTTCAGTTCGGTGAAGTCGATGTAAATCCTCCACTTTCTTTTAGCTTTCTTTACCATGACCACGTTGTCTAGACACTCGGGCTTGCTGACTTCTTGAATGAAGTGAGCGGCTAGGAGTTTGTCGACCTCTTCTTTGACCGCTTGCTGTATGTCGAGGCAAACTTGCAGTGCTTTTGTTGGACCATCTTGACATCTGGATTGGCACTGAGGTGGTGCATGATCAATTCTTCCGATATGTCGGCCATGTCAAACACGGTTCAAGCGAACAAGTCTCAGTTCTTCCGAATGCAACTGATAATTTGTTTTTTGACTTGGTGGAGAGAGTTTTGCTTACCCAGAAATACTTGGTATGTTCTTCTTTGGAGAAGGAGATCTCTTCTTGGTCATCCGCGGGCTCAGAGTTAACTTGACTCCTCTCTAGAGGAAGTTCTACGGCATTGAAGGGAAGGACCGAGCCCCATTGTGGTCGTGTAACATATCTGAGCTGTTTTTTGGCTTCCCTTAACTTCTCCTACCCCTATTGATGTGGGCAACTTCATCCTCATGTGGAAGGCAGAAGCTATGGCATGAAAGAGCTTATAGGGCCGGGAGGTCGATGATAGCATTGTAGGCAACTTTCATGTTGATGACCATGAAGGCCATGGCCTTGGTGCGAGTAGCTGGGACTTTTCTGCAGTCACATCAAGGGTGATTATTCATTCGATCTGAACCGAAACCCCGAAGAACCCGTGGAGGATGTAACCTACTGGTTTCAGACGATCTCTAAAGAGTTTGAGGCATTTGAAAGTTTATAAGAAAATGATATTTACTGAGCTACCGTTGTCCACCAAGATGCAGTGCACTTCGTGGTTTGCCATGCAGAGACTGATTACCAATGTGTCGCGATGAGGTGTTCGGATGCCTTCCAGATCTTTGTCTGAGAAAGTTATTAGAACTCTCAAGCTCTTGGCGGGAGGGAAGTTGTGTACTGTGTTTACCTTCCTGGACGAATGCCTTTCAGGAGTTAGATTCCCCACCCATGGGTTCTCAATGGATGGAGAGGAAAACTGTCATGGGTTCTGAGTCATTGGGCTCAGAATTTCTTTCTGGATGCTTGTTAGCTCCTCGAGCTGGAGGAGGCTCAACCCTGTCTTTATGAGTGTACTTGGAGAGGTGAGCTCAGCAAATTAGAGCCTCAATTTCTTCTTTGAGGCTTCGGTAGTCATCAATGGTGTGATCATGGTTCCTATGAAATCAGCACCATAGGTTCTTATCCTTTCTCTTGCCCGGTGTGTTCATCTTAGGAGGTGGACGGAGCGACCCATATCACTCAATTTCCATGAGGACAATCAATATGTTGGCATTAAGAGGAGTGAACTTGTCGAATAGAGGTGTCGGAAGAGGGCGATGCGGGCCACACCCATCCTCCTGGGACTTCTTAGGCCCTTCTTCATTAGTATTCTTTCATTTGTTCCCGGATGAGGGCTCCTTTTGGTCACGAGGACGAAGAGCCTCTTCAGCTCGGTTGTACTTCTGACTCCGCAATAGGAATTCAAAGAAGTCCCGAGGAGGCTTATTGGCAAGAGATATTTTAAGGTCGGCATGGATGACATTGTGTCTATAGGTAGCAGCAGCTATTGCTGAGTCAAGGGAGGGGATGGATTGGGACTCGACTGTGAAGTGCCTAACAATATCCTTAAGTGGCTCCCCATCCCTTTGCTTCAAGTCGAGCAAGGAGGCACTCGTATTCTCGGTCTTGCGGCTACTGACGAAGTGTGTGAGGAATAGTTCCTCGAATTGATCAATGGAGAAGATAAACACTGGGGAAAGACGAGAATACCATTCCCGTGATGATTCCTTTAAGGTTGTTGTGAACGTTCTGCAGAGGAGCGCGTCGGAGGTTCAGAGGATCATCATGAGAGTTTTGAAACTCTCGATGTGATTTGCTGGGTCAGATGCACCATTGTATGAATCAAAGGTTGGCAGTTTGAAGTTATCTATGACGGGGGCTTCGAGGATTGCCTTGACAAAAGGAGGCCGGCTGGGGTGGTATCCCTTGCTTTCGGTGACCCTCCTCTCTGCCAATCCGAGCAAGGAGATTCTCCATATCTCGGAGGCAACGAAGAACCTCATCTTCTTGCCCCTTGGATGGAGTCGACCCATTAGACTCTTCTTCGGGTTCAGTCCTAAAGGGTGATCGGTTTGTTTTGCGGCCCCTGCTCGGAGCACAATGGAGAGCTTTGAGAACTTGGTTGGTGAATTCCGAAAACTCTGCCCTTGTCATGGGTACCTCATCTTCTCCGATGTTCTTGGGAGTCTGCTGACTGACTGGAGTCGGGCTCCTCCTGCTTCTTTGATTATGTGGCAAGGGGGTCTGCTGAGACTCATAGACGGCGACAATATGTTGCTGCTTTTTTTAGGTGGCAATCAGATAATGAGTTCTTTTTTAATGAAGAAACTTACAATATGGACCGTTAGTCAAATCTGAATTGTGAGGGTTCAAGGCTCCTTGATCTGAATTTGAATGGTTGAGAATGTCTGGATCAAGATATGAACGACTGAAAAAGTTCGGTATGCACAAAGTCTAAACACCGGGGTTAGCCCCTACAAAAGACCATCCGACGCTCAAGTCAATAACTCAGAAAGGATATTAGGATTTTAGTGGCAAAAGATTGATTACCTTTGATTAATTGGAGGGCGAGAGTATTTATAAGCTAGGAGTTCGTTGTAGAAGATAGACTTGAAAAGACATCTTTTGAAATTAAACTCCAGATCCCTTTGGTGATGGGATAGAACTAGTTAATAATTTTGTTTAAGATAAGGGATTTGACTAACATCTGTAATTAGCTAGAAATCTCTCTTCTTGAGCTGTAAATAAGCCATTAATTATTGGCCTGGAGGCGGCCCATGTTCTTCTTATAGGCTGGTAGTTGTTGTGAAATTACTTTTCTGCCCATTAGAAGGTTTGAGATGTGTGCTAAGATCTGGTGGCTCTGATTTTACCCATATCAAATAGACGAACGAAAATACAATCTCAGGTAAATCTCCTCTTCTATTTGTAAATTCAATCAATTTTCGTTTGACTCATTTTTCATTAAAAAACCCTAGAAATTTTATTTTAATTTTTTTTCTTATGGGCTTTGACCTTCAAGGCCTGGCCCATTAGATTTTCCCGGATCCTTCCGAACCCGATCAGTATTAACATTTCGCATTCGGACTCCAAAACCCAAACCCGTTTGCGATCAACTTCAAGAATCGAGGACTCGAGATCGAGCGAGCCATCGTCAATGGCGGCAGAGGGAGAGAAGAAGACCGTTAGGGTTTTGTGCCCTAAAAAGAAGCTCTTTTCTTCATCAAATTCCTCAAAATTCGCGCTCGGAGAACTCAAATGGCTGATCGGGTCTCCTCTCTTCCTTCCGCAATTCACCGTCATCTCCTCCCTCCGTTGCCTCCACTTCCTCAACGACCAAAACCCCAACTTCCAAAAAGAATCAGGTAAAATCTAACTGAATTCTTGAATTTTTGTTACTAATTTCAGTATTTAGCTTTACTAATTTCTGTAAATATGTCATTTCAGATGAAATTAGGACGTTGCTGTTAAGAGGATTGAATATAGTGGGGGCTTTGATTATTATAAGTGGTGGTGATTATGAGGAGGAAGGTCGAAAGGCGGTGGAATTCACTTGTGAATTGAGGAAATGTCTTTTTGGTGAGGAAAGTTGTGAGTTGATTGGGGGAGTGGCTGATTTGAGTGATGGAGAGGTGCGGTTTTTTCGGCGAAATGCAAAATTGCAGAAAATGGAGGGGTTTGGGAGTGTTGTGTATGAGGAGGGTAAGGAGGATTGGTTGTGGGAGGGAGGGTGTCTTTTGAGGTGTGAAATGGGGATTAAGGTGCCGGTCTATGTTCGTAGTAATGGAACTTCAGGTGAAATTCGTTACGTATTAAGTTTATGTTTATTATATTCATTTCCTAAGCAGTTAAAATCCGATTAATCACTCGATTAATTGCTAATCGGAGGCTAAGCCATTTTTAATATTTTAATAGTTAGCGATTTAATTGGGTATAATCGACCGATTAGTGGTTAATCAGCCAATTTCCAGTGGCCGATTAACCGATTAAATCCCTTCTTTAATTTCCATGCTCGTTTGCATTATTTGGGCTCAATTTGGTCCAAACTTAAATCAAAATAAAAAATCCAAACCCCTTATGGTCCTCGTGCAAACCCAAACCCAACCTGTCACCACTCTCTTCTTCTTCCTCGCGCAAACCTAAATCCAAACTCAAACCGATTCTCTTCTTCCTTAAGCAAACCCAAACCTGATCCGTCGTCGCTGCCCCTGCATCGTAGCAAACTTGACCCAACCTGCATCTGTTGCACCTCCTCTTGCTGCTCGTGTTGCTCCTCCCTGATTGTTTTTGTGTACTAGAACCGACCCACATCCAGGATCCAGACTCAACTCAAACCAAGTACTATCTTCTTTTCTCTATAACTATATGTTCTTATTTGATAATCTCATAATAGTTTTTATGTTAGGGCTTAGGGTTGCTAAGTCATTTTTAAAATTAATTAATTATATATATATATATATATATATATATATAAAACAGTTAAAATCAGTTTTTTGAACTAATCGGTCTAGGAGCTATTAGTGATTAATCGGTTGATCGGAAAATAATTGGGGATTAAATCGGAAAAATTGTGTGTACACACACGATTTTTCTGTTTTAGTCCCAATTATTTGCCGATTAACTGATTAATCACTAATCGCTCCTAGACCAATTAGTTACAAAAACCGATTTTAACTGCCTAATCGTTCTTTCTTTCAAATTTGCTGATTTTTTTAGATTTTATTATGTTCTTGATGGATAGTTGTGTATAGGAAGTATAAAAGAGCATTCGTATTTCGAAACACATTTTTTGGTTGAGTTTTAGCTGGATTGGACTGTATTAAGTTCTTAATAGCTAGTTGAGAGTAGGATCGATAAAGAGCTTTGGTAACTGGTTTAGTAGTAAGATATAATTATTTCCACAAATTCTCTTAACAAATATGAAATATATTATTTATTTTAGGTTAAGTTCATAGTTCTTATTGTCTTGTTAAGCAACGGAAAAAGACTACATTGAGTCTATGTCTTAATAATATCAAATGAAACATCATCAAGATCCACGACGAGAAAAGAAAAATGAGGTGGAAGGAACAAAAAATGAACTTACAAGTTACAAGATATGAATAGCATTGGTGTAACATTAACATATATTTAACATTCATATTTTATATTTTATATTTTATATAATTGAAAAATGAGAACCTAATGATATACACAACTATATATATTTTTTCGTATCTTAACATTTGCATTTGGTTATTGCAAGATTTAACAAGTATTATAATATCTAATGTTTGATATTTTATATAAACACAAATTAACAAGTTTTCTAGTTCAAATACATAAACCCAAATCATACCCGAATATAACATAAACCATAGAGTTGAGTTAATATAATTGGTTTTTTATATATCTTGAAGTGTACCTTATCGTACAATTGTATGATACGAATTGTGTACTGTAAGATTTATTGTAATCTAAGATTCATACATGATGTGTCTCGTTTTGCTAATGAATCGGATCGTATTGTATTGTGCATTAGAAGTTTTATACAATTACGGATAAATTAGTCTTACTAAAATCTGTCTATTAGAGAATTGATTTAGGTTAACGTTCAGCATGTATTTGACATGAATTGGCTCTGTTTCAAGTATTAATTAGCATAGTTGTTAAAAACTTATGATGCACAATATAATATGTATGATATGATTCATTAGCAAAACGAGATGTATCAAAGTATGAATCTTAGATTAAAATAAATCTTACGATACATAATTCGTATCTTAGGATTCGATATATATCGTGCAGTACAATAGGTGTAAGAAAAGTAAACTAATTATATTAACTCAAGTCTTTGGTTTATGTTAGTATTTATATGTTGTATTGATGTGATTTTGGTTCATGTATTTGACTAGAAGACTTGTTAATTTGTGTATGTATAAAACATCAAACATTAGATATTATAATATTTTTTATTTCTACATGTAGTAACTAAATGCAAATGTTAAGGTATGAGAGAAAATATATAGTTGATAGATCTTTACGATCTTGTTTTTCAATTATATAAAATATGAATGTTATAACTATATGTTAATTATACGTGAAACCGTTGCATGTCAATGGGTGGAGATGAGGGATGCTTTCATTTATTGTAACTTGTAAGTTTTAGTTTTCGTCCCTTCTACCTTCTCTATTTTTTTCTTTTCTCTTATTGGATCTTGAGGATATCTCATCTTTACATTTTTGTTTTTCAATTGTATAAAATATGAATTGTTAAATATATGTTACTATTACACGAATGTTATTCGCTTATTGTAATTTATAAGTTTTCGCTCCTTCTAGCTTCTCACATTCTTTCTTTTCCTATCTTGGATCTTGATGATATCTCATCTGATGTCATTAAGCCAAAGACTTGATCTTGGCTTTCTTTCCAATGACCAATAAGATAATAAGAACTATGAACTTAACCTTAAATAAGAAATATATTTCGTATTCGTTAAAAAATGTATCTTTTGAAAGTTACACAAAAAAGTCTTATTTATCAATGTCTTAGGTTGCATTCTTTCAAATAGTTTATTGCTATATGTGCTTTTTGTGATTGCATATAAAGAACTTTAGTACTTAATCTTGATTGTCAAGCGTTACACGTTCTAAATTTGTTTATATTTCTAAAGTAATGTGTTACATAATTAGTATATGTAACTTTTTGTGTACGTGAAATAAATCTTACGATGCGATAATCATGTAAGCGGTACATGATTTAATACACGATTTGACAACTATGTTGATTAGCTCTATCTCTTTACAATTACAAGTTAAATTATATATGTCGTAAACATTTATTCTCTATTTCAACTGTTTAATTTTGTTATTATCAGAATTATTTGTTCTTCAATGGATGAGAATTTGCAATTCTACTGGAACTGAGTTTATTTTTCTTAACAGATTTTGAGGAATCCTCATTAACTGATGTTGCTGCTAAGTTGAGAGATCCTCATGTTGCATACCTAGTTGAAGGAAGAGATTGGAATGGAGGGGGACCATCTGATTCTATTGTCTTCCATGGAGTGGAATTAGACTTCAAGACTTTTTTTGATGATCAAAAGGCTTTTCACACTAACACAAAGTCAAATGAAAAGGCTGTATCGTGTTCATTTTTTTGCTCAAAACATAAATGCATTTTGCCTAGTGCCCGAGATGTAAGTCAAATTTTACAGATTGCTTATTTTTCAGTTAGTCATCTCGGGAATGTATATCAAAAAGATCTTGCATATGTATTGAAAGTAACTATTAAGTTTTGAATTGTGATATTGTGTGCTAGCCACCAGGCATGATATCGTTCATATGTCAGAAAATTTGCTTTTTGCATATTAGTTTTGGATCTGTGGATAGAAGATTTCTTCTTTTCTCTGCCTATTTATAAAAGTCTTGGTAATTCATCATTATCCATGTAATTTCTTTACATATCTTTGAAAATCTTGGTTGCTGTTTGCAAGATGCTTCGAGCAGACAATTTCTAGTCTTTTGAAATGCACCAGTGATGTAATTTTACGTACTACACAAAATTGAAATTCTGATAGTTTAATATGTTAGAATGCAGATGTGATCCAAGTAACTGTCTTTTCCAATCAGTCTCGGAGCAGTTCAATATCTGGCGCACCGATAGCACAATATGTACCAGGTATTGCTTTTACTGCTGGCTGAAGAAGTTTCCCAATCTTCTTCTGAATTATCTTAAATTTTGTAGCTTCTTTGGTCTGATCATTTATAATGACTACCTACATTCAGCATCTGATCCTGCAAGGCTGTCAATGGTCAACCTTAAGCTAGATGTCCTCTGTTATGCCTCAAAAGAGTTTCCAGTTACTAGTGCAATTTGTAAGTTGATTATACCTGGATTAGTTGACCAGATAATCGGTATGAAAAGAACAATTCAATCGAAGCTTCTGGAGCATAATTCTCAGGTAATCAACTATCTTGGCTTTTGGCAAGTGTATTAATAAACTTGCATAAGTGGAAAATGTGCTCAACCCGTCTTTTTATAAACTTCCATTATTTAGTTTTTGTTAAAGGGATATGCTTGTCCAACATCTTTATATTGTATGAATGACTTAGACGTTTCCAGTGGCGGAGCCAGACAAATCAAAATGGGGGTCCCAATTTTTTTTTCTCCCGGTATCGACATAATTGTTGCCAAAAATCTCTTACTTTACTTTTGTTTTGAAGAATTAAAGTAATTGGATCAAAATAAAATTAGAATCAAATAAATATTCGAATTTATATTTTTAGTATCATATATTTTTTCGCACTTGTACAGTTGTACTCTAAATTTGGTAAGAATAATACTAATCAATAATCATACTACACTATTTATACTGTTATAATACTAAAGGCTAAGAGATACGACTCAGATGAATAAATATACTTGTAACTTCTGTATACACTAGTTTCTTATTCAAAATTTTATCCAATGATTATACAGATCAAATGATAAGTATCACTATTAATTTTTTGTCAAAGCTCATACCACTATTTTCAGCATTTAAAAAGAGGTGGATTAGACTTGGGGGTCCCAAATTTTTTAAATTGGGGGGCCAAATAAAAATTTTGGTCTATATTAGGAGGTTTTACAAAAATTTTGGGGTCCCAAATGACCCCCCTACTCTCTTCCTCTCTCCGCCACTGGACGTTTCCTAGCATTTCTGAAATGAATCTTAAAACAACAGCCACAGTACGGTGATGTTTTTTTTTGTCATAAACTCATTAACTCACTTGTTTGAAATGTTGATGGTGGCTACTTGCAGGAAATTTTATTATCTTTTCCTCTCTGATGAATATATGTGTATCAACTAAATGAGCATGGAATGCCCTTGTTTACTGAATCAAATGTTTCCTCTCAAGCTTTTAATTAGCTGTGTTGGATCTAGATAATTATCTTTTAGTTGTTGATATGAAGAAAATTTCAAACTCTTTTTGAACTCATGTTTATGGTGATTGAAGAACTGATGGTGTCTAGTTGTAGGAACATCAATTATCAGTTATTTCTTTTTATTTAATGGGTAAAAATTATCTTTTCCTCTCTAATGAATATATGTGTATCAACTAAAAGAGCATGGAATGCCCTTATTACTGAATCAAATGTTTTTCTCTCAAGCTTTTTGGATCTAGATAATTATCTTTTGGTTATTAAGAGCATCTGTAGTCGTTTTTTATAAATTTATCCATATATCGATAAATAGAAATAGATATTACGATTCCGCTGCACTCGTCGTAAGCTATATTATAGCAAACAACTATTTAATATTAAGGGACGGGATACGAAATGCCGTCGGAGGCCAAAAAGTACAAAAACGCAGGCGCATGTCTAGGACGGCACATGAAGTGCCGTCCGACACTAAGGGACTTAGCTGCATCTAACTATACTTAATTGCATTAATTGCACTGATATCGAACTATACTTCAATGCATTAATTGCATTAATTGCATTAACATGAACTGCATCTAACTATACTTAATTGCACTGATATCATAGCTGCATTAATTGCAGAAGACTATACTTAATTAATAGCTACTTAAATAAATAAAGCTAATTAACAGCTAATTAAATGCGGAAAAATTGAAACGGACGGCATATCGAATGCCGTCCGACGCCGACAACAGTGTTTTGCACGAAACGGACGGCTCTTCGACCACCGTCGCTGACTTATCGATAAAGCTATTTCCTCTCTCAAATATAGCAATGCACTGTAGCTATTTATCGATAATATCGATATATAGCAAACGACTGCAGCTACTTTTTCAGCTATATATCGATATTATCGATATATAGATAACGACTACAGATGCTCTAAAATGAAGAATTCACTCTTATTGAACTCATGTTTATGGTGATTGAACAACTGATGGTGCCTACTTTTAGGAACATCATTTTTCTGTGATTTCTTTTTCTCTGGGTATATGCATGTAAACTAAAAGAAAAAATGGCAGAGAACATGGCCCACCCTTGTTGCAATCTATGTAATTAATACATATTAAGGTTTCCTTCAACTGTTTCTGACTAGATGATTATCTTGAAACGTTGTTTGATTTGTTTTCTCCATGTTAATTCTCTGCAGGTCTTTATTGGTTAATACATATTATATACTCTACATCATGCTTTATGGATATTGCATCATATCATCTATATTTGTTGTTGTTGTTGTTGCTGTTGTTGTTGTTGTTGTTGTTCTGTCATTATTATTGTCATTGTTAGTATTGTATTTATGAAAGTTCTTTTGCTATCTCATATTCCTTACTATGCTCATGCTTTCAGCTCTGTCCATATCATTTCCTTCCCTCTGGATTCTTGCATCCAATCACAACTCTATATGATCTCAGATATGGAGAGACTGAGGTTTCACAAGGTAAATACAGAACATGAATACTTACCCGCATATATAAACTCATACACTTCCATGCATGCTCATGCATAAATTGTCCATGGTTGCTGCTGTGTTTTACTCATTTCTCCATGTTTGCCGAATCATACAAGGGATGCCAAATCACATATGCAGGTGAAATTAGAAAAGCTCTGCATGAAAGGTTAGGATTACCTTTGGATCGTCCTCTTTTGCGTACTGCCAATGCACTCAATTTTGGTATGAAGGCCATCGCAGATGCAAACTTAAAAAGTAATTTTCCAAAATATTTGAGAGCCTATAATTTTATATCTTGCATAGTTTCCTCGAATTTTCATATCTTTTTCAATTATGGATTACTTGGATTATACAGGCTCTTCATTGTTAAAAGATGTTCACACTGAAATTCCTAGCAGTGGTGGTTAGTCTTCTGATGTCCTTAATTTTGTAGATTTACAATCTTATGTGAATGAGCTTATCTTGAATTGGAAATGTCCTTTGCAGTTTCGGGAGGCGTCATCTCCTTGATTGATGGTTCGTACGAATACTATCATTACCTTCTAAATGGTATCGATGACAGTGTAATGATTCTATCCTCTGGTTTTAATCTCTTGTTAATTTTCTAGCTGCTGTACCCGAATTGTAAGTTACTATTACTGTAGAACTTTTTGGAACATGGATCTTTGTTTGTGCTTGTCATGCTTAATTTTCTCAGAACAGTTGTTTTTTTAGATGAACGTATCTATTTGGCACTTGGTAGTTGGTACTTAGTAAATTCATTTTATATGAACTGATGCCAACTATATGTTTCGACACCCAATTGGAATTGTCAATAAACAATTACTAGTGAGGTAATATACAAATTATTGGTGCAGAAAGGAAGGTCCGTTATTTTCCGTTAGATATTCAGGAATCCCGCTGTATAGTTAAAAAAATTTGATGGTGCATGAACTGTCGAGTGGTATGGCGAGACGTAAGGGACAGGAAGTTCCCACTTCCATGCAGTGATTATCATGTTGAACCTAATGACATGTCCAGTAGCAATGTAGTGTGATGCAGCAAGCAACTAATTTTTGAAAATAAACTGATGCTTATGCAAGTACACATGATTTTCTGCATTTCTTTATTCATGTATAATAATTGATTTGTTCATGGTATAACCCTCTTTGTTTGAATCAAAGTAATTGCTAATTTTGGTTATTGTGCTTGGTTTGATTGCCGTGCCCCTTCCTTAGAAGGTAAGGGAGTAAATTAAGTGTAAATCGTAGTTTCTGCAATGAGAGAATTCCTAATGAGTAATGACCTTTGAAAATGCATTGTGGTTGACATATTAAGGCAAACAAGTGTGAATACTGAAATAGTCTCATATGTTTATCTACTTATCAGATACGTACTTTTTCTAACAATACAATTACTTGCTAGGGATGGGGATGTGCATATCGCTCTCTACAAACTATCATATCTTGGTTTAAACTTCAACATTATACTTCTGTCAGAGTACCTTCTCACAGGTATTATTATTCAGATTAAAGTGTTGTTTCATGTTTCTGGGTAATTTACTTTAGCTATTAGGACTTCTATATCAATGGTTGAACAATTAAGAAAATCTATCATAACTTTGTATTATTTCCAAAATATGATTAACTTTATTATAATTGTGCATTTTAAGAGTTAATTGTTACTTTCTTCAGGGAAATTCAGCAAGCTCTTGTTGAAATTGGTGATAAGGAGCCTGCATTTGTTGGATCACATGATTGGATTGGTGCAATTGAGTTGAGCTTCGTCTTGGATAAACTTCTTGGTGTAAGATTTTCATTTCTTTATTAAATATTTCATACTAAATGTTGAAAAGGAGGCATATTTGTTTGTCATACTGAAATAGAACAAGGTTTTAATATTGGATATCGGTATCGTACCGGATGACAAAAATTCATATCGGATATCGGATATGGGTGATATTCAAAAATATTAGGTTGCTATAACATAGGATGATATATATTCTAAATGTGATTTTGAGGTTTTAAAAACCATTAAATATATTATATTTATGTATCACAAATATCAACAACCTCACACAAGCAATATAATAGTTAAAACCAAAAAATAATCACCCACAATAAAATTGCAATATAATACATAAAAGACAGATATCTACATAGTAAAGATCAAACATCTATATAATAAATTACAAAGAAAGCTATCAAGTGGTTCTTATTCAATCTCCCCTAAAACCAATGTCCTAGATTGATTCTCACAAAACATATTTTTCCGCCCAAAATTTCAAACCCCAAAATTAAATTTTTCCTCCCCAAAACTAAAAAACTCATTACTTTATTACTATCTCTCTCTTCTCTATTCACTTTTTCATATTTCTCTCTTTCTCTCTCTCCCTCTCTCTCTCTCCCATTCTTTCTTAACTTAGAAATTTAGATTTTAAGATTTCAGGTTTGTAAAATTTTCAGAATTTTTTTTTTTTTATTGTACATGTTATATATATTTTTTTTTGAAGGAATATTGCACATGTTGTATTGAAAATCAAAATATCTCTTCAACAGTTAAATTTCATCATTTTCCACCCTTAAAGTTATAAGAAGTTGGATTTTACACCCTCGTTTATAATTATTTTTCAACATATACTAATAGAAACATGGACTTTTATTTACAACTAATTATTGTCATAATATTCAAACTTGAAATACATAATTGTTGTTTTACTGTTTATAGGGCTTTTCGTGTGTTGTATCGTTCCGAAGACGTGCCGTAGGCACGTGTCAACGGGCAAATCTAGTACTATATAAGTTTATAACATAAGAATAAAAGACTTAAGAGAGAAGAAGACAATCCAAGAAGATTAAGAGAACAATTGGTGATAAGATTTTGCTTTCTTATATTTTTTTTATACTATCAAATATACAGATTTGAATTAATCAGATATGGGTTCTCATTGTCACTGGAATTTTCCTGTATTGGGTTGATATCAATCTATAGGTTATATCAAATAGCGTGTGATATAATGGTTGCTCCATTTTCTGAAGTCCATTTTGGTAACGGTAACCTAGCTAAATCTTTATAATGGCCGGTATAACAGTTGTAACGGCCGTTATTTAAAACACTAAAACAGAGTAGGTCAATATCTTTTAGTAGTTAGTGATTCAAACACGTGTGATTCTCGTTTGTAGTCAACATTTATTCAGAGAAAAGGGAGCTTCATACTTATAACCAGAGGAGGTGATTTTCTCATCTAGTGTTTGCAACTACTTGGTGGGACCCCCTACGGATGGTCACCGTTCATTTTAATTTTTATGTCATAATATGTATGCAGTATGCCTATAAAACATCGAATTGTTTTGGTTTGGAGATCTTTATCCATGTTTTATGTGGTTACAAAATGAATGTTTTTCAATTATATAGCAAATTGGCAGCATGTGACTTTTGGTAAGGAGCCTCCAAACAACTCGATTTTTTGTACACGCGTCTTATGAAATTGGAAACATAATTAACAGTGCGGATCATCCATACAAAGTCCTATATGAGTACTACTACACTATATGAGGAAAATATCCTCCAAGTATGAGATTTTGCAACAAAAAATACCAGAACTGGTGTGTTATTGATTAGTTGACCGTAATTGAGAAGAGGCAAAATTGGTTTCAAGAGACATAGAAGCATGATATAATCTGAGAATTTAAACCTATAATTGGGCAAACAACAATCTATGTACACTGTTATTTCTCATGTGGATCATTCAGAGCATCAAACCGGTCCTTTGAATTAGGTGGCCATCATTCAGTACAAGCAAAAGATAAGATGGGTGTATGTATACGCGCGTTTATGGTCGGCGCGGTTTAGAAAAGAAGCAGTGTTTTACTTTGTGTTTATAAAAGAGAATTTTTTTAGGATTGTTACACATTACAAATAAGGGATACAAAAAGGGCTTTGTTGCACTCGCACTGTCACTTCAAAATAGGTCAAAACATAAGAGGTCTTTGTTGCACTCAGCACCGCTTTCTACATTGACATGTACTCAATACATATCCAACGTGCCAAATTCATGCCCACGCTAAAATCTAATTCGAAAAGGCGCTCCTACCCGTGTACGATGTGTCTTGGTTATCTTCATCGTTATCACATTGACATTAGAAACATGATAGGGGTGAGTGAGAGACAGCAAAATTTTACTACCGACTGTCAAGCTAATGTTAATCCTGATTTAGTTAGTGCTAAATCCTCAGTTGATGAGACTATGGCAACATAGGGTTTTCCATCCAAAATAACAAGTTCATTTCCTCAAAGTCCTCCGACTTATGGTAAAACATTTAGAAGAAAGGGAAAGCTTATCTATGCCATAGAGAATCTCTTTCATCTCCCCTAAGAGCAATACAAAATACATTCCTGAAACACGCTCAAATAATATGACAAAAACATTTCCTTTCGCATTTTCTATGACTGGTAGCCTATCTACTTTTTTTGCAGTGTTTAAGTTATAGTCATAGTGAAATTTCCATTTTTGAACCTGTGGCGGTCTATATTACCCAAGTAAAGAGGTTGAAATGCACCTACATTAGTACATTAAATGACAGTTCTATTGTATTTACTATAAACTAACCATGTTTCATCTTCTCAATTATAAATTAAGTAGCTGTAGACTCAATAAATTGAAAAATATTTGTATCTTTCAGACCCTTCTGATAGAATAGTATAGTACTGCTTTGATAGTTAACTCGAAGGTTTCTTCTTTAACAGGTCAGCTGCAAGATTATGAATGTGAGATCTGGGGAAGAGCTTCCAGAGAAATGCCGAGAACTTGCTATGCATTTTGAGACGCAAGGGACCCCAATAATGATTGGTAAGTAAAAGGATGGTCTCCTTGTTGCTTATATGACCTAATTCTATGAGGTGTCTGATCAGTAATTTCACTTCAAGTAATCAAACCCTGTTGGTTTGTACAGTTGCTTCCGTATTACTTAGTTTAAAAGTGCATTAATACAGGTGGTGGTGTTTTGGCTTACACCCTATTAGGAGTTGACTACAATGAGGCAAGTGGAGACTGTGCCTTTCTCATCCTTGATCCACACTACACAGGCAATGATGACTTGAAAAAGATTGTCAGTGGAGGATGGTGTGGGTGGAAGAAGGCTGTCGATAGCAAAGGTCGCAATTTTTTCCTCAAGGATAAGTTCTACAATCTTCTTCTTCCTCAAAGACCCAACATGGTTTGATGAGTCACAGCTATTACTAATCAGATGAAATATTGCAATTACTGGGTTCTCAATCTCAATGCTCCTTGGCTATTTCATGATTGCATCCATTCACAATCAACTCAGATAATGCATTGCTTGCATCTCTGCCTGATAATTCAACTGAATTCAAAGCATGCTACTAGGAATCAAATACGCTTTTTTGCGGATTATCATTTCTGGAGCAAAGCAGAGTGGTAAGAATATTCATCTCAGTTAAGTTTAGCTGGAGGAAACGACTCTCAGAACTTGGTTCATGGATGCATCAATTTTCACAGGACGGAATACAATACAAAACTTGCTGCTTTCGTTGTTTCAACTTGGCTCCTTTTAAGAGAGGGGCTGTCACTTATGGATCACATATCTACTAGTGGATAACAATGTAGTTACTAGTTACAAGAGTATTTGTCTGTACTATGAAGTTTTTACATTAGGAATTCTCATGTTTCTACACTATGATTACTAGGACATAAAGATATGACTAAAGAGAAACTAAATCCTTTTGAGGACGTGCAAGTGGACACAAATCATGTGACAACTAGAATCATACAATACGGGGGTGATTCATACTTGGACCAAAGATGAAAAGTTGGATCTCGGCTGTTGAAAAAGTAAACATGAATGAGTTCCTAATTCTCTCGGGCGTAATTTAAAAAAGGATGATATAAGTGCTTGTATAGATAGATAGAAAGTGAGTAGAATCCTCCACAATATATGGGTTTCTCACTATTTAAGGAAAGAGTATCGGGTCGAGGGGATAGGGTACATTCCCTATATTTTGAGTCGCTATATAGATCTGCGCTGTTAAAGTTGTTAAATTAACTATACGGTAGTAGCAGTAGTAGTTATCGAGTTCAGGCATCGGATATAATAGTGACTGAGTGAGTTCAGACATCCGAGTGAATGGGTCGCTCAATCACGCTACCACTTGTCTGAACAAGTTGTGCTCTCTTTTCATTTTTAAGGAAAAATGTAACAGACATACGGTCGTCATGTCTTATTGAAGAGTAAACAATTAAACATAACCAAAGGTACCGGAAACTAATGCGAAGTTGGACGCATTGTATTAAATACATTAGGCTTTGGCCTTTATTTCTAATCACACCGTCCGTCATGTAAGGTAAGAAACCGCCCAAAGACTATATAATGACACAATATTTCGACTTAAAATGAACATGCACATTGAATCCTCCAGTAAAAAAACAAATCACTCCCCTTGCTATGTCCATAACCAAACATAACATCATGAAGTGAATGCATCAGGAAATATATGTGTTTGTGTCAAGGAAAAGATTTTTATGATCATTTATGTAATCACTCACCTTGCTATTTCCAGACCAAACATAACATCATGAAGTGAATGCATAAGGAAATATGTGTTTGTGTCGAGGAAAAGATTTTTATGATCATTTATGGATGGAGAGGAGAAGAAGAAGGGAAGCCATTTAGCCAGTTACCAGAACCGAGGTTAAATCTATTTACCATGGTTAATCCGCTGACGTGGCACCTCCACATGCGTATATATTGGGATGCCAAAATCACTTCCCGACACCTCATCTCTCTCTCTCTCTCTCTCTCTCCTCTTCTTAATGTTGAGAAAGAAAACAGAGAAAACAAACAAGCACGAAAAAAGAAGAAGAAAAATCTCTTCTTTCCTCTCTTCCTGAATTCACAATTGTAATCGACTCCCTAAAAGAGAAGTCTTTGAGCCATCCGATCCTCCACCAAAAAGATTGAGCAAAAACAGAGGAAGAACAGAGAGGTAGTTAAGTGATGACTTTGACACCTCTGAATTCTTGCAGATGATCTCTATCGATGTCAAGAATTTCTGGGTTTGATGTGTTTTTCATAATCTGTTTTGATCTAACTCGATCCATTCATTATCTCTCTGTTTTATTTTAGTGATTTTTGTTGATTTGTTTGTTTGTTTGTTTGTGATGGGTGGTTTGAAGATAGGAGTTTGATAATAATAATAATAAAAGTCGGTTTTATTTGGTGGTTTTTATTTTGAGAAATGAGAAAATTATCTCATCTCTTCTCTGTTTGTTGGGTTTTCATTATTTAAAAAAATGGATTTTAAAGAAATTGGAGAAGATCAGAGTTTGATTATTGAAGATCTAATCATTTGGGTTGTTTTGGAATTTTGATCATTTTTCATCTTAATCTCAATTTGGTACCTTCTTTGATAATTGTGTTTTGGTTAATTTACAATTTGATGATGGTTTAAGAAAAGTGTGTTTTTATCAAAGCGGAATTCCGTAGTCCTTACTTTGTTGGATGGTTGGCTTTTGGGTTGGATTGAGATTATGCTTTAATTGAGAAATCGAGTATCGTTTAATAGGATTCTTTGTTTAGTTTAGACAAGTTGTGATTCTTTTGCTTTTGATCTATTCGTATCCATCTTTGTGTGGCCATAAAGTTTTTGGTTTTGGCAATAATTCTACCCAAATTCACTCTTTACCTTTGAATAGTAACCGAAAATTGATGGTGAATAGTGTTATATCAGTGTTAGATCTTTTGACCTCTTCTCCAAAATTTCATTATTTGCACCAAATTTATACACAATTTTGTCCATCTTATCAACCATTGAGTTGATCTACATTGTGAAAGTATGAGACGATATTAGTCTCATTTCACTTGATTCCTTAACTATCTTGCTCAGTTATTGCTTACAGTGTGTATCCGATACTTTGTGTATCCTATTATGTCAATAGATATGATCAACTTCATTGGTATAACTTCATTTCATTCCTAAACTATTTTTCTCAATTGCTTTCAGAGTATTTCATATCGGAAGCTATCTTGAAAAACAGTAGAACGAGCTTCATTTCGTTCCTCTCACTTCTGATCAAACTCGGGGGCACTGCAATTGAATTCGAGCAGTGTGCCCAAATGGATGCCACTACAAGTGGAGCCACTCCTTCTTTACAATACCACAACATTATAGACCAGTCCCTCTCTCTTGTCCCTCCATTGCAGCAAAGCTTGCAGCGATTGCAACGCCATTGCTTTGGTGATGCACACCCGGGAGAATTCCCCCTTGCCACCAATCCCTCCATCGTTCTCCATGTGCTTAGCGCATGTAATTTGGAGCCTCAAGATCTTGCTAGCCTCGAGGCAAGTAGCCCTCTATCACTATTTTACTTTAACGTTGTTAGAATTGGTAATGCTTTCTGATGTGATTTTGTTGGTGGTGGTGGTGTATTAGGCTACATGCACATTTTTCAGACAACCTGCCCACTTTGCTCCCGACTTTGAACTGTCCATTGCAGAGCTTGCTGCATTTGATATGTGCCAGAAAAGGGCAATATTTAAACCGATGACAAGTGAGGAAAGGTTGTCTCTTAAGGAAAGGTGTGGTGGGTCTTGGAAGCTAGTCCTTCGCTATTTGCTAGCAGGGGAAGCATGCTGTAGGAGGGAGAAGTCTCAGGCTATTGCCGGACCTGGGCATAGCATTGCAGTTACTTCAACTGGGGAGGTTTATTCATTCGGATCAAATAACTCCGGCCAGCTTGGTCATGGCACCTTAGAAGAGGAGTGGAGGCCTCGCATCATCAAGTAATCCTAATTGCTTAAGTCTGGTCAAATAAAATACACGTATAAACTAAGAATTTGACAAGTGCTTACAAGTGTCAATTCCCTAGAAGAAAGTGAAAATGAACTAAGTAATAATATACTACGAATTTTTCTTTAAAACAATATAAAAAGGGAAAGAAAGACAAAACTAGAACAATTTTACTTATGATCAATGTGAGTATTTTGTTAAATTGAAGTTAAACTAAATGAGAAAATAAAAGAATACAAGTTACAAATCCAATCCTTTTGATTTACAGTTAAAATTATGTTTCTAGTTTTCAGAATTAAAAGATAAAATCTGTAAATTTTGGACATCCCAAAATTGAAATATGAAATATAAACACTCAATCCCAAATTTAATGTAGTAGTACATTAATGAGAAAGAAGAAGAATATGAAACCGAAACATTTGGTTACTTTGCAGATCGCTACAGGGCATTCGAATCATACAAGCTGCAGCAGGGGCAGGACGGACAATGCTGATCAGTGATACCGGGCTTGTTTATGCATTTGGAAAGGACTCGTTCGGGGAGGCTGAGTACGGAGGTCAAGGGTCGAAGCTGGTATCTACACCTCAGCCAGTCGAGTCCTTGAGGGGAATATATGTAGTTCAAGCAGCAATAGGGAACTTTTTCACCGCGGTTCTCTCCAGAGAGGGCAGGGTCTACACGTTCTCTTGGGGAAATGACGCAAAATTGGGGCATCAGACTGAACCAAATGATTTGGAACCCCATCCTCTTTTGGGAGCTCTGGAAAACATACCAGTTGTGCAGATTGCCGCTGGATACTGCTACCTCTTGACATTGGCATGCCAACCTGGAGGAATGTAAGCTTTTAATTATCATGTGTGCATTCATTTTTTAAAACCTTGCAGTTCTCCTTGTTATCATGAAAGAAATATTCTTGATTAGGGAAAATATTAGTATTCAATTGCACACTGTTGCTCCTGTCTCGTGCATAATGTGAGACTGAAAGAGGAGACTACTTACTATCTCAAATGGGTACTATTATGATATATGAACACTTGTATGTGTCATATATTCATATTACTTCCATCTTTTTTAATGAACTACTTGAGATATTGATTGGTCGAGAAAACATTTGCTATATGCAGATGAAGGCAAGTGTCCCAGTTTGGATAATCTTTGCATGTAATGAGATAGATTTCCTACATGGAAAAATGGCTAAGATTTATTTATTTATTTATTTATTTTTTTTTTTATTTGGGGGGGGGGGGGGGGGGGGGGGTCATGATATATATTTTTCCTTTCTTCTTCATATATTTAATAAAAAAAATTGTAATCAAATTACATAAATTTCTTCTTTTGAAATCTGTATAATGAGTTTATGACTTATTTGAGTGTGCAGTCTGCCTGAAAATTGCTTCCGATTGTGAGTATGAAAATCCTCTTTTTGGCTTTGTAGGTCTGTTTACTCTGTTGGTTGTGGCCTAGGAGGAAAACTCGGACACGGTTCAAGGACCGATGAAAGATACCCCAGATTGATCGAGCAGTTTCAAACACTAAACTTACAGCCGGTTGTGGTGGCTGCTGGGGCCTGGCATGCTGCTGTTGTCGGGCGAGATGGGCGAGTTTGCACATGGGGGTGGGGCCGTTATGGCTGCTTGGGCCATGGGAACGAGGATTGTGAATCCGTTCCCAAAGTGGTCGAGGCCTTGAGCAATGTCAAGGCTGTGCATGTTGCAACTGGAGATTACACCACTTTTGTGGTCTCAGCAGAGGGGGATGTTTATTCGTTTGGGTGTGGAGAATCATCAAGTTTGGGGCACTCTACTGCGGTGGAAGGACACGTAAGGGCTGTTACCCTCTAATTTTAAATCTACATTGTAGAATAGAATTTACTCCTGTTTACTTTGATCTTTGGCACCTTCTTATGTTGATCACAAGTATCTAGAATTTAAGAGTCCCAGTGTTTTCTCTTCCTGCTTCCTTTGACAATACACAAATTTCTGGTACTGCTCATATATTACTCATATATTAGTATGACAAGTGGGACTGCCTGTGATACTGTGGCAGACCTACATAGTGGCGCTCGGTTTACAAAATTTTGCCGAGGCGTAGGTATATCTTTCTTCAGATTGCTACATATAATTTGGAATCCTGAGTGTGACGTATTTGATTTGTAGCTCAATTTGTTGGAAAGCTTCTTGAATTTTGTTAGAGGTCATGGGATCGAACCATGATGCTGCCTATATTTTTTATTTTTTTATTTCCTTTCTCATATACTAAACAAATTAAAAATCTCAATTGTATGATTCTTTTTATTACGTCTTATTTATCTTTCAATTAAATTAATTTATTGTACATTACTAACTATTTTTTCAATAAAATTTATATAAAATAAATGTATCTCTTTCTTTCTTAAGTATCCCAAATTAACGTACATATCCAATACACATGTTTCTCTTTTGCTATAAACACCGTTATTCATCTTTTGCAACAATAGCCATATATAATAACTTATTAGATGTTTCATACTTAAAACCAATCTTATAGACTAATTGAAGTAATAAAAGTTCATCTAATGCACGTAAACTTCTATGTATATTTTTCACAATTGTTTCATGTATAAGCTAAATGATATTCTGCCTACCCTGAATAAAATTCCTGCATTGTGTCCGCCACTCCGCCACAGCTGTGATACGAGGGAGGTGTGTTTGTAGTGGTGTATTAGTGTTTCCCCCCTAGAATTTAACCTTCGAGAGCATCCTGCTTTGCCTCAAACCCCAGCTTGGAGTTGTTTGGTTACTGTCAACCACACGTTATATGCAGTGGTCATTGTATGCAGTTAGATTTTATTTTATTATTATTATTATTTTTAACGTAAAGTATGCAAGTGGAGTTGCAAGCAAACACACAGTTAGGTGAACCTTGCATTAGTGTTCCCTTGAGGATAGTGGCATGTATGAGAACTCAAATGATGTCACAAACTCGGAATTTATCCTCAATTCGCAGTAGTTAGAGAGTCTAGTGATAAAGAGTAACCATTAGAGTTTTCTCTTTACCCAGTCATTCAAGAAGAGGTAATCGCTGAAATCTGAATTCTCTTTGTGTCCAGGCCAACAGGCATACAAATGTGCTGAGCCCAGAGTTGGTTACGTCGTTGAAGAACACCAATGAGAGGGTGGTTCAGATTAGTCTCACCAACTCCATATACTGGAATGCACACACCTTTGCTCTCACCGACACAGGAAAGCTATATGCATTTGGAGCGGGGGATAAGGGGCAGCTTGGCATTGAACTTGTAAATGAACAGAATGAAAGAGGAAATCCAGAATGTGTCGAAGTTGACCTTGGGTAAAGCTCATGGTCATTTCTCCCTGACTTGCATAGATTTCTCGTGCTACCTTCTCATTTAGTTTACCAAGATCAGCATATCCATCATAATCCATCCACCTCCATTGTTCATAGTTGTGTTCAAATTTCTTGTTCATTTGTAAATATGTATTTATGTTCAGTGCATAATGAAAAAATATAGTAGCAGGGGGCAATGGTGAAGCACTTGCATCCCATTGAAATTGTTTGTCTTTCATGCTGGGTATCTGTAGGTTTCAAATTGATTATGGTGTGCACCATAAATTAATGTGTGCAGTATGAATTTGATTGATGCCTTGAATTGTCATTGTTGGTTATGTGGAATACTGATTCTCAATTTAGACAATATGCATATTGATGATCGCACGATGGGTTTGATGGGTTTATGCATGAATTCTTTGCAATGTGAATCAAAACTTTTCCCAGGAAAAATTGTGTGCAAGGTGAACACATCTGATCATTCTTATGCAGTTTTTTTTTGTAAGGTTTGCAATGAGAATGTATCGTATCGGATAGTGATGAATTACTTTGTTTTAGTATTTTTGTGTCTTTATAAAATTTTTGATGTAATGGGCACCCAGAGTGGCCAACTTGGTACATTTATATGTGATTATGATCAAACTGAACTATCGGTTGGGCAAAAGAGGGGGACAAGAACTGCATTTGGGAGGATGTGATTCGGTTGCTAGTTGTATTTTACTTTGGTAGTTCGCCGTGTGTAAGCTATTGAGGCGGTAGCATTTATTTTGAGACGATTTTGGATGTGTTTCTGCCTTCGGGCTGACTGACTATATATTTGTATCATGTTTCGTTAATTATCATTAATGAATCATCAATGAAGCAATGACAGTAGTCATCTTTTTTATAAAAAAGAAAATAATAATTTATATAATAAATTACAAAGAAAGCTATCAGGTGGCTCACAATCAATCTCCACCAAAATCAAAGGCCCATATCAAACCTCACAAAACACATTTTCCCTCCAAAATTTCAAATCCCATAACCAAATTTTTCCCTCTAAAAAAACTCATTATTTTATTACTATCTCTCTCTTCTCTCTTTACTTTTTTCATATTTCTCTCTCTCTCTCTATATCTCTCTCTCATTCTTTCTTTATTTACTTAGAAATTTTGATTTTAAGATTTCGGTTTTGTAAAATTTCAGAATTTTTAATAGCAAATATTTCAACAATTAAATTTCAGAATTTTCCACACTTAAAGTTCTAAGAAGTTAGATTTTATATCCCTATTTATAATTATTTTTCAACATAGACTTTTATTTATAACTAATTATTGTCATACTATTCAAATTTGAGCTACATAATTATTGTTTTACTATTTACATGACTTTTCGTGTTTTGTATCGTTCCGAAGACGTGCCGTAGGCACGTGTCCACGGGCAAATCTAGTAAATAAATAAATAGAGGGGAAGGCGATTCTGAGTACTTTATTTGTGCACTGATGATGGACCTGCTCTTCTGAATTTTTTAAATATATTTTTAATTATAATTTTGCTTTTGGGAATACTGTCAGAGTATGGGCTCTTCCATCTCTACAGAGAGACTAAAAGATTAGGAATTATTTTTCCACAAGATGTGCTACTCCCTAACACAATTTTGAGATGAGATGTGGTTATAGAATTACTTAAAAAAATTGAGGCACGAATCTGAAAGAATATTGATGTTTGCTTGCATGAATGGATTGCTGTTTCTTCTTAGGTTTTGTTAGGTTGGGTCAATTCAAAGGGAATATTCATTCTTTTGATCTTTGATGAGTTGTAATTTAATAAAGTAAACTAATTGGTTATTGGGATTTCTCTTCTTAATAAGATAGGAAGATGGATGAAGTTGTATAGTAGATGACTTACTATTCCTTATTATGTCAACCAAGTTGGCAACGCCAGAAGCAATGTGAGAATGCTTGAACACTTCTTTTGGGTAATTGTTTTTAGGGGAAATAGCTGTTGTGTCTTGGGGTTTGAAATGGATGGAGTGCACATTTCTCCTCTGCTAGTAAGGAAAAAGTTTTAGGTACTATTTTTTTTTCACCTCTTCAGATTTACAGTAAGAGCCTCTTGTAAGAACCTCTTTTTGAGATATTCTTTTTATATAAAAATAACCTCTTATAAGAACCTCTTATAAGAAATTTCTATTCTTTTTTCACCTCTTATAAGAGCCTATATTACCCGAAAGTTTATATTACCCCCAACGTATAAAAATAGTGAGATGAAGGACAAGAAAAGATAAGTTCAAATTACTAATATATAAACTAGTTTAATGACAAGTTAAATTCATAAATCAGTGTAAATCATCAATTATAATTCCAGGTTACTATAGACTTTTAATTAGTATGAAAATTAGTATGTATAAATATAAATAATAATAATTTGTTTCAAAGAAGTTGGATTAAAAAAATTTAAGGTCAATGGGCTAATATAAATTCTCCCTTAGCTGTAAATAAATAAAAATAATAAAAAATAAAAAATAAAAAATAAAAAATAAATTTAAAAAAAAAACTGACCGGCTGCAGGATTTGAACATGGTGGCATCATAACAGGACAAATCAACTAGCCACAACTCAAGTAATGTACTTACTGGACGTAAATATATATATCTTTAAATAAATCAGTGTTTCGACAGCATCCCTAACATAATTGTTCGAGATTGTGAAGAATGAATTCCCACACTTTTTCTAGGATAGCATATTACAGTCAACTACGTATGATTACACTTTTTCTAGGATAGCATATTCCGGGCTACTATAGACTAATATATAAACTAGTTTAATTAGTAACAATTAGAATATAGACTTTGGGGTAATATAGACTTTTTAAGTGATAGAAGTCTTATAAGAATTTGAAAGAGGCTACTAGAAGTCTTTTAGGCTTATAAGATATTTTGAGAAAAATGTCTTGTAAGAGGTAAAAAAGGAACACTAAAAAAACTCTTATAAAATTTCTTATAAGAGGAGAAAAAGAACACTACCTTAAGTTAAATTATTGATGCATTTTACTAACGAAAGCATTTTTTTTATTATTTTATCAAATTCATATCATATGATATGTTGTTTGGTTTTGTTTTGTATTTTTAAAACAATAATAAAAAGTGTGTCTGTGTATGGGATTGACAATGTGGAAAAATATGGGGACCCCATTTTCAATTGCCTGGCCTAAAACCAAAATTACAGGATGATTAAAGGACAAATTTCTTGGAAAATTTACATCCCTACTAATCTCTACCCTCACATCCATCACACTAGTAATTTGCACGTGCAATGCACGTTTTATGGGTTAGTACGTGCAATATGGACTGGGGATATGCACGTGCAATGAACGGATTTGATGGAGGGAGAGGAAAAGACGTTTTCGATTTTTGAGGGAACATAATTTTATGGAGACTTTAAATGTGAAGTGAAAATTACAGAATTAACCATATAAATTTTTTTTAGCTTTATATATATATGGGGACATGATAGTAAAAAGTCGCTAAAATGGGGCTTTGCTTAATAATAGTATAGATATTTGATATCATGTTCCTAAATATACTCGGAAACTGTAATGTATTCATCAATATTAAATACGATAGCAATTTTTTTATAAAAAAAAATTACTAGCTCTTTTTTTTTCTCTTTAACATTTTCACAAATACATAACATGTTATTCACACAACAACAAAAAAAATCGCTCTTTCAAATGCTTAATCACCCTCTCGAAAAGCTCCCCAACACCTATCCCCTCACCTAAATCCTTAATTAATTCATGATTTTCAAGATTACGAGTTATGTTTTCCTCATATTTGGTCTATTTTTTGAAAATAAAAGTAACCAAATGGTCACATGTTTCATTAATGATAAATTAACGAAATATAAAGATCCACTAATACAAAATATCCTTAATCCAGTCTATTACAAAATAGAGTTCCACACTAGCTGAAAAGAAATTACAACATCAAATACCACTATGATACCCAAAACGACCGATCATACAAATCTAACTCCCCCTTTCAACGAAACCTTGCACCTTGACCATCTACTAAGCACCCTCCAGCCTTGACTTCTTCCAGATACCTGTTTGACCTGTCCAAGTCTCTATTAGAAATATCATTTTATGGATTAACATATGAAATGAACATCTAGAATTACGGAAGCAAAATTCATTCATATCTATCCATAGACTCCACAAAATAGCCCCAACCATACTATTCCATAGTCCCCTATACTCTGTTTTGATGTGCGTTGTTCTCCACCCCTCCCCCCCCCCCCCCCTTCCAGGTGATCGATGCAACTCGGGATTGCGGTGGTATGAAAGTTCAGTCTCATGACCTCCCAAACTAACCTACCTCTTTGGCAATCGAAAAAGATGTGACTGATATCCTCATCCCCTAAATTACATCGTTGACACATAGCGTCGAGCAGAATGTTTCGGTTTTTTAGGTTAGTCTTGGATAGAATTCCGTCGTTTAGAACCAGCCAGAGGAAGGTCTTCACTTTAGGTGGGGCTTTAGTCTTCCAAATGATCTTTGCATTTGCATTCCTGATCCCTCCATCGTTAAGGAATCCGTACACAGAGGAGACCGAGTACGTCTTGTTCTGCTCCAGGGGCCATTCTCTGTCATCCTCCACTACCCTCTCCCGGGTTCCTTCCTCTTGAAGCATCGCGTTGAGTCTCAAAAGTTGTCCCTGAGCCTCGTTCGATATGCTATCTGTCCATTCCAGACTCAACTTTCTATTCTTCCATACATCTGCCACTAGAGCGTCCTCCATCTTAACTGACAAAGCGAGTTCAGGGTAGAGAGATTGTAAAGTATTGTCTCCGCACCACTTATCTTTTCAAAATCTAATGTTGTTTCCTTTTTCCAGTTTGCACTTTGTGTTTGTGTGATGAGATGAGATAAACGGAGAGATGAGATGAGAAGTAATGTCAAAGAAGATGAGATTTAGAGAAGAATTTAGGTTTTAGAGTTGGAAGATAATGAAAAGAGGTGAATATGAGTGAGAAGTATAAGAAAAAGTGATGAATGGGGAAAAAATAAAATGGAAGGGTATTTTTGTCCATCAAAATATCTGCAGTGCATGTAAATGGTCTTTAACAGAATGCTAACGGAAGAATAGTTTGTCGAGAATTAAAAAGAAAATTTTGAAGGTTACGCCAAATAAAGTTAGACTAGTTTCTTTAAAAAGCATAAAAGTTTAGAGTAACTTCTTTTAATTTAGCCAATTATATAATTCAATCATCCAGCAATACTTTCATGAATATGCTGGTAACCCTCTCTTAGTACTCTTCAGATCAATTTTCAGATTAAAGCATCAAAGCTAAAACAACTCTAGTACGATATTTGTACAGTACAAGTTGTGGTTCACCACCCCTGGCCTCCATTATTAATGTCTCCAGTCATATGACACAGACCGCATATTTGTTCACATAATAAAGGCCAGCATAACTCTGTCCACCTTCATAATCCTAATCATTTGAGCAATGACTCTTGTCTAGTCGTTGTTGACATCTACCTTCGGTGCTACTAAGAGAGATGCATCTAACAATATCTGGCACGATTCAGTTAATCTCAGAAAATAAGAAAATATATATAATAATAAAAAAAGACCCAAAACAACATCGTTTAACATTCATAAATTAAAGCTAGCAAGGCACAACTCCAATTCATTGACAGTCAGAAATTCAAAATCGTTGATAATTGTAAGCCTAACGGATAACACAATAACATAAACACAATAACACAATAACATAACACAATAACATAACACAATAACGCAACACAGGGAGCAAGGGCAAACAGATACAAATATAGTAGTAGTTGATATCCAACATTAACTAATGTCTATAACAAGATCACTTCACAATGAAAGCCCAAAGTAGGTCAATTTTGTTTATTTGATACAGCTAAACGGAAAGTACCAGGCTGATGAGCAAATCACATCTCAAAAAGAAGACTGAGATGAGTTACTTGCATGCCACATTCCATTGTAAACACATAATCTAACACCTCTCAGGATATCCCTTGATTCCAACGCATTGAAGATCAGGCCTGGCCAAGCCAACAAGCCAACCACAAATATAGGCAGGGTCTTTTGATTTTTAAAGCCACACTTAAGAACATGGAGACTATTCATCTCAATGTGCTCGACGGGGCACAATAAACAAACTACAACAAATGAGATCGAGGAGAAAAAGAACACTGTCTGAGAAATTTTCACAACAATCAACAGAACGCTGCTTCTTCGAAAACCATGCTGCTGGCACTCTAGGCAGGATCAGCTTGCTACACTACAAAGGAGGGCAATAGCCAACCATGCTTCTTAGCATGCTCTACATAAAACCGAAACTTCTCTCCAGCATTGGGAATATCAAGAGCCAAATCATCGAGCCCGTCCCTGACCCTAATGAAACCTTTAGTCATCTGGTTAATGGTTATCAGTCCCTCACCAAAGCTCTCCTGCAGTAATTCCAGGATTCGATCATTCTTCTTCTCCATCGCCATTACCAAAGCCTTCTTAACTACTTCGTGATTGAAAAAAGGCATCCCAAGGTCGCGAATGCATTGGCAGGCTTCATCTACATCACCTCCACTATCATACTCCTCCAAAAGCTTTGTAATTTTGTCCTTGGCATCCTCCACGATCCAGCCTGTCCCACCACCCCAGCATCTCAGAAGCCTCTCGCCTGCATGGCGAGCCAAAACAAGGGAACGAGCCATGCGGACGGTTTCACTTCCACTACAATTAGGTGGAAGCTTGCTACTAATTTCTTCCAGATTTAGAGGAACCAACACATCATCGATAACTGCCCGAGCTAGAAAAAGAGCCAGCTCGTTCGATGCATCCAGGATATCTAAAGCAGTATCCTCTGCAGACTCCAGAAGCATTGTGAATCCATTCACAACATCATCGGCCGAAAATAACTCCATTCGTAGTGCTGACAGAAGAACAGAGGCCATCTCCTTCTCCCTATTTTTGCGGTCCATAGCAAGTGTGATGAGTTTTTTTATGAAAACAGGATTGAAATGGGGAGCAGCAAGGTCTTCTAGACTTCTGACAAGTTCAGGAATGTCATCTGATAGAAAGTACTCGTGAATTATGGTCACTGCCTCTTTCTTAAATTGGGTTAGCTTCTCATCTTCTTTGTCTCTGTTTTCACCATCCGAACCATAAGACTTAAGAAATGAAGAATCAAGCCATCCTTCAGAAATTGCTTTTGGGACTAGTAATTGGAAAGTAGATTTTGCAGTGGGAATGTCAAGGGTCAGGTCATCAAGGCTTTCCGCGAGTCGGTAAAAGCCCTTCGACATCTGACTAGAACTGATCAGGCCTTCATCTGACGCTTCTTTCAATAGATTCAATATAAGTTGCTCTGACGTCGGGAGCTCCATGGCAAGCACAAGAGCACGTTTGACAACCTCATGATGGAAGAAAGAGACCCCCAATTCCCTTATGCAATGACAGACCTCTGCTGCATCTCCACTCTCCGTATATTCCTCAAGCAAAACTGAGATCTTTTTCTTGACTTCATTAACTGTGATGTGGATGCTACCACCCCATTTACGTTCAACTAGCTCGGCATGATGAGGAGCAGATAGATAGCTCTTTTCAGCAGTTTGAAGTACTTCAAGGCCTTTAGAGAATTCTAGGAGCATTTTTTTGGCCCTACTAACGAAAGCAGGAGGAAGGATGTCATCAACTACTGCACGCACGATGAAAACAGCCAGGACATCAACTGTGTTAGGTATATCAACTGCTAGATCATCTGCAGAGTCAAGAAGCATCAGAAAGCCTTGGCTAATGTGAGATGGACTTATAACATCAGAATACAAGGCAGACAGTAAAACTGAGGCCATCTCTTTCTCCTTGTCATGCCTGTCCATTGCCATGGAGATGAGTCTCTTAACAAAGTAGGGATGGAACTCATCTGAGCCAAGATCACTGAGGTCAGAAGCAGCCAATTCCACTTCTCCATTGCTAAAGTACTCCTCAACTAAAATTACCACAGCCTTTTTGTAATCGTCCAATGGGTCTAAAACAGTAGCACCCACCAGCTGATAAGGTTCCTGTCACGATATTAGGAGGGGGAAAAACACAGAATTATTGGGAATCAAGAACATGCGAGTTGAACTATTGAGAAAGACGGAGCAGATATGATGGCATGCCAGCCCAGAAAAGGGCCATTGTCTATGTGTGTTCTTTGGTAAGAAACTAAGAATTCAGAGACAGTTAACAGGTACTGTAATAAACATGTTAGCAAAGTAAGCCTTTAGCCTAAAGGCTCAAATCAGGAAAGGACCAGCTATGAATTGTACTTTCTTGTAAGAGTTTGCAGTGATAATTAGCAAGTAGTTTAAACGTTTTAACAAACATGTCAGTAATGTGCACATAAACATGCATTAACTGCAATAGATAGAGAAAGGAAGAGAGCCCGCACCTCACCACTGTCATAGTTGGGATCATTCCTATCAAGGTGAGCGTCAGAATCAGTATCGAGAAGCTTACCCCATGTCCCTTTACCACCACCACCCTCTGTTACAACATGCAGTGTGAACAAAATAGAACTTAGCAAGGGCTATTGTCAACAAGGACTATGAAAGATGAAAAAAAATCTATATTCTAGGAAAATGCATCTAGCTATTCATAATTACATAATTTCGAAACTTCAACAATAACACAGTGACATCAACTAGCTGACCCCCCCCCCCCCCCCCCCCTCTCTCTCCAGGAAAAAAAAGGAAAGAGGTTATAAGCATCTTCAATTCCGATCATGTTATGCCATCTATTATTATACAAGTCTTGCTACTAACATTCACTATATATATAAAGAAAGCATCGTCATACCTGCAAGATACACGAATCTATCCAAATTAAATCTCAAAAATTTTAATTGAACAGATGTGGTGATCGCTATACCATTTTCTGGAGTTGAAACAGGGCATTAAGGGAAACACACCGCACTTCAGGGCAAACAAGCCGAGTATATAAATAGGTTCAACAAGGAAGAAAGGAAAAGAAAAGAACAGGGGAAAAAACGAAGGAAACCATACATTAAGGGAAACACACCGCACTTCAGGGCAAACAAGCCAAGTATATAAATAGGTTCAACAAGAAAGGAAAAGAAAAGAATAGGGGAAAAACGAAGGAAACGAAGAAGAAAACTAGAGTATTTGGTGCGAAAACATAACATGAGAGAGAGAGAGAGAGTATCAACACAAGGTGCTGATTTGAAATTCTAATCAGGAAACATACAGTTTCTTAAAGATATAAGTAATAAATACTTCAAAAATTAGAGTTTCATATAAAAATAATACGCTTGCAAAACATTAGCATAACATCTTACATCTACATTATACACAGGAGAAAACAAAAGAAAAAAAGTTGATGATATAAATAAATAATATAAAAGTGCATGAAAAGTGAAAACTCAAGTCATAAAATATTTGAGAGAACTCACAAGTCTTAAGAGATAAGTACTGTAGGTTCATGTGAAAAATTAACATTTACATGCCTTAAAACCGTAATGGTCATTTAAATGAGAAGCCTAGATTGAAGTTAAGAAATCTTGGAAAAATAAAACATGTATTATAAGTATACATAAACACTATACAACAATACTAGAAAACACAAGATACAAAAAGTTCTAATGAAATCTCCAAAGCTCAACAAAGTGCATTTCCATGCCTATCCAAATTCTAATGAAATCTCCAAAGCTCAACAAAGTGCATTTCCATGCCTATCCAAATTCTGACACATTTCAGAAGCATTTTTTTGTGTGGGGTTCATGCAAATTCAGATAATTTCGTAACAATTTACAAACCACAATTCCATGGAAGCGCATTTGAAGGACTCCAAAAATTGACCTAACCTAGGAAGCATGAACTGAGGAACGGGTAAGGGGTACAACAAACTAGGGGTACGGGACACGGCAAATCTGTAAAAAGTATAACATGGGGACATGACTATAGTATCATATTATATAACATTATTTATCATAATTAGGCATAAATTCAACCCAAGGTTCCAAGAGACACCAAACAGCTTAAATTTTTAGTTTCGTAATCAAATTAAGAGATCTATGGTACCTAGAAAAGTAGTAATACCTCATAGTCCATTACAAAACTGGAGAAGATCCATAGTGCACAACTGCACAAGCAAGTTATTTTGAATTAACTAGTATTAAGAATGAGGAGAAATTTTATAAAAATTGTAAACTGTCTATCGATTATTGAAATAAGTATTCAAGAAGTGTTTAAGTAGTGTCCAACACAAATGGATATATTATAAAATTTAGGACGCATATAAAAAGTGTCCAAGGAGTGCTGATGGAGTATCGCTGTCCGACACGTCCCTACATGGGTATGGCTCCACGATAGAGGTGTTCGTGCTACATTGTACATCATTTTTATTTTCACCTTTTGTTATAATAACTTTATTTATTTTGTTTTTTTAAATAGTTTAACAGTTTCACCCGTTTTCTGTTAGGGTAGGTTAATGTAATTTTCTAAAATCCCTGTTAAGATAAGGGTAAAGTGTTTGGACTTTAAGGGTAGGGTAAGGGTAAACCCCATACCCTACCCGTTGCCACACATATTAGGGACTTCACGATTGTTCTCGAGTTTTCTTGGCTTCTTTTGATTTGACCCGAAACAGTGCAAATGCAGTAAATAAGACTAAAAATTAAATAAAATTCTACATTCACCCTACAACTAATGTGAGAACGGAAAAAAAGAAAGAATTTGAATGAAAAGGACAAATAGACAAAAATTTATCATTCTCTTTCTTACAGATGTGTTTTTCTGTGTATTTCTTGTCACTGGCATGTATTTATTGTTTTCATTTTCATATTTAATAATGACAAAGAAGGACAGACACCTTTAAACAACAACAACTCATTCCAAGAGATAATGGCATATCTTTCTCCCATTAACCACGAAGATACTCAAAGTGGAAACATTACTATTCATTCAATAAATCACTTCATCAAAGTAAAAGATACATATGCAGTTTACGCTCTTTCATCAACAGCTCCAACAAACAGATAAAACAAAATTGAAATCAAACCTTATCTTAGGACACATAAAACACAACAGCTAATGAAAGAAAATCACTGACTCCTAATCTAAAAAAGAGAGGATAAAAACAACTTATAGATCTACTAGGTAAATGAAAAGATAAAACAAATTTGCTAAAGTTTATCGTGTAGGCTTGCTTTGACTGATTGGCCTCATCTCCAAGTATTATAAATCAGCTTTATCTACAAAGAAAACTCAGCCTCAAGTTTCGAGAAGTAAAACAAATGACAATTAAGAAAGACAAGACAATTCTTGTTTAAGCATCATACTATTTTGGCTTAGAATTTAATTCAAGCTGTGGTTCACGACTGGGATCTCCTCTTCATCTAATCTGGATCAGGCTGGAGCCGAGGTTTGGATATAGCTTAGACTGAGAGCATGTGGAAATCATATCATTGCCTCAATAAGTACTAGAATTTAGGAGGTTGACTTAAAGAAAAGCCCTCGATCAAGAGTGGGGAGTCTAAACAACTGATACAGACCACGAATGAAACCATGAATAAAGTCTAAATTACAACTATTATAAAAGAGTCCACATTTGGCACATAGGTGGAACATCAAAATCTAAAAGAAGGCACATTGCCTGACTTTGTACTTTGTAGGATTGTACAGGTAGTTACGATAAACATTAGTAACAATACTGAGCATATAATGATAAGGTGGATCAGAAAAGTATGAAGACGATAAATAAGAATAAGAGAAGGACGAATAAAAATTTGACGGCCACAAAAACAACATGATTTAATGTAATGGTTATGAGGATATGGTAGGCTTTTTTCTAATTATTTTCCACTAAAATGTCTACTCCTTACAGATCAAGAAATAGCGTTATTACGATAGAGAGAGGGATACAGAAAAGAGGACCCTGAAAATAGTACAAAAAAGGACAAAAGGTAAGGAAATCGTAGTTCATCAACTATGAAAAATAACAAGATAAAAAAGAATACGAGATATGTTTTAATCTTGTAAATGTTATTCTCTTCAACATTCTAGGATGTCAACGTTAAAAATTTTGTACTCCAAAACAGAAATTAATCACTGAAGTACCAATACCAGTACCAATACCTGATGAGTCAAAATCGATATTGATGGTGAGATTTTGAAGATTTTGAACCAGAAATAAATGCTTTTCTATACTAAAATGTCAAGGAACGGAATATTAAGAATATAGGCCTCATGCATATGTTATGAAAAATTTACATATGCACAAAAAATTACAAGGAGAAAGGAGGAGATGGGGGCCAAAAGAGAACACAACATTAAATATAACTTAGTGACCAGTGATTAAGTAATATTTAATGTTGTGTTCTCTTTGAGAATACTCTCTCACCTGTCAAACAACATTTATTGCCTACCCAATTTGCAATTTTGTTTCCTTCACGTCGCACATGGGAGTACTGAACACGATGTATTTGGGAACACATTGCTCTTGCATCTGCTGCCAGATTACACATTTACACGTGGTCGGAGTTTGAGACCATGCTAGAATTGCTCTCCACATAAATCTTAAAAGATGGCCATCGCTTCAAAACCAAACACAACCCTTCCCATACTGCGCGCAACTCCACTACGTCTATGCAAGTTGCACCCAATACCGATACACCTCCAGCAACAAGAGGAGGGCCTAAATGATTTCTACAAACAAAGCCAGCTCCCGCCTGTTTCCATTATCAAAGGAATCATCAAAGTTCATTTTGATCCATCCTAACTCCGGTGGGATTCACTGAGAGGGACCAATTGCCGTCTCACAAGAAACCTCAAACTTTACATTACTTGTATGCAAAATCTCCGACCTTTCTACAACCTAATGCATTACACAGCGCAACAATTCTCCCACATCAATACCTGCGCCATTGAAGGCAGCAACATCATTCCACTACTTCCATAGCTCCCAACTTGTATAAGCAATAATGGATTGCCCCCAATTAACATAATCATCTCCACGTTTAAAATCTCCTCTCTTAAGCCACTCCATCCATTGGGTAATAAAGCTAGATAGTATCTCCTTCAACCATTCCCAAACTTGCTTAGAGTATGAGCAATCCAGTAATAAGTATAGTAAGTCTTCCTAGTAGGACTTGCATCTGCAACATCACAACATCTGAGACTAACCGATACCGCCCTTCTCCCCAAAAAACCTAGTGTTGGGACGCAGTTGTTGCTAATCATCCAAATCTAGGACCAAACTCTCTCAGAGGTCTAAAGACACCAATCCACTTCCAATCTGTGCCGCCACCGTAAGATAATGGGGTTTTTTAGTTTAAGCATTGATATGCTATTGCAACTGAGACTGTGCAATGGACTTCCCCATCCACGTAAGATGGTCTAGGCTGATAATACTTGGTATCGGAATACTACATATACTAGCAACAAGATCAGTAGCAAAGTTTTCTTAGCGAGTGGTACTGATGAGATCTACAAGAGTGTCAACATCCCCGACAATTCTCGCAAAACCCTGTACTTGTACCAATGCATGATAAGATACTTGCAACATTGCCTAATACTAATGTATTAGAAAGTTATCGTCCATTCTTCAAAAAAATTATACATGTTCAAATTTCATATTAGATAATTCTAAGCATTAGTTACACATATAAAACGAACCTCTTGGTTTATGAAATCGGTACTTATTTATTTCACTACCCAACATGCAAATTAATAAACAACCATGTTCAAATCCCCCAATATTGGATGAGTTGTTATGTTTCAAATGCTAGTGTTAGATCTCCTAAGCTTCGTTTCTTGAGTTGAGTGAATTTACACATGGTCATCAAACGATAGTACATTGCATCAAGTGGCAATGTGATTATGTTCTCACTCATCTACAAGATCCTACATATAAACTCAAATTTGAATATGACCATCATTCTTGTAATTTAAATTGGAGATGTAAACTGATATGATTAATAAATATGTTAGTACAATTTAACAAACAAGTGCACATAGAATAGAAACTATCTATTCAAACTAATAGTATTTGTCACAAAATGGTAAAAGTAAAGTTCACTCCATGGGTTTTAGAACACGGCTCCAATACCACTAGGAGAGAAAGAGAAAATTGCTTTGGAAGAGTTTTGGATGTTTCAAAACTTTCAGTTCAAATTACGGTTTACGATTTTCTCTCAATCAATAACAAATATATACCAATGCATAAGATAGGTTAAAAATTATTTGTTTGTGTTGAAAAAAATGATACAAAGGGCTAATATGATTACATGGTTATGCCGTTTAATTATACATTTGTACACTTTTTTACTTTTATTGACATAATTACATTGTAAAGAAAAATTATAAGAACCCTGCAAACTTCAAATTTCTTAAGGGGCCAAGAAATAATTATTGAATGTAGAAAGTGAATTTTTTTTATAACCTATCAAGTTGCTGAGATTTATTAATTATTATATATATTGTATGTTTATCGAGTTATTTATATGAACTTTCTCCCATTTGTATCATCCTACATAAGATTCAAATAGTGACGTGACCTCTACAACAATGTTGGATCAATCCTACTTAGCATGTATTTCCTAAGACTTATTGTCCGCATTTACGATAAAGAAATACAATGCATAATCTAGAGTATGCCATTGAAAGCTGGATCCCACAATCATCAACTTGTGCTACAGCACAGACAGAAAAAATGCTTCAGTTACTTCCAATAGTTGACACTTCCAAGCATTAGTTGCAAATTGCTATACAGGAATACATTGTTTTCTAAGAGTAGGAAAACCCATGTATCATCTTATCCCGGTCAGAAGCAAAACCTCAATCCTCATTTTTAACCTCGTACGCTCGAAGCATCCATCCTCCCCACTCAACTCCAAAGCGCAATTCAGATCCCAATATAAGGACGAAAGAAATACAGCACTTCCGACCACCTTCAAAAGTTCTCCACATTACTTACTGAAACAGTATAGTTCTAGCGATAAACTTAGACAATTCCCTCTAACAACCTAACTAGCAAAATAATACTGTAAAAGAACTCCACCTCAGACTTAGATTTTCAGTGTCTAATATCTTCACACTTCGCCAAATGCATACACTACTTTACCTTTATAACTAATAACACTCGAATTAATACCATCATAAGCATACAAGATCCTAAATATAATCATATCAGTTAAGCAAAATTCAAATCTTTAAATAAATCAAAAAACGAACTCACCTTTCTTGACTCTCACAACCTTCCCCGAATGCGATCGTCTCGCCCGCCTCGCCCCATTCCCGCCGCCGCCGCCGCCGCCGCCGCCCCCAACCAAAGTCCTCGGGGAAATTAAAGTCTTCGGTGAAATCGGCGACGATGACAAAACCTCCGTATTCTGCGTTGCAATCTTCAACACCTCCCTCTGCTCCTCTGTCAGAAACCCCTTCTTCGGCGCCGCCATTCCCAGCCCACTTCCAATCTGCACCAAAATCAAGAATCAGCACCACAGAATATCAAGATTCCAAAGATTCATCACTTCAATCAAGAATCGCCAAAAAGAATCGAAAGATTCATTACTTCAATTAGGGAATCTCCATTACCAAATCGGAAATCGAGAAATGGACTAGATCGACACTGTCATCTACGGTTTCCGCAAACCCTAAGAGAGAGAAAATATAATCTCCGGCTTTTTTACTTGTTTTTTTTTTCTTTTTTTGGATTTGGATTTTTCTCACTTGTAGTTTCTTGATTTGTCAGACTTTGGGTTGGCACAGTCGACGAGGAGGATGAGAGTGGTGGGGGTCGATTTATAGGGAGGTGGATTGGTTTGGAGGACATGTCAGCAGGGGTAGGGGTGTAATTTGATTCAAGGGACACGTGGAGAGAGGGATGTCGTCGTCTGAAAATGGGACTGCCGAAGCCGCCACCGTCAGTGATAGGAAATAAGTTATTATTAGGGTTTGAGACTGACAAATTACAAGGATGCCCCTGTATTTTATCCAAATTCCATCAGACTTATTTATTTTTTATTTTTTTGCTAGCGCGGGTAGAATCCTAAGAGTGCGTTTGTTTTGTTATTTTGAAAAGAGTTTTCTGAATAGAGTTTTCTGAAAATTGTATTCTGAATAGAGTTATTCTGAAAATGAGTTTAAAAGCTGTTTGGTTATATTTTTTTCTGAAAACTGTATTCTGAAAGCTATTTATCTGAAAAAGAGAGTTTAGAAGTTGTTCTGTTATATTTCTAGCTGAAAACTGTTATCTGAAAGCTGTTTTTCTGAAAAAACGAGTTTAAAAGCTGTTCGGTTATATTTATAGCTGAAAACTGTTATCTGAAAGCTGTTTTTCTGAAAAAACGAGTTTAAAAGCTGTTCGGTTATATTTATAGCTGAAAACTGTTATCTGAAAGCTGTTTTTCTGAAAAAACGAGTTTAAAAGCTGTTCGGTTATATTTATAGCTGAAAACTGTTATCTGAAAACTGTTTTTCTGAAAAAACGAGTTTAAAAGCTGTTTTGTTATATTTCTTGCTGAAAACTGTTATATGAAAGCTGTTTTTCTGAAAAAGAGAGTTTAAAAGCTGTGCTGTTATATTTCTAGCTGAAAACTGTTATCTGAAAGCTGTTTTCCTGAAAAAGCGAGTTTAAAAGCTGTTCGGTTATATTTGTGACATTTTTTAAAATCAATTTGCATTCATCATTTGTTGACTTTTTTTAATTGTTGCAGTTAGATTGCAATGTTGTGCAAGTATTGGAAGGGAAAACTTGAGCAGCATGTGAATGGAGCAAAAATCAGACGCCATCATCTCCAAAATTGATTCGTCACGTTAGGGAACAAAATTAAAAGAAGCTCTTGTATGGAGGTTTTTGTGAAGCAACTAATCTCAGTTCATGTATAAGTTATGAAATTTGGATAAATGTTTTGAGATTTCTTGGATTGCGTGCAGTGTTTGGTTAACTCTAACTATTTGGGTTAAGATAATTGTAGCTAACATCACTCCAAAATATCATCCAAATAGATAGTTGCAGATATACAAGTCAGTAGTTGATATGGCTAAAAATGGGGTTAAATCGGAACCGTCCAGATTGGGCACGAATCTTGATGCTCGGGGGTAAAAAGGTAATCTCACATACAAGCGGATCCAAAGCGGGTACTGAATCTCCTTCTCGCAGATCCAATAACCCACGAATGGATCCACACCTATTAGGTACGGGTTCCGACCCGAGACGAACCCAAATCAACAAGAGACAAATCAGGATCCATGAGTTGGCCAAATCAATGGCCTTGATTTGCTCTCACCGGGAATCAAGGAAAGATTTCCTAAACAGACTGAGGATTTTGCTCCCAGCTGTTACACAGGAGATCAAATCCTTAAACGGCTCCCCTGGCGACTATAAATAGCACCCCTCTACCACCATGACGAGGTTAATCACTTTTTCACCACTTAAGCTCTTTCTTAATCTTTTCTGATTACTGACAAGAGCGTCGGAGGGTGCGTCGCCGGAATCAACCCCGGTGTTTCGCACTTCCTTGCAGGTCGCGGCAGGAGCAAGAAGGCTGAGTCAACTGTTCAGGTTCTTCTCGGACTCACAAATTCTATCTGTTTACCCCCACACCGAAATCAGTGGTAACAGTAGTCACATCCACTAACCCGCTAACCCCCAACTAACTAAATGGAAACCAACCAAAGAACATACATGTCTTTCATCTCTCCAAACCCACAAAACCCCCACACTCATTCCAACACAACCTTGGCACCAATCGCCTTCATCCTCTCCACAATCTTCTCCCCTCCTCTCTTAGCATTGTCACTCCCTCAACAATGGGTGCTTGTTTCTTTGCAATTAAGTTCATTACGATTCTAGTACTATAGTTAGCCTAATTGCAAAGTAATCGTCACATTTTCATTCTTTCACTTGCTTCTGCAATTGGCTACAACCAAACAGTTTCAAACATCAACTACAAGAAGTAAATAATGTACCTTTCTTTTGTCTCTTCAAACTCCCAAACTCATTCCAACACAACCTTGGCCCCGACTGCTTTCATCTTCTCCACAATCTTCTCCCCCTCCTCCTTCGAGAACCCACCCTTAATCACCACCGGCGCCTTCTCCACCAGCTCCTTGGCCTCCTTCAGCCCCAAATCCGTGAACCCCCTCACCTCCTTAATCACCTTAATCTTGCTCGCGGCATCGAACCCCTCCAGCTTCAGTTCAAACACCGTCTTCTCCTCCTTCTCCTCCTTCGCCCCCGCAGTGGCCCCCCCTGCCGCCGAAGATCCCGTATTCAGGCCTCCGCCTGCTCCGGCTCCGATGACGGCGACGGTGGGCGGTTCTTGGCCGGTTTTCAGGATGAGGATGCGGCAGAGATCGGAGATTTGGGATTGGGAGAGGGAGGCGCTGTCGTCGACGAGGCGGAGGACGTGGGGGGAGGGAATGGGGCGGGGATGGGAGGGGGCTTCGGCGCCGGCAGCGGAGAAGGGGCGGAGGCGGAGGCGGAGGAGAGGGCGGCGGAGGACGGCGGATTTGAGGAGAGGGAGCATGGTGGAAAAGTTAGGAGCTGTTTTAGAAAAGAGGGGGTATCGGTTTTCGGAATAGTGTTTCCAAAAAACACCTAAAACAAACGCCAACTCAGGATATGATTTCAGGAAAAAAAAAAAAAACCAAAACAAACAGACCCTAAGATTCCAGCCCTATCAATTAATAAAAAAGGAGATTACAATGACAGAGAGGAATTTACAAACAGTAAATACACATAGCTCAAAACAACATCGACAAAGAGCAAAGCCAAGCAATTGAGAGAATTGTCGCAAAGCCAAGCACAAGGACGAAACCACCAAAACAGCACCACACGCAGACTGCGACAACGAAGGCCGCAAAATGGGGCAATCGGTGCAACCGCGATCTGAGACTCAATGAGAAAACAACAAAAACACGCATCTAAGAACACCGTCAGCTAGGAAAGGGAACCCAGACTGAGTCGACGCCAGCAAGGCGCGCAAAGGGGAACCCCACACTCGAAGAAAGCAGGCTCTAAACCAAAAAACAACCTCCACCACACCATGCCAGAAACCATTAAAAGAAACCAGACTAACTGAAATGAAGAACAAGCGACTAATAAAAAACTGGACCCCTCAACAACCAACTCCTACAGAGTCGGGCCACAAGAAGACTACAAAGGGGCCAAGCTAACACGCAAAAGGGAAGGATGAGCCAGCGGCTTCCCAAAACACAACAAACCCACAACAGATAAGCACCACCGAAACCTCAATAAGGGCAGCACCAAAAGACCACCATAACAGGAAAAAAAACAAGAAAACCATAATAAGCATCCACCACAGAAGAGAGGAACTACTACTCCATAACAGCTCGGCGCACCGCAAAGCAACGGCCACCAGAAAGAAAAGAAGATACCAATATACACAGCACAGAACATCTAAAAAGCACAACCACTGAGCTTGGATCAGCCTTAACATCAAAAGAACACCAAAAACCTACATAAAGTGAAAATTACAGACGAGGAGCCAGGAGAGAGTCAAACCCGAAGCACAGCCAAACCACATAGCGTTGAAGAACAAAACAGAACATTACTGTGGTAGGGTAAAAATGGCTAAGGGCCCAACCAGGGCCCAGTACAGCTCTCACTCAAAAATGGTAAAAACAACCATCTGGCTCGGCTTCGAGCCACTACAGGGTCGGCGCCGAACCCCAAGTTCACCCCCACAAACCTGGCCTCCTCGTATCCGATGAGTCTCGATGGCCCTCGGCCTCCGATCCACGACAGCCCCACGGGCCGTCTGCCCAGCCTGGTAAAGAATGATGATGACCTGGCACAACCTAGGCCACCAGATTCTCCCAGGAGCACAGGAGCCCCATGATCCGCCATGTCAGCTCCAAATACCATCAAGGGCTTTGCCACGTCAGTCCTATACCACTCTTGGTACTGCCACGTCAGCCCTAAACCCCCTGGGCCTTCTGCCACGTCAGGCCCATGGGCTTTCGGGTTCAGACCCGGCCCCCAAGCAGATCCAAACCCGGTTGGAATTCCCTATAAATACCAGACCCTCACCCACCTTTTCAGGTAATCAATCTTTTGCCACCCAAATTTCCCTAGTTATTGCTACTCTCTCACAGAGACTGACTAGATCGTCGGAGGGTCCGCCGTCGGGATAAACCCCGGTGTTTCAGGACCGTCTGCAGGTATTCGAGGCGAGGCAATCCGAGCCGATCCTCAAGAGCCGAAGCGAGCCTCCCGCTCGTCGTACCGTGCCGCACTCTTCCCTTATTACAAATTGAGTCCGAACTCACACCTGGTGCATCCACACTGCGACCAAAAACAAACCGCATCAGGTTGGCGCCGTCTGTGGGAAATCTTTATTTGGTACGGACGACAGTCCGAGCCTCGCCACCGACGCTCTCCCTCGAACCGATCTATCATGGCTCCTCGAGTCCGAAGATCGGCCCGTTCCGCCCGAACAGACAGGCCTCTCCCCGAGGGGGCCCTCGACGGAGGGCAAGCATCCAATAATCCGGGTGGAAACCCCGGACCCCAGCGAAGCGCTTTACACGTCGCCGAACCCGACCTTCGTCGGGTCATTGTGAACAGAAGGCCTAGCCAGGCTAGGGGAGGGACCGCTTCCAACTTGGCCCCGAACCATTCCAGGCCTGCGCAAGGGGAAAGGCCGTCGGCACTCAGCCGCATCGGCCGAATTCCTACGCCCCAACCCGACCCTTCCGACCACGGCGGGGTCACCAGGGACGAGTTCAGAAGCTTCAGGGAGGAAATCTTGGAGGCCCTCCACGGAGCGCCGAGGTCCGCGACCTACGGCCGAGCCCCTCAAATAAGCGAAGGGAGAAGCCACATTCGTGCGTCGACTCCCCCGCCGCAGCGCGCAGACGAGGTGCTCCGACGCCTCCTAGAGATGGAGAATCAAATCGAACGCATCGGCGACAGGAATCCCAACCTAGTCCAAGGACGGAGGCCTTCTCGACCTCTATTTTCCGTCAACATCATAGAAGCAGAGATCCCCCGGAACTTCTGGCCTCCGCAGTTCGAGACTTACAACGGCGAGGGTGATCCAGCTGATCACATGGAGGGCTTCAAAACCCTCATGATGATTCACAGCGCTTCGGATCCCCTGCTGTGCCGAGCCTTCCCGGCCACCCTCCGGGGTCCGGCCAGGGATTGGTTCTCCAAACTCACCCCTGGCTCGATCTTCTCGTTCGACCAGCTGGAAGCCAGCTTCCTGGCCCACTTCATCACAAGCCGGAAGAGCGAAAGGATGAGCGCTTCCCTGCTCGACCTCAGTCAGAGGGAGGGGGAGTCGCTCCGTAACTTCGTCAAGAGGTTCACAACCGAGGCCAGATCCGTCTCTGCCCTCGACGCAGGGGTCGCCACGGCAGCATTCCGGCACAATGTCCGCCACAACCAGCTAAAGGTCTCCTTGGCGAAGAGGCCACCTCTGGACTTCCCTAACCTTCTCAACCGGGTCGAGAAGTACATACGAGCTGAGGAAGCTCTGAACCCAGAGGGCAGCAAAGAAGTCGTGGGGAAGGGCAAGCACAGGGTCGATGATGCCGAACCTGCCAAGAAAACAGCAAAGGAAGGGGTCGGCGTGAAGAGGGCACCTCCGGTCCCTCACTTCGAAAGGTACACTCCCTTGACACATAACGTGTCCGCCATCCTCTTAGAAATCGAAGACAAAGGCATTGTCCGACTACCTCCCCGATCAAACAACAACAAGAAGCGAGACCAGCGCTTCTACTGCCGTTTCCACAGAGATCATGGGCACGAAACCGACCAAAGTCGGGCCCTGAAAGACAAAATTGAGGACCTCATCTCACGAGGGTACCTCCGAGAATTCACCAGAGAAGGCCCACGGGATCGGCGAGATGCTAGGAACCGGAGGCCTTCGCCTCCGAACCCTACTCCGAACTGCATCCAGGGTCGGGATCCCGAACCCGAGGGAGCCGCGGATACGCCATTCATCTTGCACTGCGTCCACGGGGGGCCAATGGGGGAGAGTCAAATACTTCCCAAAAAGCCTTCATCCGAGAGGTGAATGCTGTCCAAGACAACCCCTCGCCCAAGTTGCAACCGGTGCCTGTCTCCTTCTCCGGAGAGGACCTCGAAGGCGTTCGCCTCCCTCATTGCGACGCCCTCGTCATTGGCCTCCACATGGCTAATTGTGAGGTTCGACGAATTCTCGTCGACAACGGCAGCTCGGTAAATATTCTCTTCCTCGAGGCCTTCAAGAATCTCAAACTACCCAGAGGCAAGCTCAAGCCAGCCGGATACACCTTGCATGGGTTCTCTGACGTCCCTGTCGTGATAGAAGGGATTGTTACTCTCGACGTCACCGCGGGATCGGCTCCTGTCAAGAGGACCGAGTCCATGGACTTCATGGTGGTAAACGTCAAAGCAGCTTACAACGCCATACTCGGCCGACCCGGACTATGCTCCCTTCAAGCGGTACCTTCGGCATACCATCTGAAGCTTAAATTTCCCACCCCGCAAGGGGTCGGCATAGTCCGAGGTAGCCAGGAAACAGCACGGTCATGCTACATGACCGCCGTCGGAGGGGGTGTGTTCCCCCTCGACGCTGTTGAGCTCGAACCCGAGAGGGACGGTCCCGCCCCAGAGCCGGTCGACGAGCTGGAGGAGGTCCCGTTCGGCGTCGAGGATGAATCAAAGTGGTTCCGGGTGAGCCGCTCGCTCCCCGAGGACTTGAAGCCAGGCATAATCGCCTGCATCCGCCGCAACGTTGATCTCTTCGCCTGGAAGCCCTCCGACATGCCCGGGATCTCCGAAGACTTGATTATGCATCGGCTGAGCGTCATCCCAGACTCTAAGCCGGTCGTCCAAAAGAGACGCAAAGTCGCACCGGAGAGGCAGCAAATTGTGAAGGCAGAGGTCGACAAGCTCTTGTCGACTCGATTTATTCAGGAAGTCAGCTACCCCGAGTGGTTGGCTAATGTCGTCATGGTGAAGAAGGCAACCGGGGGCTGGCGGATCTGTATCGACTTCACGGATTTAAATAAAGCATGTCCAAAAGATCCTTTCCCCCTCCCCCGCATCGACGCCTTGATCGACGCAACCTCGGGGCATGAGCTACTGTCCTTCATGGACGCATTCTCAGGGTACAATCAGATTCGGATGTTTCCACCAGACATCTCCAAGACCTCGTTCGTCACCGACCAGGGTCTCTTCTGCTACCGTGTTATGCCCTTCGGGCTAAAAAATGCCGGAGCCACCTACCAACGGCTCGTCAACAGAATCTTCAAAGACCTGATCGGCCGCAACGTGGAAGTCTATGTCGACGACATGCTCGTCAAGAGCCAGGCCGGGCCGGACCACGTCGCCGACCTCGAGGAAGCCTTCGGAGTCCTCCGACACCACAATATGAGGCTCAACCTGGCTAAATGCGCCTTCGGCATATCCACTGGGAAATTCCTGGGGTTCATCATCAGCCAGCGCGGCATCGAGGCGAACCCCGAGAAAATCCAAGCTATTATTGACATGGCCCACCCCGGAATGTCAAAGAGGTTCAGAGGCTCACGGGCCGGTTGGCTGCAATCGGCTGTTTCCTCTCCAAGTCAGGGGAGAAGTCTCTCCCCTTCTTCAAGGCTCTACGCGGAAAGGGAGGCTTCGAGTGGGGTACCCATCAACAAGAGGCCTTCGAACAGCTGAAGCAGTACCTCGCCAACCCTCCTCTCCTCAGCAAGCCCGAACCGGGCGAACCACTATGGCTCTACCTGTCTGCCTCGGATAGTGCGCTCAGCGCCGTCCTCGTCCGGGAGGAAGATGGGGTCCAGAGGCCATTGTACTATGTGAGCAAAGTTCTGCTCCCCGCCGAGACGAGGTACGCAAAGATAGAGAAGGTGGCCTATGCCTTGGTCATGGCAGCCCGGAAGCTTCGTCCTTACTTTCAGGCCCACTCCGTCCAAGTACTGACCAACCAGCCACTGAAGACTATCCTTCACAAGCCCGAAAACTCCGGCCGCTTAGTCAAGTGGTCGATTGAGCTGAGTCAGTTCAACATCAGCTACCAGCCGAGGACGGCCATCAAAGGGCAGACCCTCGCCGAGTTCATCACTGAGTGCACCGTCTCCGAGCAGCCCAGTACTGAGGCCTCGGATCCGACCTGGGAGGTCTTTGTCGATGGATCATCATGCAAAACAGGGAGTGGGGCTGGCATCATCCTTCGTGGCCCCGACTAATTCTTACTTCAATACTCCCTCCGCCTCAACTTTTCGGCCTCGAACAACGAGGCGGAATACGATGCCATGATCGCCAGATTGACCCTAGCATATCGAGCCGGAGCCAAGCAAATCCGGGCCTTCAGCGATTCTCAGCTCGTGGTCAATCAGATCACCGGAGAATACGAAGCCCGCGATGATCGCATGGTGAGGTATTTGGCAGTAGTTCGACGTCTCCTAGCGTCCTTCTGCCACTCCGCAGTCATTCGAGTCCCTAGGGAGCAGAACGCTCAAGCAGACGCATTGTCAAAGCTCGTCTCTTCCTCCTTCGAGGGTCTCGATCAGACGGTACTCATAGAAATCCTCTTAAAACCAAGTATCAACGATCAAGACCAGGAGGCAATGTGTGTCCAAGATAGTACCAGTCCGGACGACTAGACCACTCCCATCCGAAGATTCTTAGTCAGTGCCGAGCTTCCTGAAGACCGAGCCGAAGCTAGACGAGTCAGGGTCCGAGCTGAAAGGTTCGTCATGATTGATGACGTCCTCTTCAAACGCTCATACACCTTGGCCGACGGCAAGCCGTACCTCCGCTGTCTCACCAGCGACGAGGCCAGCTACGCGCTGAAAGATCTTCATGAGGGAATCGGCGGATGCCACATGGGAAGCAGGACGCTCGCTCGGAAGGCCCTGAATCAGGGGTACTATTGGCCGACCATGCTCCAAGACTCGCAAGACCTAGTCAAGAGATGCGGCCCGTGCCAAAGGTTCTCCCCTATCAAGAGGCTTCCTCAAGCCAATCTCCGATCCCTGGCTAGTCCTACCCCATTCGCCATGTGGGGCATGGACCTTGTGGGCCCCTTCCCCGTAGCGGTAGGGCAAAAGAAATTCTTAATAGTCGCCATCGACTACTTCACTAAGTGGCTCGAAGCCGAGCCTCTGTCCAGCATCACCGAGCGCCAAGTACAACAGTTCTTTTGGAAGAACATCATTTGCCGGTTCGGAATCCCTCGGGTCCTCGTCACAAACAATGGAACCCAATTCCAAGGTCAGAACTTCTAAACCTTTTGTGCGGACATCGGCATCCAGCAGCGTTTCTCCGCCATTTGCCACCCTCAGTCCAACGGCCAAGCGGAGAACGCGAACAGGCAAATCCTCGACGGCCTCAAAAAGCGCCTCGACAGTTCCCTCAAAGGCCTGTGGGTCGAGAAACTACCTAGCGTGCTATGGCCGTACCGAACCACCAAGAGGATCCCCACGGGGGAAACGCCATTCAGCCTGACCTATGGGACAGAGGCAGTCATCCCCGTCGAGGCCGGCCTGCCTTCTCCCCGGATCATAGCCTTTGATGAAGCGGACAATTCGTCCGGCCTGAGGGCCAACCTGGACCTCGTCGCCGAGGTCCGAGAGAAGTCTTCAATCCGAAGAAGCATCTACCAACAACGGATCGAGAAGTTTTACAACAAGAAGGTCCGCCCCACAAACATCAAGGCGGGGGACCTCGTGTTACGAAAACTATCCGTCTCTGATCCAACCAAGAAGAGGAAATTGGCTCCCAACTGGGAAGGCCCATACCGTGTAGTCGAGGCTGTATGCCCTGGTACATACCGACTGGCGGATATGGACGGCCGGCTCATCAGCCGACCCTGGAACGCCGAGCACCTAATGAAGTTTCTGGAAGAGCGAACCTAGGTTCTAGCTTGGCTAATGTAAATAAAATCTTTTGTAAGCTTTCATGTGTAAAGGGCCGCTTCAGCGACCCTCCCTATCTTGTATAAAAGAAATCTCTTTTTGTCAAACTCCAAACGCCTCGGCAGGTCCGACCTAACACCGGGCAATGGGATCGGCACCCGAGTCCTCACTCCGGTATCGTCCCCAGCGTCTCGGTAGGTTCAATCCGGCTTCAGGCCAGGAAGTCTTCCCAACGCCCCGCGCCGATCCTTCACGGATCAACGAGGCCGAACCTCACTCCGCCATCATTTAATACACTACCAACCAGAGCAAAGAATGAAAAGAATTCTTTATTCAAACTCCTTTATTTGGTTCTGAGAAAACAAACAAAGACCGTTACAGGGACACTCCACTCATCTCAAACTGAAGGAAGCCGCCATCTTAGGGCCCCTCGGGTCCGACGAATGGCGGGATCACTCCGACCGAACGACTTGGAACTCTTTCCTTGTCATGATGGTCCTTCGGCTCAGCCACAGTCGACACACCGGCCACGGAGCTCTGGGCATCAACGGGTCGCATACGCTCCAACAGCAGCAGTGCAGAGGGAACCCCCTCCGCTCGCCGACCCCCCGAGGAAGATGTCGAGACACCCAGCATCGTCCTGTAACGGTGTATCTCCATCTCCTTCTCCACTATCACATCACGAAGTAGCTTCTCAGAGGAGGGCCTCTGCACCGAGGAACTCGACATAGTATATCTGAGTCCGACGCCCTCGAGCTCCCGATCCACCATCGCCCTCCTCAGCCGGCTTGCCTCCTCACTGAGGGCTTCAGACTTGTTCCTGTAATAATTGAAGGCCGCATCAGTGTCACGGGCCCCCTTATGGTACCGAACCAAAGTGACCTCCAGGGCCTCAACCTTGCTCCGGAGCCACGCCACGTCGGAACGACGGGGGTCCACCTCGGGAAGGGGAGCCGCAACCTACAAGAGAACCAGCCCACTCAAAACACATAAGCAAGGAGGTTCGGAAATATCCGAGGTCAAAACACTTGGCCAGTCAAAAATCCTCTTTTTATAAATTGAGTTGCTTCTTACAAAAAATGCGGTGGCCAGTCCGCGGAAGGCAAATACAATCGAGAGATGGAAAAAGAAAGACAAAAGTTATACAGCTTGTTTTCCCACCTCAGCGTCGGCCGGGTTCACAGGGGGGTCGGCAGACGGGTCAAGAGCGGGCCCTTCTTCGCCAGGGGTCTTCGGGATCCCCTTGATCTCCATGTCATACTCAAAGTTGGACAGGTCGACGGTCGGGTAGAAGTGCCTCACATGGCTGAGGGCCTTCGCATAACACTCGTCCTGGGCCTTGATCACCATCATCTGACCCGCATTCGTCAACTCCTCCTTCTCCTTGGCGAACTTATTCTTCAAGGAGACCACCCTCTTCCCCCACTCCGCCTCCTTGGCGTCGAGCTCGAGCTTCATCTTCTGCTCCCTCTTGTGCGAGCCCTCGAGCTCGATCCGCATCTCCTTCATCTCCCGCCCGCTCTTATCCGCCCGAGCTCGCTCTTGTGCCAGGGCCGCTTCGTAGAGGTTCTTTACGTTAGCCCTCTGCACGCAAGCCTGCGACCGACGAACGCAGATAAGAAGAAGACTTCCACAGTAAAATTAACAAGGGGGATAGGGTCGACGAGCTTACCAGCATGGTGGCCTGCGCCAGGCGCGTGAACGCCACCTCCACGGGCTCGCTCTCCATCTCCTTGCGGTCTCGAGGGGTTGCCAACTTCTCCACCACCTCAACAGCCTGGGCCTCCTCGGTCAGACAGTCCCCCATCCGAACCGACCATTCCGGTGCCCACCGTTGCCGCAACATCACCACCACCGGGTCCTCTTCCTCGACCTCGACCAACGGACCGTTCCCCTTCTCAAGATCGGATGCCTTCGCTTGGCCCTGGCCCTTCGAAGTAGCCGCGTCCTGGCCCATCTCCGAGCGAATCCTTTTGGCCCTCGGCTGAACGGGAGCCTCGGAGACCACCTGGGACGACCCCCTCGTCTTCATCGCCTCCCCCTTCTTCTCGGCCTTCTCCTTCTTCAGAGCGAGCCTCTTTGCCTTGATCGATGCTTCATCCATATCTGCAAAGAAATCCATTAAGAACAATGAGCAAGAAAGTACTAAAAGACCGAGAGAAAAGAAACAACTACATACACAGAACGGCCGGGCTCAGTCCGACGCTCGCCAAATGACCCTCCGTCACCTTCGTCCAATTGATACTATGCGACAGACGGAGGCGCTCAACAAACCCCCACTCCTCGGCCGTCAGGTCCCTTGGCCTCGGCATTTTGTAGCTCGGCTTGGAGTGGTTCCATCGAGTGGGAATGTCTCAGGGCTCCTCACTCCGGATCACCAGATATTTTTTCTTCCAATCCTTGATGGAGTCCGGATGACTGTGGACGACCTTCCCCTTACTCCGGGGCGAAATGTAGTAGACACCCTCAGCAGCCGAGCTGATCATCAACATCGCTCGGAACACACTCAGTCGTAGGGGTACCTTCTGCTCCTCGCACATCAGCACGAAGCAGATGATCTGCTTCCAGGAGTTCGGCCCATACTGCATCGGCGCCAAGGACGCCCAATTCAGCACCTCCCGAACAAACGGGTGGACTGGCAGCCTCAGTCCAGAGATGAAGGCGTCCACGGGGAAGACGCAATACCAATCCGGTAGGGGGTCGGTCGGGCGAAGGGTAGAGCTCGGCAGCATGAGCTCGTAGCCGGACCCTATGTGATACGCCAACTGCAAAACCTCCAGGTCACCGGCCTCCAAGGCGGTCGGTAGTGAGTCCATCTTCACCCTCTTCCGGCTCGACGAAGAAGGCTGGACCCCAAAAAGCTCCTGGTCGGAAAGGTCGTCAGGGTACCGACGGAACTGCTTCGGTCGTACGGGCGACCCTATCATTAAAATTGTGGAAAACGGGCGCCTGGCTCGAGCCACCGGCCCTCGACCCCTTCTTCTTCGGAGCCCTCTTCTTCTTGGCTCTTTCCGGCGAGGGGGTAGATAATCGCCCCAGGCCGGTCGGATTTTGAGGCCCTTCGGCTTCACCCCCTTCGGGGCCACCCTCCTCTTCGGAAGCCAACCCTAGAATCTGGACTTCGTCTGAACTACCGCTCCCCTCCTCAGATTCGCTACTCTCCACCACAAAAGGCTTCCGAGATCGCAACGACTTCACATTGTACACCGGTTCCTCCTCGCCTACCGGCTCCTCCCACGAAATCGAATCGGAAGGCTCCACATTATGTACAGACTCCCCCTCAAGCACGGGCTCCTCCCACGAAGTCGATTTGGAGGCGGATCTCACTTCCCTCCTAGACGTCGACGCTGACGAGCCAGACTGAGCCCTGTCCATCTGTGCCTAAACTAAATAGACTTACCAACTAACCTGGGGTCGCTTCGGAAGAACGAGCCTGGTGCAGCAAACTGAAGGGACGAGCGCTGAAGTGTTGGAAGATTTTTTGAAAAAGAAAGAAGCGAGAAAGAAGTGGGCGATAGGGGGAGAAGTGGGGACATTTATAGAGGATGAAAACGACTCCTCGATTTCCGCAATTACTGTTCACCGATTGACGTGTAACTGCCGCCTGGAAAATCGCGCCACGTTCTCGAAACGTGCGCTGCTGACGTCACCCAGTGCCAGGCTGGCAGCCAGACACAGGGGTCGGTTCGGATGAAGTGTTCGGCGGAGAAAACATTTTACTTAAGATTTAAGGCGCTGTCCTTCGACAGACGCCCCAGGCTCCAGGGCTCGGTCGGCTCCCCTCTCACCCACGAGCAGCCCGGGGCTTACGGCCTCGGCAGCCGAAACCCCGAACTATTCGAGGGTGGGACAGAAGCCACCATCGCCTGGAGCCCTATCGGAAAACAAATCGGCCCACCTCCAATCGGAGACGACCCATCTGTCCGAGGCTCTTCAGCCCCAGGTCCGGAATACAGTTGATGCCCCTCCCGTCTGGATCTCTCTCGGGCTAAACAACCGTGTGTCAAGGTCGTCTGACCCGAAAAAGGATCCAGACGGCAAAGCCACCACCAATCCAAGGCTCCTTATCTCCGGTCCGGATTTCGGTTGTTACCCCTCTCGCCCTGATCTCCCCTGGATCTGGCTACAGTATCAGAGCCATCAGATCCAAGAGAAGATCCGGGCGGCAGAGTAACCACCTCTCCGACACTACCAGGGTTAAATTTTGCAAGAGACAGACGTCCGCCGAAGCAGACACCTCTGATGGCCAATCGACCACCCTTGCTATGATCAAACCCGCTGTGGGGGGAGGGGTACTTATAGCCTCCCCCATAGACCGGCCATTATGACATTGGGAAAGCCAATCGACGGAAGCCCATGCGCCACATGCATTTATTAGGCGGCACCATTAATGCCCCTAGGAAATTGGAACATCGCAAGATCCCGGAGCGCCTTCAATGCTCCGCAAAGACGGCGGGCCACTCCGCTCAAACCTTCTAAGGCACCACGGCTCGCCATCACCCTTGCCGACCCATAATCCCTCGAAAGTTCGAGGTTCGGTCTAGCACCAGGGCAGTCTTCTCAGGAAGGCTCGACGGCTCGCCATCACCCTTGCCGACCCATAATCCCTCGTCAGCTCGAGGTCCGGTCTCGCACCAGGGCAGTCTTCTCAGGAAGACTCAACGGCTCGCCATCACCCTTGCCGACCCATAATCCCTCGAAAGCTCGAGGTTCGGTCTAGCACCAGGGTTGTCTTCTCAGGAAGGCTCAACGACTCGCCATCACCCTTGCCGACCCATAATCCCTCGTCAGCTTAAGGTCCGGTCTCGCACCAGGGCAGTCTTCTCAGGAAGACTCAACGGTTCGCCATCACCCTTGCCGATCCATAATCCCTCTAAAGCTCGAGGTTCGGTCTAGCACCAGGGTTGTCTTCTCAGGAAGGCTCAACGGCTTGCCATCACCCTTGCCGACCCATAATCCCTCGAAAGCTCGAGGTTCGGTCTAGCACCAGGGTAATCTTCTCCGAAAGACTCAACGGCTCGCCATCACCCTTGCCGACCCATAATCCCTCGCCAGCTCGAGGTCCGGTCTAGCACCAGGGTAGTCTTCTCAGGAAGGCTCAACGGCTCGCCATCACCCTCGCCAGCTCGAGGTCCGGTCTAGCACCAGGGTAGTCTTCTCCGGAAGACTCAACGGCTCGCCATCACCCTTGCCGACCCATAATCCCTCGGAAGCTCGAGGTCCGGTATAGCACCAGGATAGTCTTCTCAGGAAGTTTCAACAGCTCGCCATCACCCTTGCCGGCCCATAAACCCTCGCCAGCTCGAGGTTCGCTCTAACATCAGGGCAACCCCCTCATGAAGGCCCAGCGATTTGCCATCCCATTTCTACAACCGTAAACACTCCTCCACGGCTAGCTCCCGCACCCCCGCAGGAGTGGGGGGCTTGTGTGGTAGGGTAAAAATGGCTTGGGGCCCAACCAGGGCCCAGTACAGCTCTCACTAAAAAATGGGAAAAACAACAATCTGGCTCGGCTTCGAGCCACTACAGGGTCGGCGCCGAACCCCAAGTTCACCCCCACAAACCTGGCCTCCTCGTATCCGACGAGTCTCGATGGCCCTCGGCCTCCAATCCACGACAGCCCCACGGGCCGTCTGCCCAGCCTGGTAAAGAATGAAGATGACCTGGCACAACCTAGGCCACCAGATTCTCCCAGGAGCACAGGAGCCCCATGATCCGCCATGTTAGCTCCAAATACCACCAAGGGCTTTGCCACGCCAGCCCTATACCACTCTTGGTACTGCCACGTCAGCCCTAAACCCCCTGGGCCTTCTGTCACGTCAGGCCCATGGGCTTTCGGGTTCAGACCCGGCCCCCAAGCGGATCCAAACCCGGTTGGAATTCCCTATAAATACCAGACCCTCACCCACCTTTTCAGGTAATCAATCTTTTGCCACCCAAATTTCCCTAGTTATTGCTACTCTCTCACAGAGACTGACTAGATCGTCGGAGGGTCCGCCGCCGGGATAAACCCCGGTGTTTTAGGACCGTCTGCAGGTACTCGAGGCGAGGCGATCCGAGCCGATCCTCAAGAGCCGAAGCGAGCCTCCCGCTCGTCGTCCCGTGCCGCACTTTTCCCTCATTACAAATTGAGTCCGAACTCACACCTGGTGCATCCACACTGCGACCAAAAACAAACTGCATCAATTACCTTTACCAAAACCAAGCCTGTAATAGCAACCAAAAGATCATCTCCATTTTAGCTCAACTCTGCAAAGAAAAAGGAGCAAGATTGAAACCCAGGAAAAAACAGAACAACACTAGGGATGCAATATTGAAGAGCGATAAGAAAGAGTCGCCTCCTCCAGGCGGCCTAAAAACGAAGCTTCCACCTTATCGCTAGGTAAGGTGGAAGGCCAAAACTTGGAAAAGAATAAAAACTCATCGATTACTGAATCAATCGAGGAATAAGAATGGGTAAAAATCCGTTTTTTACGTTCTGCCCAAGTCACCCAAATAATCGCCATCATCGTCAGGAACCAGGAAGCTCGGACTTCACACTTGAGGTCATGAGTTTTCCAACATGAGAAGAAATCTGTAGGGAAGTGGGGAGCATGCCAAGCGGAGACGAAAATAATCCACAACTGACGAGTAAAATTGCAATGAAGAAAGAAATGGTTTGCATCTTCATGCTCGGAAGAGCATAAGGCGCAGAACTGGCCTATAGCCAAATTTCTTTTATTCAGTACTTCTACGGTAAGAAGTTTGTTGTTCAGCGCGAGCCAGATAAGGATTTTAACTTTAAGAGGGGCACAATCCCTCCACAGAGGCTTAGCAAGCGGAGAGCGGATCCCACCAAAATTAAGAAAGTTGTCGCAAGATTTCACCGTATAGTTACCGGAGCTGGTCCATCGCCATCTGAAGTCATCTGATGGTAACCATGAATAAAGATTGAGGGAAAGGAAAAGTTGATGGAGCTCCGATTCTAGCACGAACGGGAGAACGCAACTAAACTGAATGGCCCAGAATTTCTGATTATTGATGATAATAACATAATCCTCCACCTTAGCCTTTTGGTTGGAAGCCAGTTGGAAAAGATAAGGGAAAGCAAAAGCTAATCTATTATTACCGAACCAAAGGTCGGTCCAAAACCTCGTTTTGGCTCCCCTAGCACAGGAGTGAGAAATGCCATAATGAAATGGACCCTCCACCTTCCAAATCCCTTTTCCAAAAAGAAGATGCATTGTTAGAGATGGAAGCGGGAAATTCCCACACTTTGCGGTGGGAGAAACACTTTAGAGAAATGAAACGAGCCAATGGTAAATGATCGAATTTCAAAATTCGCCATAACCATTTACCGAGGAAGGCTAGGTTTTGATTTCTGAGGTCTAGAACCCCTAGGCCACCAGCCTCTTTGGATGTGCAGATCAACTTCCAGTTGCAAAGATGCTTACCAGCACAATAGAAGTTGGTACCTGACCAGAAGAAGTTCCTATGGATTTTGTCAATTCTTTTGATGACCCAAGATGGGACATAAAAGAAGGACATCATATGCAGAGGAATAGAAGATAGAATGGAATTTAAAAGGGTAAGTCTACCACCACGAGACAAATGTTTGCCCGCCCAGACGTTGAGCTTAGATTCAACTTTATCGATCATCGGCATCCAATCCGATTTATGAAGTTTACCCCACCTTAAGGGGATACCCAGGTATTGAATCGGGAAAGACGCTGGAGCACAGTTGAAAAATTGTGCAATTTCGTTATGACGGTTGGGGTCACCTCCCAGCCACAAAACCGATGATTATTGAAAGTTTATCGACAAACCTGACGCATTCTCAAACAAATAAAGAAGGAGCTTAAGATTCCGTAGAGTATGCTTGTTAGGAGTGGCGAAAATAATAGTATCATCGGCATATTGCAGATTCAGAACTCCTCGAAAACTCTGGGAGCCCCTAATGCCATCAATAACACCAGCATCCCAGGCGTTCCGAAGCAGCTTACTAAAAACATTCGCCCCCAAGGAGAAGAGGAGGGAGGAGATCGGGTCCCCTTGACGCAGGCCACGCTTACTGTAATGCCCCGAATCCCAAATACACTGAATTCGAGATGTTCTACAGGATCTTTTCGCTTCCTTTAGTGCAATTTTACAAGGAAATTTGAACTTTTCACTTTACATCAGAGTTTACATCAATATTACACTTTACATTGCACAGCAGAAGTAAAATTTACAATAATGAAACAAATGTACAACAACATTAAATAATCTTTAAGCATTTGTTCCTCTTTAATCTTTATCAAGCCATTTACCTGTATATAAGACTGTGGGTACGTCAGTTTATTCAACCGACGATCATTATACATGGCCATCCTCTCTATGCCGGAAATAGTATAACTTATTTTCCATATTTAGCAAACACAAACTTGTCACATATCAGACTAAAGGGACTACCCTATTGATGTCGTGTTGTGATTGTGCACTTAGTCCTTAATGCAGTTATTTATATAATATGACACTAATGCATACTTGTTCGGATTCTATGCATCCCATACTACATAGGTCCGAGGGCAAGCCTCTTAATCGTTCTTCATCTTTATAGGGTTCAATCCCTCGCCATGACTTAATCTACTACTGTAACTACGGTAGGTATCTTAAATGATCTATGAGTGCAAGCACGTGTACAGAAAACCTGGAGAGGAATTCCACGTCATGTCACGACTCATCGTGAAGAACCTGTGGTAATTCAGTCTCCTTCATGGCACACAATCCTCATGCAGTCACCAAATATCCCACAAGCGTCACCACCGGGACGGTACCCTGGAGCAGTATCCACGTCATGTCACGACGCATCGTGAAGAACCTATGAAATACTCTCACACTGCCAATTCGATGGCCCTCACTCGTGTTTTTCTCCTACTTTCATCACATCTCCACTATGTACTAATCCTTAGTTTTTATTAGAATCATGAACAAAATCAAAGCTCTAGAGTTAGCCTCTCCACTAAACCGGACTTATTCATTCATTTCAACATGACCAACCTTGGTCTTTCTTTTCAATATTCATTTCATTTCTTTCCAAATGCCGGGGGAGACTTAGCTACTCTTTTGTTTCAATTCCAATTCACAATTTCCAACATTGAGCGTTACTAGCTCATAAGTTCATTTTTCATAATCATAATAGATTTTCTTTTTCATGTTCATAGCTTTCACATTCATACAACTTTGACAAGTTCTAATAAATGATTCACTTCATGTAAATTTACGCAAAGACAAATCGAATTTACTGTCATAACCAATAATCAACATAAGATTCATAACCTTTATTATAAACAAATCATAGAATTTCTGATATACCCAAAAGTACTCTGAACAGTCGACTTGGAGCTCATCCAGTCGACTTGTTCAGTCAAATAAAGTTCTTCAATAATCGCTCGGAAGAGTCGACTGCTGCATATGGTCAGTCGGCTGTTCCGCAGCGTTCAAAATCTCAATTATCATTACAGGGCAGTCGACTATCGTTCAACCCAGTCGGCTGTTCTGCAGAGTGCAATTATGTAATTTCTCAAGTTTAATATAGTCGACTGTTACACACATTCGGTCGACTGAACAGGTTAAAATCTCAAATTAAGGAATCATTCCTTCATTCTATTCACACCTCATAATTTGTCGCACTATTCTCCAACGAGAATAATTCACAACCATCACATAATGAAATTCCTTTCTTTACTACATTAATCTCCTACTTCTTCATTTCAAACTCTTTTTGTAAGGTATAATTTTCCCAAAAATACACTTATAAAACCATAGTTCTAATTACACATTTTATTCTCAAATCACATTTTATTTCATGCAATAATTCCCAAATCATTTTTATAAAGTCTCATATAATTTTAGAAGAATAGAACATTCAAGTTTATGAAAATTCATCAGTACCAGTCGACTTATACGGTAATAAGTCGACTGTCCAGAGGGAAAAATACCCATGATTTCAAGAAAATGAGTTAAGCAATAAGTTGACTTATAAAAGCATAAGTCGACTTAAATGAGGACATAAGTCGACTTAAAAGGTCCTAAGTCGACTTACCAGAAAATTCTTTTTCGACATTTCTCAACGATTAATGCCACTAAACTCTTTATTAGCCAACTACACATTAATTCTCTGTTTTTAACCATTTACCCAACATACAACACATATTTTAAATTATTCATGCTCATATTAACACAAAAAATCTACTTAACACATGAAATGGTATTATCAACCTACTAACTTTTGTGTGTAATTCTTGATAGTAATAAATGTGTTTTTATCAATCAATCCTTGATTCTAATCAATTCACATACAACTTAAATAATAGAACCACATGTAAAATTGCATATCCACATTCAATCATTCAATAGAATTTTAAAGTGTACTCTTCTTAATTTCTTTCATGCTTCATTCATTCATAATTAAACTAGCATGCATTCCTACTTTAGAAATAGGGAAAATTTACCCACCTTGTATGGAGAGAAAAACACAATTAGCAACAAAAGTCCTTTGCAACACGAGTGCACCTCCTCCTAGACAACGCACAAGCCTCCAACCCGAGCTTTCCTCCTTGATTGAAAGCAAGCACAATACCCACTCACAACTCAATCTTTTAACTCACAAAATACTACTAGATAATACTATTTGACTATAGGTTTGGAAGAGAATATTAAGCACAAAATAACTAGCCATGGGAGGGGGTATTTATACTAAAAATCAAGGGAAATAGATGGCTAGGATTGAAGTAGGAGTTAGGAACAAATGGTGGAGATTTAATGAGGAGTTACACCAACTACCCATGATCCAATAATCATCACTCCATGACTCCACTCAAAATTTGAGTTTTCCCTCCAAAGAATGCAACCGGCCTACAAGAAAGAATGCATTTTGCACATGTACGTGTAGTGCACGTGCATGCAACTAGGCCTAAAAATTGTACATTTTATTCTATATAAAAATAAACTCTAGTTTGTATTCTACATTACAAGTTGCTTTTAAGAATAAATTGACTCATGGGCTTTAGTTTATGGGCCAAAATAATTAATTTGAAATAAAATAAATAAATTAAATTTTGGGCTTTTTAAAGAAAAGGCCTTATAGATCTATTTAAAGGAAGGCTTTTGTATAAATTAATTAAAAACACATATTAAAATATCTTTACTCATCTGATGAAAATATTAACCAAAATATTGCACGTGCACACTACGTGCAAAATAAATAATTTTTCATAAATTGAAAAATCAGGGCATTACACTTACACTTAAATTTGTCGCCCTCCGAACCATTGAGAAAAATCGAGGAAGCACCCGCAAAAAGACTGTATTTAATCCACGCGTTCCATTTCGGACCGAAACCACGGTGTAGGAGAATTTCAAAAAGAAAATCCCAGCTTACGTTATCATAAGCTTTTTGGAAGTCTAGTTTTAAGAGAATACCCTCCGAATTGGATCTGTGGCAATCGAAAATAATTTCTTGAGCCGATGCCATACTATCTAAGATAAAACAGTCTTTGATGAACCCCGATTGTATAGGGTCTATCAATGAAGAAATGACCGCACTAAGGCGAGTCGATAGAACTTTTATAATGATTTTGAAAGTAGTATTGAAAAGACTAATAGGGCGAAAACTCAAAACCGAGTTGGCACCCAAAATTTTGGGGATCACAACGATATGCACATAGTTAATCCTGTCAAAGGAGAACGAACCTTGATGAAGGTCCGAGAACATTTTATGTTGGTCGTCTTTGAGATAATCCCAGAAACGTTGGAAAAAAAAGGCCGGAAACCCATCCGGGCAGGGAGACGAGTCACTCTTCAAAGAGAACACCGCTAACTTGATTTCTTCTAAGGAAAAGGGAGCTTTAAGACTGGATATGTAGCCCTCGTTCCCGTAAATATATAATTTATTATTAGTGTTATTTTTTAATTTAGCTGTGTTAAATTTATTTTTTGAATTATCTATTAAAATCGTTTCTAATCGGGAATTATGGTTATTTCGAATAAGGGTATATTTTACTTTACTTTCTATTTTATAATTGATCGACTATTTACATTTTAGCCAAATCAACAATATTCAGATTTACTTTAATAAATTGTTAAACTAAAATTTCTATATTTTTATATAACCTCGTTGCCATCATTTTATTATTTTGCTATTATTATTATTATTATTGTGAGTATTATTGTTATTATTATTATTATTATTATTATTGGTAGTACTATTATTACTATTACCATTATTATTAATTTTCGTGTTTTCATTATTAGTGTTATTATTATTATTTTGTTAAAGCCCAGTTTTGATCTATATTATATTATCTAATTATTTAAATTAAAGCCCAATGATTTGATCTACATTGTATTATTAACTATTTAATTTGAAGCCCAAAATTTAGCCCATCTCCTATTGGATTTTAACCCAAACCCATATCTGTCTCTTATTAGATTCCAGCCTACTCTAAACCCAATACCCATAACCCAACTCCCCTCCTATTTGTGTGTTGACCAGATCAATTCTACTCCAATAATCAATTCCAAAAATCTCTCCTAAATCATGTAACCCCCAACTTAATATCTCTAATAATCAACCTATTGATTGATTCCCGTAACCCCCTCCTCCCTATAATCTCTTCACTCTTTATTATTATATTATTTTTATACATTTATCTCTCCCCGTACTTTCTCTCTCTTTCTCTCTCTTTCCTCTGCTTCAAAACCCAAAAAAAAAAATCAGAAAAACCAAATGAACCCCGAACCCTAACCCCTATAATGTGAAGCCCCCATTTATTGTGCACCCTCTTCCTCTCCATCTCCCCCGATCTCATCTCCCGCTCTCTCTCTCTCCCTGTTTCCCAAACCGCCCACTCCGAACCCATCCATCGCCCAACTCCCATCGACTCCGTTCACCTTCCTCCTCCATCACCCTCATCGTCACTGTCCTCTCATCTTCGACCTCAACACCCATCGCCATTGCCGCTCGAACCCAACTCAACCCATCACCGTAACCCAATCCACCGTGAGTTCCCATCGCCGTAACTCCTCGCCGCCTCATCTTTGCCCTCGCCGTGCACCCCTTATCAACCTCCGAAGACCCTCTGTCCTCTTTGTCGTCGTTCGAGCCCCTGGTGCACCCGTCGCTCGTCTCCCCTGTTCCGGAAGCGAAAACAGAGGGCGCTCTTCGCCGTGCCATCTCGCCATTGCGTCGCTTCCTGACCAATCGCCGCCGCACTTTGCACCGCCAGACGTCGTCTCCTCCATCGTCACAGTCACTAGCCATGGCCGAGCTCTCCCACGTGCTCTCTCTCTTTCTCGCTGTTGAAGAAGAAGGAGACGGGAGCTGATTGGCCAGTCGCCACTGTTTGGTGTTCGGCGCACAGCGGATCCTTCCGCTGTATGCTATTCTGGCTAAATCAAATGTGGGGAAGATCTCCCATTGGACGACTCTGCTGTTCTGTGTTTTGGCACACCAGATTGCCATTTGCTGTCCCGTGTTCTGTACGGATCAGGTGGGAGATTTCTCTTGGCTTTGGCATTTGCTGTTGGTTCTTTGCACGTGTCTTTGGGAGTTCTCGCCCGGGATTCTAATTCCCGTCATTCTCTCGTTCACATCGAAATCGTCAAATCAGGCAAGTATCTCTTGTACAAATTCGTTTGTTCTAGTACAAGCTTCTTTGCAAAAATATCGCAAGTATATTTTTTTGACTCTGATTCGCATTCATAAGTCGAACTGAAAACTATTGTTATACATAACCCTTGATCTCGTATTCATACATGATCGCGAATACTTTGTTGCCCTATGCATTACATGAACACAAATTAATACACACATATATACTCTTAGGATTTTACATGATTATGTGCATAATTTTCTTGCCCGAGATAGTAGTTAAATATGATATACAGTTATTATTGATTAAAATTAATAAAAATAACAAGCCGGGGTTTAAGGAAAAGACCATAGTAGTGGACAATATAGAAGAGCGTACTCGGAAGAGGACCCGTGTTTCCCATGATTACAAGTTATATGGAACTAAGTGCCACACCAGAGGTTGACGAGGGCCACCTCTAGAATCTACGGGGGCCACCTCTAGAGTCCATTACATGATTATATGTTTATATGTTTCACGCTACATGTTCACACTATGTTTGACTCAATATGTTTCACATTATATGTTTGCACATATCTCGATACAAGATACAAATGATATGTTTTTTCCGAGTACGTGACCTATAAAATCCACTACTAGGCCTAAACGTAACTGATTGTACTTAGCAACCATGCAGTAAAAAGATGGATGCATAAAGTGCTACCTGGATAGAATCAAACATTAGACTTAAAATTAACATGTGTACTTGCATGATCCAATTACATGTTACATGTTCATGTTGACTTGATATTTATTTACTTGATTACTTATTTACATGTCACTTGTTCCATAATGTCTTGTTCATAATCATGTTTACATATTGCATTTTCCCCATTTCATGACTCTCGATTTCTTGCTTTTTCCTGTTTTTCCTTTTGTTTAGTTTTGTACATATCCCCTTAGCTTGTACCACTTACGGTCCGTAACTTGTATTAACGGGCGTCTTCTTATTTTTTTTTCTTTTCCTTTTTGTAATAATGTACTTGTAGGCCCGAATGGAGAGTTACCAGAAGGTGGTGCTGATTAAGTGTTTTAGTTTTGTTTAATTTTTCATGTTGCTTTAGTTCATGTTTCTATTTCATGATACTCCTTGTTGTAATCTGGGCTTGTTTGACCCGTAACTATTTGTATTTCCCAGTTGTTGGTTATGTTATGGACTATGTCATAAACTTTCTTTATTATATTGTGATTTTATATGCCTGCGTGGTTTATTTTGTTATCTTGTTGTTGAGTTGCCTGTACAGCTTATGAATGGTGTATTTTCACCATTCGCTGGGCCTTAGTCATGGACTCGTATTCCCGTATTTTGAGAAGCAGGGCGTAACGGGATAGATCGGAAGAATGCTGCTCATATAATTGCATCCAATCTAAGTGGACAGAACGATGTTTAGAAGTCCCCAGAAGATCTTTAAAGAAGCGCAGAAAAGAGGCGTGGATATGGGAGTCAGAAGTCACTTCGAAACCGTTGTCGATAATCAAAGCGATGTGGTTGCTACATTGATGATGAGACGCAAAATTATGGAAGAAGGAGGTATTACCGTCCCTCTCCTTGAGCCAACGGATTTTGGCTTGCTGGGCCCACTTAATGTGGTCTTGGTGTAGGAGGGAAGCATACTCCCTTTTACACGACGCACGTTCGGACCGCATTCTATCCGAAATGGGGTCGGACTGCTCGAGTGTAATACCCTGATTTTTCAATTAATGAAAAATTATTTTATTTTGCACGTAGTGTGCACGTGCAATATTTTGGTTGAATTAAATCTTATGATTATTTTATTATGATGTGTATAAATATTTTCTCAAATTATTTTGTACAAAAGCCTTTCTTTAAAATAGAAAGCCTTACTTTAAGTTAATTAAAAAGCCCTTTTCTTAAAAAGCCCAAAATGTGTTTTATTTTATTTATTTTAATAACAATTTTGGTCCAAAATAAAGCCCATGGATTGATCTTCTTTTTTATTTAAACTTGTCATGTAGAAGACTATTTTATAACTAATTTATTTTTATACAAAATCAAAATGTACAAATTTGGCCTAGTTGCATGCACGTGCACTACACGTACACGTGCAATGCACACTCTTTATGGTGACCGGTTGGCACATTCTTTGGAGGGAATTTTGAAATTAGACATGGTGATCATGGAGGTGGTTATGTGGATGTGGGTAGTTTTTATAACTCTTACTCTAATCTTGGCCCTCCATCTTTCAACCAACTAAGCAATCCTAGCCCTCCATTTCACTTGTTTTCTAGTATAAATACCCCCCCTCTCATGGCTATTTTCATATGTAAATTATATCTTTCCAAACTATAGTCTTATCTTAATATTAGTGTGAGTTATAAAAGAGTGAGAGTTGTGTGCATTTTGTTTGGAGAGGAGGCCGGCATCATTCCAAAGAGAGAAGCATTCGGTGGTGGTGTGTGGAGCTTGTGCGCGCTTCGTCTAGGAGGAGGTGCTTTCATTCGCGGGGACCTTGTTGCTTTGTGTGTTTATTTTCTCTCCATTCAAGGTGGGTAAACCTTTCATATTTCTAAAGTAGAGATCCATGCTAGATTTAACTATCAAAATTATGCATGAAAAATACTAATAAGAACCCATTTTAATTGAGAAGTTAGTTTACGAATTGATTGAAATGTGGTGTTTGATTTGTATGTGATTAAATTGTGTGTAGAACTCTCCATGCTTATTAGAATAAATGAATGATAGTGGTTCAATTTTCTTAAGAATGATGCTAGTATTGATGTTGAAATTACGAATGAGAATGCTAGTTTAATTGAAAATTGAGAGTATGAAATTAATTAAGAAAGAGCACGTTTTTTGAAAGAGTAACTTTATTTGAGTTGTGAGCTTGTTAATGGATAAGTGGATATATAATTTGTGATGTACATGATTAGACTAGGAGTATTGTTGATTTAAAAGAAATACTTTTATTACCATCACTAATTGTATGTAAAAGTTAGTACTTGTATTAGTGCTAATTTATGTTTGAAAAAGATATTTTGGGTTATTATGGGTTGGATAAATTCAAAAAAAAATTGCATAGATATGTATGTTGAATAAGAGATTTAATAACAGTAAATTAATTGTGAATGAAAAGTTTAGAAGATCTATTGTTATTCAATGTCGAAAATGAAAAATTAGTAGTTTAATGAATAATTCATGGATTATGTGAAAAAAATATATTTTATTAGTGCAAAAAATTATTTTAATCTTACTGATATGAAGATCATGTAAGGGGAAGCTAATCTGGAATTTTTCAGTAACTTTCACAAAAGCAATATGAAACCAAGTTTAGTTGAACATCGAGTATTTTGATAACAGTGGCAAATTGATTCAAAAAGTTTTTAATTCATACTGTGACAACCTGAGCTAGTAGCTCAGGCGGTCACTATGTGCGGTTGGCTTCTATGGGTCGATCGGTTCGAACCCTTGTGTCCGCAACATTTTTCTACACAATTTTGAAAGCTTATAACTTTCGGCCCGAAAACAATAAGTATTAATTTCGCCCCCTTTATATCGCTAGCACAGTTCGGCCGAATGGCGGGTGCTCTTGGCTTTGGTTCCGTTGTGCCTGGGTTCGATTCTCACCCTCGGCATATATAAAAAAATAATTTTTTTGGGCTTTTTAGATGTCCAAAAAATGTGAAAAAAATATGGTTATTCTCATAAAAATGTAAGGAAATTTATAAGAACGATTTGGGTATTATTTGAATGAATATAACTATGATTTGGAGTTAAAATGCATAAACAGACATATGGTTCTATATGGAGTATTGATATGAAATTACAACTTGAAAGAATAAGTGAATTGAAACATTAAGAGTTGATTTGGCAAAAAGAAATGTGGTTATGTGACATGATGCAATTATTTTCTCACTTGTGGAACAATATGAATTGTGTACATTGTTTAGTAATGTAGAATTATTGTGATGTGATAATTGATAAGTATATGCAATTTATGTGCAATGATGGACTTGTGAACAAAATTGAAATCATGAATTGAAAAGAGAATATACATGTGAGTATGAGAACTCAACATGGAAAATTTATAAGTTGAAGATTGTGAAATGAAATTTGAAATAGAGTAGCTAAGTCTCCCCGGCATTGACAAATGAAATGAAATGAAATTAGACCAAAGTTGGTCATGATGAAATGAATGAATAAGTCCGGTTGATGGAGAGGCTAACTCTAGAGATTAATTTTGTTCATGATTTTAATAAAACTAAGGATTAGTGCATAGTGAAGATGTGATGAAAGTAAGAGAAAAACATTGAGTATGAGGACCCTGGGTAGCGGCGAGAGCGCATCCCAGGAATTCCCATGATGAGTCTGGGTGAGGATGCTGCTCCAGAGTACCGTCCCGGTGGCGACGCTCGTGGGATGTTTGAAGGCTACGGGTGGTGTCATGTCTATGGTGAGAGCTGAATTACCACAGAATGTCTGCATGATGAGTCATGTCAGCGATGGGATTCCCTCCAGAGTGCCTAGACATGAGTTCGTAGGTCAGAAGGCATCTAGGATACTTACCGTAATTACAGTAGTAGATTAAATCATAACGGGGGATTGAACCCTACAAAGATGAAGAACGAATAAGGGCTTGCCCTCGGATCTATGTAGTATGGGATGCATAGAATCCGAACAAGTGCGCATTAGTGTCATGTAACATAAATAAATGCATTAAGGATTAAGTGCACAATCACATCACGACATCAATAGGGTAGTCCCTTTAGTTTGAATGTGACAAGTTTGTGTTTGTTAAATATGGAAAGTTAAGTTATACTATTTCCGACATAGAGAGGATGGCCGTGTATAATGTTCGTCGGTTGAATAAACTGACGTACCCACCGTCTTATATGCAGGTAAATGACTTGTTAAAGATTAAAGAAGAATGGATGCTTAAAGATTGTACCATGTTGTTGTACTTTTATTCAATTGTTGTATTTTACTTCCGCTATGCAAAAGAAAAGTGTAATATTGATGTAAACTCTGATGTATGATGAAAAGTTTTAATTTCCCTGTAAAATTGTACTAAAGAAAGTGAAAAGATCCTGTAGAACATCTCGAATTCAGTGTATTTGGGATTCGGGGCGTTACATCGAGTTTGTCGATGGAATCAATGGAGGAAAGAAGAACATTTTTGAGAAAATAAGCATTGGCAAATCTCACCTTTCTCCAAATCTTACATCCGTGCTTAATAGCATGGAGCTTAAGGAGGATTCGAACAAGACTAGAGGACCCTGAGATGGCCGAAAGGCACTCAGTGATGAGATTAACAAAAATTTGATCTTACAACAAAAAATTTTCGAAACGGAATTTGTAAGATCTCGAAAAATTAAAGTTCGAGAATAACGAAATCGGAGCATGATCTGACGAGGGGTTAGGGAGGGTCGAGGCAAAAGAATAATGGAAACGATTTAACCAATCGAGCGAAACAAGAAATCTGTCGAGTTTAGCCATGGTCGGAGAATCCCGCAGGTTTGACCAAGTGTAAGCTCTACCAGAAGTAGGAATTTCAGTAAGCTGAAGGGAACGGATACAGTCGTTGAAATGGGATGAGTGAGAAAAATCGAGGGGCACCCCGATCTTTCATAGGTGAATCTGGTGACATTAAAATCACCGTAGACAACACAGAAACCCTGGATGGAGTTTTGGAGAGAGAGGAATTCATTCCAAAACTCGTTACGATGATCAGCTGTGGAAGGAACGTACACCGAGATCACAGAGAGAGGAGAATTAAGTTCTACTCAGAGTAGTCAAACCACCAGAAAAAAAGATAATCTCCGAGTCGCAATGTGTGAGAAGCGACCCTCTTTAAAACCAAACAGGATACCCCCTCTGGACCCTACGGCATCCAGAGAATTCCAATTAGTGATTAAAGAACCCCCTATCGCACGAAGAGTGGAAGGGGAAGGGGACTCAAGCTTTGATTCTTGAATAGAGATAAAATCACAATGTGAAGAGGCAACGAGTTGGAAAACAGCTTGTTGCTTGAACAAACTTCCCAAACCCCTAATGTTCCAAGAGATACTAATCATTAAGCTCCCTATTCTCGAAAGATCTAGAAAGTTCACGACTACGGATGATGTCGAAAACCTCAAATTGATTCAAAATAGGAAGAAACCCCATGCTGCCGCCAGACGAGACATTTCAGAATTGGAAATCGAGTCAAACTGGATATGATAGGTAGATCCAAGGTTGTCTTTACTCGACTTCGGGGATGGGGGCGAGAGGCAAACACCAAGAAGGGAATGAGAAACAAGGGGGGTAGGCCTCCCACCGATCTCATTCTCTGATCTTTTTGCTCTAAGTCGAGCGCTGGATCTAATCACAGAGAAAGGTTTTTTAACGTAAGGGAGAGACAGAGAACTAGAGGGACGTCTCTCGGGGGGGCCCACGCTACTGACACAAGACTTGCGGTCAGGAGACAGTAACGGGGTAAGGTGAACAGAACGTACGGGGGGGAAAAGCGGGCTGCCTCCGACTACTGGTCGGGGAGAATCCCACCATGGTCGGGGTCAAGACCCCTGAAAGAGCAGCATAAATTGCTAAGTAAAACTCTAGCAAATAAGAAGAATCGAAAGACGAGAAAGCCCCAAAACGAAATTGCAACACTACATTAGAAAAAGTAAAAGATGACACATTCGAACCAGCAAAATTAACTAACAGAGAGCAAGAATTAATAAATACCTGTTGATCCCTTTTGATTTGAACCAGATCAGCCACTTCCTCACCCAACAGGTCATCAGACTTGGTCCAATCCTTGACTGTCAGAGAGGAGGAGGGTCGGCCTTTGGACTCGACCGGCTTGGATACGGCTAAGGGTGCTGGAGAATGGGGAATTGCACTTGTGAACTTGTCCCAATATGAGGCAAAGGACGGATTCACATCCCACACCGGCCACTTATCATCTGCCTTAAACATAGAGGGGGCTTAAGACACTGATAATGGAGCATCCGCCACAGCTGGCGGATGCACCGTTGCTAGAGAAACGGAGAGTGGGATGTTATTAGTCGACTGAGGGTCAAGTCCCCTAGCAGAGGAAGAAGGACCAGGCTTAGCCGAAGCCAATTCGGGATTGATCCACACAAGATTATGAGCTTTAGATGGAGAAATTTTGCTAATTGACGGAGAACTTAAACCACTACGATTGCTGGCGAAGAACTTTTTAGCCGGAGCTTTGTGAGCTGACATCCACTTAGACGAGGGAGTCTCGGAGTGAGAAGAGGTTCTGACAGCAAAAGGGTTTGGAGAGGGAGTGACAGTCGCTGAGGGCTTCGGAATGACAATCACGTCACCAGAAGAGCTATCTCCCACCTTAGCCCCATTATGGTATATAACAGAGATATCAAAAGACAACATATGATCTCTTAAAGAGAACGCTTCAATCCTATCCTCCTTAGGAGGGCAAAAGAACTCAGCATCGAGCTGTAAACATCCAGAGGCCAACATGGCCGAAGAAGAAATATGGTGAAGCTCACCCACACATTTAGTCAAGTTCGACACCAACCGATGCGAGTCACAAAAAGGCGGCAGCCCAAGAATAGTAACTTGCACCGAAGTTTGGACCAGGGTGGGGATAGGGTGCCCTTTATAACCCCATTTGCGAACCGCAATCTTAATAGCCCCAATCGCAAGGTTAGAATTGGAGATAAGCTCATCGAGAATTTTGGTAGATGGACATAGGATCACTACATCCCCATTAGGGCAGTTATTAATAACCCAATTCCAGTCTTGAACATTACAGAAATTGCTCAAAAAGGAGTCAAGAGATTTGTTAGAGACAGGGTCATCTGAGAAGGAAACCGCAACGTAGCATTCAAAACACCTGAGTCTATCCAAAAGCTCCCATGAGGGAATGAACACCACCATAGGTTGGGACTTGACAATGTTAGTCAGAGGTCGAGGGGGAACGACGGGGATGGAAGTAGCTGAACCAGTCAGCCTCTGTGCAACTGGTGGCATTGGAAGAATTGGCGGATCAGTAGATAGCCTTGGCCTTTTGGGCTTAGGCTTACAAGCATTCAAGTCGGAAAGCTTGGATTGTAAGGCGGGGAAGTCAAGGGCTGCAATCACCTGGTCCGAGATGGGAACCCCCACCGAAAGCCCCAAGATTTGTTGCAGCGAAAAATAGTGGTTCCGAGAGTGACCGTCTTTAAGACAGAAGATGCACTTCATATTTTCAGTGCAAAAGGCCCTAACGTGACCTGGTCGGAGGCAGCGGAAGCAAAGCAGAGCACGGAAGGAAGAAGAAAAGGAGAGGTTTTTAGATGAAAAGGAAGGGGAATGGAAATAAGGGTGATACGACGGCTGAGATTCACACCCCAGAACCTTCGGAAAGAAGGGCTTTGCATTGCAAGACTTCGAGAGGCCCAGAGAGATGACAGGAGCAATTTTTTTGGAATTTTTCTTTTTCAAAACTTCGACCCAAGAGAGGCCCATCACTCACCAGGCCCAAGAGAACCCAACGGGCGAAAGAAAAGGAAAAGGAAAACTAAAGCGTGAAAACCGTTACTATAGAGATCTAAGGCAGAGAAAAAATAACTAAAACACAATTTGAAACAATTTGAAACGAATGGCAAAAGCCACCAAAAAAGAACGGGGCTAAGAAACTAAATTTGAAGCCGCAGAAACCCCAAAAGCCAAAAAACTCGCCAATGAATCAAAAGAACGGCGCTAAGATAGCTGAACACACACCGTATAATCAAGATAATTACTCAACCGATGCTAGATCTCCGAGCTCAGGGAGGCACCGGCTCGAGAAGGGATAACGGAGGAGAGGAGAGGGGAAAATAAGAACAAAGTCGATGTCGAAACGACGACTAAGAACAGATCACCAAACGGCAACCAGAAGGAAGAAAAACAAAGATGCAACCCAATAAATAGAAAATAACTAAGATAAAGGGACTTACAAGGAAGGCCATCAATCCACCTCCAAAAGTGCTGGAAACACCTCACCACACCGGCGCAGGGATCACCGGATGACCACGAAAGGGAATCCTCGAACTAGATCAATCCCACGCCAGGGACCAAAAAAGGCACCCTCGCAGCACCACAAAACCCCAGGAATGCGAACCAACAAGGGAGGCGAAGAAGGACGGGCGGCGGCACCCAACCTCCCGAAAGGAAAAGGCGAAGGGCCCTTCCACCAGAGAGAAGGCGAGAAACCTCAACGCAAAGGCTACCACGGAGAGGGGGAAGGGAAACGAGAGAGAAAGTAAAAACTAGGGAGATGGGTCTGACGAGGATCACAAGCTTTATTGAAGATCAGGAACTTGGAAAGAGCGACTAGATAAAAGAGAATTGAATGATCAGGAACTTGGAAAGAGCGACTAGGTAAAAGAGAATTTATTTATTTATTTATGACAATTGGTTTTGGGATAAGGTTAGGAAATAGGTCGACCCGAGTCTGAGCGGTCCAATGATAAAACCCCATGTTTGGGCCAAGTTAATGCGGTTTTTAATTAGGTTTGGATTTGATTTTCAAACTCTTTTATTTAATGGCATGGGTATGGGCTTAAGAGCTTGTAAGCTTTGATGGGCCCATAAAACCAGCTAGGTTCCTAAAAATCCATCTTTAAATAATTCCAACTTGATTTGTTTCCTCGAGTTCCTCGTAATGATTACTACCAAAGCTATCTCGTGTCTTGCCAAACTATGCAATTCACAGGGAAATCTCTGATTTCCTTGCACATTACACCATACCGAAACCCTTCTGATCTTTTCTTAAAATTAAAAATTGCAATTGAGCTTGAACTCCATTAAACTCGACGTGCTAGTAGCTTTTTTCTATGAACAAAATACAACATCTTTTTCCCAATTAGTTGGGGTCGGTTACATAAATCTTAGTTTTATATTTTGCTTGGTTTAGCGCAACATCTTTTGTAAGGTCCTCAAGCTATTATATATTTTCTCAATGTTTCAAACCAAGTAATTTTAGGTCTTCCTCTACCCCTAAATATATCCTTAATATTTATTAAATCATTATTTCTAACGATGACATTACTAGGTCTATGTGTGACATATCCAAATCACCTGAAGTGATTATCTCTTCTATGAAAAAAAAATAAATCCATAATGGATAATATTTGATGTCACTAACCTTAAAAACCGATATATAATAGAAAATATTCGCAATCACCAACCTTGATTACCTCCCCATCTGAGTTGAATCTCTTCATTTGCATCTTCATTATTCACCTATGGAAAGCATCTGGTGATAAAGATCATCCGACAAAAAACAGAAGAGTAATGAATTAACTGATTGTCATTTTAGTACCAAGGTAACGATATCACTTCACAACGTAGTTAGTAGTCCATCTAATTATGTTTAGGTTAAAAAACTTAACATAACAAAGAAATGCAATTTAATAATTTGTTAGGGAATATTATAAAAAACCACCCTTCTATCTTTCATCTCTACTATTTTAATCTCTACTATTTTAATGGGAGAGTTGGGGTTTGTAACAAACAAACCCTAACTTTTTAACTATATAAACACGTATTATACACGTCCAAACTATATCCAACAAATAGAAATGTGCATCGGACGTGTATCCCAAATCAAATATTCAAATATATATATTTTTCTTATTTGATATACATTCAATGACTTTATTTTTTATACGTGCATCGCACGTACGTTATACTAGTTTTATAAAATTGCCCTCCTCATTTCCCAAAAAAGTACACGCAGAAGTCATGTGCCCAAAAGTCTCATCTCTAATATTATAATCTACCAACACGTGTATTGTGTGTAACTAATATGAAGGAGGTCTCAGGTTCGAGTCTTCACTACGTCAGATTTTTTTTACTTTAATTTTTTAAAATATATATTAAATGTGCATCACCCGTGTAAATTATTATTATTATTATTATTATTATTATTATATAATAATAATAATAATAATAATAATAATTATTATTATTATTATATAATAATAATAATAATAATAATAATTATTATTATTATTATTATTATTATAATGGGAGAATACCTTAGTGTCATTTGTCAATCTACCAACACGTGCATCACACGTGCATAACTAATATGAAAGATGTCTCAGGTTCGAGTCCTCACTATGTCAGATTTTTTACTAATTTTTGTAACCTCTGTTCTCGTTTATACAGATTTGTACTTATTTTTTTCTTCATATTATTGGAACTCAATTTTCTAGATAAATCTTTCTTTTCTCCTGGAGCCAAATTGTTTTTATCTTGGATATTCGATTATTTAGTTTGAACTCAAATCCTAGTCCATTCTATGAGATTATTAATCGATTATTTGATTTATTTTGCAAACATCCAAGCCCAATCTTATTTATTTTGTGAACCTAAAGCCCACCCTATAATTGTTTATTTCTTCATTATATTGGAAGTCCAAACCAGTTTGATTGTATTATTATTATTATTATTATTATTATTATTATTATTATTATTCTAAAAGCCCTAACTATTAAACCCAAACCCGCATTGGTGTACCCAAACCCATTAACCCAAACCCAATTTCTCTATTACCTACCTATTGACCCTCAAACCCCTCTCACGTTCCCCACTCTCTCAACTCCAGACACAACTCCACTCCCTACTTAATCTCCTCCATTATTTCATTAACTACCCATTAATCCCTCACTCTCCTTAACTACCCCATTATTATATAATATTATTAATTAATCTCCCCCCTCTCTCTCCTCTGTTTCCCAAAAACCCAACGGAGCACCACCATTCCGCTTCTCACCCTCTTCCTCCGCTCAACGACCACCACCTTGCGATGCACCCCTTGCCGTCACGACCGTCGCCCAGTTGTCTTCCCTTCCTTCCCCTCGTCGACAAAACCCATCATCATCTCGAGTGCTGCCCTCCATCGACCCCGCTCTCATCTCCCTCGCCCTCGCACTCAACCCCGAGCACCATTCTGCAAGTCCCTCATCTCCTCTTGTAACGCCCCGAATATCAAAATACGGCAATTCGTAGCTCATCAGGATCTACACTTCACTTCGTACAACTTTACAAGGAATTTTGAAACTTTTATTACAACATTATTCTTTTACATCAATAACGCAGCGGAAAATAAATGAATTACAACATGATCAATATACAATTTTAACAACTTGAGCATGTAAGTAATCTTCAGCATCAAATTCATGTTTATATCTTCTTGTAAGTTCCAAGTCCTGCATATGAACCTGTGGGCACGTCAGTTGCTTACAACCGACGCAATGTTACAAACAACGATCATCTCTATGTTGTATTATAACGAAATCTCTTACTTTAACAAACACAAACTTGAATGCATATAAAAGTGTAAAGAGTGAGTATCCTAAATATGTCAGTGTATGATATGACTTAATGCCTAATGCAGATATTATACTACAATGACACTAATGTATACTTGTTCGGGTTCTATGCATCCCATACTACATAGGTCCGAGAGCAAGCACCTACGTACTTCATATTGTAGGGTTAAAGCCCTCGCCATGCAGCCTACTATGATGACTGCTACAAGATTTTGACACCTTGCAAGTATTGGCTCTCGCCCTTGGAATACTGTAGACCAATCCCTCCCCGTGGATCATTCTGTAGTCCTTACGTCCATCGTCTCGGAATACGGGGGATCATCTCACTCCGCAAGTCATTCTGGAGCCTTCATTACACAAGAATCCCATGAGCGTCGCTCTCAACCTGGAATACTGAAGATCGTTCCCACTCCGTGGATCGTTTTGTGGCCCTTACATCCATCATCCCGGAATACTGGGAGCCGTCTCTCTCCAAGGATCATTCTGGAGTCCATAACTCATGTTTGCACTCGTTTCGTTATATCTCCAACTAGTGCATGTCCTTAAGTTTAAGTTATGATTATTAAGAACTAGAGTCTAGCTTACCCACCGGTCTTAAACCAAACACCGAGGCAGTCAACCCAAGTGGTTACTTCTCACAATTCAATTATTCATTTTAATTTCTTTGCCGGTACCTGGGTCTCACTAAGCCTCTAAAATAAACATCTTTTCATGTTCAACAACTTGGGGTACTCATCCCCTTATAATTCATATTCTCAATTTTCATGTATTCATATTTTATTTAAATTCTTTCATTCGTTCTTATTCATTCATCAATAAGTACAATCTCAACCTATTCATTTTCACAATACACTTTTCATATTCATCAAAACTCTATCAATACAAGTTAATTAAGATTAAGACATAATCTCTTTAAAATTCATCTTTGAAAATCTATCTCATCATCTTCCTTTGATTTATTTTGTACTAAACTTAACATCTTTAATCCTATACATATATATTTTTCTTAAGTTCACATCTCATCTAAGTATCAATATGATCTTTACTTTCCCAAAATATAACTTACAACAGCGAGAATATATTTTCAATCAATTCGTTAGTATCATTTGTAAAACAGTAAATTCAAAGTTAGAAAACTACATTTCATGCTATTTGTAAAAATCATAGGAAATTGTATACTTCACGAAACTTTGCGTTATTTATATCAAAATAAAGGTGTACAAGTCTAATACAATTTCTTGGTTATAAGTTTCCTCAAAATACTATATCTATAACCCTGAATTCTTTGAAATATACAGTATGGTCGAAATACTGAAATACTGTCACTGTACAATATTGTAGTATTCATATAAAAAATTCAATTATTAGTGAAAATTTGATTTCTTAGACTTTTAAGAAAGGTTAAAGAGTCTACTATAATATCTTAGTTCTGACTTTTCTCAAATTATTTTATTTACAATGCTGAATTGATCAAAAATCAAAATGTGTACAGATTTCTAGCAATCAATCAACTACTAACCAGTTTTGAGTTTAGATTTTATTAAAATAGTAAACGACCTCCAAATCTTATGAAATTTTAAAACGATGTTCCTGACACATACAAGATTCTCTAAATAAAAAAAAGCTCTGGATTCCAACTATTTTATTATACATAATTTTCTGAAGTGTAAACACAATTCAAAACTGTAATTTTTTTTGCATGAATTAGTAACTTCGTGTACAAATCCATATTCATATCGTTTAATCTAATCGCGATGTATTACCATTCAATAAAACAACATCAATCAACTTATTTTCATGACAATCTTTCAATTAGCATGCATCTTCATTCAAAATATCATCATTACAATTTAATCACTACTCATATGCATATCAATTTTATATATCAATTTACTTACACATGCATGACACTATAATTTAGAACGTTCCAGAAGACACCCATCTCAATGAAGATTCTAATGTAGAAGACTCCTAAAAGTTGCTCCTAGCTCCAATAATGGGACTCCCTTCTCCTCCTAGTAAGCTCTCCTTCCAAGCAAGAATTCAACAACTCTCGCCTTTTCTTTTCCTCTCTTTCTTATCTTGTTTCTTTTGATCTTTGGTGCAAGATTATGAAGAAAAGGTGGTGGTATTTATAGAGTTTGAGAAGACTCTTCTACTACTCAAATTAAGTGTTCAATTTCATAACCTACATAACCCCATTCTCTAATTGCCCACTCCCCATAATTACACAAATTCCCAACCCTTTCTATTCTTATGCATGGCTAACTCTTCTTGTGACTTTTGGGTTGCACTACGTGCATGTGCAACCCACAAGCACACACTCTTATTTGTTAGTTGTTATTTCTTTGATTATACATGTTGTTTATATGACAAATGTACAACTAATTATGGGATTTTTCTTAGTGGGCTTCCTCTTGTGGGCATGTTCATTTTTTTTTATTTAATTTATTTTAATGGCCTTAGAGTCTTCTATTAGGCATATGAGTTCTAATAGGCAACAAAAATAAATGAACAGAAGTTATCCATAACTTTAAATAAATTTTGGAATGAAAATAATGAGATGAAATTGCACGTGCGTTGCATGTGTAAAAATGTATGTTTATTTACAAAAATTTAATACGGGATGTTACACCTCTCCACCCCCTCGGCCGCCTGCAACCATCGAAGTCCCGTCGCAGCCTCCCCATCGACCGTCGTCACCCTCTTCGACTTTGCCTGAACCCATCGCCATCTCCAACTGCACCTCTCATCACCGCGGAACTCCTCCCGCTGCAGCTATACCACGACCTCGCCGCTCGTTGCCTCACACCGCAACCACCCCGAGGGACCCCATCCCGTCATCACCTTTCTCTCGCTGCTCCTTATCCCGACTGCACCAACGAAACCCATCGAAGCCCGAGCCCCAGCTTACCAGCATGCACTGCCGCCCTCCAACCACTCTTTGTCGCCGCGATCACAACAACCCCCTCCTACACTCCTCCCCGCAGTACCACCCTGAAGCAACCCCCCATTGCTCCCCTTCACCATTGCCGCTTGTTATGGTTGTTGTCCCCGTTGTTTGCATGTGCTGTGTTTACACGTGTTGCGGTTGTTGTCCGTTGTGTGTGTGTTGCCGCCATTGTGTTGTCGCTGCCGTCTCGTGTGTTGCTGCCTTTACTTTTGTTGGCCTCGTCGTGTGCACGTGATTGTTGTGTAAGTAGTTGCACGTGTTGCTGTTGCGTAGCTTGCACGTGTTGTTGTCGTAACTCTCGTCCCGTTATTCTTTTTATATTTGAAGTCGTCATCTAACAAGAAAGTATCATGTACACTTTATTGTTCCGTACAAGCAATTTATTTGACCTTCCGCAATTAGTAGTTATATTTGATTATCGTAATCGAACCTCGTTACCATCCATGTTCATGAAAAGTGTTCTTTATAAGTTTCAATTGATTGAACCATCGTATTCTCATGCTTTAGAATCTTTCCATGGTTAAACCAGTCTTCATATATTGAATCGAATCAATCTATTTGCCTTTGTGATTCGATGCCCATCATAAGATCATAAATATCGATTTGTGTGTTTATGCCTTGTTGTTCGCTCTGACTTGTAGCTAGATTTTGACCCAGTTCCTGTTAAAATAAGTTAGAACTTTATAAATAAGAGTTTTAGTCCCATGAGTCTAGTTTCCAGAACTTTTGACGGATCTGGAATATGATGTGTAAGTTGCAAGATATACTATTTTTAGTGTTGTGACGTTTTTAACCCCATATTACTATTTTGAAGCATGTCTTCTCGATTAACTAATTTAAATATCATGCTAAAAATATAATTAAAACCTGATATTTACTAAATATGGTTAGGAATTTATTTGTGATTTTTATAAGGTTTTTAAAATGAATTTACCGTCACTTTATATATATAATAATTTGACCTTGATCTGTTGGCTGAATAGTAGATCAATAAAGAACTGACTGTTGACCTAGTTTCTGTTATTATAATATGTCGTGTGAATATTCATTGGAACCGGCGTGAACTCTACTTTTTGGAACCTTTGACAGAACCTGATTCGCTTTCCTGTAGCAACGAAAAAATGGGTTTTTGTACAACAACATATTGCTGTTCAGAATTGTAACTTCATGTCCTTGATTGTAAATATATTTATTTCTCGCATTTAAGTAATTGACTTGCATATCATGCATTGCATAGCCCTTGATACTCCTTGGTCCTGTCTTAACACCCGCTCCTACTGTGCATGTTCATGTTGATTATTGTAAAAGTATAACCAGCCGAGGAATAAGGGAAAGAATCTAGTAGTGGACAGTATAAAAAAGTGTACTCAGAAGGAGGTCCGTATTTCTCGTAATAGTGACTGTATATGTTTACATGATATGATATGATTACATGATTACATGACATGATATGATTCCTGGTTATATGATACGATATGAGATGGTATGCTTACATGATATGATACGATTCCTGTTAGTGTCACTAGAAGACTCGAGTACATGACCCTATAGAATTCACCATTAGAGTCTACACGTTAACTTGTTTGTATGCACCCGAACCTGTGGTATGGGACGCATGATTGTGTGCATTAGTTAGGATTTATAAAATATTGTTAGACTTGAGATTAACACTGAACACATGCATGATTCATGATTCCAGTTACATGATACATGTTTACAAGATTATATGATTCCCGTTACAAGATTACATGATTCATGTATACAAGTTACATGTTACATGTTTATAAGTTACAAGAATCCTGTTACACGACATGTTTCCTCATTCCCGATTAGTTATATTTTGAGACTTGTTCCGTCATGATGTATTACAATTACATTGCTAGTTTTTATTGCTTTTCCTGTTATACCTACTTCTTGTTCCTATTTGCTTGTTACTACTTGCGGTCCGTGGCTTGCTCTAATGGACCATTTCTTTTTCCCCAAACTCTAGATGTGGAGATTGCAGGTACTGAAAAGGGAATGACCAAAGGACTTGGTGAATAATTCTTTTGGAGAATGGAGTCAAATCTTTGCGTGTTTTAATAATCTTATTTCATGCTTCTCTTAGTTACAGTTGTTGTTATTTTATATGCATTGTACTATAGGCGTTTTTGACCCGAAGTTTATTTTCTCAAACGTTGGTTAGTTTATGGGATTATTCATGTTTATGTGGTTATTCTTTCATGCGTGGTTGTGGTTACATTTTATATTGTCGAGATTATATTGTACAGCTTAAGGATGATGTGAGTTTTGAGACTTATATCATTCGTTGGTCTTCGTTACGTGCTTGTGTTCCCGTATAATGGGAAGCGGGACGTGACATTTTATTATATATTAAACATGCATCACATGTGTAAATTACTATCCATCTATTTATCTATAATATAATATATTTACTTACTATTTAATGGAAGAGTTTGTCATAAATGAATATTTTTTAATATTTTTTTGTCACAAAAAAAACCCCACTTTTGTCACCAAACAAACATGTGCATCGCATGTGCAGCTCCAAATATATTTTTCAACACGTGCACCACACGTACACATCAAAGTTTTTCTTTCTTAATTTTAAAAAAATACGTGTATCGCCCGTACAGCTCCATTTTTAAAAAAAATTAAGGCATTCATCGCACGTGCTAATTACTGTTGACTTAAGTGTATTGCACATTTAACTCCAAGTTTTTATCAAAACGTGCATCACGCATGAAAAATACTAATCTACTACTATTAATGGGAGAGTTTGTCTCTTTGTCACTTTGAGTTTGTAACCAAATAAACAATTTTTTAATATTTTTTTTGTCACAAATGAAACACGTATGTCGCACGTGTAACTCTAACTCTATCTATTAACACGTGCATCATACGTGTAAATCAAAATTTTTTCCTTCACCAAACAAATAATTTTTAGAAATTTTTTGTCACAAAGCAAATACGTACGTCACACGTGCAACTCCAAATCTATTTCGTAACTCATCACCGTACGTACAATTCAAGGTTTTTTCTTTAAAAAATTTAAAAAATTGCAAGAAGTGCCCGTTCAGCTCCAATTTTTTTTAAAGTTTAAGTCATTCATCACAAGTGCTGATTACTACCGACTTACATACATCACACGTTCAAACTCCAATTTTTTATCAAAACGTGCATCGCACGTGAAATTACTAGTAACTATTATAATGAAAGAGTTGGAGTTGTAAATCTACATACTTACACGTGCAACTCAAACTCTCCTATTATAGTATTCACAATTACTTTTAAAAATATATAATCCTATTTATCAAGACATGCATTGCAGTTGTAAATCAAAGTTTTTACTTTAATTTTTTTTTCAAAAAAATACATGCATCGCACAGGTATATCTCTAATCTTTAATAATATTATAATGGGAGAAGACCTTAGTGTCACTTGTAAATCTATCAACTTGTGTTACACACTTACATAACTAATATAAAGGAGGTTTCATGTTCAAGTCCTGACAACGTCAGAGTTTTTATTTTGTATTTTTTTTATTAAAACGTTCATTGGCTGTACATAACTAATATAAAAGAAGTCTCAAGTTCGAGACCAAATTACGTCAAAACTTTTACTTTAAAAAATACATATTTATTCATATGTGTCTAATATTATAATGGGAGAATGCCTTAGTGTCATTTGTAAATCTACCAACGCATGCATTGCATGTGCATAACTAATACGAAGGAGGCATCAGATTCGAGTCCTTACTACGTCAGATTTTTTACTTTATTTTTTAAAAAAATATATTAAATGTGCATCACACGTGTAAATTACTATCTATCTATATACTAGGTTTGCCCGTTGACACGTGCCTACGGCACGTCTTCGGAACGGTGCACCTGGTTTAATTATATAAAATAGTTTTAGAGGTCCAGCAAATTAATTGAAGTAGTATACATATTATATGAGGAAACAGTATATCTACCTTTAAGCTCAATTATCGTCTTCCTGATCATTAGCTTTAACTTACCTGAAATGCATATAGTTTGTTAGAAACACTGCATAGAGTTTTTTTAACTTCAGCATCAATTTTAGATGTTTGTAATAGTTATGCAATGACTTTATCATATTGGTTTTATAAAGCTTACTCTAATCCCATAGCCACTATGAGCATGTCTAAATACAATGGTAACGCAAGTGCAAATGTGAAGGTATCAACAATACCAATAATTAAAAAAATGTCTAAATACAATTTTTAAAATTTTTATTTTTAAAATTTTAAAGTTTTATTTCTAAAATTTCAAAAAAAATAATTAAAAAAAAATTTTAAATTAATATTTTTAAATTAAAAAAATAATATTTTTTAATTTTGTTTATAAGTTTTTGATTTTTTTAAATTTTTTGAATTATTTTTAAAGTTTTTAAAATTTTAAAATTTTTGGTTTTAAATTTTTTTTTAAAAAATAAATTTTTTTATTTTTTTGTATTTTTGAATAGAAGAGTGATAGAGAAAGAAATAATTAAATAAATAAAGGAGTTGTTTTGAGTGGGGGATTTAAATTTGAATTTTGGGGGAAAACTTTGGAGGGAAAATATGTTTTTTGAGGTTAGATCTGGGCCTTTGATTTTGTGGGGGATTGAAGGTGAGCCACTTGATAGCTTTCTTTGTGTTTTATTATATAGATGTATCATAATATTATATATAATCTCTACTATTTTAATGGAAAAGTTGGAGTTGTAAATCTATCTACTTACATGCAATGCACATGCAACTCCAACCCTCCCATTATAGTCTTCACATTTACTTTTAAAAAAACATAATCCTATTTATTAAGACATGCATCGCACATGTAAATCAAAGTTTTTTCTTTAATTTTTTCAAAAAATTAATACGTGCATCGCACGTGTATATTACCAGTAATGGAAAAAGGTTAGTGTCGTTTGTAAATCTATCAACGCGTGTGACACATGTACATAACTAATATGAAAGAGGTTTCAGGGCTGAGTCATCACTATGTCACAGTTTTAATTTTCTATATAAAAAATAAAATTATTAAGACGTGCATTATCCGTACATAACAATATAAAAGAGGTCTCAAGTTCGAGATCATACTACGTCAAAATTTTTACTTTAAAAAATACTAGTAATTTTCACGTGCGATGCACATCTTAATAAATATGTATTTTTTAAAGTAAAAGTTTCGACGTAATTTGACATCGAACTTGAGACTTCTTTTTATATTAGTTATGTATAGACAATGCACGTCTTAATAAAAAAAATTACAAAATAAAAACTGACGTTGTGAGGACTCGAACATAAAACCTCATTTATATTAGTTATGCAAGTGCATAACACAAGTTGATAGATTTACAAATCGGTCTTATCCCATTATAATAACTAGTAATATACACGTGCGATGCACGTATTGTTTTTTTAAAAAAATTTAAAGTATAAATTATGATTTACATGTGCGATGCATGTTTTAATAATTAGGATTATATATTTTTAAAAGTAACTGTGAAGACCATAATGAGAGAGTTGGAGTTGCACATGCGTTGCACGCAAGTAGGTAGATTTATAACTCAAACTCTTCCATTAAAATAGTAGAGATTATAGATTATATTATATATAGATAGATAGATAGTAATTTACACGTGTGATGCACATTTAATATATTAAAAAAATGGGTTTTTAACACATATACCCATAACAAATATGCTAATATCATATATGCCCTTCAAAAATGTGTATTTTCCTATATGTCCCTAACAATATGAGCTCATTTCTTATTTACCCCTAAAAGTTGCCTCAAACTACGTGTATTTGAAACTTAAATGATTAATGGCGAATTTGGCTAGAAAATATGATGAAGAAGATAAAATTATAAAGATGTATTGTAAATTTGTCCATTCATTAAGAAAATTGAAGAAAAATTGAGAATGATTGATGTGTTTTAATTGATTTTATAGACGATTTAGTATAAAAAAGTACGAAGAATACGCTTAACTAGTAGGGGAAAGGTATTTCAGTTATTTTACATAAGATCTATTAAACATAACTGTATATATCATACATTTTTAAGTTTTTAAAGTAGTTTTAACTTAAGGGGTGACCAAGAGCTTAGATACACACTGTTAAGGAGGGTAAATATGAAAATAAACATTTGTGAAAGGTATATGTGATATTCACATATTTGTTAGGGACATATATGTTAAAAATCCTAAAAAATTTAAAGTAAAAAATCAAATGACACTAAGACATTCTCCCTTTACAATATTATTACTAGTATTATACACGTGCGTTGCACGTGAGGAAAATGGGGAGGGGAATGAAAAGGACAAAAAAAGATCTAGTATCATACACGTGCAAATGGGGAGGGAAATGAAAAGGACAAAAAAAAAAAAAATCTACCAACACATACGCTGCACGTGTTGACAAAATGACACATTTAGAAGCTCTTCTCCCATTATAATATTTAGAGATTAGAGATTAGAGATTAAAAAATAGAAATATATTTTATTATGACCTACAATGCACGTGTAAATTTCTAGTTTATTAATAAGTCTCATAATCCCTCTCTCTTTGAGGTGGGGATAAAATAAAGATGAGTCTAGCTGCTGTCCAAGCCGCCGGCACCACCGCCTCTCCCCCCTTCAAACCCTCCCTCCGCCGCCACTCCCGCCGCCGTCCCCCCTCCATACTCCTCCACTTCCCGACCTCCACCAAACTCCGCCGCCTCTCCTTTAGGGCCTACGGCTCGTCCACCCCCTTTGTGAGCCCCACTCCTAACAATTTATCCTCGGAATCCGTGATCCTCAGTGGTGGCGGAGGCAGAGGCAGCGGCAGCGGCGGCCGTGTCGGAGGTGCGTTTCTTGAACGATGCAGCGCCGTATCTGCCGACTGCGCCGCTGCTGCGCCTTGTACGTCTTCGATGACTCCGGTGATGAAGAAGGATTTCGGAGCGTATGGTACGGTCACTTTGGAGAAGTCGAAGCTGGATTTATCGTCGAAGACCACAAGGACTAGTCCTGAGGTACGAATTTCGCCGAATTGTCTTTGGTTTGATGGTAATTTGGTTAATTTGCTTCAGTAATGAGTTTTAGTTTTGTGAACCATGAAATGATTTAGGATTTAGGTATTATTAATTGAATGTTGTTTTGACTAGAAACTACTTGATTGTGAGATTATGGATAAATAACTTATGAGATTTGATATAGGGTATAGTTCATTTATCGAGTCATAATTTTTGCATAGTAGAGTCAAGATGGTTTATTCATTTGTTGATAATTATGAATTTCCTCTTTCATTTTGCTGTTAGAATTCTTAGCCCCAATTTGGAACAAATTTAAGATGATCAAAATTTTGTTTACTTTGGAGGTAAAAGGTATGCAAAGTTTGATTGTCCTGCCTTCACTTCCAATTTTAAGTTAGCGTGAATATACACTTTTCCAAAGAAGAACAATATGTTCTTTACTTCCTATGCTTTTAATATTATAATTTTACTTCAAGTATTCATTTGACACATTAGTAATGCAATATTAAACCTTCTCTTCTTCTTTTCTTTTCTTTTGTGTTTTCATTTATATTCAAACATATAATAATATAACAAGATTTTACTTTATAAAGTGATCGTACTCTTCATCAAGGGGTAATGCTATTCATACTCACTTTTTAACTCACTTTTTACTCGGTCTATGACGTTGATGATGTGGCTTCAAATTCAAATTAAGTAGATGATGTCGCACATTTAGTACAGTAATTTTTTTTTTGAAGGAAAAAGAAAACAAAGAAACCTTCAGTCTTTTTTCTCTCTCGCTAACCATCTCTCTCTCTCTCTCCACCTCTTCCTCTTCATCTTCCACCACCATCTCCTCTTCCTTCTCTATTTGCGACCACCAGTTCCACATCCCCACCTGACCTTGTGGCCATGACATCACCACCTCCAACTGACCCCAAATAATCTAATTAAACATATTCACTATACAGAGGATAAAAATATCATCTCATACTAATTTTAGACATCACAATTTGTTAGGATTTAACATTCAAATCTAGAAAATAATATGGGAGATGAACTGGTTGTTTATATAATTATTTTATTTTCTTAAATTATTAATTATATTTGATCTAATGGGAATTGGTGTTAAAGATGGGATTTTGAGGGATTTGGTTTTGAGAATTGGGTGAGAAGGGGAAGGGGGGGGGAGAGGAAGAGATGAGTGAAGTGGAGAGGAGGTAGTGGTTGCAAAGGAGGAGGAGGAGGTGGAGACATGGAGATGGTGGTTGATTGCCGAGAGGGGAGGAGGATGTGGTGGGTTGTTGAAGAAGATGAGTAGTGGGGATGATGGCTTTGGTGGACGACAATGGTGGGAATCATGGCATTGGTGGTTGACGACGGTGGGGATGATAGTTGTGGTGGTTGAGGAGAAGGAAGAGGAGGGGGTAGTTTTGAATTGGAAATGAGGATGTGGATGTGGGTGTGAAGGGGGAGGAGGGTTAGGTGGCGGTGGTACTAGAGAAGGAGGAGGAGGAGGAGGAGGTGGTGGTGGAACCGTGGTGGCCATGGTGGTTGCTGCCGAGGAAGAGGGGGAGGTGTTTGGTGGAGAGAGAAACTTGAATGGGTGTGTGTGTGTGTGTGTGTGTGAGAGAGAGAGAGAGAGAGAGAGAGAGAGAGAGAGAGAGAGAGAGAGAGAGAATTTGTTGGGTTTTTATATATTAAAAAATAGATATTAAATGTGCCACATCTGCTGCTTAATTTGAAGCCACATCGTTTGCCACATAGACTGAGTAAAAAGTGAGCAAAAAAGTGAGTAGGAATAGCATTACTCTTTACCAAGTTAATATCATGATCTGGTTCCGGTTGTTTGATACAAGCTAATATTTTGTGTAATATTCTTTATTCTGCAGCTAGCAACTGGTGGAGGAGGTGGAGATATTGGTAAAAAGAACTTTCATGGTGGGGGCGATGGTGGAGATGATGGAGGTGATGATGATGATTACTTTGGTGACTTTGATGATGGCGAAGAAGGAGATGAAGGTGGATTGTTTAGAAGGCGTCTTGTTCTCCAAGAGGTTGTGCATTTTATAAATTGGTATAGTACAGTGCAGGCATTGGTCTAATAACGAAATGTCCTACGAAGTTAGAGAGATGTACTAATTTTCCTTGTTCTCTGTCAGCTTTTTGACAGAAAATTTGTAGATGCTGTGCTCCAGGAGTGGGGCAAGACCATGGTGGACTTACCTGCTGGAATTCGCCAAGCTTATGAGATGGTATTGATTTTTCTTTACCCCAACCCCAACCACCACCCCCCCCCCCCCCCCCCCCCCCCCCCCACGCACCCGCGCGTGCGTTATTGCAACGGTCAGTAGACTGTCTATATACCTGCACTCATATTAAATTCTGAATGTTAGGGTTTGGTGAGCTCTGCTCAAATGGTGCGCTTTTTGGCTATAAATGCAAGGCCAACAATATCTAGGGCCATTTCTCGTGCAATTCCAGAGTCTTGGTCAAGAGCTTTCATTGGAAGGTAACATCTCTAGAGAAATTTAGGCTTAAGACTGCCTTTTCAGATTTATGTGCAATGTTTTGTTTTGTGCCTTAAAAAGGGGCAACCTCTTTTACTAAAGGGATCTCTGTGTGGTGGTAGAATATTCAAATAATGATTTGGTCATGGCTAAAGTTGAGTTACCTTGTAGCTTGAGTAAAATAAGACTTGAAATGAACACGTTTAACTATGGGACTGTAGTTCATAGTAAATTATTCAGAGCCACTTCTACAAAAAAGTTCATGAGTCACTACTAGAAAAGTTTATTAGCCACTACTAAGAAACTGAAGGAAAAATGAAGGAAGAAGTTTATAGCCACTACTTAGAAACTAGAGAAAAGAAATGATTTCCTATGGTGGAGATAAAACTAAAAACATGTATCGCTTTTTGTATCTACCTCATAATAAATTATCGGAATTAGAAGGAATTGCGTGTGACATCATTATATAACAAAGCTTTTTAAAAATAAGTTTCCTAACTACTCCTAGTCTCCTATGAATCAAAAGAAAAGATTGTTGAGTATGGACCTCATTGTGCAAAAGGGAACTGAGAACATGCATTTCTACTGTCCATGTCCATTTAGATAGAATTGATCAATGAGGATGTTCAAAGATTCAGTGCTCTACTAATCTTTAGCTGAAATCCGCTTTTGCTAAATCTCACTTCATTTTGAACGTAACTTTGTAAATTTGTCCTATCAGCTAAACTTTTGAGAATACCATAACAGAGCTGAGGCTGATGATACATTGCACTAAAGTCTTTATGTAGAATTTGATTGTTTCAACTAGGTAGGGGTGGCATTAGGGCCGGGCCAGCCCCGGTCCGGCCCGCTCGGTCGTCGGCCTGCCAAAACCGGGCTGAACCGAGGCCAACCCATCGAAATTGAAGGGCTGGTCCGGTTCGTTGAAAATCCAAAAAAGCCCAAAACCTGTCAGACCCAGGAACGGGTTGAACCGGCCCGTGGGCCGACCGTCGATTTTCTGTTTTTTAAATTTCTTTTTAGAATTTTTTTAAAATATTGTGTGTAATTACTAAAATACCCCCAGCAGATCTATACTAGTTAGTTTTGGGGGGTATTTTGGGAAATTAAAAAAAAATGCATATTCTATATATACAACCTCATCTCATTCAATTCTCTTCACAAATTCACTCAACTCTCTACTATCTCTCATCTCTCTCAACAAATCAACAACAATCAACAATATTCAATTACTCTCTTGCAAGGATCTACATCAACAATATCCAACAACAATCAACAACATCAACAACAACACTACAAGCTATCAACTCTCTCTACCTTCATGCTTCAATCTACTTTCTATATTTACACGGTATTTTGTATTTGTATAATTTTTAGAATTAGCATTGTTGTTTGTTCTAATTGATTTTCCTTAATTAGATTGAGTTTTGTTGTACTTCCTTTTCTTCTTCTTTTTAGATTTTTTTTTAAAATTTGATAAAATTTGTTTGAAATGTTACTAATCTATTTGATTATATATTAAACTTTGTAATTCATAAAAACAATTTAATTTATGAATCTCTTTTATCTATATGTTCTTGACAGTTCTGAACAATTTTCCTTCTCCTTTGTCTTTGTAAAAAAAAAAATTCTACCTCGGCCTTGCCTGACCCCTGAGATAGGGCCAGGTCCGGACCGACATTTCCCTGTTGAGGCTCGGCCTGGCCTGGTCCGGCCCACCACTCCTCCCGGCCCGGGTCAAAACCCAAGGGGTTTCGACCCGGCCCGGCCCGCTAGGCCCAAATGCCACCCCTAAACTAGTGGGTGTACATTAAATTCTTCTAGGAAAATATTTGATTCTTTGAAGTTTTTGGGTTTGACTTAGTTCTCTAAGATGCTCTTTGGTTGTTGTTTGAATCACTAACTTCAATATTTTCGGAAGTTTGTCAAAGGAGTGTTTATGTTAGATGTGCAGTCTATCGTATTAATCTATATTAATTAATACCATGCCAATTTTGAGCTTCCTCTATCGATGCATTTTAGCTGCTAACTGGCAAAGAAAACTTGTTCAACATGGAAAAACTTCTGATGAAAAAATTATCTCGACACAGAAGTAACTTGTAGATGTCAGTAATATTTTTGCATTGTAGCAGAGTAGGTGCATCCATTGTTGTAGTTAATTCCAGTACTTTCAACATATATTTATTCTCTGACCATTTAAAGCAATTTTTTTGAGCTAATGTACTTTAGGTTTGTAGATGAAAGAGTTCTTAATATTCAAGTATATGTTGAATAATGATTACTTTTTGTTGTTTACAGATTCATAACATGTTGGTGGCATAATCTTGATTTATGCAATCAATTTGTTTTGCATTGCTTATTGCAATATCTTTTGTCGCTATAGTTCTCCACGGAGCTGAAAAGCTAATAAATTAATTTCTTGCAACAAAAATATCAGCTTGTTATCCAAGCATAACCCACCCACCCCTCCTCCCACCAAAACACACTAAAACCCCTTTATTCTTAGCTTCTCCTTAGACATATTTGAGTTAAGCAGGCACATGGAGAATTTCTTCATTATGTGTGGTTGGTTGTTCCTTGCTTATGAAAATCCAGTACAATGTTAACCAAGCAGCATCATTTTTTAGCCACAAAGAAAACACGATGTTAGAAATAAGATGTAAATCCGGTCATGTTTAAAGAATTAAGTGCAAGGAAGATTGGATGTTTATTAAAACGTTGACGATAGCTCAGGATTGAAAATAATAAAGGGAATAGGATTGCATGACTTGCACCATGTGCTAGTTATGTTCATATAAAGAATTAAGTGTAAGGAAGGTTGGATGTTTCGTAAAATGTTGAAGATAGCTCAGGATTGAAAATAATAAAGGGATTAGGAATGCATGCCTTGCACCATGCACTAGTTATGAACGGACAGATCAGCAACTGCCAGACATCGATAAAACAAACAATTTAAGATAGAATGGAATTTTCTTAAATCGGCTTGTGCTATAATTAGCATAGATGGATTATGTAATTCGAGAAATGGAAATTGTAGAACGAGGCAGCTATAATCCCTTCTTTTGCTGGTAAATAGCCTAAGTCCTAACCCAATTTGTGAAACTCAATTTTGTTATTAAAGCTTTCTTGGTCCTTTGAATTAAGGGTAGAAAGTATAGATGTCTGGTGCATATATCAATATGGACAGCTATATGACATGGTTTTTTTATTGGTATACTGTTTACAAGTCCCTGCAGGTGGGAGGTTAAAGGGTAGTAAAGTGGAACCCTAATGTTGGTGATTAAGAAAGGAGATAAGCCTCCTGGTTATGCTTTGGAATCACAGTCGTCCACACAGCGATTTTTTTGACGATGTTAACAAAGTCTCCGGCACAGCAATTACTGGGTGGGAATGGCTATACTGTGGTGAATGTGTGGCAGTAGGTTTGCTTCCCAACCCCTCCCCCCAACCTCCACACACAGTCAGCCCATAATAGGGGATTGGTGCAAGGGAGACTTGATCACCCAAGGTCTTACTCTCTAGCAAAGATACTTATGACTAGGCTCTATTGGCATTTGGGTTTCTCTTTTGGTGTTAAGATTTTAAGCAGTTGTCAATTTGTTTTGCCTGAAAAGTAAGGTGCTTGGGCTGTGTTTATATCTAATGAGGTCCTGTCATGTCCATAGAACAATGCCTAATGCTTTTATTCACTAGAGTGTCAATTCCTTTGGGATTGTGCTTAGCTGATATACTGGCTGTACCAAAGGGCCGATGGTTAAACTCAGATGTCCATCGTCCATCATTCTAGAGTGAGGATAAGCAGTTCATGGATGTTAGTTCTGCTAATTGCTGACTAATAATTCTGTTTCCTTTACACTTGTGGGAAAAAAAGAATTTTCATCCTTGACTAATGGTGGATCAGGGATGTTTAACGGTTATAGGTAGGATTGTTTGTATACACTCTTGTTTGCACATCGTTTAACGTACAAGGTTCTTAAATTCATTTGTATTGTGCAAATTCCTTGGAAGATGTGCAGGTGATAAATCATATATTGCTTTGGATGATGTTCTTAAACTAGGAGTGTACACCCTCTTGGTTGGCTTCTTTTTAGCGTACAGGGTTCTAAAATTTCACTCTCTTCGTATACAAATTTATTGGACGATATATAGGTGATATGTAAACTGGAAGTATATTGTTCTTAAGAATCTAGTAGAGAAGGGATACATGGGATAATTGAATTTACAGGTGTACAGAAGGTTTTTGAAGATTGCCTCATGATAGAAGGTTCTCAGTAGCAGACAACCCTTTGTGGATATGCAGCAAAATCTACTTGAGATTTGAGTTTGTTGCTAACACGGAAGTTTGATGATCCTTTTCGTAGGGCCACTGATTTTATTTTATTTATTCAATTATGCATTTTTCTTTGAAGGGCTTTACCACTGGGCTTCTCTTTTTGAATTTTGTTTAATCAAGAGTAGAATGTTGCAATGTTATTTTTTTTTCTTCTTTTTTTGTGATAAACAACTAGATTTGCTTGTGAACTCATTTATATGAGCTAGTTGGTTATTATGCTACAACTATATTTAGTATCAATTCAGTGAAGGTCTAGGAGTTGGCTAGGTACTCGCACAAGTGGAGAGGTGGGTTCAAGAGCACCCCATTTTGTCTCTGGTGCCGCTGCCTATCCACTGTCAACGAAAGTTGAGAAAATGGTGAACAGAAGTAAAAAAAATGAAGAAATCGTACTTTGTCTCCTCTGTTACTTCTTACTATTTCTGGAAAAACAACTCGATTTACATGCATACTCTTCTTTATGAGCTAAATGATTATATGTGACAATTATATTTAGTAGAATCTTGTGAAAAGTGCATAGGCGCTCACACCAAAGGAGGTTGCTCGAAGACCACCTTATGTTGTCCTTACATAACACATAGTAGGCTAGATGCTATGCACTATTTACAAACTGAAATGATGTGTCCAGCGTGTCAAATTTGTTGTCCTCTACTGCTATGAGTTTTTTTTTTAATAATAGGCAAGGATTTACAACAACTAAAAGAGTATGACTAATTATTGCACTTTGCCTGGGAGAGTTATTTGGTGACAAATTTGATAGTGATAATGATTCTTTGATGTGTTACTATGCTTTACATGAAAGCTGTCTTCTTCTTCTTGTTCATATGTATAGGAGCTAATTAGCATCTAATAATGTTACTGACACTTCAGTGTATGGCATCATACTGTGAATATATCTATATTTGTAACTTTCGTCTTCTTCACTACATGTGAGTATACCTATATTTGAGAGTTCATTCTTTTTCTTTTTATGTGAATATACCTATATTTGTAAATTCAAATTGTTTTATATCCTTGTGCACTAATATTAAAGGTATATATCCAGTTTCCATTTGTCTTGCTGACATTCTTTTATACATGTTAAATCTCTTATTATTCTAATTTATTTTAAAAATCTTTGCTATAAAATCAATAATAGAAACCACTTTTGGCAAATCCTAATTAAAACGCATTGTTTGTGTCACGAAATATCAGTCTTTTGTCATGTAGCTTATTTTTATGGAAGCTGATTAGTTTCTAATGTTACCAGTACTTCATTTTATGGCAACATATTTTTGGATCGGTCACACTTAAATCTTCTCGTTCTTAGTCTTAGTCTGCTCTTTCTTGTTTTGTCACTGTATATCTATGCTCATCTTATTTGCTTTTGCTATGCAGGATGATTGCTGATCCCTCTTTCTTATATAAACTAATCCTAGAACAGGCTACTACAATTGGTTGTTCTGTTTGGTGGGAGCTGAAGAATCGCAAGCAAAGGTATTGAAGCAATTATGATTGAAATAGGAAACAAATATTACCTCTCATAAAAGTTATGTTCTTCTAATTTACTTTGCTATGTTTAGGATTAAACAAGAATGGGATTTGGCTCTAGTAAATGTTCTGACAGCTTCAGCTTGCAATGCCATTGTTGTTTGGTCCCTTGCACCTTGTCGTTCCTATGGCAACACATTCCGTTTTGACCTACAAAATACAATACAGAAGCTTCCGAATAATATCTTTGAGAATAGCTATCCATTAAGGGAATTTGACTTGCAGAAAAGGTTACATTCATTCTTCTATAGGGCTGCAGAGTTTTGTCTAGTGGGACTTACTGCAGGAGCAGTACAAGGTGCTCTGTCAAAAACTCTCGCTAGAAAAAAGGAGGGAAGGTTCGAATGATGAATATGTCCTTGTTTTCCATCTACTTATATGATACTTGCTTTGTCAATGGTAATGTGACCACCATTTAAATTTAATCATAAAGGCAATCTGAAGCAGGTTGTCACTGTCCATCCCTTCTGTGAGTGCCAATGCTCTTGGCTATGGGGCTTTCTTAGGACTTTATGCAAACATACGGTACCAGCTTCTATGTGGAATTGACAAGGCTATGTTCAATCATTTTGATGTTCTAGGAGTGGCCCTGTTTTTCAGCACAACATTGAGGTAAGTTTCTCGTAATACACTGTTTAACGTTGGTGAAAATTAAAATAAAACTTTTTGATGATTGGGATGTCTCTTTTTAAGCTTTTCCTTTTCCTGCAAGCGCGAATATACTTTGATCGTTACGTATATTTTGATTTTGGAAATTTGTGATATTTTCTTGTTTACAATAATTGGGTTTATTGACCAGACACACCTCTTCTTTTGCTGCATGCTGTATTAAATTCCTTTTACAAGTTTTAGGACCTTAAAAACTAGATAACTCTTGGCCTCGTAATTAATGGTAGACACTTAATAGCAAAAGCTGAAATTTAGTAAAACTAGATCTTTTCCGTTTGCAAAACATTCCTGCATACTTCAACAGAACGAAGTTAAGCAATGCAAATTCACTTAAAACTATGATCCCCATGTTCTCTCAGATTGTTGATTTTAAATGACAAGACATGCAATTGATGATATCTGCAACTACACATTTACTTTATGTTACCTTTGAACTTTATCTGAATTTGGCTGCTTTTGGTGTTTTTATTGAATAAGTTTTACCTGGTTCAGTACCAAGATCCTTGGCATCATTTTTTGTATGATATCCATAAACTCTTCGGTACATCAGGCGGGGTTATATGTTCAAAAATCACTCTTTACCTTTCCATATTGTATGTCCCATTGACTTTTCGATTATTTTCCTGAATGCATCATCATGTTATTGAAAAGAAACGATGCAGAGAACCAGTGTTGGCCTCTAATTATACACTGAAATATGATAGAGAAGTTTGTATTATTTATTCCTTGTTATTGGGGGCAAAGATTCTACTACCATTGTATTCAAAAGCTCCTCGATAACTTTCATATCCAATGTATTTGTAGAATAAAAGATTCTATTTATTCATATTAAATATTTCAAAAATTAATGATTCAATAGTGGAAACTGAATTCAATTCTCATTTGCACATCCGTTGAGATGACTCCTTATATTCAGGAACCGGTGGACAGTCTGATAGTTTGGATATATATTGCTATTTGTTGGTGGGTGGGCAAGAGGTCTTGCGACTCTGACAACGGTTGTATCTAGAAGTTAGAGTATAACGTACTTGCACGTAGAAGAGAAGCAGACAAAAGTTAACTTCAAATCTCCACACTCTAAAACAAACCTGCTGTGCATAACAGAATTGAGTTTCACCACCCTATCCTATTAGGTCCAATTATATTTCCTTATGCTGTTTGGACAGTGTTTTGAATACATATGAAATTTTAGCAGCTGGTAAGTTTCAACTACCTGTCAAACCTGTGGTATACTAATGCAACCTAATCAAGAATAGTTACTTCTATCACTCAAGAACAATTTGGAGGGAATAGGAATTATATTATGCAAGCTGCTTCTGAGTTCATGCTGTGCTGTGTTGTGTTTGCCTTTTATGTTTGAGACCAACGACTAATGTTAGCTTTTTGTGACCACATAAGTATGATTATAAGCACCGATTGTTGAAACAAATAATATTGATCAACTTCTTATGAACTTGGCTTCTCCTCTGAGCGATATATTATTTTAGTTATTTAACTGCTTACCCTGTATTTGTAGGATACTAAATGTTCAGATCGAGGAGAGGTCAAGGCTCGCTTGGTTGGGGGTGGAAGCAGACCCTCTGCTTCAGTCAGATAATCTTTTGAATGCTTACAACAGAACTTCAGACAACGCTACTACTGACCAGTCGTCCTCAAAGTGGTTAATTTCCAAGAATGCCATTATCTCCGGCCTTGGATTACTTGGCATCAAACAGGGATCTGGAGAGTCAGAGGGTGCAAATCCCAAGGCACGAAGAAAGAGAATTGTCAAGAGAAAAATGAGCACAAGTTCAGCATAGTATCATTTTTTACCAGATTTTCAATTTTTTATCAGCAGAGGTGATCTTTTTGTAAGGATTGTGGTCCTCTCAAGTGCCAAACTGCTATTCTTGACGGTGAGTGTAAGACTGATAAGATTGGAAAAATGATGCGGGTAAGGTTTACGGCGTGCGTGATTGTTTTGATCATCGGAGAGAGGCATTGGTCAAGAGTTTTCTAGTTGTGATAGTGATAAAGTTTTTGTCTACAGTATTTCCTTTTCTTCTTGTATTCTTCTATGATGTGTAGGGAAGAGAATACAGTTCAATTGTAAGAACTACAAATAATAGGAAACAACTTTTAAGTGATCCATCCATCATGATAACGAGTACAATCCAGTTATTTGTTGTAGGTCTGGTTTACTTATTTATTTATTTTGTACTATCATTAGTTTACTATGTTATGTAGTATTTGATAAATACGAGACTGAATGAATGAACAAACCCGTATGAGGTCAGGGTAAATAACAAGCAGAAATGTACAAAATGTAAAAAGGTAGCTTCGATTCAGGGTGAGACGAAGGAAGATCGTTAATATCTTCTGAAAATGTGAACACCCAATGTTGTTGGTTAACAATAATATTTAAAATTTAATCTATCATTGCTCAACAGCCTCTCTCACCGACATGTTAAAATTTCAATAATATTCATGATTGCTCTAAAAGATTGTCCAAATACAAATTCAGGATGTATCGCCCGGTCGACAGCACATCGAGCCTCTTCTCACTTGGTTCGTATTTTCCCTTGCGCAGCTGATAACGGTGGGTTACAGCCGATACAGTATAAGTTTGGCCTTCTATCGTCACACTTTCACCGCAGTGTATATTCTGCAGTTGAGAGAAATCATTAGTCAATAATTTCTGCGGTAACTTTGTAAAGTAGAGAGGATTACAACGATAAACAAGAAATGAAGATCGAAATCTACGGTGGGAAGGCAGCGAACTCCGAGGTTCCTGGGTGGGGGAGTGATGTCTACAACTTTGAAAGGATAGTGTTGATCTCTATCTCTGTCCCTGTCCTTCTTTCTACACACAACTTGAAGCTGAAGGTTTGCACCATACTACGTATATTGAAACCACAAGTGTAGTACAAGATTAACACCTTAACAGGAATATAACCATTAATTAATTAATTAATGTAAAAAAATCTGATGAAAATTGATTTAATTACCTTGTGATGGGTTATGGTGCTAGAGGCCATTGCCATTGCCCTTGCTTCTCTTTCTTTCCCTTTTTCTCTCTAAGCTTTTTGTGGTGAATTTGGTACTCTCGTTTTGAGATTTTTCTTATCAGTTTGATGGTTGTCGTTGGCCTGGGGTTCTTATGGGGACCAAATGTGAGTAATTTGTGACCCAAAATGATACAGCAAAAATAACATGTATGTTGTCCTGTACTACATCCAATCCAACCGTTTACATATTTGGTACAAAACCCGGGGCGAAAAGAGTCCTATCAACCCGGGTTTATAAGAGAGAAGGGAATTGGAATGCTAGAAAGGCGGTCTTAAGTTCAAGTTGGACGCAACACAATGTCCAAAATAAACCTTATGAAGATGAACTTAATTTTTTTGGGGGTCAATCTATGATCATAAGTGCGAACAACAAAGGGATAACATGGTCTATCAAATATTAAGGAGATCATGTATGAGAGTCGCTTATCTTTTTTTGATATATCGGATAGAGCCAAACGGCTCCAGCCATCAAAAAATATATAAATCAATAAAAACAGTTAAGTTACAGACAATAATCAATGGTTTTACAAGGAGTAAAACAGAAATATGAATACATAAAAGAATACAAAAACGGCTGAAAAGCAAGCCAAACGGAGGGTGCGAAATAAAAACGAAGCGCCACATCGAAAAAAGGACGGGGGCGGAGCCATCATCCAGAAAAAACCAAGCATCTGATGGAGCCCAACAAACTACCCGAACCCGAAAGAAGATCAGGACGAAACGATCGAGTCATGAAACAGGAGGCCAAACCTCCCCGTTCGAAGATCAGGACGAAACGATCGAGTCGCTTATCTTGAAATCCGTTTTTTGTTTCTTGTCGAAAATGCTTTTCATGATAGTACCAGTATATATATTAGTAATTGTATGAGATAATGATAAAAATGATAAGAGTTATCTACGTTTTGTTTTGTGGAGGTTATTAAACGGATGTTATGGACCTCATCCCTCCAAAAATTAGAAAGATCATGTATGAGAGTCACCCATCAACTCAAAGTGCGTTTTTATGATCTTTTAGGTTAACTATATTTTAATCATAGTAATATGTATTACTAGTTGTATGAGAGAAGCGGCGTAATCTTTTTTATTTTATGTTGAAATTTATGAACTCGCTCACGTAAAAAGTAAGAACATCTACTACAAAATGCTTACGACCTTCTTCTTGTGCATATTTTTTCCTCTTCTACCCATTATTTTAAGTTTGCAAAAGTAGTATGTCAAACTTCCACTTTATTTCACTAACCAAAGGAAATTTCCCAGTTAGAGTTATATTTTTTCCCCGTAAGTGTAGCAAACTAGCAATCCTCACTCCCTCCTTTTTATAAGATTTTACTGTTGGGATTTTGTTCTTCCATATTTCATAGATCACAATGACCTAATATTTAATCTAATCTCAAATAAAATAAAAAGAATAGAAATCAATAAATATTATCTTCAAGCTTTGATTTCTTGTTTTTTTTTCTCCTTCAATTCTAACTCTAGTTCTTCCTCTCATTTTCTTCTATATCTTGGTGGAGGCACAAGAGAGGCTACTAGGTTCTACCCTTGCTCTCATATTTATAGAGGAGATGAAAGCCTAGGGTTAGGAACTTTATGAAATCCTAGTTGAGATAAAATTACAATACTGTCCACTATGTATTTGTATTTTACTCCCCAACTAAAATCTACATTATTATTAGACACCTATCACAATATAGTTTTACAAGACACCCCTCCTTTACCGATATTCACAAATGCACCCTTGGAATTCGTGATACCACCTTCCTGGGTCAATTTGTAACTTAAACCTTGTTTTCACATTTAACCTTTTATACAACCTAACAATGACTCTAAAATTTATTTTTTACAAAATAAAATTTTGTATATAATAAAATATTTTTTTTCTGTAAAATATACCTATGGGATTTTATTGTCAGATTATAACCTTCGTTAAATGAACAAGGGAATATCTTCTCTTTTTAGAGATAGGATTTCGTATCACAAATACATGTTCTCATATTTCTAATAAGACACATTCAATGCATCGAGGTATTGGTGTAGAAGACCTCACTCTTTGATTATCAAAATGCGCGATATTAAAAAAATGAGTTCGCTATATGCTCAGGATTTAGAGGTCATGTTTATATTGCCTTTAACGATAACACTGTCTTATGGTTATTTACAAGTGTAATCATTCTTTGTTCCATCAATTCGTACTAAACGAACTAGCACAACAAGTTCGAGTGAACCCTCCCACTTGTTGTGCGACAGTCTGCCAAATAGAATGCTCAGTTCTATTATAGACTGTGAATATGTTCTCTGTGCATAGACATAATTACTATGCAGCATGGACCTTATTGATGCACAATATCAATATTTGTGAATAAACCAAAAATTGCTCTATTAATAAAATGACAAATAAATAAATTTATTTCTGTCTAATCATATAACCCTACAACTCCCACTTGCACTCACAGTTTAAAGATAAACTTTGAGGGCATACTAACAATCACTCAAAAATTAGCAATCTGATCCCTCTTGGTGACAATTCGGAACTGTTGTATACTAACACATCATCTTTTGTAGCACTGAGATACTTCATTATGTGTATAACAGCTAACCAATGTTCGAAGCCTGGATCTGATTGATACCTGCTGACCATGCCAACTGCGTAACAGATGTCTGGTCGTGTACAAAGCATAGCATACATAAGACTTCCTACTGTTGATGCATAAGGAACTGATCTCATTTTCTCTCTTTTCCCAGCTGTTTTTGGACACTGTTCCTTCTAAAAGGTAAAAGACCTTCATTGAAATTTTGCATGCCAAAACAAACCAATATTTTATCTATATACGCAGCTTGAGTAAGTCCAATTTTTCTTTTCTGGCAATCTCGAAAGAGCTCAATGCCAAGAATATAATTGGCTTCTCCCAAGTCCTTCATATCAAACTGTGTTGACAACCAAATCATGATCGTTGTCATGACTCCTACATCATTACCAATGAGCAGAATGTCATCAACATAAAGAATTAAAAATACCACTACTTTGCCCACAATCTTTTGTACACACAATGTTCATCTTCGTTTTGATCGAAACCAAAGGACTTCATCTTCTGATCAAAGCACATGTTCCAACTCTTAGATGCTTGTTTTAGTTCATAAATGGATCTATCCAACTTGCATACTTTATTCTCTTGGCCCTTAACTATGAAACCATCTGGTTGAGACATGTAAATCTCTTCTTCAAGACGCACATTTAAAAATGTGGTCTTGACATCCATTTTCCAAATTTCATAATCGAAATGAGCTGCAATGGATAAGAGAGTTCGAATAGATTTCAACATAGCCACTGGCGAAAAAGTTTCTTCATAATCAATGCATTCCTTTTGATTAAAACCCCTTGCCACTAATCGTGCCTTGAAGGTTTCAACCTTCCTATCTACTCCTCTCTTTCTCTTGCATACCCACTTGCATCCAGTAGGTTTAATATTTGCAGGTGGTTCTACAAGATTCCAGACTTTGTTAGAGTACATAGACTGCATTTCTGATTTCATGGCCTTTTGCCAGGATTCTGAGTCAACATCTTTAAGTGCATCTTTGTAGTGTCTGGGATCTGAGTCATGCTCATCAGGGATGGGTCCGGAGGCTTCCCCCAAAAGCATGTATCTACTAGGTAGTCTGGTTTATCTCCCACTACGACGAAGTACCGGTGCAATATTAGAATTTTCTGTGGTAACTAAAGTAGTATTAGGTAAATTTGCATCTATACTATCAGGACTTGGTGTCGGATTATCTGACAACTCATGCAAAATCAAGTCACTTCGTGAAATATGTTTCATCACATAGTCTTCCTCTAGATAAACAGCATGTGTTGAAACAAATACTTTCTGTTCACTAGGACTATAGAACATGCCTCCACGAGTTCCTTTTGGATACCCAATGAACAGAAAAGCTTCTAATCTTGTTTCCAACTTATCTGGTTGTTGCTTCCGCACATATGCAGTACAACCCCATATACGCAAACGTTGTATACTTGGTTATCTCCCACTCCATAACTGAGTAGGTGTGCTATCAACAGCCTTAGACGGAACCAAGTTCAAAAGATAAACTGCTGTAAGTAGGGCATATCCCCAAAAAGATATAGGTAATGTAGTGTAACTCATCATAGATTAACCATATCAAGTAAAGTCCTATTCCTCCTCTCAGCCACACAATTCTGTTGGGGACAGTTAGGTGCAGATAACTGTGGTACAATCCCACACTACATAAGATAATCCTGAAACTCACTAGAGAGGTATTGTCCTCCTCGATCTGATCGAAGAATCTTCAAGTGTTTACCTAGTTGCTTTTCACTTTCTGTCTTAAACTCCTTGAATTTCTCAAAAGTTTCAGACTTGTGATGCATTATGTATACATAGCCATATCTGAGTACTCATCTGTGAAAGTCACAAAATACTCATAGTCTCCCCTTGCACTAGTGCTCATAGGTCCACATACATATATGTGTACCAATTCTAAAGGTTCTTTGGCTCTATTTCCTTTTCCAGAATACGGTCTTCTAGTCATTTTTTCTTGCAAACAAGATTCACAAACTGGCATAGGCTCCTCTGCCAAGGGACCCAAAGATCCACTTTTCACCAATTTGTCTATCCTATCAGGGTTAATATGTCCTAGACGTATGTGCCAAAAAGCCTTAGAATTACTAGAAGGTGCTTTTGTTTTGTTTGATATAGTACTAGATAAGACATTAGTTTTATTAATAGGCAGTTTGGAAGAAATAGTATGAAGCAAATATAATTCATCTTTTATTATACCAGAACAAATAAACTTGCCATTCTTATGAACTATGGCTTTGTCCTCAAATAAAGTAGAATATCCATGTTTCTATAAAGATTTAACTGAAATTAAATTTCTCTTTATATCTGGAACATTTATTCAAAACTAAAGATCTTCCATCACTAAATTGCAAATCAACTGATCCTATTGCTACAACTTAATTAACTCTATGTTGCGATCTTAGATAAATGTCAACTTCGCCATCACTTAGTTCCCTTGTTGTCTTGAACCCCTGCATGGAATTACAAACATGGTCAGTGGCTCCTAAGTCAAAACACCAAGTGTCTATAGACTTCTCCTCAAAATATGTTTCAACAACTAGTGATTCAGGCATACCTGAGTTAGCATTTTTCTTTGCCAGATATTTCATGCAATTTCCTTTCCAATGCCCTTTGATACCGCAGTGGAAACATTTTTCCTTTGGTTTATTCTCCTGATTCACAAGCTTTGTTGGTTTCCCAAAACCAGATTTACCATTAAATTTTTTGCCTTGCTTCTTCTTTCCTATATTACCTTTCGGTTTGATAGAAGAAGTTTCACCAATGAAAACACTACTTTTTGGCTTAACAATACCTTCAGCCGCAATCAACTCATTCATCAGTTCGGAAAGGGACAGATTCATTTTGCTCATATTGTAATTGAGCGTGAACTAATTGAATGAGTGTGGTAGCGTCTGAAGGATCATATCAACTTGGGTTTCCTTATCGATTACTGCACCAAGAATCTGAAGTTCATTAAGGAACCCCACCATTTTCAAGACATGCTCACGAACAGGAGTACCTTCAGCCATCTCAGCATTCATTATTGCTTTCATCGCAACTTGTCTTGCGGCTTGCAATTGACTGGCAAACATTTCTTTTAAGCTAGTTATCATATCTACAGCATGCGGCATTTCATTGTGTTGGTGTTGAAGCACATTTGACATGGACGCCAAAATATAACATTTAGCCATGTTATTAGCCTTAACCCATGCTTCATGATAATCAAAATCTTCCTAGAAAGTTTCATCCATGGGCTCATCAGGTTTCTTTTCTAGAAGTACAAATTTGTAATTCTGAGAGGTAAGAACAATGTCAAGATTGTGTTTCCAGTCAACATAATTAAGTCCTTCTAACTTATTGTCTTTAAGAATCATAAAGAGTGGGTTCATGCCGGAAGACATCTGCAATAATTTTAAAAATAATATAAGAACTAGAGCAAAAATGGTTTAAACAAAACTTTTTTAAATTCTCATCATAATCATTATGGGGTTCCTCAAACCATAAACTTAAAGAGAAAAATCAGATGACTAGTCCTATGGTTACAAATTTCGTTAAGAAAATTTGCTCCTACTAACTAGCGGAAAACCAATTAATTTTCTTAGACTTGATACGTCAAATTAACATCCAATTTCTTTGGCCTCCAATACTTAACGATAAATATCTGTTGGGGAGTTTACCATTATTTATTGGTCGAGTGTGCACTATGATCAAGAATCTAAAATTGATTGCATGAATTAAGTCCTCGATGGGAGAATCCCTTTTCATGCTACCAATTCATATTCTAACTGAAATAAATTCACACTTATAGTCCATGTTAAGTATCCTCCGTTAGGGAGCTTCACAAACGAAGACGAGGTACCGTTTTAATACTATTGTGAATAGATAATGGAAGGTCATGGATTTCATTAAGAACCCTCTCCCACTCGATATTTTTATATGAGGAAATTAAAAGACATATCTATTTTAGCTCAATTAACATTCATTGCAATTTCAAACAAAAATATCAACAGAAATAAATGCATTCATCTCCCAACCAAACACATGGCCAGAACAATATTTAGATGTATCCCTACAATAGAGAACATAGAGATCTAGTCTTCATGTCCTCCTTCTTTGCTTTGTCTTTGCTCTAATATTTAATCTAATCTCAAATAAAATAAAAAGAATAGAAATCAATAAATATTACTTTCAAGCTTTGATTTCTTGTTTTTTTTTTCTCCTTCAATTCTAACTAGTTCTTCCTCTCATTTTCTTCTATATCCTGGCAGACTTCATTTTCATGTTCTTTTCCTTCAGTATCTCATTAAAGAAACATGTGTCCTCTTGTTATATGTGATAATTAAAAAAAAATCTCGTTGTTATATTAAAACACAAATTTCTGTTTCTGTAAACTTCTTAACTAAAACCTTCTTTGGTAAAACAAAGAGGAGTCTGTTCATTATATTTATACAACAACAACAAAACTTTTTTCCCCAACTAGTTGTGGTCGATCAGTTCATTATATTTATACTTCAATATGTATTATTTAAAGTTTCCTTCAGTTTAACATCTCAAGGTAAAGAAAAATTGCTTCCAAAAGATTAAATTTCAGTTTATAGAGAGTTTTTGTGTGCCCCCCTCACTATCTTAACTTTGAAAAAATACATTGCAAAATATTTTCTACTTGAGATCAACAAACTCTGTCTACCAACAGTAGTATTTTTTGTGTGTGTGTAGAAAGGGCTACGTGCGCTATAGCCTGGTCTCAAATGTGAGACTTCCCTTACCCCATTCTTACCATGGTAACTTTGGCTAGATGAAGCTCCTTCACGTCGACGTGGCTCCACGGCATCAACGAAGCTCCGTCGCGTCAACGGAGCCCCATGGCGTTGATGGATCTCCACAGCATCCCCCTGCCCTGACGAAGTCGCCAACGCCCATTCAGATCTAGGTTCTCGTCTCCTTAGGTTGTGGAGTGACTATGTTGCGCCAGAGCATCCTCCTGCGCCTGTTGTTGCGAACGCCATGGATCTGGGGCTCATGTGTGTGAGGTCCGTGGTTCAGTATGGGGCCCGTGGGGCCAGGCCGGTGGTTGTTTGATGTGGGAGGTGGGGACTGTGTTGCACGTGGTATTGCACGATTGTGGGGCTTGAGCTCGAAGAGGGGGTCCCTCCATGATGTGCTCTCACTTGTTTGGATGTCCAACGATACTGTCGATGCAGTCTTGGCTGCACCTACTATCAGGCTATTAAGCTTCCTCCAGCTTAGGCCACTATCTCGTAACAGCGTCGCCTCTTCCCTCGTTGGGAGTAAGAGTCGAGATGAGTCTGTGTGGTGAGAAATCGCCTGAGAAAGCAAGAGCGTGAGAGAGGTGAAGGTATCCTCTCCACGGTTCTCTCCTGGAGCGTAGTTTTTGGTGGGGTGAGCGAGATAGTTATTTGGTGAGAAATCGTCTGAGAAAGCACAATCGTGAGGGAGGTGAAGGTATCCTCTTCACGACTATCTCTTTGGTAGCGGCTGTGGGAGCTGTTGGTGCGTTTGTAGGATGAGAGGTGGAGATGGTGGGAGGGTGCGGTTGCTGTTCATGTGCCGTGGTGTCATAAGTAGGCCTGCGGGGCTTGGGCCCAAAGATGGGATCCCCCCAGCCAGGAGAAGGTAGAGATCGGCGTGTGTTAAAATCCTGCCAGACTAGTTTCAGGTGGGTGTGCATGTGCCGTGGAGGCAGTGTACAAAGCTAAACTGACGTACATACAATTTTGCTGGACCGAGCTTGTTTGTCGGCCCACCCTTGAGGGTTGTTGGAGGAATTTGTTGTTTGTACGGGTCATGTTGCTTCATATATGTTTTATTTCCTGTCTGTAGGTTGTATTTTGGCCCAGTTCTCTGGGTTTGTATAATTAATTTCTTATTAATGAAACAGGGTGGCCATACTCCACCTTTTCCTTCAAAAAAAAACTTTGGCTAGATATTTTCCAGCTTATTTTCTTTTTTCTCAGAAGACCGAAGTGAGAGTTTTATTAACATTAACTTCACACTTGTCCATCAATTTAAATTAATTATAATGTACTTGTCAATTAGTATCTACTAAGAAATTAAGAGAGGAGCAACAATAGAAGCTCAACCCTAAACCTCAATAATGTATGGTCATCCTATTTCATTAAAGAGAGTTTAACAAAATAAACTCAAGTACTGGGTCCAATACATAAACTAAACTAATAAATAGGAAAAGAATAACAATATAACTCCTCCAACAAAATCTTGAAGGGTGGGACAAATTAAAAAAAACCAGAATAAACAAAATAACAGCATAGAAAGAACGAACAAAGATCAAGGTTACCTCCAACACATCTCTGGAGGGTGGGAGACAGTATATTGGTCAGTCAATAGTAGGGTCGATCACGATCTCCTCGTCGTCGTACTCCTCCATCGGGAAAGCGCTGACGATCCTGCCCCTAGGTCCCAATGCTGCATCTGAGGCCCGAAAAGATATGAGATGCATAATATGAGTTAAATTATTAGAAATATTATTAAACGTTCCATGAAAACAAAAGTTATTTTTGTCTAGCCATAAAACTCAGGACCTAGCTGCGATGACAATATACCACGCTTCTTTTATAGTTTTCCTCTCCGAAACAAACCTAGAGCCACCCACAACTTCTCATACGATTGTGGGTATGCTGAAACACCGAAGGCTCTAAGGACCTCTTAAAGAACCGGTTTGCTCCTACGACATTCAAGGGGCAAATGGAGGTTGTTCCCATGTCTTTAGTTCTTGACACGGACATGGACAATAGTAGCTTGCTCTGTTTGATGGGAGGGTCCTCTAATACCACAACCCTGTCCCCATCTCTCTCTCCCTCCATGTGCACAAGTGGTCACTATCATCTCTTTCCTTCCTTTTGACCAAAACCCTTTTCTCCCTTGGCTCCAATCCTATGGCTAGTGATGCCATTATCTTCAGTTCTCCTACAAGTACCACAGCAACACCAAATTAACATTCATCAAGAAATGCTTCACAAATGAGAGCGTTTTATGCTGTGTACGTAATTAGTGATTTAGCGTTCATGTTATGGGATGAGTTATAGTTGATGAGACTGACAAAGAAATAATAAGAGCAAACATAAATTATGGCTAGCATGTTTGCTTAAGATATTATACTCTAGGTATCAGATTGAAGTGCTTAGACTACTGCAGCATATAGCTAGTATATGTAGAGAGAACTATACATTGCTTTGGGTATAGGACTTTAGGCCCAATAGCCTAGAACCGATATCTATTCGAGTAATATGTGCAGTGCGCGTGCTATCCATAGAAATATATACAAAATAATATTTGGATATATTGTTAGATCTAATGAGGAGAAATTAGGGTTAGGGTTTATCTCTTAGCCGCTTAAGATATTATACCCTGCTTATCAGTATTGGAATATCACAGGTCATTACCTCTAGACCAGCTTTTAAAGAGATTAGATTGGGTTTAGGGTACTGGGCATTGTGCCCACTCAACCCGTTCCAATAATCAATACATAACACATGTAAACACGTGTTACCCCATAGAACAATATACATAATATTATCCTATTATATTGAGAATATATTTATACATCCAACAATCTCCTCCTATGTTCTCAATATATTAGGCTAAGCGATATTATATTATTGGATCACAAAAATTCAAACATCATTGAATCATAAAGAACATGGATCATAGGCTAAATCAATTATAACTTGAATAGTTCAAATAAGACTAAACCAAAATAATCAAATAGTTCTAAGACCATAACAAATGAATAGTTCACAAAGACTAAACCAACTAAACAAAATATCATAATCTCAAGTCAACCAAATAATAAACTTCAAAATAAACGAAGAGTTTTAAGCTCAATCAAAGTAAAGAGTCTTAAACTCAAATAGAAGTTCCTCCAAGCAATTGACAAACTATTCGTGCGAATTCTTTTGTGTCTACTCCTCCATATCGAGCAAATCATCATTCCCAAAATCAAAGTTGACTGATTCATTTTCATTGCCTTTGCTGCCATCTGTTCTAAACATAACAAATAGAAATCTCATGAGTCGCTTCTCTTAGAGTTCGAATGAAATGTATAAGAGTATCTAGTTCATGGTAAAGAACTTAGTACAATTCAACATAGATATGCAAAGGTACATCATAAGCATCACAATCAAGTATCTTTATCAAAATAAAGTACAAGAGCTATTATAGTTTCTACACAACAACTATACTATGTTTTATGTTGGAATGATAGAACTGTTAAATCAATAATGGTAAATTCTGAATCATCAAGATTGAAATAAAACATAAACCCCATAAAAAAATATATCATAAAAGTTGGAATGATATAACAACAATTCTAAACATCAGAAACACATCGACAAATTTTCATGCTTTCTTTTGGAATAAAAGATAATTCTAAGTATGTTTTGAAACATATATATCATCATCAAATTTGGAATGAAGTTATATATCAACAATAAATACATAGAACTTTTCTAATTATCTAAAATATGTCAACTGTCTAAAGATTGATGCTTAAAGGTTGAACTACTTTATGGCTCTAGCTTTCGATTCTAATTTATCAAAATAACTAGGGCGTTAAAACTTATCTTCAATAGTTTTTAACCTCATTTCTCCCACAGTTTTGATAATTAGATATCTACTTAGTCCTTTTGTAAAGGCATCAGCCACATTCTTTTCTGATCGTACATCAATAAGGGCAACAGTCCCTTGTTTAATTGGATAGTTCAACTTAGCCTGTCTAAGTATCACAACACGTCTCTTACCATTGCAAAGAGTGTTGTTAGCTACAACATTTGTAACTTGGTTGTCACAATACTGACTGAGAGTGGTTACTCTAAACTTTCTCAAAGGAATATCTAACAATAGGTCTTTCATCCATTCCGCTTCTTCACCAGCACAAGATAGCGCAAAGAATTCTGACTCCATGGATGAAAAAGCAAGACCAGGTTGTCTTTTAGATTTCCATAACACAGCTGCTCCTCCTAGTGTAAACACATAGCTACTAGTGGACCTTCTGTCACCATTTCCTGAGCACCACGATGCATCAGAGTATCCCTTGTTGGGATTGGGGCGTCAACCAATGCCCGTTGTCGCAGCAGAACTAAATAGAGCAATGAGGAAGTCAAAGTAGATGAGACGAATTAATTGAGCAAGCAAGTAGATCCACCAATCAAACACAAACACACCGATGACTTATCCCAGTTAGCTTTTGCTTAATCCGGGGGAAATATAGGAGATCTGATATTCAATTAGAAGAGATTACAAGGAGTTATTGATTCACTCAATACAAGGAATTAAACGCACTCACCAAGAACTATCTCTCTCTCGAGCCTCTCTTTGCAATGGAGAAAATAATCTATGAAGTACTCTACCCTCATAAAGGAGGAGTTTACAATATATATAGAAGAATAGAGAGAAAACCTAGGTCTATCTTGATTCTCAGTCGTCCGATATAACCTGAAAAAGAAGTAACTGAATAGGAGCCGTACAATCTAACTTGAAGTTGAAGATTGGGCTGAAATGACCTAAAATCGAAGCCCAAAACGAACACAGCGCCGCAGGCAGTCGACCGTCCAACAAGACCGGCCGACCGTCCACCTCTCGGCCAAACCGAGTGCAACTGCGGTCGGGGGGTGCGGTCAGGGAGTGCGGTCGACCGCAACATAGCTTGCACCTTGCTGCTGCTGTTTTCTTCTACTCTCTTCGACGCTTCAACCTCCATGCTTCATCTTATATTCTTCTAATCTGAACAACGAGTATTCAAGACACAATCCTAACAAACTCCACCTTGGATTGCATATGAGTGCTATCACATGATGTGTTATTCATCTCCAAACTCAAATAAATTTTACTTGCAAAAAAGGACTTAGAACAATAGCTTCATGGTTATCATCGTCCCACAACTAATCTAACTAAAGGATGGGCCCATAGAAGGGGTCCTCCTACTAGCTCTTTCGAGTATAAGAATGACCACCCCCGAGATCTACGTCGCTTCTCTGAAGGAAGGTATGCTCAGCACAACCGGGATCAGTGGGTACAACACACAAAACCTCACAATCAAAGGAAGTACCCCCACTTAAACCACCCCGGTTCTTACCATCACTCCTCCCACCACTAGCCATAACACCTCCCTCTTCTGCACCACCACAACACCCACCCTGCCACCAGCAACAAGGCCCCCAGCAATAACCTCCACCCTCCCCCATAGGCCCCCCATCCCCGAAGTGGGAAGCTAAACAACACAATAGCCATAATCTTAATCTTCATCTCAGACAAAACTCCACCTCCCATACCTCCAATCACCAAAAAACCCAACATTCTTCTGTCCTCTCAGCTCAGTCTACCCCCGATCAGATGCAAGAGGCGCAATCTCCACCGAAGCCAATTGTCGAGAGGGCCCAAGAAGGGGATCCACAAGACAAGGCGACAATGGTGAGAGCTCATACAGGGAAGGGAGAGGACACTGAGTCATGGGTGACAGTGATAAGTAAAGCGACAAAAAAGACACCAAAACCCCCTTCCACAGATCGAAAACAAAAAAAAGCAAAGGAAAGGAAAACACAAACCAGCACCATGTTTCAATTGCGGTGACTTGGGACATTTCCAGCAACACTGTACAAAAGAGGTGTGATGCCTTAAGTGCATGAAATTGGGGCATATGTCATATGACTGCACCAACGTCATTGCTTCTAATAATGACGATGAGAGCCCAATTAGAAGAGGCAGGTCGCCTGACAGCCCATCCTATATTTGGCTTGCCAACAGCATTGTTATCATAAAAATGAAGAGAAATGGCTTCGTCAATGGTGTATGATAGCTAAAGTTAGATCAGGAAGTCCATCAGAGGACCACATCCTCCATGCCCTTAACCTGGAGTGGCCAATGAGGGCTCATAGGGACTGGTAACTAAAAAATTGTGCCACCACCAATTCCTTGTCTCATTCCCATCACCGGAGAAGTTGATCGAGGTTTGCAACTTGGGTACTATGGACTTTGGACATTTCAAGGTCGAATTTGCCCCTTGGTCAACCAGATTTGGAGCATAATTACCGCAAGGTGAATGGTATTGGGTGTGTATGCATAATGTCCCACTCCATTTCTGGAAGAAAGAGGCACTGCAAGAAATCATCTCAGAGTTCGGAACAATCGAAGACATTAACGAGAAGACAGTTCGGTGATCAGAGATTGTGTCTGCCAGAATTCTTATCCGAAGTCCAGATATCACTCTCATGCCGCATTTTGCAAAAGTTTTCTCCTTTGAAGACTCATACCTCATAGGTTTTTTCTTGATAAGCTAGCGGAGCCGGAGGCGGAGATCCATATGCTAGCTTACCCACCCCCTTCACTAAGAGACGGTCGGTCCTACAAAAAAGTGACCTCACCAGAGGTGGAACACACCATCGATAGGGCCCATGAAATTGAACGGGCGCACCGGGAGCTCATAAGAGCTGCAAGGGGGATGGAGGAACGCCAGGGGTGTACGGCGGTGAACAAAGCCTCACACAATAACCCTCCAATGATGGACGACCAAGATCGAGGCTTGATCAGGAGCCCCGACGGTCAAGATCGACTTTAAAAGGTGTATCTACAACCCCAACAAAAAATGGCAGTTGGAGTAGACCTAGTTCCGCATCTCGAAATTCTGTGCTTTCACAAAGCTAGAAATGGAAGTCAACGCTTAGCAGCTAAAGAGGAGGTACAAACCACGAAAGTGGTGAGACCCCCAAGGTCCCAAATAGACAAACCCTCTCTCCTAAAAGGAAAAAGTTGAATCTTTGGGACGAGAGACAAAGCTAGAGATGGCCATTTTGGGGAAGAAGACGAACGAAGAAGTGGTTCGAAAAGAGAAAGGAGTGACCTTTTTGGGAGAAGAATACAATGGTGAATGGGGAAAAGATCCAAAATTAAACAATTACAAAAGCATCAAAGCTTCGGAGAAGACGCCTGCCTCGACCGCTCTGCCAGCAAATGATAAGGAGCCACGTCCTCCCCATCAGAATGACAGTGCGAAGACCAAGAGACAGGATGACAGCAAGAAGACCAAGAGTCAGCATGTCTTCGAATTTGAATGCGGTAATGAAGGCGTGATGAAACAAGTTGGGCCTAATGAGGGGCCCAACAACGCAGATAGCGGAATTCAGAAAGAAAAAAGAGGAGTTGAAGCGACGATATGTAATGGGCCCATCAAGGGGCCCACTCACGACCAGACCATTAATGTGGATGTTGAGCCCATCTTATTAGTAACTCAACTTTCTCATGGGCCAAATATTCCAAGCCCAAATCTCATTCCGTTTGAAGATACGGGAGAGCCCACTATTCAGCTTGCACACCATAGTGATGAAGACGATCGTGAAACATCTATTTTTAATTTCATGTCTGATATTGAGATTTTTAGTCTAGCCAAAACATATGGTCTTGCGGTAGGCGATACCGATCAGAATACGCTTTTCCTTAATAAGATGAGGGGGTGGGAGATCGATAGAGTTAACCTTAATTCGAACTCGACCACCAAATTGAGTCACGATCCCTTATCTATCCGTAGTTAATGGAGGCCCTATTCTGGATCGTTAGAGGACTGGAAAGGCGGGGCAAGCGGGAAATGGTTAAGGAGGTCATTGCCAAATCAAAAGCTAACATTGTTGGTCTTCAAGAGACCAAGCTTACACATTTGTCTAGACTTAGTAGGTTGGGGGGAAATCAAATATCTGAATGGAGAATGTCCCCATCTGCCAGGGCTTCTGGGGGTATCGCGCTAGGTTTTAACCCAGAGATATTTTATTGTTTAGACGAGCTCTACGGTCAATTTTCATTGTCGATCTTGCTCCAACGTAAAGCCTATCTATGGACTCAATCAATTACGGTGGTCTATGGTCCGCACACCTCTACCTTTACGATGGCTTTCGGGACAGAATTAAGAGTGATCCAAGCACACTGGCCACACCCCTGGGTGGTGGGGCGCGATTTTAACATCACTAGATTTGCCTCAGAACACATAGGCAGAGGATCCATTGAATCTGATAGGGAAGCATTTAATGAAGTTATCACGGACCTAGAACTGGTTGACATTCCCATCTCTGATAGTCTTTTCACCTGGTCAAACATGCAATCGTTGCCCATTCTAGCTAAACTAGATAGGATATTGGTCTCCACTGACTGGAAGACCATATTTTCGTTGTCTTCGGCTAAATCACTTCCGAAGCCCACCTCAGATCATGTGCCTATTTTCTTATCTTCCAGGGTAGATCAACCCAGGAAATCAAAAAAGTTCAGATTCAAGAAAGCATGGTTAGAAATCCAAGGCTTCCACCACATGGTCTACGAGAGTTGGTCTCACTGGACTACGGGGACTGAAGCGACCGCAATATGGTGCCAAAAAATTAGAAGACTTAGGGGCAAGCTTAGGAAATGGAACCGAACCAAATTTGTGCTGATTTGGAGGGCAAAAGACCCCCTTCTTGATGGTATTGAGGAACTTGAGAAGACTAAAGAAACTAGAGATCTGCTACAGGAAGAGCGGAATAGGTTGCTCCAATTCAGACAGAAAATTGACCAAATCTATAGGATTGAGGAAATAAAATGGCAACAGCGGCCCAAAATTTTGTGGTTCAAATTCTTCCATAGAGTAGCCAGTTGCCGGCGTAGATCTAACCTCATTCACTAGACCCACTCAGACTCTGGAATAATCCAAGGTGACGAGGATATCAGAATGGCATTCCAGTCCCATTTCAAGCTCCTCTTTGGACACAAAGCGGACCTGAGAGTCTCTCTAAATCACGACTTCTGAGAGGACCCGGGGGCAACTCCGACCTTATGATGCGGGCCCTAGAAGCCCCCTTCATTGAGAAGGAAGTCTAGGAGGCAGTCTAACAACTTGGAAAAGATAAAGCCCCAAGCCCTGATGGTTTCCCGATGATCTTCTATCAGACATTCTAGGAGAAAATCAAAGGCAATTTGCTGAAAGTGTTCGCTGATTTCTACGACCATAAGCTCAAACTAGGGAGAATAAATTTTGCAGAGGTTGTGCTGATTCCTAAGAAAGAAGACTCCCGGCAAGTGGGAGACTTCCGCCCTATTAGTCTCCTCAATTGCTCTATCAAGATCATTACCAAGACACTCGCTAATAGACTGGGAAAGGTGATGGATAGCCTCATTAGTCACGATCAGATGGGGTTCATTAAAGGACGATGTATTCAGGACAGTATAGCCACGGCTGAAGAAACTATCCACCATTGTCACACATCGAATGCTATGAGCTACCTCCTGAAGCTGGATTTCGAGAAAGCTTATGATTCGGTTGAATGAGACTATCTTCTGAAAGCGCTGGCTGGAAAAGGTTTTGGGGATAGATGGATCAGATGGATCCACACATGTCTTACCACTAGCAGAATGGAAATTTTGGTAAATGGGGTATCAGGCCACCCATTTTCGTGCAAACGGGGCCTCAGACAGGGAGATCCGCTCTCACTACTTCTCTTCACCATTGTGGAAGACGTACTTCGGTCCATGATGGCTAACTGCAGTAGAGCAGGTTGGATCGCACCGGTGGCCAGGGGAGTCAATCGCCAAGGTTGCTTAATCCTCTAATATGCAGATGATACTCTTTTATTTGGTAATGGAAAGCTCGGAGAAACAACCGCCTTCAAAGGAATACTATATAACTTCGAAGCTTGGTCTGGCATCAGGGTTAACTTCCACAAAAGTGCTCTCATCCCCATCACCCTGACAACAGAGGAGGCACTAGAACATGCCACAATTCCCAATTGCTCCACCAAGAGCTTCCCCATCCAGTACCTGGGATTACCACTAAGACCCGTAAAACTCAAAAAGGCTGATTGGCTACCCATTATAGATCAGGTTGAGAACCATCTGGCAGGTTGGAAAGGTAAAGCCCTATCATTGGGAGGGAGAGTAACGCTTATTAATGTTGTCCTTTCAAATCTTCCAACCTATTATTTATCCTTCTTTGAAATGCCGTGATGGGTAATTCAAAGAATTGACCAGACTCGAAAATGGTTTTTATGGAAAGGAGCAGACTCGGATCGAGACGGCTATCACCTTATCAGATGGGAGAAGGCATGCATGAAAAAGATACATGGAAGACTAGGAATTATTGATCTTCGGGATATGAATCTTGCTCTATCGGCTAAATGGTGGTTGAAGGTTTTCCACCCTAATGGAGAAGGGTGGCAAGATTTTGTTCAGGGATATCTGCACGGGAATGGAATGAGAAATTTGGGCTTCAGAGTAGGCCCACGTGTCTCCTGGTTCTGGAAAGGCATCGCTAAGGCCTATAAACCCTTCATTAGCTGTGTGACATCAGTGATTGGTAACGGCAGACTCACCAGATTCTGGTGGAATACATGGTGTGGTGATCACACAATCCGAGCACTGTTTTCCGATCTATATGAGCATGCATCACAACCACACTGCACGGTGGCCGTTTCCTGGAAAAGAGATGCCTGAAAACCATCCTTTAAACAATCGCTCGACGTAAGCTCTCAGGTTAGACTCATGGAACTTCAAACCTACATCACCAACACTGGAATTAGTTGCTCTTAGGATCCAGATAAGAAACCTTGGGGATTGGAAAAGAATGGTAGTTCACCGTTAACTCCTTGTATAACCGCATCCACTTTAGGGGATGTACCCCAAAGTGGTCATGCGTCATTTGGAGGATGAAAGTCCCACTAAAAATCAAAGTTTTCCTATGGCTGGTGCTGAACGATGCCATTTTGACTAGAGAAAACCTCGCTAAATGCCAACCGAATGTCGACTCTCGTTGCGGGTTCTGCCACACCACCCTAAAGACTAGAGACCACATTTTTCTTCAGTGTCCAAGGAGCAAAGCGGTACTCATCGAGGTACTCAAAACCCTGGGGACGAATCAGTACCATAGTGTGTACGAGGACCTGTGGGTAGGTTCAACATTTTCTACTGAGAGAAGAACTATGAGAGAAGCGTGGTATATCGCTATCGCCGCAACGAACTGGTTCTTTGGCTAGACAGAAATAACTTTTATTTCTGCAGAACTTGTAATAATATTTCTGGTAATTTGACTCACAATATGCATTTTATTTCATTTTGGGCTAATGTGGCCGCAGCAGGTCCCAGGGGGAGGATAGCAAGCGCATTCCAGGTCGAGGATTTTGATGATGATGAAGTCAAGATCGGTCCAACGATTGACTAACAGACAGCTTGGCCTTTACTGTTGATCGATACCCACCGCCTCAGGGTTTGTTGGGGGGATATGATGTATTTTGGTTTAGACACATATATGTTGTGGCCATTCTGGTATTCTTTTGTCCCACCCCCCATGCTTGGGGTGGAGTTTATGTACTTTTGTTGTGACTGTAGGACCTTGTAATTGGCTCAGTACTCTGAGTTTGTTTTATTAATTCCTTATTAATGAAATATGGTGGCCATACTCTACCTTTTCTTCAAAAAAAAAAAAAAACAATAGCTTCTTATTCTAGTTGAAATGATCTCTACCCAATCTCACCAATTCCAGTATACCCCTTCAAGGGTACACCTCCGTAGATGTACTCATGAAGTTGCCAAAATCCGCACGAACTCCACCTACCCTTAGGCTTTCTCCACCACTCGACGATATTTGAACGTCGTGGTATCGTCTCGATGAATCTAGTTGCGGCAAACTAGCTAAGCTTGCGGGAATAACGGGAAAAGGAGCAACACTTGCGCAAGTATTTTGGATTTCCCAAAGCTTGTAGAGATTATTTTGGCTTGGTCCAACCACTCTCATACCTCTAATCACCTTACAACGACCCTAAAAAACAGACAAAACTCCACCTCGAGCTGTGTATCTGCAGTCCCGTGCATTAAGAGTTCCCAAGGAAATCAGATTTTGTTTCAGAAGAGGAATATGCAAAACATCCCTTAAAGTGAACATGTTTAGACCTGACATCTTCAACTCAACTGTCCCCTCATCTACTACTTTACAAATCTCCCCAGTTTTCGTAGTCACACAACGCTCCGTAGTAGACTTATAAGTAGAAAACAGCTTCCTCTCGGAGCAAATATGAGAAGAACTCCCTGAGTCAAGAAACCAACTAGAATCCACTTCTAAAGAATTTAAAACAAGAAGACACGAAACACCTGAATGAAATGCACTAACCACATTAGCGACTGAATTCACATTCTTTGCGCTCTCCTGATTCTGCAATTTCCAACAGTCTTTCTTGATATGCCCTGGACTCTTGCAATATCGGCAACGGATCGAATCCTTTTGCAAAGCACTTTGTCTTTCCTCTGAAGGGTCATCCACTGCTAGACAACGTGTGGGAATAGACGGTGATTTCTGAGTCTCCTTCCTAAGTTGATTTTTCTTCAATGCTTTGATTACACCATCTACCGAAATACTCTCCTTGGAAGATCTACCGTGTAGCATGGTAGTGATCAAAGGCTCATACGAATCCGGCAGTGAATATATCATGTTGAAAGCTTTATCTTCCTCACACACATCTGCGTTGATCGCCTTAAGTTCAGATAATACCTTATTGAACTCTATAATGTGGTCTTGGAGATCGGTACCTTCCTTCATAGATAAACGAAATAACTTCCTCTTCCAGTGCATCCGATCTAATAACGAAGAACCAGAGTAGTCAGCTATGAGTTTTTCTCACAAACTCACTGCTTCAGTTTCTTCAAAAAATCTGCACTTGACCTCGTCCGCCAAGGATAGTCGGATCAGACTTATGACTCTTTCACGAATATCTTCCCAACCATCATCCTTCATATCAGTTGGCTTTTCTTACTTCTTAACGGCTAACTGCAAATGTTCTTGAACAAGGACATCATACATGTCAGTCTTCCAAAGATTGAAATTGATCTTTTCATCGAACTTCTTGATTTTCAAAATGCATGCCATCTTAACCAAGGGACTTGGCAACCTGAAGCTCTGATACCAGTTGTTGGGATTGGGGCGTCAATCAACGTCTGTTGTTGCAGCGGAACTAAATAGAGCAATGAGAAAGTCGAAGTAGATGAGACGAATTAATTGAGCAAGCAAGTAGATCCACCAATCTAACACAAACACACCAATGACATATCCCGATTAGCTTTTGCTTAATCCGGAGGAAATATATGGAGATCTGATATTCTATTAGAAGAGATTAAAAGGAGTTAGTGATTCACTCAATACAAGGAATTAAACTCACTCACCAAGAACTATCTCTCTCTCAAGCCTCTCTTTGTAATGGAGAAAATAATCTATGAAGTACTCTACTCTCATAAAGGAGGAGTTTACAATATATATAGAAGAATAGAGAGAAAACCTAGGTCTAATCTTGATTCTCAGTTGTCCGATATAACCTGGAAAAGAAGTAACTGAATAGGTACCGTACGATCTAACTTGGAGTTGAAGATTGGACTGAAACAACCTAACAAATCGAAGCCCAAAAACGAACACAGTGCCGCGGACTGTCGACCGTCCAACATGAACGGTCGACCGTCCACCTCTCGGCCAAAACCAGTGCAACTACGGTCGGGGGGTGCAGTCAGGGGTGCGGTCGACCGCAACATAGCCTGCACCTGCTGCTGCTGTTTTCTTCTACTCTCTTCGACGCTTCGACCTCCGTGCTTCATCTTATCTTCTTCTAATATGAATAATGAGTATTCAAGACACAATCCTAACATCCCTCTAGTACGGAAGGATAACCAGAGTAGCACAAAACAAACTCTTGAGTACCGTTTAGGTATCCCAATAGCCTCTCAAGGGCATTCCAGTGTAGTTGACTAGGATTGCTAGTGAACCTACTTAGCATGCCTATCACAAAGGCTATGTCAGGTCTAGTGCATGTCATAGCATACATGAGACTCCCAATGAGTTTAGAGTAGTCTAACTGTCTCACTGTTGCACCGTCGTTAGGTGTCAACTTTTTGGTATTGTTATAAGGTGTATTAAACCTTTTGCAATCACTGTATCCCCAGTCCTGCAACACAATTTTAATATAGTGGGATTGACTAAAGGTTATTCCTTTCCTTCTAAAACCCACTCTCATGCCCAATATGGTGTCCATAACACCTAGGTCTTTCATGTTGAATTGTTTGGATAGCATTGTTTAAACTTCTATAACAACAGAGAGGTCACTTTCAATAACTAGCAGGTCATCAACATACAAACAAATAATGGCAATTTTATTTGATTCATCACGATAATGAAGGTATTTGTCAGAATTACTGGATTCAAAACCTAAGCTCTTTATTGTTTTATCAAATTTTTCATACCATAGTTTTGGTGCTTGTTTTAGTCCATACAAAGATTTTATTAATTTGCAAACTTTATATTCTGAACCTTTAAGTACAAAACCTTCAGGATGATTTATATAGATTTCTTTATTGAGACCACCATTTAGGAAAACAGTCTTAACATCTATTTGATAAATAACAAATTTTTCAATAGATGCTATGGCTGAAAGAATCCGTATTGTAGCAACATGGCAAACAGGTGAATAAACATCAAAATAGTCCACCCCACTTTGTTGAGTATAACCTTTAGCTACTAAGCGTACTTTATACTTAGCTACAGTTCCATCAGGATTAAGTTTATTCTTCAAAACCCACTTGCTTCCTATAGTTTTAGCCCCTACTAGCAAATTAACTAATTCCCACGTATTGTTCTGCAATATAGAATCCATTTCATCATCAATTGCTTCTTTCGAAAGACAACCATCCCTAGACCTAGCATTGGTATCGGGTCGGGTCAGGTTAGGTCCTTCACTACCCGGACCCAGATCCGTGAGGACCGGGTTCGGGTCCTATTAAAATATTCCTACCCGTTCGGGTAGGAGCGGGAGTGTGAGCGGTGAGCGGAGGCGGTTAGTGGAGGATTTAGAATAGAAAAGAGAAGAAAAAAGCATTTGTTTTGAGTTTGGAAGAGGAAGATTTATAATTGAGGAGGAATGAGGGAAGGGATAGGATAGAATATTTATTTTTTATGTTGATTTTTTGGTTTTTTTTAACAGGTTCGGGTCCGTGTCGGGTCTCTTTTAAGCGAACCCGGACCCGGACCCAAAAGTACAACGGGTCTCATTTTAGGACCCGAACCCGGATAGGCCGGGTCGGTTCTGGTCCAATGCCAAGTCCGGGTCAGGTTTGGGTTGGATTCGAGTTTCGGGTATTTATACCAATGCTACCTAGACGTTAAGGCTTCATTAACACTAACAGGGTCAGCTGCTAGTGCATAAGTCACAAAGTCATCATCATAGGTTCTAGGAGTTTTATCTCTTGTGGAGAGTCTTCTTAATTGAACACTATGTGAGGGTTCAATGTCCGTTGAAATGTATCTAGATTCATATTGTGGATCATTCCTTGTATCTGCATGTTCAAATAATGAGATGCCTTTATCTTTGATGAACATATCTTCAAAGAATTCTGCATCTCTTGATTCTATTACTTTGTTAAGAGATAGATCAAAAAATCTGTCTGCAGCACTATTAACTGCACTACCCAAATACACACACGTATTTGTTCGAGGTCCCACTTTAGGCCTTCTAGGGTCAGGTATCCTAATAAAAGCAATACAACCCCAAGTTCTTATTTTATTAAAATTAGGTGTGCGCTTATGCCACAGTTCAAACGGTGTCGCAGATAACTTAGAGTGTGGCAACATGTTCAAAATATTATCAGCAGTTAATCCAGCATCACCCCAAAAGTGTGAAGGTAACCCAGCAGTCAACAACATAGAATTCAACATCTCTGTGAGTGTTTGATTCTTTCTTTCGACGATACCATTTGACTGTGGTGAGTAGGGTGCTGTAGTTTCTGCTATGATTCCATGTGAGTTACAAAATTCTCGGAATCCTATTAAGGCATATTTGCCACCTCTATCTGATCTAAAATTTTTAATTTTAGCATCTAACTGATTCTCAATACGGTCTTTAAATTCTTTGAATTTTTCTAGTGTTTCATCCTCAGTTTTTAACAAATAAATGTGACAATATTTAGAGTAATCATCTATGAAAGTGATTAAGTATTTCCGACTTCCTTGTGTCATAAAACTCTTAAAATCACATATGTCAGAATGTATCAACTCAAGTAATTGTGTACTCCTAGAGACGATACGAAAAGGTCTTCTAGTTATCTTTGTTTGAGCACACACTGCACATTTGTCACCTTTAATGGATGTGTCAATTGGTAAGTTAAAAGTTTTAGTAACATTAAGAATATTAACACAGTTCACATGTCCCAGCCTATTATGCCATGTATGTGGACTACACAATTTGGAACTAACATTATTTATTACTTCATCTGCTAAACTAATTCTCTACATGCCATTAACTAAATAAACACAACTAAAATAAAAAGATTTTACAGAAAAGATAGCTTTACCACTAATCATACACTACAAAAGAAAGTAGCTTTCCCGGCGATTATTCCCCGGCGTTTTACTAGTAGCGCCGGGGTAGGGAGCCAGTAGGAATTGGGCGCCAGATGGGATGGTCATACACCGGCGGTCGATTTGAAATGCCGGTGAATGTTAGTATTCACCGGCGTTTTAGCTGGACACGCCGGTGAAGTTTATTATTCACCGGCGTTTTTTATTATAAACGCCGGCGAATATACTGGCACATTCACCGGCGTTTCCAATTAAAACGCCGGTGAATAACTGGGAATAAAACTCGCGAACCCTAATCGTTCGCTCGCCATTTACCCATTACCCCAAAAAAAAAAGGGAAAAAAGGCGCTTCCTTTCCCTCCTTCCCCGCTCTATTTCCCGCGCGTTTGCCTCCGCCGCTTCGTCCTCTTCGACGGCCTTCGACCATTCGAAATCGTCCCTTATTCCCTTCGTCCTTTTCGATTTCGTTCTTCCCTCTCTCGATCTGGAGGTGAATCGGCGGTCGCCCCCTCTCTCTCTCTCTCTCCTACGCCCCCGCCCTCGTCGCCCCGCTCCCTCCCTCTCTCTTCGGTATGATCTCTTGATTTCCCTTATTTTCCAAAAAAGGCAGCTTTTTTCAGTTTGGCATGAAAAATATATGCTTAGATAATGAAAAATATATGCCTGTTACGTGTTCGATTTCCTTAGCATGAACGGTTTAGTTGAGATGAAGAATTAATAGAAAAATATATGCTTAGATAATGGAAATTTTCATCTTCTTTTACTGTTAATGAAGCTGATTTCATGCATCTGATTGTCTTCATGGCATGTTTGTTTTTTTACCCAAAATGGGTTCACTGTGAACTGAGGATATTGTATAGGTACGTATGCCAAAATTCTCTGGCCGGATATGCACCACACTTGGGTTTTAGATTTAGTTGGGCACAGTGAATTAGTAGAGCAACATATAAGCTCAGTTAATGGGAAATTTTCATTTTCAGATACTATTAAAGTAACCTGATTGCAATCTTTGGCATGGTTTTTTAACACAAAATGGGTTCACTTCCAAACTAAGTATGCTGCATAGCATACCCGTTTTCTTTCACTCTTAATGAAGCTGATTTCATGCATCTGATTGTCTTCTTGGCATGCATGTTTTTAACCCAAAATGGGTTCACTGTGAACTGAGGATGCTATAGGTACGTATGTCAAAATCCTGCGGCCGGATATGCACAACAATTGGATTTTAGATTTAGTTGGGCTGAAGAAGTAGTAGAGCAACATATAAGCTCAGATAATGGGAGATTTTCATTTTCAGATACCGTTAAAGTAACCTGATTGCAATCTTTGGCATGGTTTTTTTACACAAAATGGGTTCACTTCCAAAATGAGTATGCTGCATGCATAGCATCCCCAGTTTGTATAGGTTCACTTCCAGACTAAGTGAACTGAGGATGCTATAGGTACGTATGCCAAAATCCTTCAGATACGCACAACAATTGGGTTTTAGATTTAGTTGGGTTGAAGAAGTAGTATAGCAACATATAAGCTCTGATAATGGAAAATTTATCATTTTCAAATACTGTTAAAGTAACCTGATTGTCAATCTTTGGCATGGTTTTTTATACGAAAATGGGTTAACTTCCAATCTAAGTATGCTGCTAGCATCCCCATTTTCTTTTTTTGTTGTTAGTGAAGCTTATTTTCATGCATCTGATTGTCATCTTGGCATGTTTTTTTTTACCAAAATCGGTTCACTGTGAACTGAGGATGGTATAGGTACGTATGCCAAAATCCTCCGGCCGGATATGCGGCTACAATTGGGTTTTAGATTTAGTTGGGATGAAGAAGTAGTAGAGCAACATATAAGCTCAGATAATGGGAAATTTTTCATTTTCAGATACTGTTAAAGTAACCTGACTGGAATCCTTGGCATGGTTTTTTAACAAAATGAGTTCACTTCGTAACTAAGTATGCTGCATAGCATCCCCAGTTTCTTTCACTGTTAATTAATTGAAGCTTATCCCCTGCATCTGATTGTCATTTTGGAATGTTTTTTTGACCAAACTGGGTTCACTGTGAACTGAGGATGCTATAGATCTATGCCAAAATTCTCCGGCTATGTACAACAATTGGTTCAGTCTGCAAAATATATGCTTACATACTAGACATTTTAATTTTTCTTTTACTGTTTCTTTTGTTTAGTATTATTATTATTATTATTATTATTATTATTATTATTATTATTATGAGATAAGTGATTATTAGTAGTCATGAACAGAATAGTTCATGAGTCATCAGATCTTCTTGTTACCGTAGTTACAACAGGACGCACTCATTATTCGGCCGATTCCTCTTCATCAGCAAAATACCCTTTACCATCATCATCTCCTTGAACGGAAAGCCAAATACAGGGGAGACTATAGTCGATTTTTTTTTATGCTCGAACACAGGGTGTGTGATAAAATACCGTCTAAGGTGGTTGTGATCACTTCCACAAAAGGTCGTTTAGGGTTTGGTGAATAGAGTAGATTGTATTAAGAAGTAGTTTTTTTTGTACATTTTTTGGAGCCACAATTTCTTTATTTTACAGTTAGAGATTATATCGTTCATTTATTTGCAGCTAGGGATGATTTTCAAATAGGTGAAATTTAATATACAAAATGCCTTTTACTGTTATTACTATTTAATATATAAAATTTTAATTTCAGACTGTGTGCTATTGATATAATGGATAGAAGTTGGATTAGTAAACCACGATTATCCAAGGAGTACCGTGATGGTATTAAAGATTTTATTATCTTTGCCAAACGACATTCCCGTGATCCCAACCTAATCCTTTGTCCATGCCTTCGCTGTACAAATTGTATGCTGAGGACATGTGACGTAGTACATACACACTTGGCTGTCAACGGTTTTCTTCAAGGGTACACAAGGTGGTTTTGTCATGGAGAGGATCATACGGCAGCTCCTGTTCGTCCGGTTGTATTAGAAAATGAGGCTGAGCCCTTAGTGAACGAAGACTTAAGCGTTCCCGATGAGATGCATGCTTTGTTACAAGATGCCATGGGGAATCATAATGTTCCTTTCCACACCAATGACCCAACAACCGAAGTTCACAATGAGTCAATAGAAACAAACCAGATTGGTGGTGGGGTGGACGAGGAAATGTCTGGCCCCACCCATGAAAATAATAAGCAGCAAGAATCCTTCGCTAAGTTACTTGAAGATGCTAGTATCCCGTTGTACCGCGACTGCACCAAATTTTCTAAGTTCTCATTCATTGTCAGACTATTTCAGATTAAATGTTTAAACGGGTGGTCTGCTAAGTCCTTCACTATGCTACTTGAATTGTTGAATGAAGCATTTCCTGAAATCTGTATTCCAAACTCAGCCTATAAAATCAAAAAATTCCTAAGTTCTCTCGATCTAGGATATGAGAAGATAGCAGCATGTCCAAATGACTGTATGCTTTTCACGAGTGGTAAGGAAAGTCTGGATAATTGCGAAGTGTGTGGTTCTTCGAAATGGAAAGAAAGACCAAATCAAGACGAGGGAGCCAGCGGATCTACTAAGCGAAGTAGGAAAAAGAAGCCTGCCAAAACATTGCGTTACTTTCCTCTGATCCCTAGGTTACAAAGGTTGTTTATGTCCACGAAAACTTCTTCTGATATGAAATGGCATGCTGAAGGCCGCACTAATGATGAGATTCTTAGACATCCTGCTGATTCTCAATCTTGGAAAAGATTTGATGAAAGATATCCTGATTTTGCGGAAGATCCTCGAAATGTGAGACTTGGACTAGCTAGTGATGGCTTCAACCCTTTCAGGCAAATGAGTAGTACATACAGCATATGGCCGGTTGTGTTGATACCATACAATTTGCCGCCTTGGAAATGCATGAAGCAGTCCTCATTTATTTTGTCCATGATAGTTCCTGGACCGAAAGGTCCTGGAAATGATATAGATGTGTACCTACAACCGTTAATAGATGAACTTCAGAAGTTGTGGGTGGGTGTTCCAACCTATGATGCTGTGGCTAAAGAAACATTTTCTCTTCGTGCCGTGTTGTCTTGGACCATCAATGATTTTCCAGCATATGCAAATTTATCTGGATATAGTACTAAAGGACGTTATGCATGTCCATGTTGTGCTGACCAAACTAGTTCAAGGTGGTTGTACAATGGCAGAAAGTTTTGCTATATGGGTCATAGGAGATGGTTGCCTGACACACATATATTTCGGGCAGAGGCAGCGACATTTGATGGCACCGACGAGTGGGAACATGCTCCTGGGTCTTCCTCTGGTTCAGATATTTTGAGGCGGGTAGATGGTCATCAATTCAAATATGGAAAGGAACCAGAAGTCAGGACAAAGGGCAAGAAAAGGGCAAGGCCGGAGCAAGATGAGGAGACCGATCTATATGGGGAGGATGAGGATCAAAACTTGACGAGTTTAGGTGCATGGAAGAAGAAGAGTATTTTCTTCAAGTTGCCGTATTGGGAATTCAACTTACTGAGACATAATCTAGATGTGATGCATATCGGCAAAAATATAGGTGAGAATTGTATAGGAACAGTTATGGGAGATGATCGGAAGACAAAGGACAATCTGAAGAGCCGACTTGATTTGAAGTCAATGGGCATCCGACATGAGTTGCACCCAGAAGAATTGCCGAACGGGAAAGTGCTCCTACCTCCTGCAATCTATTCAATGTCAAAATCGGAGTTGGAGTTATTTTGCAAAGTACTACTTGAACTGAAAGTCCCCGATAGCTATTCTTCTAACATGGCAAAATGTGTCAACTTTAAAGAGAAGAGGCTTCAGGGGCTAAAGTCACACGACTACCACATCCTAATGCAGGATCTCCTTCCTGTGGCCCTAAGGTCTTCAATGTGTGAGCAAGTCACTACTGTCCTGAAAGATCTTTGTAGCATATATAAAGGTATTTGCTCAAGAATGCTTCGTGTTGAAGATCTGGACCAATTGGAGCAGCAGGCGGCATTGACACTTAGTAAAATGGAGATGATATTTCCTCCATCGTTTTTCACTATTATGATTCACTTGATAATCCACCTTGCTGGTGAAGCCAGAATCGGTGGTCCTGTTCACTATCGGTGGATGTACCCCATTGAGAGGTAAAATAATTCGTTCATCTTACGAAATTAAATTTTCAAAAGCTCATTTCTTTTAATCCCCTAATCCGCTCTAGTTTATTAATTGTACATGTTCAGGTACCTATACCGGCTAAAGGGTTATGTGAAAAATAGAGCATATCCTGAAGGGTCAATAGCCCAGGGATATCTATCAGAGGAGTGCTCACATTTTTTTTCCAGGTATATGCCTGGTGTGGAGACATCTTCCAGTAGACCACGTAGAAATCCAGACATTTCCAACCTTGATGGTGCACAATATCTTTTTGATACCGCTGGCACCACTGTTGGTAAAGTTGATGCATTTGAGCTCGATAGCTTAGCGTGGGAACAGGCACATCGATATGTGCTAGACCATCATGCATCAGTGGAACCATTTCGAAAGTAAGTTGCTTTTAAATGTAAATCGAATACATTGAAAACCGCGGAGTTCGATATTTTTGATACTTTTCTTATTCCTAATTTCAATTGCTTGTTTTTTAGCGAATTTGTCAGGGACATCAAACGAAGGGCTAGACCAAGAAGACTACCACCACGTGAACAAAACAAGCTGATGAATGAAAAATTTCATAAGTGGTTTGAATCTCATGTAGGTGAATTACAGTTATGCAAGTTAATCTTTATTATATCTATATTTTCTATGGTGTTGATACGATTTGCGCAAAATTAATAGGTACATTCTTTGGGTCCTGAAGGTGCGTCATCTGAAATACAAGTACTTGCCAAAGGTCCCTATCAGATGGCCAAAAGATACGGAGGATACATATTCAATGGTTTTAGATTTCGTACTAAGGATCGTGAATCTAATTTGAAGTCTCAAAATAGTGGAATGGTAGTGACGTCTAAGACTAGAAGTTATGCTTCCAAATCGGACACGAGGCCTGTAGATGGGGATCTCGACTACTATGGAGTGCTCACGGATATCATTGAGTTGAATTATTTTGGCCATTTCCGTGTTGTCTTATTTCGTGGGGATTGGGCTGAGTTTGATAGGAATTTTGCTAACAACAAGGACAAGCTTGGCTTCACAGTTGTGAACTTCTCAAAATTGATTCACATCGGTACACACATTAGCCATGAGCCATTTGTGTTTCCATCCCAAGTCCAACAAGTGTTCTACATTGCAGATCCAACCCTGCCAAAATCGTATGTGGCTATCCCTATGCAACCAAGAGATGTATTCCAACTGGGCGATACTTCAGACGATGAAGACGGTGAAGACATGAACAGTTACATTGCTTCTGAGTTTCCTGTGTTTGATGTAAACACAACCGATCTTGGAATTTGCGGGACTTGGCTCCGCAAGGATGGAGAAGAGGGCGATGTACTGGAAGATGTCGTATTGTAGTTTACATGATTTTTTATGCAAGTTTATCATATGTCTGTAATTTTATGTCTTAAATCTTGTTGTAATATTATGTCTGTAATTTCGAATATGTTCATTATGAATTTAATACACTGGTTTAATTGTCTTTCTATTTTCTACTGCTTGGTATTATTTACATTAAACTATGCTTAGTGTCATTTGAACCAAACTATCATTTGAACCAAGTTATCGGATCCTTGACAGGTACAACATGCCGAGGCGTGGAAAGAGGGTAAATATAAATGATGGCAACGAGAGCCATGGGGATGAGCAGCCACTAAATAATAGTGGCAGGCAAACATATGAGAGTGAGGGTAGCACGCCGCCCACTGTCAAAAAACATCGGTAAGTCTTGAAATTGGTATTTTTAAAGAGATTATGTTACTTGAATGCATGAAAGACACGTACTAGTGTTTGTGAGTCTGCATTGTGGCTGTCGTCTATGTCGCATTTCGTCTATGTTTCTTAAGTGGGCTGTGATTAGAGAGAAAGGGCTGGAGTGGAGATCTGGAAACCCAAAATAGAGACATCTCGTTTATTATAATCTACACTTATTGTTGGACCAATCCCCTCTTGCTGTTGTTGCTGATGTCTCTTTGTGTGCGTGTGGTGAAGAGAATGAAGGGATGAGAGAGAGATGAGGAAAATGCCGCTATGTTAGCCTGGTGTATCCTCATTCTCTACGATCCCTCTTTCTGGCTCCATATACGGCTTCTATATTAAATTGGTTTCCTTCCACGATGACAGTCCGTAATACTACACTTGATATGAGCCCATGTTCATAGCTGCATCCTACTGCATACTCACAAACAACTAATACTTGTCGGCCTTGCATCGTATGCCCAATCCCATTTTGGCACATAACCTGGTATAGATGACATTGTACTGATTTGGAGGAGGTGAAAATGGGACCATACAATAGCTTAAGAAGACCATCAGGTTTGTGAAATAAGCTTCACTAACAGTGAAAGAAACTGGGGATGCTATGCAGCATACTCATTTTGGAAGTGAACCCATTTTGTGTTAAAAAAACCATGCCAAAGATTGCAATCAGATGCATGAAATCAGCTTCTTTAACAGTTTCTGAAAATGAAAACTTTTCATAATCTGAGCATATATGTTTCTTTAACAGTGACTGTGAACAATTGTTCTTAATTGGGCTGTGATTAGAAAGAGACGAGTTGAAGTGGAGATCTGGAAACCCATATAGAGACATCTTGTTCATAATAATTTATTATGGTTGTTGTTCTTGTCGCTCTTGCTGTTGTTGTTGATGTCTCTATGTGTTCGTGTGCTGAAGGGAAAGAAGGGGTGAGAGAGAGATGAGGAAAATGCCGCTATGTTAGCCTGGTGTATCCTCATTCTCTACCATTCCTCTTTCTGGCTTCTATATTTGGTTTCCTTCCACGATGACAATTCCAGTTAAAACTACACTTGCTATGAGCCCTATTCGTATTTTTATTCCATCAAGAATTGATCTATGACTACAATCTCCATTCAAAACCCAATTGTTCACTCAAACATGCTCCTTGTATCTGAACTCAAACATCACATTAATAAACATCTTTTCTGATAATGGCTACAATTGTAGAAGCTCTCTCTAAGTCTCAATTCATCAAGGTTTTGTTGCCTACTTCTTTACAGAAGCTGGTACTCTATTCTTCTTTAAAGAGAGGAGAATGGAGTACCAACTTCTGTAAAGAAGTAGGCAACAAAACCTTGAAGAATTGAGGCTTAGAGAGAGCTTCCACAAGTGTAGCCATTATTAGAAAAGATGTTTATTAATGTCATGTTTGAGTTCAGAAACAAGGGGCATGTTTGAGTGAACAATTTTCCAAACAAGCTTCACTAACAGTGAAGGAAACTGGGGATGCTATGCAGCCTACTTAGTTTCTTTAACAGTGACTGAAAATTTCCATAATCTGAGCATATAAATTTTTCATAATCTGAGCATATATGTTTCTTTAGCAGTGACTGTGAACAATTGTTCTTAATTGGGCTGTGATTAGAAAGAGACGAGTTGGAGTGGAGAAGGGAAAGAAGGGGTGAGAGAGAGATGAGGAAAATGCCGCTATGTTAGCCTGGTGTATCCTCATTCTCTACCATTCCTCTTTCTGGCTTCTATATTTGGTTTCCTTCCACGATGACAATTCCAGTTAAAACTACACTTGCTATGAGCCCTATTCGTATTTTTCTTCCATGAACTGAGGATGGTGCATAGGCTGGTGCCTGGTGTATCCTCATTCTCTAGCATCCCCAGTTTCTTTCACTGTGAGTGAAGCTTATTTCACAAACCTGATGGTCTTCTTAAGCTATTGTATAGTCCCATTTTCACTAACTGTTAGTGAAGCTGATTTCAAGCACCTGATTGTCTTCTTGGCATGTATGTTTTTAAACCAAAAATGGGTTCACTGTGGTCATCAGATGATGGAGAAATTTTCATTTTCAAATACTGTCAATGTAACCGGTTTTTTTAACACCAAATGGGTTCACTTCCAAAATGAGTATGCTGCATAGCATCCCCAGTTTCTATCACTGTTAGTGAAGCTTACTTCACATATCCTGATGGTCTTCTTAAGCTATTTTATGGTCCCATTTTCACTAACTGTTAGTGAAGCTCATTTCAAGCACCTGATTGTCTTCTTGGCATGTATGTTTTTATACCGAAAATGGGTTCACTGTGAACTGAGGATATTGTATAGGTACGTATGCCAAAATTCTCCGGCCGGATATGCACCACACTTGGGTTTTGCGATATAGTTGGGCTAAAAAAGTAGTAGAGCAACATATAAGCTGAGATAATGAAGAAATTTTCATTTTCGGGCACTGTCAATGTAACCTGATTGCAATCTTTGGCATGGTTTTTTTAACACAAAATGGGTTCACTTCCAAAATGAGTATGCTGCATAGCATCCCCAGTTTCTTTCACTGTTAGTGAAGATTATTTCACAAACCTGATGGTCTTCTTAAGCTATTGTATGGTCCCATTTTCACTAACTGTTAGTGAAGCTCATTTCAAGCACCTGATTGTCTTCTTGGCATGTATGTTTTTAAACCAAAAATGGGTTCACTGTGGTCATCAGATGATGGAGAAATTTTCATTTTCAAATACTGTCAATGTAACCGGTTTTTTTAACACCAAATGGGTTCACTTCCAAAATGAGTATGCTGCATAGCATCCCCAGTTTCTATCACTGTTAGTGAAGCTTACTTCACAAACCTGATGGTCTTCTTAAGCTATTTTATGGTCCCATTTTCACTAACTGTTAGTGAAGCTCATTTCAAGCACCTGATTGTCTTCTTGGCATGTATGTTTTTATACCGAAAATGGGTTCACTGTGAACTGAGGATATTGTATAGGTACGTATGCCAAAATTCTCCGGCCGGTTTTGCGATATAGTTGGGCTAAAAAAGTAGTAGAGCAACATATAAGCTGAGATAATGAAGAAATTTTCATTTTCGGGCACTGTCAATGTAACCTGATTGCAATCTTTGGCATGGTTTTTTTAACACAAAATGGGTTCACTTCCAAAATGAGTATGCTGCATAGCATCCCCAGTTTCTTTCACTGTTAGTGAAGATTATTTCACAAACCTGATGGTCTTCTTAAGCTATTGTATGGTCCCATTTTCACTAACTGTTAGTGAAGCTCATTTCAAGCACCTGATTGTCTTCTTGGCATGTATGTTTTTAAACCAAAAATGGGTTCACTGTGGTCATCAGATGATGGAGCAATTTTCATTTTCAAATACTGTCAATGTAACCGGTTTTTTTAACACCAAATGGGTTCACTTCCAAAATGAGTATGCTGCATAGCATCCCCAGTTTCTATCACTGTTAGTGAAGCTTACTTCACAAACCTGATGGTCTTCTTAAGCTATTTTATGGTTCCATTTTCACTAACTGTTAGTGAAGCTCATTTCAAGCACCTGATTGTCTTCTTGGCATGTATGTTTTTATACCGAAAATGGGTTCACTGTGAACTGAGGATATTGTATAGGTACGTATGCCAAAATTCTCCGGCCGGTTTTGCGATATAGTTGGGCTAAAAAAGTAGTAGAGCAACATATAAGCTGAGATAATGAAGAAATTTTCATTTTCGGGCACTGTCAATGTAACCTGATTGCAATCTTTGGCATGGTTTTTTTAACACAAAATGGGTTCACTTCCAAAATGAGTATGCTGCATAGCATCCCCAGTTTCTTTCACTGTTAGTGAAGATTATTTCACAAACCTGATGGTCTTCTTAAGCTATTGTATGGTCCCATTTTCACTAACTGTTAGTGAAGCTCATTTCAAGCACCTGATTGTCTTCTTGGCATGTATGTTTTTAAACCAAAAATGGGTTCACTGTGGTCATCAGATGATGGAGAAATTTTCATTTTCAAATACTGTCAATGTAACCGGTTTTTTTAACACAAAATGGGTTCACTTCCAAAATGAGTATGCTGCATAGCATCCCCAGTTTCTATCATTGTTAGTGAAGCTTACTTCACAAACCTGATGGTCTTCTTAAGCTATTCTATGGTCCCATTTTCACTAACTGTTAGTGAAGCTGATTTCAGGCACCTGATTGTCTTCTTGGCATGTATGTTTTTATACCAAAAAATGGGTTCACTGTGAACTGAGGATATTGTATAGGTACGCATGCCAAAATTATCCGGCCGGATATGCACCACACTTGGGTTTTGCGATATAGTTGGTGCTGAAAAAGTAGTAGAGCAGCATATAAGCTCAGATAATGGAGAAATTTTCATTTTCGGATACTGTCAATGTAACCTTATTGTTTAACACAAAATGGGTTCACTTCCAAACTAAGTATGCTGCATAGCATTCTCAGTTCTTCTTTTGTTGATAGTGAAGCTTATTTTCATGCATCTGATTGTGATCTTGGCATGTTTTTTTGAGCAAAACGGGTTTACTGTGAACTGAGGATGCTATAGGTACGTATGCCAAAATCCTCCGGATACGCACAACAATTGGGTTTTAGATTTAGTTGGGCACAGTGAATTAGTAGAGCAACATATAAGCTCAGTTAATGGAAATTTTCATTTTCAGATACTGTTAATGAAGCTGATTGCCATCTTTGGCATGATTTTTGAACAAAAATGGGTTCACTTCCAAACTAAGTATGCTGCTAGCATCCTCATTTTCTTTCACTGTTAATGAAGCGTATTTCATTAAGATCCAGGATGGCAAATTTTGACTGGGCTATGATTGGATTGTTTAGTGGATGTGGTCTATGTTCTTAATTGGGCTGTGATTAGAAAGAGTGGGCTCGAGTGGAGAACTGGAAACCCATATAGAGACATCTTGTTCATAATAATTTATTATTATTGTTGTTCTTGTCGCTCTTAAGGTGGTTGCTGATGTCTCTTTCTGTTCGTGTGCTGAAGGGAAATAAGGGATGAGAGAGAGATGAGGAAAATGCCGCTATGGTAGCCTGGTGTATCCAAAGTCTCTACCTTTCTTCTTTCTGTTTCCATTTCTGGCTTCTATATATATTTGGTTTCCTTCCACGATGACAGTTTCCTAAAAATACACTTGATATGAGCCCTATCTTATTTTTTCTTATTTTTCTTATATTTGGTTTCCGTCCACGATGACAGTTTCATGGATTGTCTGAACAATCCATGAAGGACATGCTTAGATACTGAATTTTCATTTGTTTTATTGTTTTAGATAGTTGATATTCCCAATCAGAGGAGAATATAAAGGTTTCAAGTTAGATACTGAATTTTCATTTGTTTTGTTATTTTAGATATATTTAAAAACAAAATTAAGTACGAAATTTTTAGCATTGCAATGTAATTATTTTACCTCTGTATATAGCATTAACAATTCCATTTGCAGTTGGCACTTTCATCTTATAATTCGAGACACAGGTAGTTCTTTTTGCAAGTTCAAAAAATATGTATATTCTGTATTGTGATCTACTGTTCAATTAAACTATTATTTTTTATTCACAGAGCGGTCGTCAAGATGAAGGAAATGCAGATGATCAGAGCTGAAGCTACTCGAGGGGTATGAATCTGTGGTCCTCCTTGCTGTTCTTATGTCCTCCTTGCTGTATGGTTGTTGTTCTTATGTCCTCCTCCTTGCCGTTGTTATGTCAGACTGGTTTTTTTTATGAGAGTTATGTCATACTTTGAATTTGGGATATTTTGGATATTTGTCAGACTGGTTTGTTTGGATATTTTGGATGTTAGTCTCTATATTAATTTGTTAATTATGACATTGTTAATTAATCAATGAATTTGGACGTTGATATGACACGTGTGAAACTTGATTATCTTTAATTATTCTTGTGTTTGGCTGTGGTTTGCGCAGTAGTATGCAACGAAATTGATCGAATCAGTTGTGAGAATTAGTTTACAGGTTATGTAAATGAAACTGTGAATTGAAATCGAACGGAAAAGCGGAGTATCGAAAATAAACGGGCATAGCCAGAACGGCGTTTTAAAAAATGGCGGTGTATATAATTTAATTGTTGGAGTGTATGATACACCGGCGTTTCAACGTACGCCGGTGAAAGTATTCAGCTGTAACGGCACAGGTATATACCGGCGTTTTATAAACGCCGGTGTATATAACTACACCGGCGTTTTTAGTCGCGCCGGTGTTCGTAAACAGGGAAAAACAGGCGCTTACAAACGGACATACACCGGCGTTTCTTGACCGCCGGTATACTTTCGATATACACCGGCGTTTTTATTTACGCCGGTGAATTGATAAATACCGGCGGTTTACAACCGCCGGTGTATGTATATAGGCACACAAACACGGCACCCAGAAACGGACATACACCGGCGTTTTATGACCGCCGGTATACTTTCGATATACACCGGCGTTTTTATTTACGCCGGTGAATGGATAAACACCGGCGGTTTACGACCGCCGGTGTATGTATATAGGTACACAAATACGGCACCCAGAAATGGACATACACCGGCGTTTTATGACCGCCGGTGTAGTCCTAGTATTTACCGGTGTCCCCCAAAAACGCCGGTGTAGAACCCTTCGTTTCAGCGACGCCCGCTTCGGCGGCAGTTGGACCGGCGTTATTGTAAACGCCGGTGAAAGTATCCCCGGCGTAAAAAAACGCCGGTATAGACGGAAAAAACCGCCGGGAAAGCTACTTTCTTTTGTAGTGATAGTAACAACCATACCAACATGATTTGGTAAGCTAATAGAGATCAAGTTCTTTGCTAAAGCAGACACATATTTAACATTTCGCAAAATTAAAGTTTTACCTGAGGAGAGACTGAGACTTACTGTCCCAGCCTGAAGCACCTTCACTGATTCTCCATTTGCCATTGAAACTGACTCATCTGCAACTTTCAGATCAGATAGTATGCCATCATCGTTGCAAGCATGACAGGTAGCTCCCAAATCCAACAACCAACTAGCAGAGGTATTGGCCTTGACATCACCAACAACACAAAGAAAATTGGTGGGCTCAGTTTTTCCCTCTAACAAGTTCACCTTTTCCATGTTGGGTTGTTTTACTTTGGGTAGCCTGCACTCAGAGGCGTGATGCCCCCACTTCTGCAGTTGTAGCATTTTTCTTTCTTTTTAACAATTTTCTTCGTGACTTCTAAATTAGTTGGTTCACCTTTAGAATTAAACTTGTTCTTCTTGAACTTAGAAACGCGTTTAGTATTGGTTCACACATTAGCAGTTGAAAGTTGTTTATTAACCAATTCCAAATTCATCCTAGTTCTAGTCTCATCTTCAACTTTGATGCAACGTTTCAGATGTGCAAGTTTAATTTGTTCAGGCAACCTATACATCTCAGTCTTAAAAGATAGCCATGAAGCACGTAACTTATAAATTATTGCACTAGTAAGGAACTCATCACACACAGTAATATTTTCTGATTTTAGTTTCCCTACAAGATTCTCTAAATCTGTTACCTGAGGAAGGATTGCTTTTTCTTCTTAAAACAGAAACCCATGAATTTATCAACTAGATGTGCTTTAGATACTTTTTCTTCCTTCTTAAATTCATGTAGTAAATTATCCCAAATTTGTTTAGCTGTTTCATATTTCATATACATGTCTACAAGGCGATCTGATATGCTATTTAATAGGAATTCTCTACACAAGTCCTCATCAGTTACCCATGTTGCATCATCAACATCTTCTTCACATTCATCATAGGTTGTTTGACATGTATAGAAAATTTTCATAAATTTCATCCCGTATTGGGCTTTTCTCTTCCAACTATTAAATTCAGCACTGCCGAATCCCTCTAATTTAGGAACCTTGTAAGGAAGATTATGTCTTTCAATCGCACATGAAAAAACAATAAATTCTCAACAATATAGAGTTCTTTCTGAATAATTACTACTTATGTAATTTAAGTAAAGAGATGATTTTCCTGTAGAACTACTTGATTGACAATGGACCAGGAAAAGAAAATAACTTGGGTTTAGAATGGACTAAATCAAGAAGAAGAAAGGACTAGATGTGCACTATAGTGGATCTTGCAATCTCCCCCAAACACCAACAACAATCGATCACGGAGAGACCCACCCGATCTGCACTGTAGTGGATCTTGCAATCACCCCCAAAAGCCAACAGCAACACAATCCTAATAGAGAACTTTGCACACAGCGATTTCCCTCTGGATCTTCGAGTGCTCGAGAACGAAACCAAGGAGGGAGCACTCGCTACCGACGACGATGATCTGGATCTGCGAGCGCTTGGGAATGACGCCAAGGAGAGTGCGCTCGCAGGCGACGGCAATTATGATTTGGATCTGAGACGACACCACCGATGACAACGATGGCAGATCTGGTCGGTGTTAACATCGACGATAATTTGAGGTAGTAGTCTAATATATACATATATATCCGTATATGTATATATATATGAGCAATGCTCCATTGCCAACAGTTCCGTGCAAACGAGTATACAAACAACTCCAACAACGGTTTAGGCTATAAATCTAAGCTGTTGTTTTGAATATAACCTAAGCCGTTCTTCCGAATATAATCTAAGCTATATTCGGATTAGGTTATAAACCTAAGCCGTTGTTCCGAATATAACCTAAGCCGTTGTTCGGAACAACGGCCTAGGTTCAAAATAAACGAAGTCGTTGTTCTGAACAACGGCTTCAGTGGTTTGCAATGGAGCATTGCTCTCCCCCCCGCCCTATATATATATATATATATATATATATATATATATATATATATATATATATATATATATGTATGTATGTATGTATGTATGTATGTATGAGTGAATGACCTCCTAATCACTTAACTTTTTCTACACATACATCCTGTTAATTAAAAATGGTTAAACCCGAGTTCACCAAATAAACTTTATGAGAATGGGTCTGGAGTTGACTTGCTACAGGAGAAAAGTGAGAAGTGGCTCGAGGCGTGGGTTGCACTTTCTTTAGGAAGCTATTTGGCCGATTCTGGAGATGAATCGTTGATCACCAAAAACTTCTCCTGGGATACAACGAGCTTCTATTTACAGTGCTGCCAAATGTTTCAATAGCAGCATGTACCAATTTGCACCACCAAAACCATGCCAAAAACCACTCAAAATTGATTAGAATAAGAGAATGACTAGTTGTTTTTTCAAGAAAAATGATAACTTTTTATAACCAGTGACCATAAAGGAATAAATAATGTATGCATTTAACAAAAAAAACGGCTACATAATGAAGATCCTTTAATTCTTGAAATGGCTATAACATAAAGCCTATTTATCTCTTGAAAAAGTCATATTATTAATTTGAAAAAAAACGTTTGAAATTTGACAGTTCAAAAAATTTAAAATTTGACAGTTTGAAAAAGAAATATGTTTTTTTTTTCTTTTTCAAGAGACCCCAAATATATATATAGATATATATATATGTGTGTGTGTGTGTGTGTGTGTGTGTGTGCGCGTGTGCGTGTGTGGAATGTAGGAATTGAACCCCCAACCTCTTGTGAACTCAAAACTTTAACCGTTGGACCATAAGACAATGTTGTCAATAAGAGGAGTGTTTTGAATGTATACTCAATTCCAACACATCCATTAGCATGATAAACATGGTAGACGGAGTGGATCTTCTATAAGGGCACCACAAAGTGAATATGATCACTTTGTATGAGGAAAATTTTCTTATAGTACTCTATATGAGGCTCTCTCTCTCTCTCTCTCTCTCTCTCTCTCTCTCTCTCTCTCTCTCTCTCTATATATATATATATATATATATATATATATATATATATATATATATACATACATACATACATACCCGGCCTCATTGTAATCAACCCATCACCCACACCCCCTCCTTCCCCTGATCCTCTACACAAGCATCCCTCCTGGCCAGACTGCCCTCTATTCAATCTAATCCTAGGCTATCTCAAATTCTAGATCATCCATTTACCATGTAATTTCAATTTTTGTAACTTTTTATGTATTATTATATGTTTTAAAAAAAATTTTAACCTTTTTATTTCATTCTGAGCTTCAACAATTGAGAAAAATAATACCTAATTTTTTAAAAATATGATTCTTGTACATCAGAATTTTCTATAATATTATATATTTTTATTTATTATATATGTTAAGATAAACTAATGGAGGGAGAATTTTTTTTTAACAAACAATTAAAAAAAATTCTAGCCCGGCTCAGCCCGGGACCAGGATACACAGGTTGGGGGGCCAGTTCAGGCTGGTCTTTCTCTCCTTCGGGACAAGTCCGACTCGGGCTGGTCCCAAAGGCAGCCTGGCCCGGGGTCGCCCGCTACAGGGTCAAGCCCGGAGGGGTGTAGCTTGAACCAGTTGTCACCCCTAATTTTAAAAGTGACTAATTTTGAAAATTACATCTGAACTATTCTACTTTATGAAGAAACACCATAAACTATTTGATTTGAAAATAACAACCTCAACTTTGTTCTTTGAAAAAAAAAACATTTCTCAACTTTATTGAGTTGAATGATTTTGGACAATAATAAACCAAATTACTGAAGAAAAATTGAGGGCAGTTTTTCCCCAAAAACATACAATGAAATTTCATTATATATATATATATATATATATATTTTTTTTTTTTTTTTGAGGTTAGAGGTGGAATAAAGCCACCCTGTTTCATTAATAAGAGGTTAATAAAACAACCCCAGCGTACCGGGAGAAAAACAAAAGTACAATGCAGGAAATAAAACATAATCTCCCAACAAACCCCGGGGGTGGGTCTAATCACTCATACATCAAACAACCAAAAATACAGTAGGTCGGTACAAAACACAAGATAGCAGAGACTGCGGCTAATGAGATTTTGATGCGAATGGAGGGTACCAACCCCTCAGTCCAGTGTCCGCCCGAACTCTACCTCCTCATCATTAAAATCATCCACCTGGAAGACTCTGGCTATCCTTCCTCTCGCTCCTGTAGCTGCAGCTGTAGCCAAAAAAGAAATAAGATTCATGATATGAGTAAGGTTACCAGAAATACTATTACATGAAGCACGAAAATAAAAATTATTTCTGTCTAGCCATAACACCCATGTAGTTGCCGCAATGGCAATGTACCACGCATCCTTCATTTCTTGGCGAATCGAGGCAAATTTGGGGCCAGTCCACAAATCCTCATATTTGCTGGGATAGTCACTTGTTCCTAAAGCTCGTAGTACCTCCACCACAGTTGCCATAATTAATTCATTTGGAGAATAACTTCATTACAACTAGCACTCCGATCCTCTTTCAGAGGGAATGTCGTCAAATAACTAGCGTCTGTATAAGTTTAGACGATGACGAATCTTAACAAAGTTATGCACATCATTGTTTCGTTCCCTTCTAGCACTTTCTATCGCATCAAGGGGAGTTGGCCAACCAGTTCGTGTTCTCGTATAGATTGTGTGCAAGATGATATGAAGGTATCTTGATTTGGTTGAGTGGTTGTGTGTGTGTTTTTTTAAATCGGAGAATCTGATAGTTGAAGTGTATTTTTTCAGAAATGCAGATGGTTAATGGTGAGTCTTTTTTTTTCCTTACAAATTCGGGCATAAGTACAATTACGTTGAAACCCGACCTGGTACATTTGTGTATCAAGGTCCTCACAATAATCGAATTTTTTGCCGTACTGGGCTGCTTTTTGAAACTATTTGCATTTTCGGACCACTTTCCAAACTATTATTAGCGTTTGTGGGCCAGTCGCAAATTGAGGGTGTTAAATTAATATTTAATTTAAGTAATTTGATTGCTTTCATTTATTTATTTATTTATTATATATATATATATATTAAAGAGAGCAAAAGCTCTCTAAATTTTACTAAGTGTCTCAATCCAATTCATTTAAGGTCGCTATTCCGATTAGCGGCTTCATATATGATTGAGTTGCTAACAAGACTAGCGACAACAAACAAAATTTTCAAAAAAAATTAAAAAGAAAACCATTATTTTCATTAATAATCTCCTAAAAAAAGATGCCGCTAATAGGAATAGCATTTAGTGTCGCTACTAACGTGGTAGCAACTACCCCCACAAACACTAAAATAGTTTGAAAAGTAGTCCAAAAATACAATTAGTTTCAAAAGGTGGCCTAGTACGGCCAAAAAATCACAATAATCACCTCACTAATACTTGAAGTGATGGTAAACTCTTGAATCGAATGGCTCAAAAACAACCCACTTCAAACCGAAAACAACAAATCAATGCAAATGCAAATGCAAGAGCTCCACATCTTCTCAAAATTCCCAATCAATAGGTAACAATCTCAACCTCATTCTCTTCTCCAATATCGAACAACAACAACAACCACCAATCGTGTATCATTCTATACTGCTCAATTTCAATCAATTGTTATCCATTTCACTGAAATTTCTCCTCTTTCTCAAAACCGACCTCCAAAATGCGATCTTTAAGCTTCTTCAATTCAAAAGGAGCTTACTTGGCAACAAGCTATTTGGATTCTAGTGTTAACTCTTCCTTTATTTTCAGGAGGAGAAAAAGATTCTGTATTTCAAGCAATTCTGGTGAAGTTAGATGTCAGAATCAAAATTTGAGACATGGGTTTCTTTCCATTGGTCATAAAGTAAACATTTTTGGGCCGAAAACAAGAGGTGGGTGGGTAAGTTGCCTTGTTCTGGGTTTGGCATTGGATCAGACACCTGTTGAGTTTGAGAATAGTGAGGTGGTTGATCCTAAAGAGGATGAAGATGAGAAGTTAGTGGAGTTGGAAGAGGTTGGTGAGAGGAATAAGAGTGGAGTGGTTGATAAGGAGAAGGTCGATGTTCGTGTGTTGGCTTTCACCTTACATGCCGCGAAAACAGCAGATGATGTTGAGGAGGTCTTGAAAGATTCGGATGAGTTGCCTCCTCCCGTTTATTCGTCTATGATTAGGGGTTTCGGTTTTGATAAGAAACTGGATGCTGCTTTTGCGCTGGTTGATTGGCTGAAGAGGAAGAAGCAGGAAAGAAATGCTTCTTTTGGGCCGAACGTTTACATTTATAATAGCCTATTGGGTGCGCTAAAACAATGTGAGCAATTCGGCAGGGTTGATGAAGTGATTGAAGACATGAAGTCACAAGGGATTGTTCCGAATGTTGTCACTTACAACACTTTGATGTCAATTCATTTAGAACAGGGGAGGCATAGTGAGGCACTGAGTGTTTTAGATGATATCGATAACAATGGCCTTTCGCCATCTCCTGTTACCTACTCAACTGTGTTACTAGCTTACAGGGAGACGGAAGATGTAAAAGGAGCAATTGAGTTTTTTCTTAATTTGAAAGAGAAGTATGAGAAGGGAGAGATAGGAGGAGATAAAGAGTATGACTGGGATGTAGAGATGGTTAAGCTCCAAACGTACACTATTCGAATTTGCTATCTAGTAATGCGTCAGATGCTTGTGAAGGAAGAAAATCCATCCACCAATGTATTGAAGGTTCTAACTGAGATGGATAAAGCTAGATTAAAATCGGGGCGAGAAGAATGTGAACGTTTAATATGGGCATGTACTCGTGAGAATCACTACACTATAGCTAGAGAATTCTATAAAAGGATAAGAGAGATGGAGAGTGACATAAGCTTATCTGTGTGTAATCATGTGATATGGCTGATGGGTAAAGCTAAGAAATGGTGGGCAGCTCTTGAAATATATGAAGACCTCTTAGATAAAGGGCCGAAGCCAAATAACTTATCCTATGAATTGATCATGTCTCACTTCAATATTCTCCTTACTGCTGCAAGGGAAAAGGGAATTTGGAGATGGGGTGTTAGGTTAATCAACAAAATGCTTGAAAAAGGGTTGAGACTTGGAACAAGAGAATGGAATGCGGTTCTTGTTGCATGTTCAAAGGCATCAGAAACTTCAGCGGCATTTCAGATATTTAGGAGGATGGTGGAATATGGTGAGAAACCTACAGTGCTATCTTATGGAGCTTTGTTAAGTGTTCTCGAAAAAGGGAAGCTTTATGATGAAGCATTGATGGTGTGGGAGCATATGTGTAAAGTAGGTATCAAGCCTAATGTACATGCATACACCATTTTGGTGTCGGTTTATATTGGGAAAGGAATGCCAGAAATGGTAGATTCTATTATCCGGGAAATGGCTGAATCTAAGATTGAACCAACTGTTGTAACTTTCAATGCTGTAATTACTGGGTTTGCAAAGAAGCAAATGGTGAATGCTGCTTTTGAGTGGTTTCACAGAATGAAGGTGAGGAATATTAAACCAAATAATATTACTTATGATATGATAATTGAAGCATTGGCAAGTGATGGGAAGCCAAGACTTGCTTATGAGATGTACTTGAAGGCTCTTAAAGAGGGAATGGATCCTTCTTCAAGGGCTTATGATGCTGTTATTGAGTCGATTCGGGAGTATGATACGAGCTTGAGTCTGAATGCTTTAGGATCGAGGCCGTTGGAGACGAAGAAACCCTTGAAAATTCGCAAGTAGTTGTCTGAATTTTGTAACTTGGCTGACGTCCCTAGGAGAGGTAAACCATTTGACAAGGCAGAAATTTATACACCGTAGATGGAAGGAAGATTCTAGCAGTAGTGCATTTTGTTACCCTGTCTAAATAAGTATCATGATCATCTTTAACATTCAAATATAGCCATGAAATTTATAAGTGCAAGTTTCATAGTTCTAATTGCTTTATTTTCTCCATTCTATTATATCAAATGGTATTGAAATGTATTGGTCTACTGGTTAGTGTTTTCATATAATGGAAACAGTAATGGTCAGTATCATTTTGATGATTAGATATCATAATTTTTAGATTTATTGTTCTTGCAATTTAATGTGAGAGATAATAATGCTCCTTGATCATGTAAGGAAATGTTATATGTCTGCAAATCTTTGAATCTGTGAAATAAATTTACAGATTGAGGGTGCGTTTGGGAACCCAAAAAACTAGGGAAAGGAATGGAATACTGTGGATAAACCCATCTTATCCTATTCCACAGCCTGTTTGTTTTGAAAAAGAAAACAAAGGAAACAACTAAATTTTATTCCCTAGAGAAAGATTTCAGCCAATTTCTATTCCAGCTCCACCCCCCTCGGAAAACTGCGTAAAGGAATGGAAAGAAGATTTGAAGCTCCACCCCCAATTTCTATTCCATTCCACCAGTTGCCAAACACACACAACTTATAAAATTAATTCATTCCTTTCCCTTTCTTTCCATTCCTTTCCATTCATTTTCATTCCATTTCTTTCCATTTCCCAACTTCAATGTTTCCAAACAGACCCTGAGTGTCTTACACCTAGTGAAATGTTGAATAGCAGCATATATTGGGTGAACTAAAGAGTTCGGTTTAAAAAAATTGCTGTGATCGTATGATATTTAATCCGATAATGAGTAGGTAATGGTTGTAGCAATTGTGGATTTACTGGTAAAATTGGATATGGTATTTGGTCTCCTTTGTAATAGGGGGATCAAATGGTAGCTGGTATTTATTTTATTTATTTTTTGTAAACTCCAAATGGTACTAGTATTTAGTCCTACTGTTTCCCGTCTATTGATTTATCCTTCTCGGTGCTGGTGCACATTTCCTGATTTGGTCTTTTCTGAATTTATTAACGTAAATATCATTCTTTCATCAAGCTTTGCATGACATGATTTCTGTTTTAGGTCCCTACTCATTCTTGGCATATATATAACAAGGGCCAGAAGGTCATAAATGATCACAAATTAGAACGAATGTATCTGACATCTTTGACATCCAGAGCACTATTGGAGATCATTTAGATACTAATGAACAAAGAATGTACCGTAATACTCTTTATGCTTTGTTATGAAATCTTGGCATTTCCCTTATACTGAAGTATACAGTTTGGCTTCGTGGACGATTTTGTTGTAATGAATGCTTTAGGATTATTATGGAAGCTTATGTGTAGGGTAGCTTCAGGATCATGACCATTATTAGAGAAGACGAGAGGCTTCAGGATTTGACAAAATATGTTGGCGCTCTGTAACTTGGTTGTTTCAGAGTTGAATTATTTGAATTAGAGTGAAAAATTAATCAGCATATATGTGTGGTAACATTCTCTATTCTTAACTTTGAGCTGAAGTTTGATCGATTGTTTTGTTTTGTTTTTTTATAATTTTATTTTGAGGAATAGTTTGATCAATTGATTGATTAGATAATTCTTTTGCGAAGGTGTGGTTGCAAGTTGTAATCCACATGAAGTTGACAGACGAAAAATGGGTCCTAATCCATAATAGTTCTTCTGTTCATTGTTTTTTGGAAGCCTCTGTAATATGATTTGTTTTCTCAATTCCATCTTGATTTTATTTTTTTGTTGTATATGGATTATTCTTGTTGATTCAAATAGAAATTGTGCATTGACTATGTAAGTAAAATATCAATGTATACTCTTTCAATGAATGATTTTCAAACGGTAAAGTTGTTGTGTATTAATCCAACTCATTCCGACTATCTGTCTGCTAGTCCTTAGAGCATCTGTAGTTCCTTGGGAAAAAAAATATACATATATGCATGTATAGAAATAGCAAAAGAAGTTTTGCTGCAGTCATCTAAAAGCTATTTTTATGAATAAATCCAAGGGACGGCACATGAAGTACCGTCCGAGGGATTAACGTCATTCAACCATAAAAATTCGTCCTCGGAGTGTAAATAAAAAATTGCAAAAAAAATTATAAAAAATTACAAAAAACATTTTACAAATTACGAAAAAATTACAAAAATATTTTAGAAATTGCAAAAACAAATACAAAATTACAAAAACATTTCAAAAATTGTAAAAAAATAGAAAATTACAAAAAATCCGGACGGCACATGAAGTGCCGTCCGAGGAATTTGGGAAGGCGATTTGGGGTTTTTTAATTGAAAAAAAAATAAAAAATCAAGGGACGACACACAAGGGACCGCACATGAAGTGCCTTCCAAGAAATTTGGGGGTTTTTTAATTTTTTTTTTTTAAAAAATCAAACGACGGCACTTGAAGTGCCGTCCGACGAAAAAAATATTAGTTTTTTTTGTGGGACGGCACTTCGAGTGCCGTCTCTCACATCCATTCTCATTTATAGCAAACGACTATAGCGAAATATGGATAATATGGATATTTGGCAAACGAGTTCAATTCGTTTTTGAGCCAAATATGCATATTATCGATATTTAGCAAATGACTATAGATGCTCTTATAGTTATTGTATTATTCTCATTAAATTTTGTACTAATTCTTTTTTTGGTAAAATGATGATGATTATTATTATAACTATTATTTTTGCATATCAAATATTCTTCAGTATTACCGACACAAATTCGCAAAGCAGGTAAGATGTTCTTCTATGGAGTATATTATTGTGGTGTACTACTACTACTCAAATTAAGGTTGTCTCCTCTCTTTGAAAATCTTCAATCTATTTCCTTGCATGCCCATCGACTAAATAACAATTATTATTACCACTCACATCATTAAAAAGTTTTGAAAACTAATGAAATTGTGGAATATAAAATTAGATAGGACAAGGTTGATAGACAGCAAGCGCAGAGGCGAGGAATCCCGATTCTCCTCCCCCCCCCCAACCCACACCCACACCCACACCCACACCCTGCAAAAAAAATAGGTCTTTGTTTGAAACTAATTGCCAAAATAAGTCTGTTTCGAAACTAATTCTAAAGATAGGTCTGTCATCATAGACCGCTGTATCAAATTGTGGCCTGTTCAATTGTAAGCCCGCAGTTTCAAACTGCAACCTTTTCAAAAAAGTGTTTTTTCGAGGCTGCAGTTCCCAACTGTGACCTTAGTTTATTTCATATTTGGATTATAGAGACTTGGAGACTTAGACAAATTTTTCTAAGTAAAAAGATGGCTAAATATAGGCTTGAGTTCCCAACTGCGGCCTGAGTTTTATATATATATGAGTCCCCTTCGGTTATGCACTCGGCCTTCCCGCCTTCGTATTGACGATCCGAACCGTTCCAATTGATCTGCACATCTAAATTAGTCTAAATATGTAAAATTAAATCATTTGAAATTCATTTACCCATCCATCATGTGACTATAAAAAATAACGATTTTCAACCATACAATTTTGTAACACTTCAATGGATAGGCGAATGAATTTCAAATGATTTGATTTTACATATTTAGACTAATTTAGATATGTAGATCAATGTAAACGGTTCAGATCATCAATTCGAAGGCGGGAAGGCCGAGTGCACACGAGTGCATACGGCAGCCTAGTGCACAACGGAAGAGGACTATATATATAGCAATGCTCAGTTGCCAACGGGTCTCTTTACATAGACCCGTGCAAACGGTATTGCTGGCCATTGGATCAAGTTCATCTTGATCAAGGCCGTGATCGAGCCCCGCCTGTTGAATGAACCTAGGCCGTTGTTTGGAACAGTGACTATTTATAGCCTAGCCCGTTGTTTGGAAACAACGACCTAAGTTATAAAACGTCGTTGTTTCAGACAACTCGTTAAATGAACCTAGGCCGTTGTTCCAAACAATGGCCTAGGTTGTTTGAAATAGCAGAATTTTATAGCCTAGGCTGTTGTTGAGAATAACGACCTAGGTTATAAAATGCCGTTGTTTCAAACAACGGCCTAGGTTTGTACTTTTTATAACTGTTACCGCTAAATCTGGTGTGAGAGCGAACAGATAGTATTTGTGGATTCTTAGGAAAACTATAACTGTTACCGCTAAATCTGGTGTGAGAGCGAACAGATAGTATTTGTGGATTCTTAGGAAAACTGAATAGCAAAAACCTGGAATCTTCTCACCGGAGTTTGACCGTTGATTCCCGCCGTTCACCTGCAAAAAGTGCGATACACCGGGGTTGATCCCGGCGATGCACCCTCCGACGCTCAAGTCAGTAATCAGAGAAGATTATGAAAGAGCATAGATTGGCAAAAGATTGATTACCTCTTAATGGTGGTGGATGGAGGGTATTTATAGCCGCCTTTAGGATCAAATTAGGAATGTAATCCCTAATTTCCAGTGAAAGGATAGATGCAAATCAGAGCCGTTGATTAGGACTAATCAGAAACCCTAATTCTATCCTGCCGGACTGGGTTTATCACGGGTTGGAACCCGCACCCAGCTGAGACGGATCCATTTGCGGGTTACTGGGCTTTTGGAAAGAAGACCCAGTACCCAATTCAGACCCATTTGTAGGTGAAATTACCATTTTGCCCCTAAGTCTTAAGATTCGTGGCTGATTTGGACGATTCCGATTTAGCCCTATTTTTAGCCATATCACGAGCCCGCACTCCCGAAGACTAGGTTTAACTAGTCTTTGAGGAGTAGTTATATTGTTTTAATGGTTTACAGGGTCGTATCGGAGTCCAAACGAGGGGCGTTGAATCTTTATATGAGGTGTTGTGGTGATTTTCTGAGTTAGTTGCACGCTCCAGGTTGTTCCTGAGCTCTCCTGGACTTTTGGTGATTTTTCTTAATTTTTATCGATTTCTCGGATCACTTATCTAATTTTGCGAAGTGTTGATTCATTGTTCAGGGTCTTAACTGTCTCTTCTAAGCCATAATTACATCCCCAGGGGCTCAAAAATATTCCCCTGGATTTGTAATTATTTTTCAGAATTTTTAATTAATTTTCCCAATTTTTTAATCATTTTTTTTGTAATTTTTAAATAAGTAAATCAATTTTAATAAATAAAAATTAATTTTAAATACCGAATTATGTCGTGGCGTAATCTAAGCCTTCCATCGGTGTTGAGTGCAGTTTTCTGGAGGATCAGACGGTCTGGGTGGCTCGGCGAGCTTTTTCTCCGTATGCGAGGGTCGGTGCATCGGCACCTCGGCTCGAGTCCTCGGTAGCTCGGTGGATCAGCGCGTAACGATCTGCCGAGCTACATGGCAAGATCTGGAGCGTTCATTACGGCGCAAATCACAAAAAAATGTTATCTTGTTGTTTTGTGGGCGTGGCGTGATCTGAGCCGTCCATCGCGTTCCAGCACGTTTTTTGACAAGATCCAACGGCTGAAATAGGTCGGCTCTATTTTTCTTCAAATGTGAGGGTTGGTACCTCGTCACTTCGGCCCGGTGACTCGGTAGCTCGTCCTCTACCCATATTAGCTTGATAGCTCGGCTAACCTGTTTGGTAGCTCGGCTGGGCATTCCTGTGGCTCGGGAATTCGACATCTGTCCACAATAACCCGGTAGTTCTGCTAAGCTATTCGGTAGCTCGGCTAAGCACTCTGGTGGCTCGGCAGATCAGAATGAACCGTTGGGACACGTGGCTTAATCTGGAACGTTCATCATGACATGAATCGCGAGGACGGGGTTCAGATCACGAAAAAATATTATCTTATCGTTTTGTGGGCGTGGCATGTCTGAGCCGCTCATCAGATTTGGACACGAATTTTGAGACAATCCGACGGTGAAACTGGCTCGGCGGCATTTTTCTCCATATGTGGAAGTCGATACTTCGTCAGTCCGGCCAGGGAGGATGGTGGCTTGGTGGCTCGACTGAGCGCTCTGGTGAATCGGCAGCTCGGATCGAGTCTTCGAACCACATGGTGGGATCTGAGACGTCCATCATGGCGTGTATCACGAAGTTGGAGGTTCAGATCACGAGAAAACACTATCTTTTCGTTTTGTGGGCGTGGCATGATCTGAGCCGCCCATCAGATTTGGACACGAATTTTGAGACAATCCAACGGTGAAACTGGCTCGGCAGCATTTTTTCCATATGTGGAGGTCGGTACGCCGTCAGTCCGGCCAGGGAGGACGGTAGCTCGGTGGCTCGACAGAGCGCTCCGGTGATTCGACACCTCGGATCGGGTCTTCGAACCACGTGGTGGGATCTGAGACGTCCATCATGGCGCGTATCACGAAGTTGGAGGTTCAGATCACGAGAAAACACTATCTTGTCGTTTTATGGGCGTGGCATGATCTGAGCCGCCCATCAGATTAGGACACGAATTTTGAGACAATCCGACAATGAAACTAGCTCGGCGGTGTTTTTCTCCATATGTGAAGATCGGTACCTCGTAGTTCATCAGATTGCCTTTACGGCTCGGCAAGTCACGAGTCGTCGAGCGGAGGTGTTAAGTGAACCGACGCATCTTTCCTCCGAACCATCGCCGCTTTCTCTTTTTTGTCGTTTCGTCTCCCTTAATGGGCTTCTAGGCATTTCGAAAGCCCAACAGTCACTTTCTTGGCTATAAGTTCTTACCCTCCCCTCACCCCTTAGCTCATTTCTCACTTTTACTCCCAAGTTTTTACTTTTGCTCTACTAGCGGCGATTTGTGCTCCAAGGCGGTTGTGCTAGCTGTTGCGAGGGCCAGGCGATTTCCGGCGAACTATTTCTGGCCGTGAATGTCACTTCAAGGTTACGTCACATCAAGGTCAGTGTTCTTTGCCTTAGATATTTATTCGAGATGTCAAGAGTAAACTCGGGAAGTGAGGCTTCGTCCTCGGTATGCCGACCTACCGAGGAGGGGAGAGAAGTAGTGAGCCGTAGGAAGGGGAAAGAGGTAGCGGGGTCGTCCGCGGCCGAGGAGAAGGAGAGGGTAGTGGTTCGCTCTTCGATAGTAGAGGAGGCTGTGGAGATTGATAGATGAGCTCCCGAATCGGGTCGGCTGCCTAGCGTGCTGTCCGGTCATGCGGGGATAAGGCAGTACAGCGGCGAGCTGCTGAGTAAGGCGATCGTTGGTTGCTCGGCGACTTATGAGGAGAATGATCCGAGGGAGGTCACCGAGGTGGATGACCTCCCCTCGGTGTTGTTCGAGCGGGATCTCCTTTGGATCAGGAAGGGATTCACCGTCCCTCAGGAGTATAAGCTGATCCTCCCCGGTCCCGGGATACGAGCAAACACCGTCCTATCAATGGACACATGCGTCTTCACCTACGATTCCTTGAACGCTGGTCTGCGCTTCCCCCTCCACCCTTTCGTGATGAAAATCCTTCACTAGTACCGTCTGGCCCCTATACAATTCATGCCGAACACTTGGCGCCATGTGCTCGCCTTTTTGCTTCAGTGTCGAATTGCCAAAGTGGAGCCGAACCTCGTCATACTTCGAAGTTTATACCGAATCAACAGGATTACCAAGCTCGAGCCTCGCTATTACTTGTCACCTCGGAGAGGAGTTAAGTTAATAGAGAATCCTGATTCGATAAAGCATTGGAAGGAGAAGTTTTTTCTGATAAAGGGACCTTCAACATTGGATTTCCCGACTCGGTGGAAGGCGGAGGTACCGATGTTTGCAAGGGCCGACCCGGTGTTGACCACTGCCGAGGAGGAGGTGGTGGCCAAGCTAATTGCTCTCCCGACATTGAGCTGGAGAGAGATGACCGAGGAGGTGCTATACGGATCGGGCCTTAGTCCGATCGACCTGAGTACGCTCCTGACATCTCGCTGTAATTCTTTTTTAATGCCTTGTACATTCTTCTTACTTTTTCCTTTTATTGCTTTGAACAGAGGTGCCGAACATGGACATTAAGGGCATGATGACGGAGCGAAGCAAAATCGCCGACGGCCGGAAAGGGAAGAGGACGAGCACGGGTCCTTCGTTCGGCCGACCCATCAAGGCACCCTCGGCCGTCGTCGCTCCTGCTCCTCGGGAACCGTCTTCGGAGGTGGCCGCCCTCCCTAACCCGTCTGCCTCTGCCCCGTCTGCCCTTGCAAGTGAGACCTTTTCCGTCTCGGCAGGCCCCAGCCTTGACTCCTCAGGCCGAGGAGATCTTGACCGAGGCCCATAAGAAGTTGTTCGTCCCCAACTGGCGAGTGAAGAACCACGATGGCTTCTTGGGCGACTCGTAGATGTGTATGCAGGCGGTCAAGCATCTTGCGACCCCGAAGGACCAAGCCGCCATGAAGGCGGAGACGACCGGTGACGACACCTTTGAATTCGCTCGGTCGCTGATGTCGGTAAGTCTCGATTCTTTCTTTTTGAAAATTTACTAAGTCTATAGCTCGATTTTTGCTGCGTACTAACTGCTTCTTTTTGCAGGCCACTTGCCACTTCGGCTACCTCATCCAGGAGTTTGCTGAGCAGGAGAGGAAGCTGAAGGCCCTTAGTGACAAAGACCGAGCGGAAAGGGCGAGGGCCGTGAAACAGCTTGATGCGGAGCAGCGTCGCTCGGACGCCTTGGAGGCTCGGGTCGTCGACCTCGAGGCGGCCCTGGAACAAGTGAAGGAGAAGCTTGCTGCGGAGGTCGCTAAGGCTGCCACAGAGAGGGCCACAGCGGCGAAGGCCTTGGAGGACATGAGGTCGGAACAGGCCGCGGCAGTGGAGAAGGCGAGGAAGGAGATCGAAGCCGAGGCGAAGAAGCACATGGCGGCCAACATGGAGCTGTCTTATGCCCGGGCGCTCGACCATGTCAAGGCTCGAATTCGCGGCTTCGAGAGGGTGGGGTACCGGTTGTGGCCCGGCATCGAGGAAGGAAGTGAAGAGGAGGAAGGAGAAGAGGAGGAGGAAGAAGAGCAGGAGGAAGCCGAGCAGCGGGGTGGTGAAGTGCCTGCTGATCCTGAGACCGTGGCAGCCGGCCCCCGAGCCAGGGCGTCGAGGGGCGAGGGGCCATCCACCGAGGCACCTGTTTCCGAGCGGCCGCCCCAGGTGGACCCTTGATCTCCTCGTCTTTGTAATTTTTTCTCTCTTTCAATGTACTGCCTTGTAGCGGACTGGCCATCGCTTTTTTGATGTGAATAAAATTTTTGTTCGAACTCTCTTCTCGAATTTTGGCTAAGTGTTAGGTTGTTTTTGAAATGGAGTTTCTCCGAGATTTGGCTAAGTGTTTGGCTCGGACCGCCCTTTGTCTTTCTGTGTTGATATACTTCCGTCTTTCAGGTTGTCGAACCTAGTTCGGTCTCCTAAGCAACTCGCCTTCGTGCCGAACTAGAGGAGGCGAGGCAGGCTTTCTCTCACAGCCGAGAGAGTTTCCTTAGAAGCGAATTAAGGCTATAGGATATCAAAGCTACTGCGATGGGGTATTTTTCCGAGCTGAAACAATTCCGGAAAAGATCTCGCGAGGCTCGTCTTGAAGGCGAGGTGGAGTTGCTTAGGAAGACGCTGTTCGTCGCTGAGACGGAGAAAAGCGAGCTATTGGCGGAGGTTCGCCAGTTGGAAATAGTCGAAGAAGAACTTTTGGCGGAAGAAGACGAGTTAGCAACAGCAGTAGGCAAGCTGATGGTCGAGCGCGACGAGCTGACGGCGAGGGTCGAGCAGTTGAAGAGGGTTACAATCGACAAAAGCATCGAAGTGACCCACCTTCGTCGCATCATAGCTGACAGTGCCGGTGACGCAGGCTCAGCCAAACTTCCTCGTTTAAAAATATCCGTGAAGGACGATACTCTGAAGGATAGGATCGTCGAGCTCGAGGAGGAAGTCGCTCACCTCAAACCTCAGCCTGTAAGGGTCAATATTCGGAGTACGTCGTGTATTCGCAAAGAGAGCGAGAGGGGGATCTCCTTCTATGAGCTTGCGACTCATTTGCCCGCCGTTAGGCAGAGTCCGGCTGATGCTCAGAGCGGTGTGGCTGCTTCGTCTAGTGGCGCCTCGGTCAGAGCCACAGTTCGAGGCGACCCGAAGAGGCGTCTCGGTTCGTTAGTCTAGAGACAAGCTCGGAGGTTAGGCGGCACCGCCCCCATGTATCTCTCAACCAAAACGTCCCTATTCCGAAGAAGCACTGAACAACTGGTTGTAATTAGTCCTCTTCGAGTTTTGTAGTACCTTGTTAGGGTAGCTGGGTCTTGTAACTTGAACGCTTTTGTGCGTTAGAATTTTATATAACTGAAAGCTTGTTTCTCTCTTGCGTTTGTGTGCTTTGTCGGTAGGCATTTACTCAAGTACAACTCCCCCAACTTTAACAACCACTCAAAATCAGAAGCAAATCTTTCTTCTTGTAGGCACGGAATGTCTAACTTTTACTTTGAACGAACCATAGGGACTGAAGGTTTAGCACCTCCAAGTGCTCTTCTCCCATGTCTAGTATAGTTGTAAACACTTCGTGCACGTCGTTTAAGCGAATTTCAATGGTTGTGGGAGCAATTCCGAATGGCGAACCACTTCTAGCTCGCTTAAGAGCGAGCTTGCGAAGCGGAGTCGAGCCAAGTGTTAGACTCCGAACTCGTCGTTTGAGTATGTTTCAACGGTTGTGGAAGCAATTCCGAATGGCGAACCACTTCTAGTTCGCTTAAGAGCGAGCTTGCGAAGCAGAGTCGAGCCAAGTGTTGGACTCTGAACTCGTCGTTTGAGTATGTTTCAACGGTTGTGGGAGCAATTCCGAATGGCGAACTACTTCTAGCTCGCTTAAGAGCGAGCTTGCGAAGCGGAGTTGAGCCAAGTGTTGAACTCCGAACTCATCATTTGAGTATGTTTCAACGGTTGTGGGAGCAATTCTGAATGGCGAACCACTTCTAGCTCGCTTAAGAGCGAGCTTGCGAAGCAGAGTCGAGCCAAGTGTTGGACTCCGAACTCGCTGTTTGAGTGCAAGGAGGCTATAAACAGAGAGATATAACCAATTCAAAAGTAAAATATGAAAATAAGAAGCTCTTTATTGAAAACTACTACTCGGTTGCTTCTAAGTTGCGAGCCGTTATTACATTGGAAAAATAAGAAGCTAAAGTAAAATACAAGTGAAAGGAAAGGAACAGTTCGACATCCGAAGGTACTTAGAGAGGCATTTGGGCGCTCCCTTGGTACTTCAATAGATGGTCGGCATTCCAAGTCCTAGGAATCTCTCTGCCTTCAAGATCTTCAAGACGGTATGTTCCGGGCCGAACTACTTTGGTGATCTTGTAGGGTCCTTCCCAATTTGAAGCTAGCTTTCTCTTCTGACTGGGGAAAGAGATGGCTAACTTTCTGAGGACCAAGTCCCCTTCTTTGAGATCGGTGGGACAGACTCTCTTATTGTAGGCCAACTCGATCCTCCTTCGATAGTTCTGTTGTCTAATTGACGCTCTTTCCCGTAGTTCATCGATCAAGTCCAAATTTGCCCGAAGCTCTCTGGCATTCTGCTCTTCTTCATAGGCCATAAGGCGAGGAGATGGCAGGCCGACTTCCAAGGGGATCACAGCTTCGGACCCATAGGTGAGATTGAATGGCGACTCTCCTGTGGGGGTCTGTTTAGTAGTGCGGTGATTCTACAGCATGTTAGGGAGCTGATCAACCCATAAACCTTTGGCGGACCTATCCAGTCTCTTCTTGATACCGGAGAGGATCTTTCGGTTGGCATTTTCCACTTGACCATTTGACTGGGGGTGGGAGACGGAGGAGAAACGTTGTTGGATGGCGAGGTCTTCACACAGAGATCGGAATGCCGCCTCAGTAAATTGTGTTCCATTATCGGTTATGAGGACCCAGGGTATGCCAAACCGACAGATGACGTTCTTCCAGAAGAACTGCAGCACTTTATTCTCGGTGATTGTAGACACTGGTTCGGCCTCTATCCACTTGGAGAAGTAGTCGATTGCCACGACTAAGAACTTGAGCTGGCCGGGAGCTGGTGGAAATGGCCCTAGTAAGTCCATCCCCGACATTGCGAAAGGGATAAGACTTGATAGGGAGGTGAGCTGAGCTTGGGGTAGGCGATGGATGTTGGAGTACTTCTGGCAGGAGCTGCATTGCCGGACGTGTCGTTTAGCGTCTTGTAAGAGGGTAGGCCAGAAGTATCCATAATTCAACACCTTCCTGGCGAGGAATCTTGACCCTGAATGTGCTCCGCATATGTCTTCGTAAAGCTCTTGCAAGGCATACGAGGCTTGTTCCGGGGAGAGGCACCTCAAATAGGGTCTGCCGTCCACTTGGGTGAAGGAACGTTTGTACAAAACCCCTTCAACAAGGGTGTACCGCTCCGCTCTGGTTCTAACTCGATGAGCTTCCTTAAGGTCTTCGGGGAGGATCCCATCCCTTAGAAATTCTATCAGGGGTTTCATCCAATTGTCTTGAAGTTGGACGGGCAGTGACTCCATCGAGTCGGGAGTTTCTTCTTCTATGCTCGGTCTCAGGAGCACTTCAATCAGGATGGTCTGCTCGAGACCTTGAAGGGAGGAGGAGGCCAGTTTGGAGAGGGCATCTGCTTGGGAATTTTCTTCTCTGGGGATCCGCTGAATGAGCACCTCTTCGAAGTGAGCCATGAGATTTTGGACCTTCGCTAGATACTTAGCCATTCGGTCATCTTGCGCCTCGTACTCGCCCAAAACTTGATTCACGACCAGCTGAGAGTCGCTAAAAATCCGTAGGCATTGTGCCCCTGCCTTGCGAGCCATACCGAGGCCGGCTATAAGTGCTTCATACTCCGCTTCATTGTTGGAGGCCTTAAAGTTAATGCGGAGGGAGTATTGGAGAACGAAATCATCTGGGCCTGCCAGAATGACCCCAGCTCTACTTCCCTCGGTGCAAGAGGACCCATCCACATATACCGACCAGATAGGAGGCCTGTTTGCTGCTCGACTGACCTCGGGGATGGTGTTCTCAACAACGAATTCAGCTAAGGCTTGAGCCTTGATCGCGGTTCGAGGCTGGTATGATATGTCATGCTGGCTCAGCTCGATCGACCACTTCATGAGGCGGCCGGAGGTCTTCAGCTTGTGAAGGACTTGCTTCAGCGGTTGGTCGGTAAGAACGACCACCGAGTGGGACTAGAAATATGTTCGAAGCTTCCTAGCTGCCATGACCAAGGCGAACGCCATCTTCTCCAATCTTGGGTAGCGGAGTTCGGCCTCCCGAAGTACCTTGCTCACGTAATAGGTGGGCTTCTGAGCCTTTTCTTCTTCCCTCACCAAGACAGCACTGATGGTTTGTTCGGAGGCAGCTAAGTAGAGGTAGAGTGTTTTTCCGGGGATAGGCTTGCTGAGGAAAGGGGGGTTGACTAAATAGGCATTAAGCTGATCAAATGATTCCTGCTGTTGTTGACCCCATTCGAAGCCCCTAGCCCCCCTAAGAGCCTTGAAGAAGGGAAGACACTTCTCCCCTGACTTAGAGAGGAAACGCCCTATAGCTGCGAAGTGCCCGGTTAGTTTCTGAACCTCTTTCACATTTTTGGGAGGAGCCATGTCCAGTATGGCTTTGATCTTCTCGGGGTTGGCTTCGATTCCTCTTTGGCTGATCATGAAGCCTAGGAGTTTCCCCAACGAGATTCCGAATGCACACTTGTTCGAATTGAGCCTCATATCATGCTTTCTTAATACATCGAACGCCTCTTGTAGATCGGCCACATGATCGGCACCATGGATGCTCTTGACTAGCATGTCATTAACGTACACTTCTATATTTTGGCCGATCTGTTGTTGAAAGACCTTGTTGACGAGGCGTTGATAGGTCGCACCGGCATTCTTCAGCCCAAAGGGCATTACTCTGTAGTAGTAGAGCCCTTGATCGGTAACAAAGGAGGTCTTCGGGATATCCGGAGGAAACATGCGGATCTGATTATACTCGAAAAAGGCATTCATGAAGCTGAGGAGTTCATAGCCCGAAGTTGCGTCGATCAAGGTGTCGATGCTAGGGAGAGGGAATGGATCTTTAGAGCATGTTTTGTTTAGGTCGGTGAAGTCGATGCAGATTCTCCAGCTCCCGTTGGACTTCTTTACCATGACCACATTGGAGAGCCATTCAGGGTAATTTACCTCTTGTATGAACTGAGCCTTAAGGAGCTTGTCCACCTCTTCTTTGATAGCTTGTTGGTGCTCGGGAGAAAATTTGTGCCTTTTCTGTTGGACCAGTTTGGACCCCGGGGCAACACTCAGGTGGTGAATGAGGAGCTCCTCGGAGATTCCTGGCATGTCGGCAGTCGACCATGCAAAGAGGTCATGGTTCTTTCTAATGCATTGGACTATGTCAGAGCATAGGGCGGATGGGAGGGTCTTGCTGATAAAGAACTTGCGGTTCGGATCTTGCTCGGAGAAGAACACTTCCTCCAATTCATCCACCAGCTCGAACGTTGGCCGGACACCTTCTTTGGGAATTTCAAGAGTCTCGAGGGAGAGAACTGGATCCCCGGTGGAGGTCATATAGCATTTTAGGGCCATCTCTTAACTGCCTCTTACTTCCCCTACCACTGCTCTGGTGGAGAACTTCATCTTGAGGTGATAAGCCGATGGGACAGCCTCTAGAGTAGCTAGGCCAGGTCGGCCTAGAATCACATTATAAGTAGTGGGGACATCGACAACCATGAAGTCCATCAGCTCCGTTCGGGTAGTAGGAGTTTTGCCAGCGGTTACGTCGAGAGTGATCACCCCTTCAATAATCACTGGCACTCCCGTGAACCCGGGGAGTGTGTAGCTGGCGGGTTTAAGCCTGTCCCGGGATAGCATGAGTCCTTTGAAAGCAGCGAGGAAGAGGATGTTAACGGAGCTACCATTGTCGACCAGTATCCTTTCCACTTTAAAATTCGCCATATGGAGGTTGATGACTAGCGCGTCGCAATGGGGGGTTCGGACACCCTCAAGGTCTTCATCTGAAAAAGTGACCGGTACCCCGAGGCCTTTGGGGGGGGGCATGCCATGTACTGAGTTGACCTCTCTGATAAAGGCCTTTCGAGAGAAGTTAGAGGTGCCCCCCATAGGTCCTCCATGAATAAGATGTAGGACGTGCTCCTCTTCGAACTCGGGAGTTTCCTCACACCTTTCGGGACGCTTGTTGGCCCCCCTGGGGGGAGGAAGAAGATCGGTCCGGTCTTTTCTCACAAATTTAGACAGCTGCCCCCTTTGGATGAGGGCCTCGATTTCATTCTTCAGGGTCCGACAATCATTGGTGTCGTGGCCGTGCTCCCGGTGATATCAGCACCATTTCTCTTTGTCCCTTTTCTTACCGGGGGTATTCATCTTCGGGGCAGGAGGTAGGACCCCTTCCTTCTCGATCTCCATGAGAATAGTGGAAATGTTGGCATTAAGAGGGGTGAACTTCTCAAATCTTGGAGGTGGGCGGCGCTGGCCCCCATTATCCTTCTGGAGCTTCTTAGCCCCTTCTTCTTCAGCTGCCTTTCGTTTGGTCCTGGAGGAGGACCCCTCAAAGGTGGGGCGATGCTCAGCTTCCTCAGCCCGAATATACTTCTCACTTCTGAGGAGGAGGTCGAAGAAGTTTTGCGGGGGCTTCTTGGCAAGGGAGGATCGCAGGCTTGAGTTGAGGACATTCGACTGAAAGGCTGCTGCAGTGACCGACTGGTCGAGAGAAGCGATGGACCTAGCTTCCACGGTGAACCTTTTCACATAGTCCCTGAGCTTCTCACCCTTCTTCTGGTGGAGGTAGAGTAGCGAAATGCTGGTCTTCTCTGTGCGGCGGCTACTCATGAAGTGGGTGACGAAGAGGGTCTCAAATTGCTCAAATGAGAATATGGAGGATGGGGCGAGGCGAGAGTACCACTCCCGAGCGGGACCTTTGAGGGTGGCCGGGAAGGTTTTACACAATAAAGCATCGGAAGCTCGGTGTATCAGCATGAGGGTCTTGAAGCTCTCGATGTGGTCTACGAGGTCTGACTCCCCAGAGTAAGTCTCGAACTATGGGGGCTTAAAGCCTATTGGAACGGGTGCCTCCATGATTGTTCGAGAGAAGGGATGTCGGCTTGGACGGAGGGTGTAATGCCCCGATTTTCATTTAATGAAAATTATTTTATTTTGCACGTAGTGTGAACGTGCAATATTTTTGGTAAATATTTTTATTATGATGAGTATAGATATTTATATATGTGCTCTTTAATTATTTTTAAGTAAATGCCCCTTTTTCAAACAAACATGAGCCTTTCTTTTTAAAAGCCCAAATTTAATTCAATTTATTATCTTTTATAATTATTATTTTGGCCCATAAACTAAAGCCCATGAGCTATTTTGTTTTTTAAATACAACTTGTAATGTAGAATACAATTTAAAGATTTTTTTATATATATTGTACAAATTTTTAAATGGAGACCAAGTTGCATACACATGCACTACACGTACACGTGCAATATGCACAATGCTAGGCCGGTTGTGATCTTGGAGGGAAATGAAAATTTCAATTGGGATCATGGTGGTGGTGGTTACTTGATCATAGGTGGTTAGTGTAACTCCTCCTTAAATCTTAGCCATTTGTTCCTAACTCCTAAGTTAATCCTAGCCTTCCATTTTCCTAGATTTTTAGTATAAATACCCCCCTAGCCTAGTTATTCTTGTGCTTATTATTTCCTCCAAACCTATAGTTCAATTACATTATCTAGTAGTTTATTAAGTGAGTAAAAGATTGAGAGATTGTGTGGGGATTGTGCTTGCATCAATCAAGAAGAAGGGATGCTGGCTTTCATCCATAGGAGCTCTCGGTTTTGGTGTGCTTGGAGGCTCGTGTGTGCGTCGACAAGGAGGAGGATCACTCTCGTTTGCAAGGACATTCGTTTAGGAGTTGCTAGTTGTTTTTCTCTCCAACTAAGGTGGGTAATTTCCCGTATTTCTAATTAGGAATACATGCTAGATTTGAATGGAAAGTATGATGCATGAAAAATATTAACAAGAGTACGCAAATTGGAAAATTGACCTATTGATTGATTGAAATGTTGTTGTAAAATTGTATGTGGTTCTATCATTAAAATTTAAGTTGTGTGCGAATTGATTATAGCCATGGATTATGTGAAGAAAACTTCACTATTAACACTAAGAATTATACGCAAGAGTTAGTAGATTTGCAATATTGCTTTATGTGCTTAAATGGACTTTTTATGATAATGTTCTGATGAATGAATTAAGATATAGTTTGTATGTTTGTGAAATGAATAAACACAGAAAATTGATGTAGAGAGTAGTGAAATTAAAATGTCGAAAAGAAAAAGAAATGTGTTCGTAGTAGTATATAATTCTAACCTAATTTTATGGTAGGAATGTGTTAATTATTGGGAAATACATATTTAATTATTGGAAAAATTATTTTTATGTACTGAAGTATAATTCATGATGGGAATAATTAATCTGGAATTTTTACAGCATGATAGTGAGAGCAAATTGAAATGAGAACTTGATGAACATCGAAATGTTTTACTAAACAGAGAGGGTTAATTTAATTAGACTTCGAGTTGTATCTATGACAACCCGAGCCTATAGCTCGAGTGGTCGAGATGTTCTTGATTGCTACAGTGTCGTGCGGCTCTCGGAGGTCGAGGGTTCGAACACCGCGAGCACCATACATTTTTGTTTTGTGAAAACTAGAGTAATCGCAGCCGAGAGCATTTAATGCTCTCAACGCCCTTCATTAATGCATAGCGCATTCGGCCCAATGGTTGTGCTTTCGGTTGGTTTCCCTATGGTTCTGGGTTCGAACACTGGTCTCGGCAGTGTTTAAAATTTGGGAGAAAATATTTTTTTAGTGATTTTGATGAGTGAAAAAAATTAGAAAAAAAATGGTTATTATCCTAAAAATATGTGGGGTTTATGAAAAATAATTTGAGAATTATTTGCATGAAATGGAGTATGTTTTGAAAATAAAAGTATAATTTAGAACTATAAGTTCTATACTTGCATTTTTATAAAAGTTGCATTTTGCAAAAGGACTTGAAATAAAATGTTAGGAAAGAAGTGAAATAAAGATAGAAATTATCTTATGTGATGGATGTGAATTATTCTCATTGGAGAATAGTGTGAAAAATATAAAATGTGAATACTCATTTAGTGATGTGATTTCAATGTGAAATTGATATTTGATGAAGTATATGATTCCATGTATAGTTATGGACTATTGAATAATTTAGAAATCATGATTGGAAAAGAGACATATTTTGAGTATGACAACTCAACATGTGAGCTTATGAATTGAAAATGAAAATTAGAGTGTAGTCAAAACTTACACCGGCAAGTGAAAAATGATGATTTATGATTTTTGACATTGAAAAGACCAAGTTTGGGTCATTGTGAAATGAAAGAAATAAGACCGGTAGTAGTGAGAGGGCTAACTTTAGAGCTTTGATTTTGGTCATGATTTTCTTAGAATTAAGGATTAGTTACATAGTGAAGATGTGATGAAAGTAAGAGAAAAATATTGAGTATGAGGGCCATTGGATTAGCGGCGAGAGCGTATCCCAGGATGTCCCATGATGAGTCATGATAGGGCGTGGATACTGCTCCAGAGTATCGTCTCAGTCGCGATGCTCGTGGGGTGTTTGAAGACCGCGGGTGGTGTCATGTCTATGGTAGGAGCTGAATTACCACAGGATGCCTGCATGATGAGTCATGTGTCAGTGCATTGGGATTCCCTCCAGGGTGCCTAGATATGAGTTCGTATGTTAGATAACATCTAGGATACTTACCGTAGTTACAGTAGTAGAGTAAGTCATGACGAGGGATTGAACCCTACGAAGATGAAGAACGATTAAGGGCTTGCCCTCGGACCTATGTAGTATGGGATGCATAGAATCTGAACAAGTGCGCATTAGTGTCATGTAACATAAATAACTGCATTAAGGACTAAGTGCACAATCACAACATGACATCAATAGGGTATTCCCTCTAGTTTGATATGTGACAAGTTTGTGTTTGTTAAATATGGAAAATTAGTTATACTATTTCCGGCATAGAGAGGGTGGCCGTGTATAATATTCGTCGGTTGAATAAACTGACGTACCCACAGTTTTGTATGCAGGATAAATGACATGATAAAGGTTAAAGAGGAACAGATGCTTAAAGATTATTCAATGTTGTTGTACATTTATTTAATTGTTGTAAATTTTACTTCCGCTGTGCAATGTAAAGTGTAATATTTTTCGTGTAACTCTGATGTAAAGTGAAAAGTTCAAATTTTCTTGTAAAATTGTACTAAATGAAGTGGAAAGATCCTGTAGAACTCTCGAATTCAGTTGTATTTGGGATTCGGGGCGTTACAGAGTGGTATCAGAGCCGCGCTTCACACTTGTACAAATTTATAAGGAACGACACCCTAGAAGTGGACATTAGAGTGTGTGTTTGAGTCTAGAGATTTAAATATAAGTGACTTACATTTGTGTTGCTCTATGACTTATGCTTCTTCCTCCCTATTTTTAAGATGGCTGATCACTTGACCCTGCTGGAGACGACGGCTGGCATATCATCGAAGAAGAGTGCCATCCTAGACAAGCAGATTTCAAGGAAGAGTACTACCCAGGGCAAGCTGATTCTGACGGATAAGAATGGCCTGAATCCCGAGAGATTACCCCACCTCCGGATTCATCTGATGACTCTTCTGACGAAGAAGAAGAACCGATTCCAAGTAGTCTTGTGACTTCTCTTCAGAGGCAGGTAGAAACACTGCGAGAGAGAGTCAGATTAATGGAGGCTCAATTGGCAAAGCGCAAGGACGACTTTTCAGTTCTCAGTCATCGTGTATGGGAACTCGAGAAGAGGAAGAATCTGACCGATGTACCGAAGGATGAAGTTGATGAACTACCGGGAGAACTTCGAGAAGCGAAGAGGAACCGTAGGAGTTAGACTGTTGTAGCTTCTACTGTTTTCATTCTGATGTCAAGAAATGTTTTTCAATTCGAATGTATAAAGTTTGAAATTCAATGAAATGGAAATATTGACTTGAAAGATCATGTTTCATACTTTGAATTTGATGGACCTTTTACATCAGAATATGGAATGAAAACTATTGTGTTGTTCGATATTGGATCCTCTCATACTTTTGTGTCTCCTAAATTTGCTAAAGTGTTGGGAGTTGAACCGAAGATGTTTCCAGGCAAGATCTTAGCAGTAGCTACTCCATCAGAAGAAACTTTAACCACTGATCGGTATTATGCGGATTGCGAGATTGTGATTGGAAATAGAATCTTTGGGATTGATCTGATCAAGCTATCTTGGGAGTCGATGTTATCATTGACATTGATTGGATGTCGGTGTACAGTGCAAGCATCGAGTGCAAGACCAAGACGGTAACAGTGAAGGCTCCAGGTGGACCTGAAGTCACTTTTCAAGGGAAGAAGCTGAAGTCACTTTTCAAGGGAAGAAGAAGTGTTCTAGGCTGGTGGCAGCTATCCGCAAGGAAGAAATTCATGTGGAAGTGCAAGGGATTCCTGTGGTTCGGGACTATCTGACTGTGTTCTTGGATGATTTTCCTGGGTTATCCCCACATCGTGATGTAGAGTTCAGCATCACTGTTCAACCGGGAAGTGCACCCATTTCTAAGGCACCGTATAGGATGGCTCCAGTGGAACAGGATGAGGTGAAACGGCAGATTGAGGAACTGTTGGAGAAAGGCTTTATTCAACCTAGTGCGTCACCTTGGGGAGCACCAGTGCTTTTGGTAAAGAAGAAGGATGGATCGATGAGGATGTGTATCGATTACCGAGAGCTGAATAAGGTCACTGTTCAGAATAAGTATCCTATTCCTCGAATTGATGACTTGTTCGATCGTCTACGAGGAGCAGCTGTTTTTTCCAAGATAGATCTTCGATCAGGATATCACCAAGTTCGGGTGAAAGCTAAAGATGTGCACAAGACTGCATTTAGAACTCGACATGGGCATTACGAATTCTTAGTTATGCCATTTGGAGTGACGAATGCACCCACAATCTTCATGGATTTGATGAACAGAGTTCTGAGGCCGTTCATTGATTCTTTCGTCGTGGTGTTTATCGACGATATCCTCGTGTACTCCAAGTCAGAAGAGGAGCACACTGAGCATCTGGCAGCAGTGTTGAGGAAGCTGGAAGAGCAGAAGTTGTATGCCAAGTTATCCAAGTGTGATTTATGGAAATCTGAAGTGGCATTCCTAGGTCACATCCTTTCTAAGGAGGGAGTGGCAACTGATCCTCAGAAGATAGAGGCAGTGAGAGATTGGGCTAGGCCTACTACAGTGAAGGAAGTCAGAAGTTTTCTTGGAATGACTGGATACTACAGGAGATTCATTCAAGGTTATGCTCAGATAGCCGTGCCGCTTACTGGTCTGACCAAGAAGAATGTGAACTTCAAGTGGACAGAGCAATGTGAGGCAAGCTTTCAGGAGCTGAAAGAGAAACTGACTACTGCACCCATTTTGGCTTTGCCTAGAGCAGGTGTTGAGTATGATGTTTACAGTGATGCTTCACATCGTGGGCTTGGTTGTGTCTTAATGCAAGAAGGAAGAGTAATCGCTTGTGGGTCTAGGCAACTACGACCGCATGAGAAGAATTACCCGACTCATGATCTGGAGTTGGCTGCGATTATCTTTGTCCTGAAGCAATGGAGGCACTACGTGTACGGTGAGAAATTGAACATGTACACAGACCACAAGAGTTTGAAGTATATATATCAGCAGAAGGATCTGAATTTGAGGCAGCGAAGATGGTTGGAAGTGTTTGAGGACATGCGACCTGAGATCAAGTATCATCCTGGGAAAGCTAATGTTGTTGCTGATGCACTTAGTCGCAAGAGCAGTTTATCCAGTTTAATTACAACTTAGAAGCATCTGATTGAGGAATTGGATCGAGCAGGTAATGAGGTTGTCTTGCAAGGATTGGGAACATCTTTAGCTCAGTTGAGGCTTCAGCCTACACTGAATGGAAGGATCATTGCAAATCAGGAGGTTGATGCTGATATCTTGGAGATGAAGGAACAGGTTAGTGTTGGCAGGTTGCCCGGATTTCAAATCAAGGATGGAGTGCTGTGGTTTGGAGAGAGGCTGTGTGTTCCATATTAGGCGGACCTGAAGGAAAGTATTCTTCAGGAGGCGCATGCTACTCTTTTGTCGGTACATCCTGGAAGTATTAAGATGTACAAATATATTAAACAGCATTTCTGGTGGTCAGGTTTGAAGCGGGATGTTGCTGAATTTGTGGCGAAGTGTGAGGTTTGTCAGCAAGTCATAGCCGAAAATCACAGACCCGGAGGTCTACTACAGCCGTTACCTATTCTGGAATGGAAGTGGGATAACATCAGTATAGATTTCATTACGGGATTGCCCAAAAGTCCTAAAGGCAATGATGTGATTTGGGTTATAGTCGATCGACTTACCAAGTCCGCTCACTTTTTGGCGATGAAACTCACTGCTTCGATGGACAAGTTAGCTGAGTTGTATGTTGGCGAGATCGTCCGGCTTCATGGTGTTCCGTCAACTTTTGTATCTGATCGAGATGTGCGGTTTACTTCGCATTTCTGGAGGATTCTTCAGACAGCTTTGGGTACCAAGATAGATTTCAGCACTGCTTTTCATCTGCAGACCGATGGGCAGACCGAGAGAGTCAACCGTATTCTTGAGGATATGCTTTGGTGTTGTATACTAGACTTTGGAAGCAGTTGGAAAAGGCATTTACCCTTAGTAGAGTTTGCCTACAACAACAGTTTTCAGACTAGCATCGGGATGGCGCCGTACGAAGCTTTGTATGGCAGGAAGTACAGGACACCTGTTTATTGGTTTGAAGTTGGGGAGCGTCAGTTGTTTGGTCCTGAGCTTGTACAGCAAACCTCTGAGAAGATTGTTCTGATCAGGAAAAGGTTGGTAGAAGCTCAGAGCAGGCAGAAAAGCTATGCAGACAACCGGAAAAGGGACCTTGAGTTTGAGGAAGGTGACTTCGTCTTTCTGAAAGTATCACCCAGTAAAGGTGTGGTTCGATTTGGCAAAGGCAGGAAGTTAGCCCCGAGGTTTATAGGCCCGTACAAGATATTGAAAAGGATCGGGAAAACTGCTTACCAGCTTGAATTACCGGAAGAGTTATCTCAGGTGCACAATGTCTTTCATGTGTCTATGCTGAGAGGTTATATTCCAGATCCGAGTCATCATTTGCCTGAAGTGCCGGAAGGTTTGCAGTTGGATCTGAATTACATCGAGTCTCCTGTCGAGATTGTTGATCGTCGAGAGAAAGTCTTGAGGAATAAGACGATACCGATGGTCAAGATAGTCTGGAGAAACCATTTGGTTAAAGAGACTACTTGGGAGTCTGAGGAGAGGATGTTGAAAGACTATCCTGAGTTTTTTGCTTGATTTGTATCTTTGTATTCTTTTCTTGTGCTTGTTGTGAGTGTTTGTTTTCTCGCCCTTGACTGTAGTTCCGGGGACGGAACTATTCTAAGGAGGGAGTGTTGTAATGCCCCGATTTTCATTTAATGAAAATTATTTTATTTTGCATGTAGTGTGCACGTGCAATATTTTTGGTAATTATTTTCATTATGATGAGTATAGATATTTATATATGTGCTCTTTAATTATTTTTAAGTAAAGGCCCCTTTTTCAAACAAACATGAGCCTTTCTTTTTAAAAGCCCAAATTTCATTCAATTTATTATCTTTTATAATTATTATTTTGGCCCATAAACTAAAGCCCATGAGCTATTTTGTTTTTTAAATACAACTTGTAATGTAGAATACAATTTAAAGATTTTTTTATATATATTGTACAAATTTTTAAATGGAGACCAAGTTGCATACACGTGCACTACACGTACATGTGCAATATGCACAATGCTAGGCCGGTTGTGATCTTGGAGGGAAATGAAAATTTCAATTGGGATCATGGTGGTGGTGGTTACTTGATCATAGGTGGTTAGTGTAACTCCTCCTTAAATCTTGGCCATTTGTTCCTAACTCCTAAGTTAATCCTAGCCTTCCATTTTCCTAGATTTTTAGTATAAATACCCCCCCTATCCTAGTTATTCTTGTGCTTATTATTTCCTCCAAACCTATAGTTCAATTACATTATCTAGTAGTTTATTAAGTGAGTAAAAGATTGAGAGATTGTGTGGGAATTGTGCTTGCATCAATCAAGAAGAAGGGATGCCGGCTTTCATCCATAGGAGCTCTCGGTTTTGGTGTGCTTGGAGGCTCGTGTGCGCGTCGACAAGGAGGAGGATCACTCTCGTTTGCAAGGACATTCGTTTAGGAGTTGCTAGTTGTTTTTCTCTCCAACTAAGGTGGGTAATTTTCCGTATTTCTAATTAGGAATACATGCTAGATTTGAATGGAAAGTATGATGCATGAAAAATATTAACAAGAGTACGCATTTAATTGAAAAATTGACCTATTGATTGATTGAAATGTTGTTGTGAAATTGTATGTGGTTCTGTCATTAAAATTTAAGTTGTGTGCGAATTGATTATAGCCATGGATTATGTGAAGAAAACTTCACTATTAACACTAAGAATTATACGCAAGAGTTAGTAGATTTGCAATATTGCTTTATGTGCTTAAATGGACTTTTTATGATAATGTTGTGATGAATGAATTAAGATATAGTTTGTATGTTTGTGAAATGAATAAACACAGAAAATTGATGTAGAGAGTAGTGAAATTAAAATGTCGAAAAGAAAAAGAAATGTGTTCGTAGTAGTATATAATTCTAACCTAATTTTATGGTAGGAATGTGTTAATTATTGGGAAATACATATTTAATTATTGGAAAAATTATTTTTATGTACTGAAGTATAATTCATGATGGGAATAATTAATCTGGAATTTTTACAGCATGATAGTGAGAGCAAATTGAAATGAGAACTTGATGAACATCGAAATGTTTTACTAAACAGAGAGGGTTAATTTAATTAGACTTCGAGTTGTATCTATGACAACCCGAGCCTATAGCTCGAGTGGTCGAGATGCTCTTGATTGCTACAGTGTCGTGCGGCTCTCGGAGGTCGAGGGTTCGAACACCGCGAGCACCATACATTTTTGTTTTGTGAAAACTAGAGTAATCGCAGCCGAGAGCATTTAATGCTCTCAGCGCCCTTCATTAACGCATAGCGCCTTCGGCCCAGTGGTTGTGCCTTTGGTTGGTTTCCCTGTGGTTCTGGGTTCGAACACTGGTCTCGGCAGTGTTTAAAATTTGGGGAAAATATTTTTTTAGTGATTTTGATGAGTGAAAAAAATAAGAAAAAAATATGGTTATTATCCTAAAAATATGTGGGGTTTATGAAAAATAATTTGAGAATTATTTGCATGAAATGGAGTATGTTTTGAAAATAAAAGTATAATTTAGAACTATAAGTTCTATACTTGCATTTTTATAAAAGTTGCACTTTGCAAAAGGACTTGAAATAAAATGTTAGGAAAGAAGTGAAATAAAGATAGAAATTATCTTATGTGATGGATGTGAATTATTCTCATTGGAGAATAGTGTGAAAAATATGAAATGTGAATACTCATTTAGTAATGTGATTTGAATGTGAAATTGATATTTGATGAAGTATATGATTCCATGTATAGTTATGGACTACTGAATAATTTAGAAATCATGATTGGAAAAGGGACATATTTTGAGTATGGCAACTCAACATGTGAACTTATGAATTGAAATTGAAAATTAGAGTGTAGTCAAAACTCACACCGGCAAGTGAAAAATGATGATTTATGATTTTTGACATTGAAAAGACCAAATTTGGGTCATTGTGAAATGAAAGAAATAAGACCGGTAGTTTTGAGAGGGCTAACTCTAGAGCTTTGATTTTGGTCATGATTTTCTTAGAATTAAGGATTAGTTACATAGTGAAGATGTGATGAAAGTAAGAGAAAAACATTGAGTATGAGGGCCATGTAACATAAATAACTGCATTAAGGACTAAGTGCACAATCACAACACGACATCAATAGGGTATTCCCTCTAGTTTGATATGTGACATGTTTGTGTTTGTTAAATATGGAAAATTAGTTTGTGTTTGACCCCGAGGGGGCTGAGGATTCTGAAGAGGAGGTTAGTCCTGCAGCGGGGCCTGGTCGGGCTGAAGAGGGAGGCCCTGTGGCTGGACTGTTTGGAGGGGGATTTCCTGCTGTTGAGGAAGGGTAGGTCCATGGTTGGACCCCCGGATCTAAGTTTCCTTGGAGGCATGGCTGGAGATGATCTTAACCAAGAGAGGAAGGAGTGCTATTCGTGGATTCCCACAGACGGCGCCAATCTGTTACCGCTAAATCTGGTGTGGGGGCGAACAGATAGTATTTGTGGATTCTTAGAAAAACTGAATTGCAAAAACCTGGAATCTTCTCATCGGAGTTTGACCGTTGACTCCCGCCGTTCACCTGCAAAAAGTGTGAATCACCGAGGTTGATCCTGGCGACGCACCCTCCCATGCTCAAGTCAGTAATCAGAGAAGATTATGAAAGAGCGTAGATTGGCAAAAGATTGATTACCTCTTAATGGTGGTGGATGGGGGATATTTATAGCCGCCTTTGGAATCAGATTAGGAATGTAATCCCTAATTCCCAGTGAAAGGATAGATGCGAATCAGAGCCATTGATTTGGACTAATCAGAAACCCTAATTCTATCCTGCCGGACTGGGTTTATCGTGGGTTGGAACCCGCACCCAGCTGTGACGGATCCGTTTGCGGGTTACTGGGCTTTTGGAAAGAAGACCCAGTACCCACTTCAGACCCGTTTGTAGGTGAAATTACCATTTTGCCCCTAAGTCTTAAGATTCGTGCCTGATTTGGACGGTTCCGATTTAGCCGTATTTTTAGCCATATCAATAACCTAGGCCGTTGTTTGGCCTAGGTTCAAATTTGGGAGTGAGTGAGAGAGCGAATGAGGCGAAGAGTTATTTGGGACGAAATTCCCAAATTACCCCACACAAGTCAATTGAGATGGGGATGAAGGGCGGGCTCGATCACGACCTGAACTTGATGCAATGGCCAGCAATGTCATTTGCACGGGTCTGTGCAAATGGACCCATTTGCAACTGAACATTGCTTATATATATATATATATATATATATATATATATATATATATATATATATATATATATATATATATATATATATATATATAGGGAGCCCTTCGGTTAAGAACTAATTTGGTGAGAACTCCGTGAGAACTCACGGAGTAGACCGCCCATGAAAAATCCGAACCGACCATCTCGTTGTACACGCCTTAGATAGCATAACATAAAGTAATCAAGTAATTTGAAGTTCATTTGCCCATGTTTTACATCATCGCAAAATTGTATTGCTGAAAATTCTACTCCATTTGATGGATGGGCAAATGAACTTCAAATTACTTGATTACTTTATGTTATGTCATCTAAGGCGTGTACAACAAGATGGTCAGTTCGGATTTTTCATGGGGGGTCTACTCCGTGAGTTCTCATGGAGTTCTCACCAAAATTAGTTCTCAACCAAAGGGCTCCCTATATATATATATATATATATATATATATATATACATATATACTAAGGCCGCAGTTCCCAACTGTGGTCTATATTTTATCATTTTTTACTTAGAAAAATTTGTCTAAGTTCCAGGTATCTTTAGCTCAAATATAAAATGAACTAAGGCCACAATTGGGTATTGCAGTCTCAAAAATTTTTTTTTTAAAGAGGCAGTTCGGTACTATGGCATATATATATATATATATATATATATTACTGAGGCCGCAGTTCCCAACTGCAGTCTATATTTCGCCATTTTTTACTTAGAAAAATTTGTCTAAGTTCCAAGTCTCTTTAGCTCAAATATAAAATGAACTAAGGCGCAATTGGGTACTGCAGTCTCGAATAAAACATTTTTAAAGAGGCAGTTCGGTACTACCACCTATGAGGATAGATTTATTTTCGGAATTAGTTTCGAAACATACCTATTTTGAGAATTAGTTATGAAAAGAGACTTGTTTTGGGAAAAAATCAGGAATCACAGACAGTTTGTGAGAGCTACCTTCGAGTAAGTTCATAACCGAGGATTACTCGTATGAATTTAAGAACCGTCCATGTTTGTCCCACCTCCTTCCTTATTGACTAAACAATGATCAATACTACTCTTTTGTAATAAAAGTGATCCAATCCTTAATTGGATCTAGCTGAAGCTGCTGCCTTGTTTGGTGGTGTAGTATTGTGGTATCAGTTCATGTTTCAATCCTTCGATTATTTTCTTTCTTTGTGGGGTTTGTCTGCAAATGTGCATGTAATCTTACATAAAAGTCTGGCTGCTTTTATAACGGCCTAACAACCTTGTAGAATACGGCCTATGAACGTGTCTTCATTTTGTATAAATATTCCCCTGTAAATCCATTTGGAGTATGAATAGAATTTGAGACGTTTAGTCCACTGTTCATCTCTTTCCTTCCTTCTCTCTTCTTGATCCAAACTTAGGATTTGTAGAATCGAATGGAGAGAAGATGGCACGCTGCGATTCCAGTCACCGCGAGAGGCCGAGCTACAACAATGGTATCAGAGCTCGAAGTCAATCCGGTAGCTGCCGTCGACCAAGAATTCGATCAAGAACCCATTCAAGAAGCTAAGAATCCTATCAAATTTAGGTTTGAATCTCGATCTGGACCTAGAGTTAGGGATCAGATCGCGCGAGCTGCTGCCAGTAATGGCAGTGCTGCTCACAAGCGATCCAGCTATGAAGAGAGGATTAATCGAATTGAGAAGGCTATTGGTAAATTTCTTCAAGATCCACGATGAAGTCATTCTCGGCGATCACAACAGTTGTGGAAAACAAAGGGAAGTGGAAATGAATCGAATGGAAGTGAACAGTATAGACATTCAGGCCATCACCAACGACCTAGAGAAGGGGGGAAGTCATATCAACATCAAGAAACCCCTAATGGTGGTAGAAGATCAGGAACTCATCATTCACAACGACTTAATGAGCATTGGGTGTCTGAAGATAGTGAAGAAGAATCAGTGGATAGAGGTGGTTCTTGGCAGCCGTCAGCTGTTCGACAAATTTCTTATGAGAAATCCGCATCAACCAAGGGATTGCAAGTTGGGTATCTTCCTCCCCATCCACAACACAATGCTTCATCTACTCTCTATGAGAAATCACCATCACCAACAATACCATAGGATGGGTATCTCCCTCCCCATTTGCGACAATAAGACTCTTTGTCTCCATCCCCTACACACCTCAATTGTTCAGTCGAAGAATCAACTTCCAAGGTAAAGATGCAACCAGCTATGGGGTTCAAGAAACACACACCAAGTTTTGGGTTAAATTCCCATGAGAAGTTGGAGTTGTCAAGAAATGATCTAAGGCTCACACTCAAGGATTTGAAGCTCTCAAACACTAGTTTAGCCGAAAAACATGATTATATGAAGTCTCAAGGAGTTGGTCATGTTATTTTATCGACTACTACGGATGAGGTAACTACTGACTTCTTTACATTACCCTCATATCCTTGTGATTTTGCCAATACGGTTCCAGATGTTCGCTCTCTGTTTGGGTCACAAACCTCATGTCCATCGACTTTGTCACTACACACTGATGTTCTTCAAGAAGTTTTCACTAAAACTCACTCTGAATCAACTCAAACTGAGGTTGAGAATGCATTTAGATCAGGAAAAAAGCATGGGTTGTGTTCAAAGTCAGCTAATATGGGTGTTAAAGAGAGAGTAACTAACAATCATGCTTTGCTAGTGGAGAAAACATTGGAAGTTAAGAAATTTAAATTGCAAAGGTTGCAGAGAGGGAAAATATTGTTGTATGGTCCAACTTATATAGGTGACTTTGAGGCCTCTTTGTATAAACTACATTAAACAAGAACTATGCTAAAGTATCCCAAACAGTTTATTAAGAGCAGTCACTTGACTAAGCTTTTAGCCACATCTTCTCTGGTGAGTTGTTTGATGCAGATGGTTGGAGGGTTTGTTAGTAACAAATTAGTACTCAATGGATGGCCCCCACCTATGCGAAGAAATGTGGTTGAATCAAATTCCTTGCAACCCTTTAAGTTGGGTTCATTAGTGTTAGAATATAATATTTTGAGCTTACTGATGATAGTGCATTGAAATACTTCTCTTCACCTTCTGAGGTAGATCTCTGTAGGCCCCTGTTGAAATTGGAGATGTTGCTTTTGAGGAACTTTGTGGGTTATGATGTGCAGTCTGAAGCTATGGATAAGGGTATTTGGGAGAATAACACTAAAGATGTCCATGCTATCCTTGCTTGTAATGAGAAGAATCACTTGATCAAAGAAGAATGGTATGATGGGTGGAGAACAACAAGTGATCATATGAAGAAGTCATCTAGTTCTGCCTCCTTTATAACTGACATGATTTCGAAGAGTAGAGATGCATCCAGTGGCCTATCTAGTGGGTCCCATGAAGTCTTAATTGGAAATGGAAGTTCTGTAAATGTTCTTCATATTAATCTTGAAGTAACTTCACTTGGAGTCTTGACTAAAAATGATCCCAGGTTCAGCTCTGTTAGCAAGCATACTAAAGATGGTTCTCATGGAGCATATGCAGATGTAGGTCATCAAAATATTCCATATGATGAAAATGATGCTACCTTTCCTCTGGCTCCTGAACATGTGAAATTAGCTTCAATGAATGGCCATGGTGATGGGGGGCACGCTTGTTACTCCATGCTTTGGCAAGGAAGTTGGAATGGGATCTGCTTCAGTCCATTGTGCTGGTCCACCGTAGCTGTTGCTCACAGTTTCAACATAATTGTTGATTTATATGACCAAGATATTCACCTTAGGAGTTTTCACACATTGTGGTATCTAGCTTCATAAATTTTCTACAAAGTTCATCATATGCAGATGAAAGTTTGACTCTTGTTGTTGCTAAAGGTTCTCAGTTAAGTGTATGGGACTGGAGGGTGAATTCAAGTGGTGGTTGTGCCCAACGTGTTTGTGGTTCTGTCGGAGACGTCATATATGCGTCTTATAGTTCGTCATTTGGATTTATTGCAGCTGGTGGATCTGATAGTAGTGTCACCATTTATGACCCTTGCAGGTGGTCAGCAGTATCAAGATGGGTGAATTGTTTCAAATACGAGATAACGGGCCTCTCTTTTTCCTTACTTGGCCCAGCCTACATATATATTCAAGGTGTTGATTATGAGGTTTTCTGTGGACAGTGGAAGGAACCTGATAAAGAATTACCTTCGCGGTTACTCTTGTTATACTTGTTGCAGCCATCAATGAGTATAGACAGTCACATCAGCTTTGTTTTACCTGCATCTCTTTTGCAATAGGTAAGGGAGAAGGAAAGGAAAGTGGAACGAGGAAGGGCTTCAAGCTAAATATGGCGGGATGCACAAATTGCATCAATTCAAGAGCTCAAGGCAGCTCTTTTTGAAGGGGGAACTATTGATCCAATCCTTAATTGGATCTAGATGAAGCTGGTGCCTAGTTTGGTGTTGTAGTATTGCGGTATCAGTTCACGTTTCAGTCCTTCAGTTATTTTCTTTCTTTGTGGGGTTTGTCTGCAAATGTGCATGTAATCTTACATAAAAGTCCAACTGCTTTTATAATGGCCTAACAACCATGTAGAATACGGTCTATGCACGTGTCTTCATTTTGTATAAATATTCCCCTGCAAATCCATTTGGAGTATGAATAGAATTTGAGACGTTTAGCCCATTGTTCATTTCTTTCTTTCCTTCTCTCTTCTTGATCCAAATTTAGGGTTTGTAGAATCGAATGGAGAGAAGACGACATGCTGCGATTCCAGTCACCACAAGAGGCCGAGCTGGAACAATTGGAAATGAATCTGATGGAAGTGAACGGTATCGACATTCAGGCCATCTCCGACGACCTAGAGAAGGGAGGAAGTCATATCAACATCAAGAAACCCCTTATGGTGGTAGAAGATCAGGAACTCATCATTCAAAATGACCCGAAGAGCATTGGGTGTCTGAAGATAGTGAATAAGAATCAGTGGATAGAGGTGGTTCTTAGCGGCCGTCAGCTGTTCGACAAAATTCCTGTGAGAAATTCACATCAACAAAGGGATTGCAGGTTGGGTATCTTCCTCCCCATCTACGACACAATTCTTCGTCCACTCTCTATGAGAAATCACCATCACCGACCATACCACAGGATGAGTATCTCCCTCCCCATTTGCGACAACAAGATTCTTCGTCTCCATCCCTACACACCTCAATTGTTCAGTCGAAGAATCAGCTTCCAAGATAAAGATGCAACCAACTATGAGGTTCAGCAAACACACACCAAGTGTTGGGTTAAATTCCCATAAGAAGTTGGAGTTGTCAAGAAATGATCTGAGGCTCACACTCAAGGCTTTGAAGCTCTCAAACACTAGTTCAGCCCGAAAACATGATGATATGAAGTCTCAAGGAGTTGGTCATATTATTTTATCGACTACTACGGATGAGGTAACTACTGACCTTGATGAACTTTTTTTTTCTTTCACTTTAACCACAGTTATAGAATCATCTTCCACACTATCAGATTCAATAGTTTCTTGTTTTCTTTTACTAATCTTTTGTTTCTTAGTGGCAACAGAAGAGTTTGCAACTCTTTTTGATGGTATGCTCTCAGGAACTGCAATCTTAACTTGTGAGGGTCCTCTGATTGATTTCCTCGACAGATTTGCACTCATAGAAGGAGAATACCTCAAATCATCATCTTTTAGCTCTGATACCATTGTTCCAGTTCGGCCCCTCACAGCGACTGGAATCGCAACGTGCCGTCTTCTCTCCATTCGATTCTACAAACCTTAAGTTTGGATCAAGAAGAGAGAAGGAAGGAAAGAGATGAACAGTGGACTAAATATCTCAAATTCTATTCATACTCCACATGGATTTACAGGGGAATATTTATATAAAATGAAGACACGTGCATAGGCCGTATTCTACAAGGTTGTTAGGCCGTTATAAAAGCAGTTGGACTTTTATGTAAGATTACTTGCACATTTGCAGACAAACCCCACAAAGAAAGAAAATAACTGAAATACTGAAACGTGAACTCATACCACAAACTACAACTCCAAACAAGGCAGCAGCTTCAGCTAGATCCAATTAAGGATTGGATCAAAAAGTTATAAAAACTAAATGAAAGTGAAGGACTCGTCAAAATGGGATACCGACTTGTTTGTTTTGCCTTTTCTAATAGGCTAAATTGGAAAGAAAAAAAAACCCCTTAAACTATGGCCTTTATGCAGAAACCCCCCTAACCTTTTTTTAGCAGGAAATCTCCCTGAACTATTGTTGTAAAAAATCCACCCCGTCAACGTGAGACTTCTGCTAAAGTTGAAGGAGGTTTTTGACAATAATGCGAAAGATATATGATGCTTTTGAAACAACTTGCAACGATGAATGGGGTTATTTGATACAAGTAGAAAAGTTAGATGTGGTTTTTTGAAATACTTTAGGGAAATTTTTTGCAACAACCATACTTCAAGGGGGGTTTAAGCATAAAATAAAGGTCAGGGGGGTTTTCTGCATAAAGGCTATAGTTCAAGGTGGTTTTTTCAAATTTAGCCTTTCTTAATAACTACTCTCTATCTTTTTACGCGACAACTTCATACCAAGAAGAATTGGTATAATTAACTAACTGGTACTCAGCAACTTCATAAGCCAAAAAGTTCTCTTTATAGGGCAAAGCTATACCTACTATCTATTTTACAACCTCCACTCTTTATATCCGAATGTTGCACTCATCTAGTGTAGGTGTCATATTAGGATATAAAGAATGGAGGTTGTAGGAGATGTTGTAGGGAGATGTTGTAGGTACAGATTTATCATTTCTAAATTTTATAGTACTTTTTATCAAATAACCCCTGGATTTCAAATGGGTGGATCAAATGGTCCCGCTTGCAACAAATTCTTCATCACCATTACAAAACAGCGGACGTCAACTTGACGCAGTTTCTAAGAAGCGCATTTTAAAAATAAAAAATCACGTACAGAATCAACAGGATATTTAGCTTCCAAAGTAATCATTGTATTTCAGTCATCAGATTCTTGATTCTTGATTCAGATTCTCCCAGATCCCATCCAACGGTCCTCATTCAATCTCAAGGCAAGAATATATTCTCTCTTTGTTATAATACTTCATTTTGTACTACAATACAGTTGCCTAACTTCCCATAACAACAAAAAGGAAAAAAAGAAAACCCATATAACTTTATGGCTTTTATGTAGAGAAAAAAATTGATCGATAACAATAGAATGAAAGTATCAACTCAAACCACAAATTAAAATAGGCAAGAAAATAAAAGAACGATGGATAGAGATAGGAATGCTCTCGGATAAGGATAGGGGTGGACAACTATTATCCGAACCGACCAATCCGAACCAATCCAACCCGAACCGACCGGTTTTTAACCGAACCAATTGGGGGTTTGGGTTGGACCGGTTCTTGATATTCAATAACCAACTGGATCGGTTCGGTTGTTGGATGGGGCTTTCAAATAACCGATGAAATTGAACCGACCGTATCTCTATGCATTAGACAAAATAAGTTCTCCTTTAATTTCTTGATTTTACAAACAATCATTTCTCATTTTCTTGGAGATACAAATAGTCTCCTTTACTTTCTTTAATACAAACCAAGCAGTTGTTCTACCTATGTTTTGATTCTCCATAATCATGTAGGTTATGTTGTTGAGAAATGCTTGCTTTACAGTGTGGCTCAGCTTGATAGATAACATTTAGTAGTTACTTTAATCAAGTCAAGCAGAAATTGTTATCTAAATCTATTTTATTGTATCTGAAATTCAATTAGCTATGGTTATTGATGTTCCTTTTGAGAAAAAACTAAGATTACAGAAGTATGCATATGAAAAAGCAGTGTATATCGCCCATTTAAATGTCATCATCTCAAAACATTTAGTGTAAAATTCATTAGCAACTTGCGGTTTTATGAATCTTCATTTTAAATTTATTTCTGAACAATAAATAGCAAGTTATTTCTTAAGTTTGATTGAAGTTGATTTTTTAATTTCAACGAAATTGTGAATGATGTTGGAGGTAAAAAGTAGCTCGCCAAACCAACCATCCAATTCAATCCAAACCGAGCTTAATCGGCTTGGATGGAAACCGATCCAATTAAGGCTTGGATTGGTTGCGGATGAGAAAATTACAAAACCGGTCTTTTTTGGATCGGTAGTGGATGGTCCATATTAGGTCAGATACCGACCGATGCCCACCCTTAGATAAGGATATATTCGATTCAATCCGTATCCGAATCCGAAATTTTTGCAGATACGGTTATAAAAAATTTATATTCGGGCAGATACAGATACGGATTCGGATACGGATACGGATACAGATATCCCTAAAAAAAGCGGATGCAGATACGGATATCCACTTAATTTAATATATATATATATATATATATATATATATATATATATATATATATATATATATATATATATATATATATATATATATAGGGTGAATAACCTATTAGCACCCAAAGTTAGTAATAATACCCTATATAAACCTAAAGTGACAGTAATACCCCATTGACACCCAAAGTTTTGAAAGTTGGACCTATAGGCACCCGCCGTTCAATTCCGTTAAATTAATAACAGATATAGCGTGAATTTAATTTTTTACCCTTGCCTCTTTAATTCTCTATGTTATCTTCTTCTCCTCTCTTTGAAAAAGATGCAAAGCGAGGGGGCAGCAGTAGGGTCGTTGGAGGGGGCCAGCGGTGCATGACGCGGCAGGCGGTGGCGGCACAGCAGACGGTAGGCGGTGGTGCACATGCAGCAGATGCATCAAAAGGTGGGAAATCTCTTATCTTTGCAGTTGATTATTCTTGATGGTTGTAGTATCTTTCCTTCAATTTAGGATTGAATTTGGGATTGTTATTAGGGTTGAGTTAGGATTCTGATTTGTTGCAATAAGAAATTTGGGATTGTAATTCCGATTCCAATTTAGGAATTTGGGATTTGTTGCAAGGATTCCGAGTCCGAAATTTGGAATTTGGGATTTGGAAGTTGGGATTTGGAATTTGGGATTGGTATTTTGGATTGAAAAGTAAAATATAGATTGAACGCATTATACTAGCTTTGTACTTCATACATTACATGTAGATTGAACATACATACAATGCATGCATTACTAAAGTTAATTGCTATTACAAACTGATTTTTGACACTTCCAGTAGACTTGAGTAAATTTCGCAATTAATTTAGTATACAAGTACATGTTGGGTTTCTTCTCAATGGGTAGGAAGGACTACCGACTCTGCCTCTTTTTGAATACCTAAGTAGCAGTTATCCCTCCTACATACACTTTCATTCACCACCATTAGACAGAGGCAACAATTCTCTGGTTCGGGGGTTGGAGAAGTAGTGGGTGTAACAGTATATTCAAAGTACTTAATAACTTATTGACACGCACTCCTCATATTCATGCTATTTGTTGCATGATTGTGAGGTGTGCATGGCAAGAAGTTGAAAAGTAGCATGAATGCATTGTGACATCCACTACTACTCCATCCTCCGAAGCCAGAGAATTTTTGCATTCTGTTTGAAAGTGGTAGACGGATGTGTATGAAGGGAGGAGAAGAGCCACTGCTACATTCAAAAAAAAATTCCAAAAAAGAAAAGAAAAGAGGCAGAGTCAGTACTTTTCCCTACTCATTGAGGAAAACCCAGCAGGTACTTGTATGCTAACATGGACATGCATATGTCTCCCTCCTTAAACTCATATTTCAACATCTTCTTTCTTTTCTTTTCTTTTCTTCATCTTCTGTTTTTACTTTTTTTCATCTTCTTTCTTATTTTTTTTCATTTTTAGTATCATGTTCAATAGAAATACGATGACCAGCACACTACTCGAATTGGGTATATATAGCATTTTCAAGACTAGTCAATGAAGAAGCTGCCTAAAGATGAATAAATTGTTCATTGATAAATTAATTGTTCATTGATGCATCTACTCCATAAACAACAAAGTCTACCATTGATACACAAATATAAAAGTCAAAAGCATTGATACACTTCTTAAAATTCAGATACAGCATCAGCAAAAATCAGAAGCAGCAGCAGCAATAATCAAAAGCAGCAACAGCAGCAAAATTAGAAGCAACAGCAACAACAATAATCAAAAGTAGCAACAACTGCAATATAAAAAACAGTAGCAGTAGAAAAAATCAGAAGCAACAACAACAGCAAAATCAGAAACAACAGCAAAGATCAGAAACAGCAGTAGCAACAGCAAAATCAGAAGAAGCAGCAGCAAAAATCACAAGCAGCAGCAGCAGCAATAATCAAAAGCAGCAAAAACTTGTTTATTTTACTTGTGTATCTATGATCGGATATGTATTTATACACTTGTGAAATGATGGTGTATGTACAGATATATGAACTTATCAAATATCTATAAAAAATGATACACTTCTCAAAAATCAGAAGTAGCATCAACAAAAATCAGAAGCAGCAGTAGCAGCAATAATCAAAAACAGCAAGGACAACAAAATCAGAAACAGCAGCAAAATTCAGAAGCAGCAGCAGCATCAACAGCAAAATCAGAGTAGCAGCAGCAAAAATCAGATTCAGCAGCAGCAGCAACACCAGCAACAGCAAAATCAGAGCAGCAGCAACAAAAATCAGAAGCATCAGTTCAAATGTGTATGTATGATCAGTTCAAATGTGTATATTTTACTTGTGTATCTATGATCAAATATGTATATATAAACTTGTGAAATGATGGTGTATGTATGATCAAATATGTATATATAAACTTGTAAAATTTATGTATTTACTTGTACGATTAAATGAATGTTCCATTTTTTCCTTTTCAATGATGTTCCTCACGAATAAATGAATGTTCCCTTTATTACATTGCTTCAAGGATGTGAATACTTCAACTATCTTTAGAAGCATTCCAAAATTTTTACAGCAAAGTATGGTCATTATATTCTGTTCAATAAGCTTAATTATTATCCAATAAATACTGTATGAAAGAGATGACAAAATAATATGATTGAAGAAAGAACTGGCAAATATTGAAACAATTCTAAATCTTGTTCTTTTATTATATTGCAAAGAACTATTACATTCTAAAGAACTTGCAAATACTATGTTAATAAACAAAAATTAAATGAACAAAAATCAAATTACATTCCAATTTTTTTTTCTTATTCTGCTTCTTCAATACAAGCAAACTGCTAATTCTTCAATACAAGCAAGCTGCTACTTCTTCAGGTTCAGCTGCTTCAATATACTAGCTTCAGCTGCTATTACTGCTTCTTCTTTTTCTTCTTCTATCAACCACAAAAAAACCAACTTTTCTTCTTCTTCTGCCAACCACACAAAAAACAGAAGTTTAGCAGCAATATTCATGTATCTATATGTACATGATACTCAACAATGCATTAAAAGATTACTAGCAGGCTTAGAACACAATTGTCAGTACGGACAGATCAAATTTGCCAATTACAGTAGTATCAGTTCATCAAATATATAAACAATGGTGTCACTAGGGCTGCATTGTAATGCCATGCCAGCTAGTTCAGCAGCAACAGCAAAAATTAGGAGCAACAACAGCAAAATCAGAAGCAACCAAGCATAAAAAGTTGTAGCACAAACATGAGCAACAACCTATGCATAAGCAGTAGTAGAAAAAGCTTAAATAAAATCAAAGGCATAAGTTCACCCATGCCTACTAAGAATCCAAGATAATTCCCAACCCATATTATTTTCGATGAATATTGTATGATTTCCATCCACAATCAAGAATAAGCAACTAAGTATCATATAAAAAAACAAACAATACTATTTTGTGTGACTCATCATTTCCTACTGAGAATCTAAAATAATTTGCAATGAAATAAACAATATTGTATGATAATATTGCAAATGAGAATCAAACACTTCCCTCTATAATCATAATGTCAAATGGCATATGCTATTTCAAAAACCCAACTCCAACCCTCAAACTTAGATGGAATTCGACATTGGATGTAGGTGGCATTCGACATCGGTCCTCACAAAACGAGGCAAAGATTGAGGATGTACGGGGCGTCGAAGATAAGAGATGAGAGACATACAGTACTTAGGGTTTCGAATTAGGATTTTGAAATTTTAAGATGGGGTGATTAAGGTTTAGAAAGGGGAGGAAGAGATAACCAGGAAGAAGAAGAAGAGAAGATGAAGAGAGCGGGGGCATTTTGGTCTTTTCACATTCTTCTTAACGGGTATGACCTCATTAAGATGTATATACCACGAATATTCCACTAATTTAACTGATAAATGAACGACGGGAGCCTATAGGTCCAATTATCAAAACTTTGGATGTCATTAGGGTATTACTGTAACTATAGGTGTGTATAGGTTATTATTACTAACTTTGAGTACCAATAGGTCATTCACCCATATATATATATATATATATATATATATATATATATATATATATATATATATATATATATATATATATATATATATGTATATATATATATATATATATATATATGTATATATATATAAGTGAAAATCCCCTCCCCCCCCCCCTCCCCAAAGTCCCCGACTCCCCATTCCCCAACCCTAATCTTCTAAATTCAGCAAACCCAACTTCTTGATGCCTCATCGTTCGATCTCCTCGACGCCGTCGATTACTCTAACCAAACTTCACCCATCACCGTCGATTACTCTACCCAAGCTCCACATATTCCCGTCGATTACTCCAACCAAGCTCCACTCATCCTTGTCGATTACTCCAACCAAGCACCACCCAACCCCATCGATTACTCCTCGCCATTAATAACTCCGACCAAGCTCCACCCATCCCCGTAGAGGAACAATCGCCATCGATTAATAAGACCAAGCTCCACCCGTCCCCATCGATTACTGTCTCTCCTTCTACTCCACCCATCCCCATCGTTTTGCGGCTCGCTGACTTCCCCAAATCCCAAATCATAAACCCCATTTTTCCAAATAAAAAAATCCCACATCAAAAACCCTATTTCTTCGTTTTTGCTGTTGTTCGCTGCTATTTGCTGTTGTTGTTGATGTCGACAAAAGCCAAAGAGTTTACGAGACGGTATAAATGTAACCCCCGTTCCCCGTTTATACGGATTTGTATTTATTTTTCTTTTCTTCGTATTTTTGAATTTCAATTTCCCAAGTGAGGCGTGATAATAAATCTCTCTCTCTCTCTCTCTCTCTCTCTCTCTCTCTCTCTCTCTATATATATATATATATATATATATATATATATATATATATTTCAATATATTTTTCATCGTATTTTGCTAGTTTTAAGTTGGCTGCATCTTCACAAGTGTTTGAATGAGGAGATGAAAAAGGGGCATGTGAACTGTTTGAGCTGTGGAGAGCCTTACATTCATGGTAAATTTCGGGGCCTTAATTCATTTTTTTAATTTATTTTCGTTTATTTTTTTTAGCATCGCATTATGTTTCTTGCATGTGAAAACATGTTAAAATTTTAGCCTTTAGGCAATTAGATTGTTGTGGGTCTGGGATTGTTTGATGCTTGCTTGATTTCCTCCAAGACAAACACTGTTATGCACGGGTTGTGCAAAGTCGCTCGTAAACGTGTATATCTCATAATCCCTTGCAACTTTGATCAACCTGTAGTGGGCCTTTGCAATTGTAACAAGGGTGATGAGCTTATCGATGACCCAAGTTAGGGATATGAGAGGAGGAGGATAAGAGATCATAGAGATAATGATGAATCTGTACTGATTCAAATGCTTGGAAGACCACCTATTGAGCATAACTCAAAGTATGTCTTTTCCTGCTTGATTCTACTTTGGTAGATTGCTTCGGAAGAATGGATTAAGAAAGGTGATCCAAAAGAAGTCATGTGCAGCGAAGTGAAGAGAGTTCGTCCTGATCTTCTGGTTTTGGGAGTCGTGGGCTTGGACCTTTTCAAAGGTACTTTTCAGCCATGTAGTTCTCATTATTTCTTCATTTAGTCCACCTATTGAGCATGTATCATCCTGTCATCCTGTTTGCTTTGTTATGTTGCAGTTCTTCGCTAACTCTTTGTAGCACCACATTATGTCAACTATCTGTATATCTTTTAAGCACTAATTATTCGTAATCTCTTTGCATTTAGTTTGAGGAGCAAAGGAAAATCATATTTTGTACATTTGTTATACTCCTTAATAATTTGTCTTCATATTTTTTCTATCTTTTTCATTAATAAGATCTCTTTATTTTTATGAGTTCCTACTACTGCTAAATTCTGACATTAAGTTCTTGAATTACTAGTATAACGCTGATAAACTCTGTGGCTAACTAATCACAACCTATTTGAGTTTAGTCTAAGAAGGGGTAAAAGAAAATCATGTGTGCACATTCTAAAGTTAACATGTTTTTTGTAATTTTTGCTATCATTTTCATTATCAGATATTCTCAAGAGTTCCTTCTTTTGCACATTTAGGAACTTTTTACTCTTGTGATGTATATTCTTTTTGTTCTCAAGCTACACACTTGTAGGCTATAACCCATATGCCAGAACTTTTTGCATGTACCCGTCTATCATAGGCTTTCTTGCACTATCTACACAATATGCTGTGCATCCAAATATGTGCTTCAGGAAGTAAACAAACTGAAGAACAAATTTAAGACATACTTTAAGTTGTGCTTCAGGATGTTCTCATCCAAAAAGTTAAGTTACCCTTTATGTGCAGTATGGAGCTTCGTGTACTGCTTCTGGCCACAGAGGGATGACAGCTGCCGGTCCTGCTGCTATGCCGGAATTGCCTGGGCTTCATGAGAAGGTCAGCAATTTTAAATTCCTATGCTTCATGAGAATTGTATGTACTTTTGCTTCCTACATTCTGAATTTAACTCGACTATTAATTAAACATGCTGTCTTTTATGGCAACGATAGTTAGGAGTTGTCAATTACCGTTTTGGTCTAGTAACCGCAAAATGCTATCTGAGATAGGGTAAACTGGAAAGTATATGTTTGATATTCAAATTCGTATCTGTTATCCGATAGACCGTATCTGATTCGCATCCGTATCCAAAATTTACGGATACGGATATGATTTTTTTTCCCCGAGTCATATCTGCATCCGTATCCGAATCCGTCTTTGGAATGAGGATACAGATGTTGGTATAGCCAATATCTGATCTGTATCCAATTCGAAAGCATCCTTAGATAGAGAACACCAAATATAACGTGGTTCGGCAAGGTGCCTACATCTACGGGACAACAAGAACCTCCACTATGAAAATAATGGGTACAAAGATATCCAACTTCAAAAATACCACTTGTAGGAAACATTCTCTCTCACAATTGTTTTGTTACTATAACAATCAACAATCTCAACTTGGAGTGGACACTTTATTCTTTCTACTTGGATGAAGATGATTATCTTACAATGTGTTGTTAGAATGAGCAAATGGCCTCTCCTTATATAGGCCAAGGAGGATACCTCTAGGTACAATCATTAATGTTCATTCATGAATCTTCCTACTTGCTTTATGAACCTTCCACATTGATCTAAGTTTATGCACATGAAGATGAATCTAGAACCACTAACATGTTCTAGAAAAGTCCAATACTTATGGAAGCCCAAAATATTATTTATGAATTACTTGTTGTTGGGCCTGGATATTTTACAATCTCCCCCTCCAAGCCAATCGGGTCAATTTGATGAGAGACTTCTATTTGAAGTCCATCCCATCGGACTTGTTGCAATACGTCCCCTCTAGTATCCTAAATTTCATCACGTCATTTCAGGCATTAACTGAAGCTATGAATGCACCATCAGTCATCAACTAGCAACCTCGTGTGTTTGGTGTGTCGCATTTGTTCACCTTCATCAACATGAGCAAACTAAGTTAACTCCTCGAGTTGTGCAATGTGTTTTCGTGGGATATGCAACGAATAAGAAAGGGTATCGTTTTATCACCCACCAACTCAAAGGATGTTTATGAATGTGGATGGGAAAATGAGATGTATTTTTTCTCTGAGGTTGAACTTCATGAGGAGAACCGAAGTGAAGTTTAGACTCTTGTGTATAACGAAGTGGTTACCATTCAGAGTGAACAATTGGATACAATGGGTGAAAATGGGAATGAAAGTAGTGACGATTACCCGAATGAAGATAATGCGGATATAAGTAGTGACGATCACTCGAATTAAGATTTGGTTAAAGATGAATGCCTCCACAATGAACTGCAGTCAATGATGAACCGCCTCGAAGATGAGCCATCGGGATCCATGCCATCACTAGTGTTCTCTACACCGCCATCACCGTCAGAATGCTAAAACTAATCGTCGTCGCTATCTGAAGCTCCAAGAAGGGAACTCCCAAATCGTACTACTAGAGATATCCTAAAACCTACTTATGAGCCTGATCCTACTAGTAATGTCAAGTATCCCATGAGTCATTATGTGTCCACTCACCGATTGTCTAAATCAAATAATTCATTTGTGAATCAATTATCTATTGTATCTTTTCCTAACAGTGTGCAGGAAGCCTTAGCCAACTCAAGGTGGAAAGCAGCTATGGATAAGGAGACGAAGTCCTTGAAGAAGAATGAGACTTGGAAGATAGTCGAACTACCAACTGGAAAGAAGCCGGTAGGAATGCAGATGGATTTATACGGTGAAGTATAAGTTCGATGGTTCAATAGAGAGATACAAGGCAAGGTTGGTTGCCAAATAGTATTCTCAAACTTATAGAATTGATTATGATGAAATATTTGTACCTGTGGCAAAGTTCAACACTGTTCGAATTCTGTTATCACTTGTTGCAAACCTTGATTGGTCGTTACAAAAATTTGATGTGAAGAATGTTTTTTTTTGCATGGGGAATTTATAAAAGAGCTTTATATGGATCTACCACCAGGATCAAACAGACCCGTCCAACATAGTAATAAAGTGTGTTGTTTGAAGAAAATATTGTATGGTCTCAAGGAGTCGCCAAGAGCTTGGTTTAGGAGATTTACAAAATCAATGAGGACATTCGGATATTATCAGAGTAATTCAGATCATACCATGTTCTTAAAAAGGAAAGAATGTAAGATTACTGCTCTAATTATATATGTTGATTATATGACAGTAACTGGAGATGATCCTGAGGAGAGAAAGGCACTACAGAGTTACTTGTCACAAGAGTTCGAAATGAAGGATCTTGGCCCTTTAAAATTTTTTTCCTTGGTATTGAAGTTTCTCACTCTAGAAAGGGTATATTTCTGTCTCAAAGAAAGTATGTTCTTGATTCATTGAAGGAAACAAGAATGTCTTCTTGTCAGCCTATGGAAACACCATTAGAAGAATGACTGAAACTTTGCAATGATCCAGATCAGGTATCGTGTGATAAGGAAAGATATCATAGACTGGTAGGGTTGGCTGATGTATCTTGTACATACGCAGCCAGATTTGTCATATGTCTTTAGTGCGGTGAGTCAATTTATACATGCACATCGTGAAAAACACATGGATACCGTGATGAGAATTCTGAGATATATAAAGTTTGCTCTAGGAAAAAGGTTCTTGTTTGCAAAATATGGTCGCTTGAAGGTTGAGGCATATACTGATGTCAATTGGGCAGGATCTGTTGTTGCAAGACGTTCCACTTTATGATACTTTACCTTTGTTGGAGAAAATTTAGTTACATGGAGAAGCAAAAAGAAAAATGGCGTTGCACACTCTAGTGCAGAGGTTGAGTGTCGCGAAGTAGCATTAAATATAATTGAAGATTTATGGCTGAAACTCTTGTTACAGGATTTATGTTGTGATCCGAATGAGCCTATTAAGGTGTATTGTGATAGTCAAGTGGCGTGTGATATTTCTGCCAATCCTGTTCAACATGATAGGACGAAACATGTAGAGGTTGATAGATTCTTCATCAAGAAAAAGTTAGATGAGAAAATCATTGAGATCTCTAAGGTGAATTCAGAAGATCAACTCGCTGATATTCTTACCAAGTTAGTTTCGAATCGGCTTTTCTTGAAATTTATGGACAAGTTGGGCATGTTCAATATCTATGCACCAACTTGAGGGAGAGTGTTGAAATATAGTTGTCTGAGCTATATATTTTGTTCCCTAATTTATAGGGAACAAATTTCCTCAAATCTCTCCTCTCTTTAATATTCTCAATCAATTGTACCCCTTCTCCAAGAATGTAATGTATATATAAAGAGATACATAGTAGAAGAATGAATAACAAGAAAATATAATTTTCCCCAAATTTGATTTCAACATCTCGTAGTATAGTTCAAAAGGTATTTCTCAAGATATATTCTAATAATTACTTGAATTATAGTGTCACATGCTGTATTGACATCTTCAGCCCAAAAAGATTTAGATAGGTCAAACCATAGTACGAGTCATTCCTTCAAGAGATTGATTCTTTCTCTTAACAACCTCATTTTGTTGAAGAGTGCGAGGACAAGCGAATTCATGCTTTATTCATTTTTCATCACAATAAGTTGTAAAGAGTTCATTTTGAACTTCCTCACCATGATCACTACGAATAGTTATGATGCTAAGACTTTTCTTATTTTCAACTCGATGGCAAAATTTTTGAAAAACAAAAAAGAAGGGTCCTCTAATAAGCAGTAGAACCAGGAAAACGAAGATGCAAAAAACCCTCTGTCGTTGTCGCTGGTCAAAATTTGGTCAATTAAAACAATTGTCAACTATAAATCTCTGCTCAAGAAGGGCTACTTTACTTAGTATAAACATTTTCTTGACCGGTGCAGAGCCAACCCATGCAGAGCCACTTTTTGCTACTTGTGTGTGCCCGCACATCCAGCGGACACGAATGCCGGACCGACGTGAACTCACCCCGTGCAGAGCCACTTTTTGCTTCATATTTTTAACTGATCTGTAACGGCTTGAATAAATGCAGAAACATTTTTGTCTGCTATTTATTCACGTAACAATTTTATCCATCGTTATAGTAGTGCATTCAACCTTCTGTATGCTGTTACAGCCGGTGCATTGAAGGAGTTGTCTGTCGTTACAGTAGATGCAGTCAATGCGTTGTCTACTGTTACAAATCTCACCCTGGCCCTATAAATAGAGCCCCCTCTCCCCTGAATGGACACCCAAAAAACTTTTCTCTTCCCCCCTCTGTTCTGTGCTTCAAAGTCTTAGTCGTTCGGTGATGGAATTCAGATGTTGTCCAATTCGTGAACTAGACGTGGTGCCTACGTCCAACCCTTCTGTCATTGCATTATGGAAGACAGACGCCTCAGTAAACTCCAGCACTCGGACGGGGCGAATATGTTTTAAGGAGATTGTGTGATACACAAGCCTCGACACCAATCGGTTTGGTTTTGTTACTTTCAATTTCTTTTTAATTTTATTGGTTTTCTTCTTCATCTCCTTCTCTGTTTTGTGCCTCGAAAATCAATCTTTGTTTTTTTTGGGTTGTAATCAAATTTGTAAACAAACTTAAAACAAATTATCTACAATTTACATTTGTGTTGTGTATTTTCAGATTAAAACATGACAAACGCATCGGATAATGCTGTTGTGGCTGAAACGGTCCAAGTGCCGATTTCTGATGCGGCACAAGTGCCTACTGTTGCTGTGGCATGAATGCCAATGCCTACCGTTGTACCTATCTCAGTCTCCCATGGGGAGAAATCTGAGAAGTTCAACGAGTAGAATTTCAAGAAGTGGCAACAAAAAATGATGTTCTACTTGACCACCTTGAATCTCGCAAGATTCTTGAACGAAAAAGCTCCAAATCTTAAGGAAGATGAGCAAGACTACCAAGTCATCGCCGTTATGGATGCTTGGAAAAGTTCTGATTACCTATGTAGGAACTACATAATGAATGGATTAGCCAATTTCTTGTACAATGTTAATATTGACAAAAGAATTGCTAAAGAACTTTGGTAATCACTAGATCATAAATATAAAACTGAGGATGTTGGAGCCAATGAATTCATAGTGTGCCACTTCCTAGACCATAAAATGGTAGATTCCAAAGTAACCAGTCAAGTTCAAGTGATTCAATTGATCTTGCATGAGATACATGCTGAAGGTATGAACTTAAGTGAAAGTTCTCAAGTTGCTTGTATTATTGAAAATTTGCCAACAAGTTCGAAAGACTTCAAAAACTACCTGAAGCATAAGCAAAAGGAAATGGTCATTGAGGATCTCATTGTCACGCTTTGTATTGAAGAAGACAATAGAGGATCGGAAAAAATCGGAGCTATCAATCATGCGGCGAAGGCTAACATGGTGGAACATAGTCAGCGTTCCAAAAGGCACAACAAGAAGGGGTCCAACTTGGGGCCTAAGGGAGAAATATCCAAGAAGCCGAAGTTTCGAGGCAAGTGCTTCAACTGTGACAAGCTATGTTACAAGTCTACTGATTGCAGACTACCCAAGAAGAATAGGAACAGAGAAACAAACATTGTTGAAGGAATTACTCAAGATGTTTCTGATATCTACCTCTCAACTGTGGTCTCGGAGATGAACATGATGGGTTCAAACCCCTAGGAATGGTGGATTGACACTGTAGCTACTCGACATGTGTGCTCCAACAGAAGTATGTTATCCACTTTCGAACCATTAGAGAATGAGGAGAAGATGTTTATGGGGAACTCGACCACTTCATAAATCAAGGGCCAAGGCAAGGTAATCTTGAAGATGACTTCTGGGAAGGAACTGACACTAAATAATGTTGCATATGTTCCTAAAATTCGTAAGAACCTGGTATCTAATTCGTTGCTTAATAATCACGAATTCGGTTAGTGTTTGAGTTAAACAAATTTGTTTTGTCAAAAAGTAGAATGTATGTTGGTAGAAGATACATGAGTGGTGTAATGTTTAAACTCAATGTAATGATCATGGTCAAGAATATCAATAAAGCTAGCTCTTCTACTTATATGCTTAAGTCTTCCAATTTATTGCATGGTAGACTAGGACATGTTAATTATGATACTTTACGTAGATTAATTAACTTGAATCATATACCAACATTCCAAATTGATTTCAAACATAAGTGTAAAACTTGTGTTGTGGCAAAACTGACAAGTTCATCTTTTAAACGTGTTGAAAGAAATACAGAACTTCTTGATTTAATTCACACTGATATTTGTATTCTGAAAATGATACAAACAAGAGGTGGTAATAAATATTTTATTACCTTTATTGATGATGGCACAAAATATTGTTATGTGTATTTGCTTAAAAGCAAGGGCGAAGTTATAGAGAAACTTGTTCTCTATAAACGAAGTTGAGAATCAACTCAATAAGAAAATTAAGATACTAAGAAGTGACCGAGGTGGAGAGTATGAATCGCCATTTGCTGAAACTTGTGATAAGAATGGAATTATACATGAAACCACAGTGCCTTATTCTCCTCAGTCCAGCGGTGTTGCTGAGCGAAAGAATTGAACATTGAAGGAAATGATGAATGCAATATTAATAAGTTCTGGTTTGCCACCAAATTTGTGGGGAGAAGCTATTCTTTCAGCCAATTACCTTTTGAATAAGGTACCTAAAAAGAAAAAATAGAAAACTCCATATGAGTTATGGAAAGGAAGAATGTCATCATATAATTATTTGCGAATGTGGGGATGTCTTGCCAAGGTGGCAGTACCTTCACCCAAGAAAGTGAAAATAGGATAAAAAATGGTTGACTGCATTTTTATTGGCTATGCACAAAATAGTAGCGCTTATCAATTCTTGGTATATAAATCTGATAACCTTGATATACCAAAGAACACGATACTGGAGTCTAGAAATGCATCGTTCTTTGAATATGTATTTCCATATAAGTCTAAGGAAGAACCAAGTTCTTCCAAACGAACACATGAGACTATCAGTGACGATAGTGAAAACCAAGATGAAGAAGTTGAGGAGGAACCTAGACGTAGTAAAAGAACAAGAACGGAAAAATCGTTTGGTCGAGATTTCTTGACTTTATGATTGAAGGTGAACCCCAAACTTTCAAAGAAGTTGTGAGCTCTAATGATGGTCCTCTATGGAAAGAAGTCATTAAGAGCGAAATTGATTCTATCTTGCAAAATCATACTTGGAAACTAGTGGATCTCCCACCAGGTAGTAAACCTTTAGGTTCATTCCAAGTGGATTTTCAAGAGAAAAATGAAACCTGATGGATCAATTGATAAATACAAAGCAAGACTTTTAATCAGAGGTTATAGACAAAAAGAATGTCTGGACTACTTCGATACATATTCTCCTGTGACGAGAATAAACTCCATTAGGATGGTACTTACAATAGCAACCTTGCACAATCTTGAAGTACATTAAATGAATGTGAAAACAGTCTTTCTTAATGGAGATTTAGATGAAGAAATTTATATGGAGCAACCTGAGGGTTTTTCAGCTCCAGGACAAGAAAAGAAAGTTTGTAAACTGGAGAAGTCATTATATGGCTTAAAACAAGCACCAAAGCAATGGCATGAGAAATTTGACAATGTCATGATGACGAATGATTTTAAAATCAATGAATGTGATAAATGCGTATATGTCAAAGACACTGAAAGTAGATAGTCATAATATGTTTGTATGTAGATGACTTACTTATTGTTGGAAGCAATGATAAGATGATTAAATCTACTAAAAACATGTTGAACTCAAGGTTTGACATGAAAGACATGATACTAGCTGATATTTTATTGGAAATTATACTCACAAGAATATCAGACGATCATGTTTTAAGCCAGTCACATTATATTGACAATATTCTTGGAAATTTTGATGAAGAAAATTCTGGAATTGCCAGAACTCCAATAGATCTGATTTTACATTTATCTAAGAATAAAGGTGAGAGTATTTCTCAAGTAGAATACTTTAGAATCATAGGCAGTCTAATGTACTTAATGAGTTGTACAAGACCAGACATAGCCTATGTAGTGAGTAAACTAAGTAGATATACGAGTAATCCTGGAAGCAAGCATTGACAAGCATTTATAAAAGTACTGAAGTACTTGCGGTTTACTCATAACTGTGGGCTACATTATATAAGATATTCGGCTGTACTTGAAGGATACAGTGAAGGAAACTGGATATCTAGTGATAATTCAAAATTCACTAGTGGCTATGCGTTTACACTAGATGGTGCAGCCGTTTCTTTGAAATGTAACACCCCGCAAAATTGAAAATTACAATTTTACCCTCGTGTGTTACGCACGTGTATTTTGTAACGTATTTTCATTACGTATTGTGATTTCTAACTATTTATGCATTTCTCATATTGATTTTAGTCAACTAAAATATAATATTTCAATCTTGGTAATTTTACGTGCTTTTTACGTGTTTTCGATACACGTATCGATTCCGTATTTTTCCACTGCTACGTGTGATATTTCTGTGTCTCAATTATTTATTTATTCATTTGAATTCGTTTTATAAACGAAAATTTATTTTCCCCTATTTTTGATTAAAATAATTTTTGTACGTGTAATACACGTGTTTTCTACGTACGTAGCAATTACGTCGTGGAATTTATAAAATAAATAAATATATTTTCTTATATTATAATTTTTATTATCTTTAACATTTTTTGTTGATAAAACCAAATTTCGTATTTTTATGTTTTACGTGCGAAATACGCGTTTTTCGGTGCGCGCATTTAAGAGTATTTGTTTTCAAAATAAATTTCGGAGTGTGTGTACTTATTTTATTTGTGCATGAAACATTATAAAATTTTAATTTAAACTAAATTTTACATATTATGTACATGTCACGCCCCGCTTTCCAAAAATACGGAATACAAGTACGTGACATTGGCCCAGCGAATGACTAACGTCACCCATAAGTTGTTTATCCAATCAACTCAACAATATAATCAATACAGAACAAATGCGTAGGAAATATAATAATCTCATGAACAATAGTACTTGGAATTAAGCAATAAAAATATCCAAATATAATAATAATCCAACGTCTGGAAACAAAAAAATAATATTCGGGACATAAGTCCAATACAATAATAAATCCAATCCAAATAATAATAAATCTCAATACATTAAGTTTATTAAAGCAATAAGCAATTTAGAAAGCAGAAATCTTCAGAATGTTTGTTCTCCAATTCCCGCAGGCAACTGTTCTCCAAAATCTGCAATTTAATAAATTGCAAGATGAGGAAAAGAAAACAAAATGCCCATCAATGCAAGTTACAGGTCGCTTGTAGTGCAGGATACAAGTACATGGAAAAGGATAAACTAATAACATGAAATAGGCATGATAACAAAATATAACAACTAGCATGGCAAGATAAACAAGTGTAAGTAGCATATAATAAGTATCGAGTGAACAAGTATCATGTAATATTCGATATCAATAGGAACAATGATGAACAATATGCAATGTCGAGTTGTGTTAATCCTTAAGTCTATTATTCATTTTAATCCTAACTAATGCATGTACTACTGTGTCCCATGTGTTCCGTACCATAGGTTCGATGCATACAATCAATTTCGTTTTAGACTTAAGTGGTAGGCTCTATAGTTCATGTACTTGGAAAACGGTATCAACGATTCTTTTCAGTATTCAGTTATTCAGTCATTCAGTCATTCAGTTATTCAGTATCGGTATCCATGGAACAATATACAGTTATCCATTTATTCAGTCATTCAGTCATTCTGTAATTATTGGGAAACCACGAGCTCCCTTCTGAGTACAGTCTCTATATTGTCCACTACTTAGGTCGACCCTTAAACCCCGGCTTATTAATCATTTATCAATACAACAATACAATATACAATCTAGAGACATGAGATGAACGATAATAACAATAGGGAAACAATAGGATGATAACATAGAATATGGTATACTAGATGTCCAAACAACATGGTATAGGTTATTTTACAAGTATTCGACAAGTATAACACGAATAACACATCAAACAGAGATATCTCAAGATAGCATGAACATATACATCAAAAGTGGTCAACCTTAGGTTAATTCATGTCATATATGTCGTGAGGTAACTATGGTCAAATCATCATAATAGAGACAATATCAACAAGGCATTTCACACGCAAATTGTTTCTAGAACCCAACTACACTACAGACGGTATTTTGTACTTGTATATGCAAAGAAATTTAATACAAGTTACTTGACTTAGATGGTGAAAACGAATACCAAGAATAACGGGATAAGAATTCCAAAGCAACGAACTCACGAATACACGAACTAGCAATTTAACACGTACAATACACGTGCAATAAAAATCCCGAAAAGCAATAACATCAAACACAGCAAGAGTGCACAACAACAAAATCAAAAAAACAGCAGCAACCAGCGACCAAGCCATGACAGCCAGAGGGCGGCATTGTCGCTGGCGGCCAGTGGAGCAGTGTCGACGATGAGGCAAGGGACGGTGCCTGTGGTGCTGTCGACAAAAATCCGAGCAAGGGAAAATCGGAAGGGGGTTTGGGTTCTGCTGATGTCAAAAGGGAAATGGGAGGAGCAGGGGTTGCCCAGGTGGCGCTAAGAGGTGGCGCCGGGAGGGTAGGTGACAACGAGGGAAGGTCGTCAGAGCTGGGGATTCGCCGGAGAAGACGAATGGAGAAGGGGATGGGTGTTTGGCTGTTGACGAGACTGAGGAGGGAGTTTGGGGTTTGGCTTGGTGGTTCGGGGGCATGCTGGCGGTGCTGGCTGAGGGTGGCGACGAGAGGGGGTCGCCGGAGAAGGATGGCTCGCCGGGGAAGGTGAACAAGGAGATGGGTTCAGTTGAGCGGGAAAACGGTGAGAGAGAAACACAGAGGAGAGAGAAGGAGGAAAGATGAAATAGATTAGACGGCTAGGGTTTCGGAGATGTGCAATATTAGGGTTTGCAGTAGAGTTGTATTTATAGGGTACAATTAGGGTATTGGGTTGGTGATTTAGGGTCCAACAACAATGGATTAGGGTCAAGAACAAAAGATATTGGGTTTTAAGGTTCAATAAGAGGTAGATCCAAATCAATCGGGTTCAAATAAAAGCAACCACAATAAATAAGAGAACAATAGGATCGACAATAAAAGCTCAATCACAAAAACGAGGAACTTCATGAACAAAAATTGAAATCCAAATAAATAAATAAATAAAAAAATGAATTGAATATAAACTAGGCTGGAAAATAAATTGGAATTCGTCAAGAAAATTTGATTAAGTACAAAAATAAAATAATTCGATAAATAAATTTTAATTAAATAATCAGGAAATAAAAATTAATAATCATAGTCATAAAAATCATAAAATTACATAACGAAATAGTATCCAGGTTTAACAACTTTATTAAAATAATCCAATAATAATAATATATTTGTTTTCGAGCTCAATTATAAATAGTCGATCAATAAGTCATAGAAGTAGATTAAATTACACTTATTCGAAATAAATATAATTATCGATAGAAAAACACTTTAATGTAAAATTCAAAACAATTTTAAAGAAAAATGAATTTATAAATATCAAAATACAGAAAATATTCAGAAAATATGTATTTACGGGAATAAGGGTTACAGTACATATATAAATACCTAAGCTACACCTATATCCACTTAATTCCCTTCTCTTTTTCTTTGTTGTCTACATTCGAAAGCACACCTAGCAATGTTTCCCCCCATCAAAGCCCACTGTACCTACACTACCTACCCTTATGGGCCATATCCTATAATCATTGTACATATATATATTTATATATATATGGTCTATTATTTATGCATGCATGAATTTGGAGTTGGGCTTTTCTGCATGACCGGGTTGTTTTTCTTTTGGTAGGCCGGAGGGGGTTTTGGAAGAAGAAAGGTTGGGAGTTGAGTTTTGAAGAGGTGGGGTAGTGAAAGGTTGGGGGTTTTAGGAATTAGGATTTTGAAGAGTTGAAAAATTAAATTGAGTAATTTATTAGGTGGGTAATTTTGCACTTTGATCCCTAAACTTGTCCTATAAATAGCACTCTTTCTCTTCTCATTTCACACACCAAAAAGTAAACCAAATAAGAGAAAGAAAAAGAAAGAGAGTAGAGTGTTCTTGTGCTTGGAGGAGTCTTGCTAGGAAAAGAAGAAATTGCTATGAGCTAGGAGTTGATTTCATCCTTCTCATTTTCAAATCTTCCTAAGAGGTGGGTGTTCTCATGCTTTCTAATTATAGAACAATGCATGCTAATAATAATGAATGAGTAGTATAAAAAGTTTGATGTGATAAAGTAATCTATACTATGGTTTGTTGTAGTGTTGAATCATGTTATGTTTATTTTTATCATGTAGTTGTTAATGAGAAAAGAATTTATTTTTGCCATGCACTAGTATACATGAATGAAGGAATAGTTGATTATATGAACATTTGTTAGAAAATTTTCTTTTGATAAGAAAATGAATTTTTTTTGTAAAGTAAAATTGATACTATTGAACTTATTTGACAAGACATATAATAGTGTTACTGTGATGAAATTTCATATTTATTAGTGAGAAGAAACTATTGAAAGTTAGTTTTATTTTCTAAAATATGAATTATTAAATCAGTGATTTACTGTTGGAAAGTAACCCCGTTTTTATGGATTAAATTTTTGTCTAATAAGAGATTAGATCAAAATAGATAATCAAGTTTTATAAAAATGGATTAACAGGACGTTTGAACAAAACTCTATAGCAAGACTTTATACCGATGGGCGCTTCTGGCCGTGGGGTCTGGCGTTGTGCTGGTCTCTCTGTCGACCTGGGTTCGAATCTTGTTAAGCCCATCTCTTTTTTTTTTCTTTTTTCTTTTTGTTTTTAATACACTCAGAACCCAAGAATGGGTATAAGGGCATTTCGGTGTGAAATTTGGACACAGAGTCCACTTGGACTCTTTTGTGTCGGTGTGTGCCTTTGGTTTTTGCTTGATTGCTCACGGGTTCGAAACCAGTGGCTGTATTTTTATTTTTTTGCTTTTTTTTTTATTAATTAAAGGGTTCTAATGCAAGTAAAAAATAAAAATAAAAATAAAATAAAAATAAAAAAAATTGGAAAAAAATCCTAGTATTCATAATATGTGATGAGGAAGTTATAAAAAATAGTTTTAAAGATTTTCATGAGAAATAAAAGAAGAAATTGAGATAAAAATGAGTTAATGACTTCAAATTAATTTATATAAGAATATAACTTTTGTTTTAAAAAGAAAAGTAAAATACTGTTATGTGAATTAAGTTCTCTTGAAGAGATTATACAATTATGTTGAGTAAGAAATACTTGGTGAGATTAAAATCTATTGTGAGTTCATATAGAGCTTTGGAAAGAATTGCTATGTACTTGATTTCCTTTGATGAGACTATATGAATATGCTTGATTGTGGTTAAGAATTTTTATGTGATTAAGTTCCTAAATGAGTTTGAATCTATGTTATAAGTTCATGGAAAGAATTATTGCCTCTGAAAGATGGTGAATAAATTGAATGAATGATGCTAAAATAAGACATTGATCACTTTGTGAATGAGTTGAAGATGAAAATATCTAGGCTTAAGATATGTTTACTGAAGGGTATGTATACCCATGATTTCTTGTACATAAAAAAGTTGTGATTTAGAGTTAGTGAGACCTCGGGTACCGGCACTATTTGATTTGAGAAGAGTTGAGATATAATTTGAGATATGGCCATGGAGCTATCTCGTAGTTGTTGATAAAGTCCGGTAGGAGGTAAAACTAATTCTAGGCTTGGAAATTTATTCATGTCTTGAACTAAATAATTAGGCACATAAGTGAAGATGTAGTGAACCTGGGCAAACATAAGTGGGTTGCTTTTATATAGTCGGCGGTGGATCTCCGTGGCTATAGACCCAGTTGGTGGATTGTGGTTGCTCCGTGGGAGATGGACTTTTATTCTTATATCCGGGACTTAGCGTAGTCGGGCGGATAGTTTGCCATACTCCAATGTATATACGTATACCGGGGCTAGAGGGGCACTTGCGGGATGATTCGCACGATAAGGGATCTGTTATAACAGTCAGCGGTGGACTCCGGGCCTGGGATCCATATTCGTGGAATGATCTAGACCTTGTCTTATTACTGGACAGTTTTCATGGCGAGGGATTGAACCTTTTATTGTGGAGTACGTTGGTGCTTGCTCTCGGACCTATATAGTATGAGATGCATAGAATTCGAACAAGTATGCATTAGGTTCATCCTAGTATAAAATTGTGTGCATTAGGCATTAAGGCATGACATACACTTACATGTTTAGCATAGTCACAATTTAACACTTTATTGTTCATTTAAATTTGTGGTTTGTTAAAGTATTGAGATCGTTATATATACCGCATAGAGAGGATGACCGAGTATAACATTTTCGTCAGTTGTAAGTGACTGACGTGCCCACAGCTTAACATGCAGGTAATGGACTTTTTATGAAGAAGTAAAGATGTTATGATGCAGTTAATGACTTACATTGTTAAAGTTGTACAAGTTGTATTTTATTTTCAATGTTGTATCTCTTTTATTCTTCCACTGTGTAAACAAGATGTAATGAACTCTGATGTATCATTGAAAGTTTTAATTTCCTTGTAAAATTGTACGAAGTGAAGTAAAGATCCTGTGAATTCTTGAATTCGGTCTTATTTGGAATTCGGGGCGTTGCAGGAAATCCTCGAAACAAACAGTGATCGCTAAATCCATGATGAAATCTGAATTTATTGCACTGGACAAATGTGGGAAAGAGGCTGAATGGTTATGCCACTTCCTTGAGGATATTCCAATGTGGATAAAGCATGTGCCTCCAATCTGGATACATTCAGATAGTCAATCTGCAATTTGTAGAGCACAGAGCAATATGTATAATGGTAAATCTAGATATATTCGTCGAAGACATAATACTATTAGACATCTACTCTCTACTGGGGTTATCTCTGTGGACTATGTAAAGTCAAAGGATAATATTGCAGATCCGCTAACCAAAGAGTTAAACCGAGAGTTAGTTAATAAATCATCGAAGGGAATGGGACTAAAACCCATGAAATAATAAGTCGATACAATGGACACTCAACCTAGTTAACTGGAGATCCCAAGATCTAGGTTCAAAAGCACAACTAAATTGTAAAGATCATGTTGGATTACTGTGGGGATTTCCTCATGTCCATTCCTATGATGAAACAGTGATACCCGTAAGGCTAGAGGCTAAGCTAGGCTTTTAATGATCCTTATGCATCGAAAATCTGAGCAGAGTAGTGCGGGTTACTCTTAACTAAGTAATCACCTATGTGAGAGGGAAGAAGGGCCGCTTCCAAGGGAGTAATGTAGGACAATATTCATGTTAAACTCTTGCAGAACCAGGCATATGTTCATAGTCAAAATGAACATAGCAGTGAGAACTGAAATGCGTTAGGAAGATTCCTGTGTGAGATATGTCATCTTTTACACAAATGACATACAGTTCAAGAACATCGCGTCTATTGTTTAGTTAGTAAAGTAAACATATTTCATAAGGGAAGGTTCAAAGGTAACACCTACCTATCCTATGCAGGTCTCGACCGCTGAATCTCGGACCGGATTACATGCGACTTGTGTGCGCCTGCACGTCCTGCGAACACGAATGTTGGACCGACGTGAGTCCATCCTGTGCAGAGCCACTTTTTGCTACAGTTTTTTTTTCAATCTGTAACGGCTGGAATAAACGCAGAAACGGTTGTCTGCCATTTATTCACGTAACAGTTTTGTCCGTCGTTACAATAGTGCATTCAACCTTCTATTTGCTGTTACAGCCGGTGCATTGAAGGAGTTGTCTGCCGTTACAGTAGATGCAGTCAATACGTTGTCTGCTGTTACAAATTTCACTCTGACCCTATAAATAGAGGCCCTTCTGCCCTGAATGGACACCCGAAAAACTCTTCTCTTCCCCCCTCTGTTATGTGCTTCAAAGTCTTAGTCGTTCGGTGATAGAATTCAGACGTTGTCCAGTTCGTGAACTACACGTGGTGCCTACGTCCAACTCTTCTGTCGTTACATCCTGGGAGACAGACGCCTCAGCAAACTCCAGCACCCGGACGAGGCGAATTTGTTTTAAGGAGATTGTGTGATACACAAACCTCGACACCAATCGGTTTGGTTTTGTTACTTTCAATTTCTTTTTAATTTTATTGGTTTTCTTCTTCTTCTTCTTCTCCTTCTCTGTTTCGTGCCTCGAAAATCAATCTTTGTTTTATTTTTTTGGGTTGTAATCAAATTTGTAAACAGTTATTACGTTATGTTGGTAACCCGTGGGAAATACATCGCAGATCAGCAATCTGGTTTGTCAAAAATCTAGACTGAAATGTTGTTTATGTATAGTTACTTGAACAGATGATTACAGCGTGTAAGCGCAATGGTGATACTTTCATTGCTAATGGTTTTATAACAGATAATGAAATGCAAGAATGTAGGTCAGTCAAACGGTCAATTGTAAGCATAGGTTTGCCGTCATGCTCTATCCTTCAGGTACTCTTCCAATCAGCTAAGGCCAACACCAACGGTTTGCTCTTTAGTAAGTCTAATGCCACGTTTGTTCCAAATGTTAATACTGATTTGGGAAAATTAGGGTTAGGGTTAATCTCTAGCCGCTTAAGATATTATACCCTGCTTATCAGTATTGGAATATCACAGAGCACTATCTCTAGACCAGCTTATAAAGAGATACATAACACGTGTAAACCCGTGTTGCCCCATAGAATAATATACACAATATTATCCTATTATATTGAGAATATACATATACATCCAACAATCTCCTCCTATATTCTCAATATATTAGGCTAAGCAATGTAATAATATTGGATCACAAAGATTCAAACATTATTGAATCATAAAGAACATGGATAATAGACTAAATCAATTATAACTTGAATAGTTCAAATATGACTAAACCAAAATAATCAATAGTTCTAAAACCATATCAAAACAGAATAGTTCACAATGACTAAACCAACTAGAGAGACTGTCATAGTTTCAAAATCAACCAAAGCAAATAAACTTCAAGAACAAAATATGAGTTTTAAGCTCATGAACACAAGAGTCTTAAACTCAACAGAAGTTTTATCAAGCAAGTGGCAAATTTATTCTTTCGATAAATAAGCCAAAACTATATCCTTGCAAACTGCTTTATGTTTACTCCTCCATTTTGAGCAAATCATTATTCTGAAATCTATGTTGACAGATTTAACTCCTCCATCTTTGCTAGCTTATTGAAGACAAGAATATCAAGAGACATATCTCTAAGAATTCTAGCAAATTTCATAAAGTATCTAGTTCTACTAAAGAACTTAGTACAATTCAACGATAGCTTAGCAAAATGTAACGCAAGCATCACAATCAAGTTTCTTTAACAAAATAAAGAACAAGAACTATTATAGTTTCCACACAAGAACTATACTATGTTTCATATTGGAATGATAGAATAGTCAAATCAATTATGGTTAATTCTGAATCATCAAAATTGGAATGAAACATGAATCCATAAAAGAGTTATATCATCAGAATTGGAATGATATAACAACCATTCTAAACATCGGAAACACATCGACAAGTTTTCATGCTTTCTTTTGGAATAATGAGATGATTCTAAGTAAATTATGAAAATATATAGCATCATCAAATTGGAATGAAATTATATATTAACAGAATTTACATAGAACCTTTCAAATTATCTAAAGCATGTCAACTGCCTAAAATTGATGCTTCAGTTTGAACTTCTCTATGGCTCCAATTGGATTCTAAATTTCAAAACAACTTGGATGTTAAAGCTTTTGACTCAATAGCTTTTAACTCCATTTCCCCCACAGTTTTGATAATTAGATCACTTTGAAGTCTCTTAGCAAGAGCATTGGCCATACTTGTCACAATTGCACTTTATCTATGAGAAAGTTCAACTAGGCTTCTTTCAGCCTTAATATACTCCTCTTACTATTATAGAGTGAGTTATGAGCTACAGTGCATTGCAGCTTGATAGTCGCATAACAGAATTGAGAATTTACATTAAACTTCTCAAATGGATGATTAGCAGTAAGTTATTCAATCCACTCAGCCTCTTCCCCTGCAGAGGATAACACATAGAGGTCTGATTTCTTGGATGAGAACGCAACACTTGTTTGCCTATTAATCTCCATAATTTTCTGCTCCTCCTAGTGCGAACACATATCCACTAGTTGTCGACTTTCACTAAACTTTGAGTAGCACAAAGCAAACTCTTGAGTACCACTCAGGTATCTCATTAGCCTCTTAAGGACACTCAAATGTGTATGAGATTATTAGTGAATCTGCAGATCATACCTACCTCAAAGGCTATGTCTATTCTAGTGCAGATCTTTGTATACATGAGACTTTCAATTCTTTTAGAATGATCTACATGTCTCATAGTTGCACCATCATTAAGTGTTTCAAAACACACTTTCAATCACTATATCCCCACTTTTGAAACACATTATTGATTTATCGAGTTTGACTAAGGGTTATCCCTTGCCAACCAAAACTCACCCTTATACATAATATGGTGACCACAACACTTAGGTGTTTCATGCTAAATTTATTTGGATAGCACAATTTAACTCCATTTATGATAGAGATGCCACTTCCAATCAACAAGCATGTCAATAAAACCAAGTAAATAATAGCCATTATATTTGACACACCACAAAGTTAAAGGCACTGATCTGAATTACTTGATTCATATACTAGGCTCTTTGAGAAATTTGTCAAATTATTTATACGATAGCTATATTACATATTTCAAAGCATACAATGATTTTACTAAATTGTAAATCTTGTTCACTAAACATATTAGTCCAAAACTTTACAGTACAAAACTGTTCAGTACAAAATATCAAGTACAAAACTTTTAAATATCTTTTATGAATGACAAAATTTTCAATAGATGTAAGGGTAAGAAGAATACTTATTGTATGACAGACATGTGAGTAGACATCAAATAAATCTACCCCATTTTTCAGTCAATCTGTTAGCTACTAAAAAACATTAAAATTGCTACTGAACAATCAAAATTAAGTTTCTTCTACAATACCCCACTTACTTAATATAGTTTTAGCCTCTTTTGGCAGATCAACTAAATTGAAGTATTATTGTATGACACAAAATCATCTCATTGTCCACTAAAGACTCTTCTTAGTTCATTTGTCATTCAGGTTTTCAAGTGTCAGTAAGGCTGGTTCTTGATTCCAACTGTGAATCATTGAACGTGTTTGTAGGACTAGATTATTTCATATATTTATCTTTGATGAACATATCCTCAAAGAACTTTGCAAATCTAGATTCTTCTAACACAAATTAGATAGATCCAACATCTGTCCACAGAGCTATATTCTGCACTTTCTAAACACACAAATATTTGTTGTAGGTCCTACTTTAGGCCTTCTAGGGTCATGTACTCTAACAAATGTATCACAACACAAATTTCCACTTTAACAAAATTATTTGTGTTTTCATGCCATGATTTATAAGGTTATTCAATTTAAGGTGTAGTAACACATTAGAGATATGATTAACAATACAACATCAAACAACAGTCAATAACATAGAATTCAACATTTCACTAAGAGTTTGATTCTAACTTTTATCAATACTGTTTGATTGTTGTAAGTAGAGTGCAGTAGAGATTATGCCCAATGCAAACTTTTCTAAAGTTGTTAAACATATTCACCACCTCCATCAACACTGAACCCTTGATTTTTAGCATTTAACTGGATTTTAATTTATCACAATAACGAGTGTTACAGCCTCCATATATGTATGACAAATATTCAATAATCATCTACATAGGTGATTAAATACTTCTGACCAACAATCGTCTCATATAGTCACAAAGCTACTGAGATCACAAATATCAGAATGTATTGACTCAAGAAGTTGAGTGCTCCTAGAGACCATACTAAATGATTTTCTAGTAATCATAATCTGAACACAACTTTTATATTTGTCATATTTAATGAAGTGTCATTTGGCAGAATTATGAGTTTTAACAAGAACAAACAAATTAATATATAGTTCACAGTGATTCTAAATTTCAAAACAACTTGGATGTTAAAGCTTTTGACTCAATAGCTTTTAACTCCGTTTCCCCACAGTTTTGATAATTAGATCACATTTCTCACAGACAATTGAATATATTTCTCAAATCCTAGCCACTTATGCTAGGTTCAAGAACATAATTAGAACTATTATTATTAATTGTTTCATTTGTTAAACTCAACTTATACATGCGATTGACAATGTATGCACCTTATAAGAGCTAATACAAGATTACTCTATCACAAAAATTGTTCGCTTTCTCTAGTGATTCTAACAATGTCCCCATGCTCAAACAAATTGAGCTATATTTTCTTTATTCGTTCTTCATCATCTTCGAAACACTAAGCGAGATAATGACTCATATTTTATAATTCAATTTTGCACACACAGTACAATGAACGATAAAGAACAAAATGTAAATAATGGAGTCATATTCTGTATTACAGGATGCTCCTATCTAAGTTAGGGACATTTGTTATAAATCTTGTAGAAAAATTTTAATTATTAGAGAAGCAAATATATAATCTCACACAAACTGCAAACAATGGATTTGTCAAAATATCTATACACATAGTATGATAAAATACTTAACAACCCTAAACATGCTAGTTTTAAAGCGAGAATAACTATGATCTAAAACTCTCAATCATATGATCAAACGCACAAAACGTTAACACATTCATCACATGAAAAAATACTAAGAAAGTTACAGTAGATCATACCGACACTTCAAGTTAGAAGTGTTTTTCCAAATTCGATGGAGAAGCCTACGTAGTGCAGACTTATCATACCGTGATGCAAATCCATCGTCTCCAACATACACAATTTGTAGGTAACATTAAAGTTCCTATATTCATCAAATTGTTAAAGATTAGCCAATTAAACAAATTATTAGCACTATCTAATTCTAAGAACAATTTAATTGGAGATACAGTGTTGTAATCAAAACTTATAATTTAACTTATCAAAATAAATATTTGATCCTTAGCGCAAAGCTAACAATTATTCAAACTTGTGTTTAATTAAACAATGGTTAACACGGTTTTTGTACTTTAGCACATAGCAACAACAATTAATTAAAATTATATGAGGGTAAAGAACTTATCTTTAATTTTAGATATAATCCAGTCCAAACATATTTGGATCTAGTCCAAACATCATCCCCATTGCTCGCATTATCTCCAGCAATTAGATCCACATCTCTTACTGAGCTTTTCAAGGAATAAACAATAGATTCCAAGCAATAGAGTTCTTTTCTAAATAATTACTACTTATGTAATTTAGTAAAGATAATTGAGTTTAGAATGGACCAAATCTAAAGAGCACACAGCACTCAGTCAAGAGGAAGAATAGAACCCAATCTGATCCGATCAGTGCCCCAAACAGCAACATCAAGGAAAGAGCCGCTCGATCTGATCCGATCACGACCTTAATCACTAACAGCGGCCAGTCAAAGGAAGAAGACGACCGGAAGACGACGATCTGGATCTGGCGATGATCGACTTCGAGAATGCGGCCAAATGGGAAGGAACCACGCTGGCGAAGAGCGACGGCGAACTTGATCTGCGCCGACAACGTCAATCTGAGATCTGGCGACCGATCTGAGATCTCCCGATCTATCTGAGTGGATCTTGGGTCTGCGACGACAGTGATCGCGCCGGCGATGCTGACGTTGGTGAATACGGTGGCGTCCACAATCGCAGACGGATGCGACGGCGGCGGCTCTGGTCGGAGACGGAGGCGACGCTCACTCTGGTCGGAGATAGCAGCGGTGGCCTCGTGTGGTGGCGTGCGGCGTCGAGCAATGACGAACGACAGGGGTGAGATTCCGACGAACTCTCTCTCAATCTCAGTACTTCTGATGAAGAGTAATATCTTAAGATTGTTAATACTGATTTGGGAAAATTAGGGTTAGGGTTAATCTCTAGCCGCTTAAGATATTATACCCTGCTTATCAGTATTGGAATATCACAGAGCACTATCTCTAGACCAGCTTATAAAGAGATTAGACTGGGTTTAGGGTACTGGGCTTTTAGCCCACTCAACCCGTTCCAATAATTAATACATAACACGTGTAAACCCGTGTTGCCCCATAGAATAATATACACAATATTATCCTATTATATTGAGAATATACATATACATCCAACACCAAATTTACTCTTCGGTTCGTTCAACCTTTTATTCCGCCGGTGGCAGAACTGAGATGACATCTTCGAAACGTCTACCTATAGACACATTCTTTGATTATATCGTTGAACCGCGCATTATTGATGACGATGGAGGAAATCAGAAGCAAAGAACTTTTCAAAGGAGGAAGAGTATGTTTCCAAATTAGTCTAGTTTCTCAGTGACCGCGAAAGATTAAAGACTTCATGCTGGACCGACGCTAGTGAATGAGCAAGGATAGGCTGAGATCAATGCAATAGCTCAAAAGTATTGATGTTAACTTCTTTAGAACAATTTCTTTTTGTGTCAAAATTTTAATTTTACTCTTTTAATTCTTCGCAAACAAAGGTTGCACAGGATTGACCCAACAGTGAGCCGGAGATTTGATGAGCTCGTCAAATATTTCTTTGACGAGCTTGATAGGAAAATGGGCATGACTCAGTCTACAACTGGATCTCAAACTATGCAGAGAATTAGTAGCAGAATTTCCCAAATGTTTTGCCAAATGTGTTTTGGAAACAATGAGACTAGTACCCAAGGGACAGACCAAGAAGCAGCAAGGTCGGCCAGCGATGGTTAGAAGTTGTGTTGATCTTGTGTTAATGAGAGGCGTATATATATGTTCATTTTAATCTTCATTTCAGTTTTCACAGAATCACAGCCAATCTCTCTATATGAATTCATGCTAACATGTATGAATGTGGCTACATATAGAAAATATTTTTCAATATTACTCTCTCTCTCTCTCTCTCTCTCTCTCTCTCTCTCGGGTTGTAAATTGGACCGGACGGGATCGGACAGCCATATGTTCAAGCTCGGACCGAAATTCTACTCGGACGGGCTTATGTCCGGCTCGGTCTAGGTAGGACAAAATTTTTATAGTCCGGACTCGGTTCGGTAAAGCATCGGACCGCAATAATATTCGGACGGACTTATGTCTGGCTCGAGCTCGGTAAAAAATCGAACCGAATAATTTGTTCAGGATCGGTTCGTATAACAGTTCGGACAGTCCACGGTAAGACCATTTTTTGAGCCGGACTCGGACGGTTCATTTTTTTAGCCGGACTCGGACGGACGACAAACCGTCCTGTTCATTTTACACCTCTCTCTCTCTCTCTCTCTCTCTCTCTCTCTCTCTCTCTCTATATATATATATATATATACTAGTAATTTACACGTGCGATGCACGTTTTAATAATTTCAAAAAATAAAAATAAAAACTCTGACGTAGCGAAGATTTGAACCGAAAACCTTTTTTCTATTAGTTATGTACGTGCGTTGCACATGTTGGTAGAATGACAAAAACAAAATGACAAATGACACTAAGGCCTTCTCCCATTATAATATTAGATATATATATATATACTAGGTTTGCCCGTTGACACGTGCCTACGGCACATCTTCAGAACAGTGCACCTTGTTTGATCATATAAAATAGTTTTGGAGATCCAGCAAATTAATTGAAGTAGCAAACATATTATATGAGAAACTTTTAGGGATTCGGCAAAAAACATATTATATGATTTTTTTTTTTATTTTTTTGAATTATTTTTAAATTTTTTAAATTTTTAAATTTTTTAGTTTTTTAATTTTTTTTAAATTTTTTGAATTTTAAAAATTTTTATTTTCTTAATTTTTTAAATAGAAAAGGGAAGGAAAGAGAGGGAGAAAAAATTAAATAAATATATGAATTGTTTTGAGTGGGGAATTTGAATTTGAGTTTTGGGGGGGAACTTTTAGAGGGAAAATATGTTTTGTGAGGTTAGATCTGAACCTTTTATTTTTTAGAGGATTGAATGAGAGCCACTTGATAGCTTTCTTTGTGTTTTATTATATAGATATATACACTTATGGAAATATAGAAAACAGTATACCAACAATTATGTATCTCAACTTTGAATAGTATGACAATAATCCAACAATTACGTAGCTGAAGTTTGAATAGTATGACAATAATTAGTTGTAAATAAAAGTCCACATTTCCATAAGTGTGTGTGTGTGTGTGTGTATATCTATATAATAAATTACAAAGAAAGCTATCAAGTGGCTCTCATTCAATCCCCCCTAAAACCTATGGTCTAGATTGATTCTCACAAAACATATTTTCCCGCCCAAAATTTCAAACCCCAAAATTAAATTTTCCCTCCCAAAACTAAAACTCATTACTTTATTACTATCTCTCTCCTCTCTTCACTTTTTCATATTTCTCTATTTCTCTCTCTCCCTTTCTCTCTCCCATTCTTTCTTAACTTAGAAACTTAGATTTAAAAATTTCAGGTTTGTAAAATTTTCAGAATTTTTATGTTTTTTTTATTGCACATGTTATATTGAAAATAGCAAATATCTTTTAACAGTTAAATTTCATCATTTTCCACCCTTAAAATTCCAAGAAGTTGAATTTTACACCCTCATTTATAATTATTTTTCAACATATACTAATAGAAACATGGACTTTTATTTACAACTAATTATCGCCATACTATTCAAACTTGAACTACATAATTGTTGCTTTACTGTTTATAGGCTTTTCGTGTGTTGTATCGTTCCGAAGACGTGCCGTAGGCACGTGTCCACGGGCAAATCTAGTATATTTAATAAAACACAAAGAAAGCTATCAAGTGGTGATATGGCTAAAATTGGGGTTACATCGGGACCGTCCAGATCGAGCACGAATCTTGAAGTACGGGGGTAAAAAGGTAATTTCACATACAGATGGATCCAAAACGGGTATTGGGTCTCCGCCTCACGAAACCAACCGCCCGCGAATAGATCCACTCCAACTGGGCGCGGGTTCCGACCCGATACAAGCCCGGTCCACCAAGGGAGAATCAGGCCACTGATTTGATTAGATCAAATCAATAAGCTTGATTTGCTCTCACCAGGGAATCAAGGCCTACTTTCCTAAAACAGAATAGGAGGATTTTGCTCCTAACTGTTAGGCAGGAAATCAGGCCCCAAATCATTCCAAGGGCGACTATAAATACAGCCCCTCTACCACCAAGACCAGGTTAATCACTTTTTCACCACTTAAGCTCTTTCTTAATCTTTTACTGATTACTGACAAGAGCGTCGGAGGGTGCGTCGCCGGAATCAACCCCGGTGTCTCGCACTTCCCTGCAGGTTGCGGCGGGAGCAAGAAGGCCGAGTCAGCTGTTCAGGTTTTCCTCGGATCCACAAATTCTATCTGTTTACCCCCACACCGAAATCAGCGGTAACAGATTGGCGCCGTCTGTGGGAAAACCACACGAACAGTCTCAGTCCATTCTCCGCCGTCCTCTGCAGCCATGCCGCCGAAGAAGAACAGATCCAGAGGGTCGAACCGTGGGGGCAACCCCACCGATCCGGCAAATGAAGCTCCGGTCAATCCTATCCTTCAGTCCAACCTCCCTCCGCTGACCCAGCAGGTCCCACCTCCTCCTCCTCAGCAGCAGCCCAACAACGGTCCGTCCGGTCATAACGGTCGGAAGGAGAAGCAGCCAGTCAATCCGGTCCACGTCTCGGTCCACAATGGGTCCTCGGACTCGATGGCTTCCCATCACCCCGACCTCCGCATCACACTCCAAAACCGCCATAAGGACGACGACCTCCGTACCCATCTTGACGAGAGGCGGGCCCGAGAGGGAGCCTCCCGCCAGCGTCAAGGTGAGCGGTCGCCACGTCGTCGGGACGGCAGAAGGTCCCCGGAACGCAGAGGCCGAGCGGCGTCCCCTGAGCGCCGAAGGAGGAGGTCCCGGTCCCCCAGGGATCGGCGCCATCCGAGGGACCGAGATATGCCCATCAGCCGAGCCGAGTTCCTCCAGTTTCAAGAGACCGTTCTGTAGGCCCTCAATCTCCGACAGAACGGCCAGAATGCTCAGAGGGATCCGACGCCGCCCAGGGATCCCAGTCCCCGGCGCCGAACCCGGAGTCCTTCCCCGGCTCCCAGTCGACAGCAACGGCAACAGAGTCCTCGGCGCTCCCAGGAGTACCGGCGCCGCAGTCCACACTCCCCTTCCTACGAAGAGGAGTCCGGAGGGTCGTACGACTACCAGCGGAGGGACGACGCCCTCATCCGCCGTATCCACGAGGTGGAGAGGCGCATCGGCCGCATGGACAGGGAGGAAGAGTCCCGAGCCGGAACCTTCCGTCCCAGCCGACCCCCCTTCTCTCGGTCGATCATGGAGGCCCATATACCGAGGAACTTCAAACCGCCACAGTTTGAAACATACTCTGGGGAGTCCGACCCAGTCGACCACGTCGAGAGCTTCAAGACCCTGATGCTGATCCATCAAGCTTCCGACGCGGTGCTCTGCAGGACCTTCCCTGCCACCCTCCGGGGGTCGGCTCGGGAATGGTATTCTAGGCTCGCCCCCTCGTCCATCTTCTCATTCGAACAGTTTGAGACACTGTTCATTACTCACTTCGTGAGTAGCCGACGAGCCGAGAAGACGAGTCTTTCCTTGCTGAACCTGCGGCAGGAGAAGCAAGAAAAGTTACGGGACTATGTGAAAAGATTTACCGCGGAAGTCAGGTCAATTGCTTCCTTGGACCAGTCCGTGGCTACCGTGGCGTTCCAGTCGAACGTCCTTAACGCCAACCTCCGATCATCCCTGGCCAAGAAGCCCCTGCATGACTTCGCCGACCTCCTCCTGAGGTGCGAGAAGTACATCCGGGCGGAGGAGGCCGAAGCCCTTCCGAGCTTCGGAGGCACCGCCGCGGGGTCAAAGAGGAAGGCGACGGGAGAAGAAGGGTCCAAGAAAGCTCAGAAGGACATGGGCGGTCAGCGCCGCCCTCCCCCCAGGTTCGAGAAGTTCACTCCCCTCACCACTAATGTCTCTACTATCCTCATGGAGGTAGAGAATGAGGGAATCATCCCTCCGGCCCCGAGGATGCACACTCAGGCGAAGAGGAGGAACAAAGATAAGTGGTGTCGTTACCACCGAGACCATGGGCACGACACAAATGACTGCCGAGCTCTGAGAGATGAGATCGAAGCACTCATTCGGAGGGGGCAGTTGGCCAAGTTCGTGAAAGGTAACGATCGAACAGATCGGAGCTCACCTCCCCCTCGGGGGGCTAACAAGCGCTCCGATCGCGCGAGGAGACACCCGAGTTCGAAGAAGAACGGGTTTTGCACCTGATCCACGGAGGCCCGATGGGGGGCTCCTCTAATTCCTCCCGAAAGGCCTTCGTCCGGGAAGTCAACTCGGTCCACAGTGCCCTTCCCCCGAAGGGTCTCGGCGTCCCTGTGTCTTTCTCCGATGCCGACCTTGAAGGAGTCCGAACCCCCCATTGCGATGCCCTCGTCATCGACCTCCGCATGGCCAATTTCAAGGTACAGAGGATTTTGGTGGACAATGGGAGTTCGGTCAACATCCTATTCCTCTCGGCCTTTCAAGGCCTGCAGCTGTCCCGGGACCGTCTGAAGCCGGCCGGCTATACTCTCCACGGGTTCACGGGGGTCCCGGTAACCGTCGAAGGGGTGATAACCCTAGACGTTACTGCGGGAAGCACCCCTACTACCCGGACCGAGCCGATGGACTTCATGGTCGTCGACGTCCCGGCGGCATACAATGTCATCCTAGGCCGTCCCGGCCTAGCCGCTCTTGAGGCTGTCCCCTCGGCATACCACTTGAAGATGAAGTTCCCCACTCGTTCGGGGGTAGGGGAAGTCAGGGGAAGCCAGGAAACAGCTCGGAAGTGCTACATGACTTCCACCGGGGGACCAGTGCTCTCGCTCGAGACACTCGAGATCCCCGAGCCAAAGGATCGCCCAACGTCCGAGCCAGCGGACGAGTTAGAAGAAGTACTCTTCTCCGACGAGGATCCGAGCCGAAAATTCCTCGTCAGCAAGTCCTTGCCGACCGTGCTATTCTCCGACTTGGTGAGGTGCATCCGGGATAACCGCGACCTGTTTGCTTGGTCGGCCGCGGATATGCCCGGCATCTCCGAAGACTTGCTCGTCCACCGCCTAAGCGTCGAACCGGGGTGCAAACCGGTTCAGCAGAAGAGGCGAAAGTTCGCTCCCGAGCGACAGCAGGCAATCAAGGAGGAGGTGGATAAGCTGCTGAAGGCCAAGTTCATCCAGGAGGTAAATTATCCCGAGTGGCTATCGAATGTCGTGATGGTCAAGAAGTCCAATGGCTCGTGGAGAATATGCATCGACTTCACCGACCTCAACAAGGCATGTCCGAAGGATCCCTTCCCTCTCCCTAACATCGACACACTCATCGACGCCACCTCGGGCCATGAGATCCTCAGCTTCATGGATGCCTTCTCGGGGTACAATCAAATCCGGATGTTTCCTCCGGACATCCCGAAGACCTCCTTCGTCACCTACCAAGGCCTCTACTGCTACCGAGTAATGCCGTTCGGGTTGAAGAACGCCGGCGCCACCTACCAGCGCCTCGTCAACAAGGTTTTTCAGCATCAGATCGGCCGAAACATGGAGGTGTACGTTGATGACATGCTCGTCAAGAGCATCCGCGGCACCGACCATGTAGCCGACCTCCAGGAGGCTTTCGGTGTGTTGAGGAAGTACAACATGCGGCTAAACCCGAACAAGTGTGCGTTCGGAGTCTCCTCGGGCAAGTTCCTCGGTTTCATGGTGAGCCAGCGGGGAATCGAAGCTAACCCCGAGAAGATTAAAGCCATATTAGACATGGCCCCGCCTCAGAACGTCAAAGAGGTGCAGAAGCTCACCGGTCGGCTCGCAGCCATCGGTCGGTTCCTCTCCAAGTTAGGGGAAAAGTGCCTCCCCTTCTTCAAAGCACTCCGGGGCGCCAAAGGATTTGAATGGGGCCAGGCACAGCAAGAATCGTTCGACCAGCTGAAAGCCTATCTGGTGAACCCCCCTCTGCTCAGTAAGCCGATCCCGGGCGAGCCCCTCTTCGTCTACTTGGCCGCTTCCGAGCAGACCTTGAGCGCTGTTTTGGTAAGAGAAGAAGACCGGACCCAAAGGCCCATTTACTACGTGAGCAAGGTACTTCGGGACGCCGAGCTCCGCTATCCGAGGATAGAGAAGATAGCCTACGCTTTGGTCATGGCAGCAAGAAAGCTTCGGCCCTACTTCCAATCTCACTCGGTCGTCGTCCTCACCGATCAACCCCTCAAGCAAGTCCTCCATAAGCCCGAAACCTCGGGCCGGCTGATGAAGTGGTCTATAGAGCTGAGTCAGCATGACATCTCCTATCAGCCTCGGACGGCAATTAAGGCACAGGCTCTCGCCGACTTCATTGTAGAGTCCACCATCCCTGAGGTCGGCCACGTCCCGAATGGGCCCCCCATTTGGACAATCTTTGTAGACGGATCCTCTTGCAGTGAAGGAAGTGGCGCCGGCATTATCCTGAACGGCCCTGACAGCTTCGTCCTGCAGTATGCGATCCGCATGAACTTCAAGGCCTCGAACAACGAGGCGGAGTATGAGGCTCTCATAGCTGGCCTCGGACTCGCACGAAGTGCTGGGGCGCAGCGCCTTCGGATTCACAGTGACTCCCAACTAGTCGTGAACCAGGTCTTGGGTGAATATGAGGCAAGGGACGAGCGAATGTCGAAGTACCTCGCCAAGGTCCGGGACCTCATGGGCCGGTTCGAAGAAGCCATCATCCAACGGGTCCCCCGGGAGGAGAACTCACAAGCTGACGCTCTCTCCAAGTTAGCCTCGTCTTCTCTGCAAGGTCTAGAACAGACCGTACTGATTGAAGTCCTCTCTAGACCGAGCATCGAAGACGAGACACCTCGCTCGGTGGAATCATTGCCGGTCATGCTGCAGGACAATTGGATGAAGCCACTGGTAGAATTCTTAAGGGATGGAGTTCTGCCCTCAGATCCCAAAGAAGCGCGCCGAGTCAGAACCCGGGCCGAGCGATACGTCTTGATCGACGGCATTTTGTACAAACGCTCCTTCTCTCAAATAGATGGCCGACCTTATCTAAGGTGCCTCTCTCCGGAACAGGCCGAATATGCCCTACAGGAGCTTCATGAAGGCATCGGAGGAGCGCACTCCGGATTTAGGTCTTTGGCCCGGAAAGCTTTGAACTATGGGTACTTCTGGCCGACCCTTCTTCGAGATGCCGAGCGACATGTTCGGCAATGCAGCTCCTGCCAGAGGCACTCCAACATCCGACGTCTCCCCCAGGCAAACCTCACCTCCCTATCGAGCCCTATCCCCTTCGCGATGTGGGGAATGGACTTACTAGGGCCTTTCCCTCCAGCTCCGGGTCAGCTCAGGTTCTTAGTCGTAGCCATCGACTACTTCTCGAAGTGGGTCAAGGCCGAGCCCCTCGCCACTATAACCGAGAACAAGGTGGTGCAGTTCTTCTGGAAGAGCATCATATGCAGATTCGGCGTCCCCCGCGTCCTCGTGACGGACAACGGGACTCAGTTCACTGGCACAGCATTCCGAGCCCTATGCGACGACCTCGTCATTCAACAGCGCTTCTCGTCCGTCTCACACCCTCAGTCGAACGGACAGGCCGAGAACGCTAACAAGCAGATCCTCGCGGGAATCAAGAAGAGGTTGGACAAGTGCTCCAAAGGATTGTGGGTCGACCAACTCCCTAATGTGTTGTGGAACTACCGCACAAGCCAGCGGACGCCCACCGGAGAGTCCCCTTTCAGCCTTACTTATGGGGCCGAGGCCGTGATACCCCTCGAGGTCGGAATACCTTCCCCTCGGCTCATAGCCTATGACGAAGCGCAGAATGCCAGGGACCTCAGAGGAAACTTGGACCTGATAGATGAACTCAGGGAAAGGGCATCGATTCGGCAACAGAATTACAGAAGGAGAGTCGAGCTAGCGTACAACAAGAAGGTCCGACCCGCCAACCTTGAGCAAGGAGATTTGGTGTTGAGAAAGCTAGCCATATCCCTCCCCAGTCAGAGGAGCAAGCTAGCTCCGAATTGGGAAGGGCCGTACCGAATCACAAAGGTTGTCCGGCCTGGGGCATACCGACTCGAAGACATGGATGGCAAAGAGCTTCCGAGGACCTGGAATGCCGACCACCTCCTCAAATACCAAGAGAGCGCTCCGGCGCCTCTCTAAGTAATCCGAGGTGTCGAACCATTCCTCTCCTCTAAATTGTAACCTGTCCCATGAATTGTACAATGTAAAACGGTTCGCCGTCAAATATCAATAAAGAAAAAGTTCTATTATACTTGTGAATTTGCATGTTTCTCTCCCCTCTTACTTAACCGATGGTTCGGAGTCCAAAACTCGGCTCAACTTTACCTCCTCGGCTCGTCTCCGGACGAACCAGGGGTAGATCGCCGTTCGGAATTGCTCCCACAGCCGTTGAACTATACCGATGGTTCGGAGTCCAAAACTCGGCTCGACTTTACCTCCTCGGCTCGTCTCCGGACGAACCAGGGGTAGATCGCCGTTCGGAATTGCTCCCACAGCCGTTGAACTACACCGATGGTTCGGAGTCCAACACTCGGCTCGACTTTACCTCCTCGGCTCGTCTCCGGACGAACCAGGGGTAGATCGCCGTTCGGAATTGCTCCCACAGCCGTTGAACTACACCGATGGTTCGGAGTCCAACACTCGGCTCGACTTTACCTCCTCGGCTCGTCTCCGGACGAACCAGGGGTAGATCGCCGTTCGGAATTGCTCCCACAGCCGTTGAACTATATCGATGGTTCGAAGTCCAACACTCGGCTCGACTTTACCTCCTCGACTCGTCTCCGGACGAACCAGGGGTAGATCGCCGTTCGGAATTGCTCCCACAGCCGTTGAACTATACCGATGGTTCGGAGTCCAAAACTCGGCTCGACTTTACCTCCTCGGCTCGTCTCCGGACAAACCAGGGGTAGATCGCCGTTCGGAATTGCTCCCACAGCCGTTGAACATACCGATGGTTCGGAGTCCAACACTCGGCTCGACTTTACCTCCTCGGCTCGTCTCCGGACAAACCAGGGGTAGATCGCCGTTCGGAATTGCTCCCACAGCCGTCGGGCCCCAGCGACGGTCCCGGGGTCCAACACTTGGTTCCTAGTCCATCTAAAACACTCCGGTAGGTCGATGTCGGACCTTCGTTCGGACGCAAAAGACCGAACACTCCTAACTACTAGCCGAAGACCAGAGACTCACAAACTCGGTCGGCTTCCGAGCAAGTGGCTTCCCGAGCGTGTAAATGGGGAAAACGCACTTTCCCCTCAACTTTCGTACGTGATTTCGATCAGGCGGCTCAGATCAAGCCACCAGTGCAAAACGACAAGATAACGTTTTCTTGGGAACTGAGCCGCCTCGAGATTCGCGCCTATGTTCGACAGCTCAGATCTCGCCACCTACTCTAAGCGACAAAATAACACGTTTTTGGGCACAGAGCCTCGCCGTACCGTGTCAGATCCACTAGATGACAAAGAGCCGCACCTCTGGAGATCCATTCGGCTGAACAGACGCGCTCGGCTCAAAAACCTCGGCACGACCGATACGGTTACAAGCAAGAACAAACATACAAAGCAACGAAAGGGAACTTTATTAATTGTCGGCGCATCATACAAAACATTCCATTACAAAATGTCGGCAAACAAAACACACAATGCCCGACCCACTACACTTGTCTCTCATACAAAAACGTCCTCACTAAACTGTTCGCCCTCCTCGGCAGACGACTCCTCCTTCTCCCCCCGGAGCCTCGCCATCACACCACGCAGATGCCCCATCTCTGAGAGCAGGTCATCCCGCTTGGAGACGATCTTCGACTGAATGTGCCGAATGCTTTTGACCCGAAGAGCGTTGCTGAACGCGGTCTGCGAGTCTTCATCCTCCCCTGCGAGGTTCAGCTCGACGATCTTGTTCTCCAAGCGTTGGATCTCGGATTCCCGGAGACTGAGGACCAACGAAAGGTGGTCCCACTCACTCTCGGCTCGGCGTAACTTCATGTCAGCACTCCTAGGACTCAGAACCACTGTTCCAGAGGTGGCCTCGGACTCAGTGTCATCATTCGAACGCTCGGAGTCCGAGCCATGGATCGTCACAACGAGCTGGAAAGAAGAGAAAAAGAATAACACAGTTTCAATACACTACCGGAGTCTAACACTTGAAAATTTTTCAGAGCTATTTGCATTCAGACATGATAGTATTACAGACGGTTGGTCGACCCTACAGCTAAGTTGTTACAACGGTCAACAGAAATAGAAAAAACGACAGAATCAGAGCCTCTTCGGAAGGGGAATGCTTCGGTTTAGGGAAACACGAGGACGGCGAGGCCTGCCCTCCGAGCCCGACCCTAAACCTACGAAGCGTGATCCCCCTTCGCTACTAGCTCTAACGGCGACGCCGGCCGAAGCCCCACTCGACGAGGCTGCCGCGCTGCTCTGAGCGTCGACTGGACTTCGCCTGGTCAACGGCGAGCGCATCGCAAGTTCATGAAATGTTATCCCCCTCTCGCTTTCTTCGCAAGTACACGAAGTGCTGCGAACGTTAGCCCTGACCGGTGCCGGCTTGAGCGACGCGATCTCTTCCTCCAGTTCGATAATCCTATCCCTCAAGACGTCGTCCTTCGCCAACTTCTTCGGTCGCGGAGCCGACAACGAGCCCGAGGCATTGGCGTTATCAGTCGCGAGTCGTCAGTAATGGGTGACTTCAATCCCCCTATCTATTGTGATCCTTCTGAGCCTGTCGACTTCGGTCGATAGCCTCTTGCGCTCGGTCGACGCTTTCTCCAGTTCGGAAGCCAGCTTCTCCTGCTCCGCCGAACGCTCTTTTTCCGCTAGCTCCAAGTATTGAACCTCGGCCAAAAGGTCGTCATTCTTCTGCTCGGCGGCGGTAAGCTCTCTACGGAGGTTCTCAACTTTGCCTTCGGGATAGGGGCTGAAGAGCACTTCCGGTACTGGTACAGCTCGCCACCATACCTCCGCAGAGCCGCCTTCGTATCCTCCAGCCTGCCGAGCAGGAGATATCGCTTATAACGGCTCTGAGAGAGCTCGTCCTTCGTTTTCACCAGCTCCTGCCGAAGGTGTTCGACCTCCGTGATCGGACCGAATCTCACCTGAAATGCAGAGATAAATCCGAGGCCCAACACTTGGAGAAAGTTACGCCAAAACAAACACTAAGTCCGAGACTCAACACTTGGGCAAATTTTGGCCAAACAAAACGTTTTTTCATTCAAGATTCGAGGAGTTCTACAACAGCGGTGGCCAGTCCGCAGTTAGGCTTACAAAAACAAAAAAAAAGGGGAGAAAAGAAGACAACCGAGTCAGGTGTCGACCTTTTTGTCGTTCGGATTCGTCGACCCCTCGGCCTTGTCCTTGCCCTCGCCTCCGCCACCTCCTTCGCTCCAGCTCTCCTCCTCCTCGGAGTCGTCCTCTTTCTCCTCCTCGGACGCGGCCTTCCACGGGTCCTCGACGGGTTCTGTCTCCCCCTCGGGGCCGATCAACTCCTCGGGGACAACCTCCTCCCCTTCTACGAGGTCATAGAAGTTGTAGGTGGACGTGTCGAAGCCCGGGTTCTTGGAGACCACATGTTGCAAGGCACGGCCGTAGGCGTCCAGCATGTTCTGGGTCATGTGCATCGCGGCCTCCTCCTGCACGGCTTTCTTCACCCTCTTCACCTTCCTGAGGTGTTTGGCCTTGATCTTCTCGGCCCTCTTCCGAGCATCCTCCGCCTCCGACCGAGCCTTGGCCAACTCCTCCCTCAGGTCGGCAGCCTCCTTCACCGACGCCTCGAGCTTGGCCGCCGAATCCTTCAGCTTGGAGACCTCCTTCTCCGAGGCCTCGAGCTTGGCCGCCGCATCCTTTGACAGCTGAACAGCATCGGCCAGCTGCTTCTCCAGCCCCTCCACTTCGGCGGCCCTCTTCGTCGAAAGAAGCAACTCGGAATCGAGCCGCTTCGCGACCTTGACGCGCTCCGTCCTCTCCTTCTCCTTCTCCTTCTCCTGATCCTTCCTCGCCATCTCCTCGAGCAGGAAGTTGAAGTGGCAGATGATCTGAAAGAAAGCAACAGAGTTACAATCCGAATCCAAGTACTTAGAAAATTTTCTAAGGAAGAAATTCAGATGAAGAAGAAATCAGCCTACTTACCGACATGGAATCCCGGGCGATCTGCATCACGGCGTCCCCTGCCATCCCGGCCTTCAGGGTCGCTCGATCCTTCGGGGTCGGCAAATGCCTTATCGCCTCCATGCAGATGTTCCCGTCGCCCAGGAAACCGTCGGCGTTCATCACCTGCCAGTCGGGGACGAAGATCTGCTTGTGACGCTCGGTCAGGATCTTCTCCGCCTCGGCAGTGAGGGGCGGAACCGGCATGGACAGCGCATCCTTCACCCCGAACACGCCGCTTGACGAACCCGGAGCGTCCGTCCCCGGGGTCAGCACAGGTGCATCCGAGGCAGGGGGATCGGAGATATTGATCTCCCCCTGCTCGGGGACCACGACCTTAGTCGGTGAGACGAGGACCTCAATCTCCCCCTCCTTCAGGACCGCGACCTTCGGTTGGTCGGCAGTCTTCGCGACCGAAGGCTTCTTCGAGGCCCGACTGTCCTGAGGCGCTGCCGACGGCCTCTTCTTCTTCTCCTGCTCTGCCCGGCCCTTCGCCACCAGAGCCTTGTAATCAAGCTTCATTGTCCCTGCAAAAACCGGATGAAAAAACTTAGAAAATTTTTCATGAACTTTAAACGAGGATTATAAATACCAGAAGCATACGAGGGTCGATCGGACTGAGACCCCCACGGAACAGATGCTCCTCCGTAATATCCTTCCAGCTTAGCGCTGGCAGGGCAAGAAGCTTCCTCTGGACCTCAGCCTCCTCAGCATTCAGCGGGACGTCCTTCTTTGTACGCTTAGGCAGGCCGTCCGTCGCCCAAACTGTCGGTATCACCCACGGCGTCAGATTTCGGACGAGGAAGTATTTATCCTTCCAATGTTTGATCGAGTCCGGATTCTCGATCAACTTAACTCCCGTCCGAGGAGAAAGGAAAAACCTCTGTTCATGACGCCTCGGCTGGCAAGGTTTGAAAAGACTCCGAAAGAGGAACATAGTCGGCTTGGCGTCGACCTCTTGACATCGGAGGAGAAACGCCACGACATGCCTCCAAGTGTTCGGCATCAGTTGGGCAGGACTCAGACCGTACCAGACCAAGACTTCGACCACGAACGGGTGTAGGGGAAACCGGAGCCCGGCGATGAGGGAATCGACCGGGAAGACGCATATGTCCGGCGAGGACTTTGTGTTGGCTCGGAACCCTGGGCCAGGGAGAAGCAGCGCATACTCGAGCGGGATCCGGAAACCCTCTCGGATCGCGCGGAGATCGGCCTCGGTGAGAGTCGAGATCCTGTGGTCGACCTCGGACAGCTCCCTCGGCTCGTTCTCCTCCACCAGTTTTGCCGTGCCTTGAGTGACCCTCTCCAAGTCATCCTCGGCGTAATCTCGGACGCCTCCCACGGTCGATACGGCGATGAGCTGCCGACCAAACGCCCCCGCTCTCTTCGGCGTTTCCACTATTGTGATCACGGCTTTGCCCTTTCGGGACTCCGCCGGGACTTCCTCGGGCACTTCGGCCACTTCACCCTCTTTATCCGGACGCACAACGTCTTGCTCGCTCGGCTCCATCACTCCCTTCCCTTTATCCCCTCGGCCAACGGCTTGCTCCGAGGCGGGGGTCTCAGCCGAAATCTTAACCATGTTTTCCTAAAAAGAGAAGGGAAAGAAACTGACCTTGAAGTGACAGGTACGGTCGGAAAGTTCACCGGAACTTAGAAACGCTACCGCGACAGCTAGCAAGGCCACCCAGGGAGGTAAAAACTGCGAAGCAAAGTAAAAACGGAAGAAAGAGAGTAAAAGTGAAAAGTGAAGACTTGGTCTTGGGGGGGTGAAGATTTATAGTAAAATTGGAACGTCCCTTGGACTTCCAATGAAACTTCGCGACTTTTGGGCTACTCTCGAAACGTCACGAAGGCCCATCACCACTACTCCTCTCACCAAGTCAACTGCTCGGCCCCGAAGGATCCAAATCCGACCTACGAGCAATCCGAACACGCCGACAGCAGGATCCGGTCGGAATCCGAGCAAGTGCCTTCCCGAGCTGGTAAATGGGAAAAACTCACTTTCCCCTCAACTTTCGCGCCCAGTCTCGATCAGACGGCTCAGATCTCGCCGAGAGCACTAGACGACAAGATAGTGTTTTCTTGGGAGCTGCGCCCGTCTCGAGATGCGCGCCACCATCCAGCGGCTCAAGATGCGCCACGTCGCTCGGACGATTGGACCCTCGGACGCCTCACCTATGCTTAGAGGAACCTGGAAAAATTTTGATTCAGTTTTGAGGCGCCGCCTTCGGCGAACACCCCCCAGGTCCCATGCGTTAGTCGGCATCCCGCCGACCACGAAACCCGGTCGGGAACAGATAGGCACTCCCCCCATCTCTAACTTCCCCGGGCTGACATCCATCAGAAGCCATCAGCCCGGAAGGAAGACAGAGATGGGAGGGGACCCATCAACACTCAGAAACCAGGAGAAACACACCGTCCCGAGCTTGTTGTTTACAACTGGAAGGCGCGGCATGTCAGAGGATACCGACCGCAGCGCCTTCACAGTTGCAAACAACGGGCTCGGACGGTCCAGAGGCCCGAGCTGCAACCCATGATAAAGAAACGCGCCATCCCGAGCTAGTTGGTTGCAACTGGAAGGATCAGTTTGTCAGAGGACTCTGACAGCGGTGCCTTCACAGTTGCAACAAACGGACTCGGATGGCCCGGAGATCGGCATCAGACATGGATCGTCCTTCTCCCACAAAGACCTCCGCCTGCTTCGGTACTCACTTCGGAGCAACCAAAGAAGGCAGAAGATCTTGGTGAGAGAACGACCACCCGTCCTTCCGAGAAGGCCCATCCCTCGGATCCGGACTATGGTCGTCACCACTCTTGCCTTATCCTCCCCCGCTCCTGACATCCACTTAGGGACCGTCCGGAACGGGAGAAGATAAAGGTAAGAGAGCGACCACCCGTCCTTCGGAGATAACTCATCCCCCGGCTTCGGACTACGGTCATCACCACTACTACCTCGTTCCCCCTCGCTCCTGACATCCACTTGGGGGCCGTCGGGAACAAAGGGAAAACCAGGCAGAAGAGCGACCACCTCTCCGAACCCCAGGAGAGAAGCTACCCAAGGCAGATGCCCCCGAGGTCTGGAACTCAATTTGGCTGTGACGAAAATGACAAAGGGAGTGGAGTACTTATAGCCTGCCTCCTAGAGCCAGCCATTATGACCCTCGGAAATCGAAGCGCCGCATTTTAATTAAGGGAATTACTGATCCTCGGAAGCTGAAACGCCGCGCATTAATTATCCTTAGTGACGTCGGGAAGGCGAAACGCCACACAAGTCACGAAGCTCCATTAACACCATGGGGAACAGAGCCATCTCAGATTGCCAAAAACCACAGGCCCTCGGTCGGCTGCCGAGCAAGTGCCTTTCCGAGCGTGTAAACGGGGAAAACTCACTTTCCCCTCAACTTTCGCGTCTGATCTCAATCAGACGGCCCAGATCTCGCCGAGAGCACTAAAAGACAAGATAGTGTTTTCTTGATAACTGCGCCCGTCTCGAGATGCGCGCCCACATCCAACAGCTCAGATAACGCCACGTCCCACGGTCTGCCGAACACCAATGCCTTCGGTCGGCATCCGAGCAAGTGCCTTCCCGAGCTGGTAAATGGAGAAAAAATTGCACCGAGCTGCGTGGACCACTAGATCTCTCAAACATTCGCGCTCCCAATGATGAAGAGCCCAGATCGCGCCACGTGCGCTAAAAGACAAGATAGTGTTTTTTTGGGAACTGCGCCCGTCTCGAGATGAGCGCCACCATCCGACGGCTCAGATTGCGCCACGTCGCTCGGAATGCCGAACCCCCTAGTCTCCGGTCGGCAGCCGAGCAAGTGCCTTTCCGAGCTCGTAAACGGAGAAAAACGCTGCCAAGCGGTAACGACCATCAGATCTTTCCGAAGTTCGCGCCTGTCCACGATCGATGGCTCAGATCGAGCCACGTCATTAATCAGTATTTAAATCGTTTTTTATTTATTTTAATCGTTTTATTTGTTTAAAAATTGCGAGAAAATTGCTAAAAATTCGGGAAAATTAGCTAAAAATTCTGGGAGATAATTGAAAATTCGGGGACACACTTCCGAACCCCGGAGCGAACAATTATTGCCCAGAATACACCGCTAAAGCCCCCGAACGATTAGCAAACACATCGCAGAATTAGACAAATACTTCGAAAAAAGTAGATAAAAGGCTGTCAGATACCCTACGCAGCTCAAGAACAACACGCAGCGCCAAAAGTTACCTCACTACCCCCTTTTCTAGATTCAAAATCCCACATTTGGACTCCGATACAACTCCACCAGCCACTGAAACTGCTAAACTACTCCTCAAAGCCTGATCACGCTCAGCCTTTAGGAGTGGGGGGCTCGTGATATGGCTAAAATTGGGGTTACATCGGGACCGTCCAGATCGAGCACGAATCTTGAAGTACGGGGGTAAAAAGGTAATTTCACATACAGATGGATCCAAAACGGGTATTGGGTCTCCGCCTCACGAAACCAACCGCCCGCGAATAGATCCACTCCAACTGGGCGCGGGTTCCGACCCGATACAAGCCCGGTCCACCAAGGGAGAATCAGGCCACTGATTTGATTAGATCAAATCAATAAGCTTGACTTGCTCTCACCAGGGAATCAAGGCCTACTTTCCTAAAACAGAATAGGAGGATTTTGCTCCTAACTGTTAGGCAGGAAATCAGGCCCCAAATCATTCCAAGGGCGACTATAAATACAGCCCCTCTACCACCAAGACCAGGTTAATCACTTTTTCACCACTTAAGCTCTTTCTTAATCTTTTACTGATTACTGACAAGAGCGTCGGAGGGTGCGTCGCCGGAATCAACCCCGGTGTCTCGCACTTCCCTGCAGGTTGCGGCGGGAGCAAGAAGGTCGAGTCAGCTGTTCAGGTTTTCCTCTGATCCACAAATTCTATCTGTTTACCCCCACACCGAAATCAGCGGTAACAAGTGGGCTCTCCTTCAATCCTCTAACAATCAAAGGTCCAGATTTAATCTTACAAGATATATTTTCCCTCCCAAAAGTTTCTCTTCAAAACTCAAATTCAAATCACTCACCCAAAACAACTCCCATATTTATTTTTTTATTTTTTTTTCTCTCTCTCCCCCTCCCTCTTCTAATCAAAAAATTAAGAAAATAAAATTTTTAAAAAAATTTAAAAACTACAAAAGTTAAAAATTTAAAAACTTTTAAAATAATTCAAAAAAAAATCAAAAAATCATATAATATGTGTTTTGCTGGACCCCCAAAGTTTCTCATATAATATGTTTGCTACTTCAATTAATTTGTTGGACCTCCAAACAAGGTGCACCGTTCCGAAGACGTGCCGTAGGCACGTTTCAACGGGCAAACCGAGTATGTATGTATGTATATATATGTATATATATATATATATATATATATATATATATATATATATATATATATATATATATATATGTATATATATATAGAGAGAGAGAGAGAGAGAGAGAAAATTTAATAAATAAATGAGTTTTTTTTTTTGTTAGGGGGGAGGGGGGATGTGTTTTGTGAGGTTAAATCTGGGTCTTTGATTTTTGGGGGATTGAAGGAGAGTCACTTGATAGCTTTCTTGTATTTTATTATATAAATAGGGAGCCCTTCGGTTGATAACTAATTTCTGTGAGAACTCACGGAGTAGACCCCCCATGAAAAATTCGAATCGGCCATCTCGAGTAGACCCCCTATGGAAAAATCCGAACCGGCCATCTCGTTCTATACACCTTAGATAGCATAACATAAAAAATCAAGTAACTGAAGTTCACTTGCCCATCCATCATTCTGTTAGAATTTCCAGCCATACAATTTTGCGATGAGGGAAAATGAACTTCAAATTACTTGATGTCTTTATGTTATGCTATTTAAGGCGTGTAGAACGGGATGGGGAGTCTACTTCGTGAGTTCTCACGGAGTTCTCACCAAATTAGTTCTCGGCCGAAGGGCTCCTATATATATATATATATATATATATATATATATATATATATATATATATATATATATATATATATATATATATATATATATATAGAGAGAGAGAGAGAGAGAGAGAGAGAGAGTAATGTTCCGTTGTATACTAGGTCTCCGTGTGCACTCGTGTGCACTCAGCCTTCCCGCATTCGTATCGATGATCTGAACCGTTCACATTAATCTACACGTCTAAATTAGTCTAAATATGTAAAATTAAATTATTTAAAATTTATTCGTCCATCCATCATGTGACTATAAAAACCAACGATTTTCAGCCATACAATTGTAACACTTCAATGGATGGGCAAATAAATTTCAAATGATTTGATTTTACATATTTAGACTAATTTATGTGTAGATCAATGTGAATGATTCGGACCGTCGGTACGAAGGTGAGAATGTCGAGTAAATACGAGTGCACAATATATATATTATTCTATCTTTTATTTTTCTTATTTGACAAGAATTCGCCAATTGAAAGTTTTAACTAAGAAAAAAGACTGAATTTTGATAATAATGCGGCAAGACAAGTTAGGTTCTTCAACAAATAATAAGTTCCTTCACCCAATTTCTTGGCATTTACCCAACTCGCGAATCGCATGGAAATATTGACTTACCAATAGAAATACGATGATAGGCAAAAGTAATATGACACGGGTTATTATTGTTAGAGATTATGAGAGATTATAACAATAGAAATTAGGATTAATATTCTAGACTAAGGTACTTGAGATATTTACTCTAGGTATCAAAATTGAATACCTAGACTACTATCACAAGCCAGTATTTATAGGATAAATACTGGTTTGGGTACTAGGATCTCAACCCACTCAATCCGCGTTCCGATATCGATTAATTAGTACGTGTAACACACGTGTTACCCATAGAATAATATTACACATAATATTATTCATATAGTGAGAATATACCTATATATCCAACAATATCCTCCTATATTCTCAATATATAAATGTACTGGATTATCTCATCAGTTCAACATAAAGCTGACTGGCTGATAGCAGTCTTTAAATAGAAAAAATGCATCACTCAATGTACAGTTCATAAGGACTAAATCAATTATAAATCCGATTAGTTCAAATAGACTAAACCAAAATAATTAAATAGTTCCCAAACTGTAACACTCCATGTTAAAATATAATATATATATATATATATATATATATATATATATATAAATATATAAGAGGATTTGGAGTTGGCCCCATTGGAATTCCTATGGGGGTTGCATATAGAATTAAATGTGGTAGTGAGGGGGGCCACACGTGAAGAAACAGCAGGATATGCTGCTGTGCGTAACGTTAAAGATGCTGACGTGGATTCGTGGGGCCATCCTGTGCAGAGGAGAAGAGAACGATAGCTTATGCTGATGTCTCTGCTTGTGCCACGTGGGCATGGGGTCCACGCTGTGGGCTCTGTGCTCACAGGAGGAGAAGAAGAAAGATAGAAGAAATTTGTCCCATATCGGGATTTGAACTAAAAATAATAATACATAAATATAATAGCCTATGATCAAGAGTCACCAATCCGATTAACCACCTTTTGAGAGGCAGCCTGTGGTGGGCAGTTGTATTATACTATAAATAATTTGTCTTCTAAATTGTATAAATTGTCCGAGCTCGGGGTAGGGGTGTTACACAGACCATATCACACAACAGAATAGTTCACAATGACTAAACCAACTGGAGCAATCTGTCATAGTTTCAAAATCAAACAAAATAAATAAACTTCAAGAACAATATAAGAGTCTTAAGCTCAATGAACACAAGAGTCTTAAGCTCAGCAGAAGTTTTACCAAGCAAGTGACTAATTTATTCTCGAAAGAAATAAACTAAAACTCTATCCTTGCACACTGTTTATGTTTAATCCTCCATTTTGAGCAAATAATTATTTTGAAATCTATATTGACAGATTCAACTCCTCCATCTTTGCTAGCTTATTGAAAACAAGAATATCAAGAGACACCTCTAAGAATTTCAACGAATTTCGCAAAGCATCCAGTTCCACAAAAGAACTTAGTACAATTCATAATTAGCTTAGCAAAAATGTAACACAAGCATCACAATCAAGTTTCGTTAACTAAATAAAGAACAAGGACTTTTATAGTTTCTACACAAGAATTATACTATATTTTATATTGGAATGATAGAACAGTCAAATCAATTATGGTTATTTCTAAATCATCAAAATTGGAATGAAACACGAGTCCATAAAAGAGATATATCATCAAAATTGGAATGATATAACGACATTTAAACATCGGAAACACATCGACAAGTTTTCATGTTTCGTATTGGAATAATATGATTATTCTAAGTAAATTCCCTAGATATATAATACCATCAAAATTGGTGTAACACCCCGTTTTGTACGGTACCTGAATATACGCATATGTTTATGTATATTGTTAGTATGCGTGCAATTGATTGTAGTATTATGGGTCGATTGTGCCATCGTGGTGGATGTTTAGGATTATGGGACGGTTTTTGGGAGAGTTGTATCCCAAGGATGCACGAGAACGAGACGGACCGATACTAGTATAACCGCTAGTTTTCGGCACGACACACATGCAAATATAACACGGTATGATACTACAGTGAATATAGGTTGCATGCGCTCGTTAAAACATGCGTCTCACACTCGTTGGAGCTCATTAAGAGCTATGTTGGGCAGCCAACACACCTAACACAAAACCAATGGGCTAGCCATGGTTTTGGGGCCTACAAAACCACATATAGTCTAACCTACCCCCCCCCCTTGTCTAATCCGGCCCACACCTCCATCACCCTTCATTTTCCACTTCATTTTCCACTTCATTTCTCCTATTTGCTCTGGAATTTTCAGAAGAGAACACACCAAAGAGAAGGAGGAGAGAAATGAAGAAGGAAGTGAAGGAGAAGGAGATTTCCAAGAGGAGCTTGAAGAGATTCCTTCTACTACTACAACCTAAGGTGGAAAGTTTCTCTAAACTTTAAATTCTTATCTTATAATCAAATTTGGTTGCATGCATGTGTGTTAGAATGCATAGGATTGCTTTTCTAAAGTTAGAAGTAGAAGTCAGAATGGAACTAGAGAAAGCTGGTTCGGAGTGCCATGTTGTGGATTGTTCCGAGAGCACAATATGTTGAATTAGACCACAAAATTAAAATTTTTTGTTCATTTATGTGTTATGATCATCCATGAATTATTTCAGATTTTTATATGATCATTTGATGTGCTAATAAAATTGTGAGATGGATATGTGTCGTAAGACAGACTCAGGAAAAGTAAAACAGAATGGTTGATATTGTAGGAATTTTCGTGATTTATTGAAGCATGATTTTGATCTGAAATTTTTACTCATTATTCCTGAATGTATTTTGATTATCTACAAAAATCAGTAGATTATTTGGATGATTTTAAAGGCATGAGAAAAATTTATCTCTAATCAGTATCTGATGTTGAATTAGAAAACTGGATGGTTTCGGTGCTCACTTGCAGTAGCTATTACTCACTGAATAATTAGAATTTTGACATGAGGTCTTTTGCATGATGTTGCGTATGATGTCTAGTGTCACCACCATAAATCTTGTGTCAATTAGACAAGTGAGCAATTTACTGTGATTTTGTGTTTGAGCACTGTGCTGTTTTCAGCCAGTTTCGACACTCTGTAAAGATTGGGAAATTGAGACATGTTAGAGGCATATTTTGAGGATCATGACACAAGAGAGAGTTGTAGGGGACACCTATACCTTTCCAACAAAACACATTTGAGGCAAATCCAGTAAATATTTGAATTTTTATGATTTTTGTAAGACTGGACAGAGGACGATAGTAGAGCTGAATGCTCTGAATTTGAGAGACCAATTGTGTAATGGGTGTATCGATGATAGATTAGAGTGTTAGGGTGATTTAATGGTGTAATTTGTACTCATGACCAACTAGAGAGTTGTTGAGGACACTCACACCCTTCTACAGAATTTGAGTTTGTGTCGTTTTGATGAACGAGTAGAATTTTGTATTACTGGTAAGGTGCAGCCCGTGCACAGGAAGCAAGCAGGTTGGAACTTAAAAAGCTAATTTGAGGACTTAGACGGTTGAGTCTAAGCTTTTGGTCAACTAGGTAGTTATAGCCTAGGATCGTACCTTTCCAGGTTGGGCCATACACTCCAATCGGAGTTGTATCAAGAGAGGGATGACCATTTTGAGATTCGGATCGAAACCCGTAGGTTGCTTAGTCTGGGTTAGGACTAAGGATTGTGAAAGAAACTTTTCCTTGTGTGTGAGCCGAGTCAGTGACTCGTGGCTAGGGATGGTCGATCTCTGTTATTGAGGTTGTTGTTTCCCCGAGTGGGATGTGTGACTCGAGTTAGTCACTAGGGTAAAGGATACCCTGCACCTATCAAGCCTATATTATTAGACTTCTGCCGAGCGTAGGACGTCCGAGCATGCCAGTGAGTGGAGCTCACGGGACAATTTTATATTTATAGCCGGGGTAGCGGCAAGCGTAGGCCATTTTGCTGGACGAGTCCAAGTCGGGGAAGTGGCGGACCGGACCGGTGTCGCCAGGGGCAAGAGATTGATAGGCAAGTGTGGAAGCAGTTAATTCTTACCCGAAGAATTAGAGTAAGGTAGGGGTTAGAATGGTTTATTAGGGGGTTGGAAAATTGCATTAGTCCTAGTAAACCATAGTTGGTGTTGTATCTTCCAGTCGTAGGGATACGTTCTCGGCCGCTCATGGATTGAGTCCCCGGCTCGTATCTCGATCTGTTGATTCCCAAAGTTTTGCCGAAGTAATGTGCGGGAGGCCCGAAGGAATCGACCTTCCGTGGTGCTCACGTCCCTAAAGCGCGGGTTGTGTTTTGTGTTTGGTGTATATTTGTTCATAACCCAGGCCAGGGGTGAACACGCATGCGAGAGTCCATGAGTGGACATGTGGAACCAAGGGTCGTAAGGACCAGGTTCAACGTGGTTTCTAAGGAGGTCCGTGCGCGGGTACCAACTGGCGGTGACCACTTGGGCACTGCAGGGTGGAATATGACCGACCGATGCAATCTCCTTGGGCGACGGACAGTCTATTGGGAACTGGATGGGTACATGGGTAGGATGCATGGCGAAGGATTGAACCCTATAATCAGGAGAGGCGAACTCCTTGGAAGGTATGTAGTATGGGATGCATACATTTCCATCGAAGTTGATTTGGGGAAGTATGTAGTATGGGATGCATACGTTCCCAACTGAATTGCATTAGAGTAGGTGCATCTTGTGCATTCTTGTTTGTGCGTTAGATTAGACTATGTTTGGGTCTTAGATGCATGTAGTATGTGATGCATGCGGATCTAGATTTCCAAGTCTTGCTTGCTTTAGAATAGGCTTGTGATTGGTGCATTTATTTATTAGATCATGGCATACACGAGCACCACATAATTTAGGATGCACGTTTCCCTTTTCCATTCAAGATGGGTTGTGATTGAATTTTAGAGGATCGCTGTTATCACCAGCTTTGCGTCAGTCGAAGTACTGACGTTCCCCACCTTTTAGGTATCAACTTCTACCTTTCGAGCAGGTGTAGAGATATCAGAGTAGCGCAGTAGAAGACTCAAGCCGAGGAGCAAGTCTCAGGAAAGCAAATTGACTATTCAGCGGAGCTTCGGCAGTGAGCCGTCGACTGCCATTCAGAGAGAGAGAAGTTGTTAACTTTACAGAAGGAAGTGATGTATGTTGTAATAAGATGTACTGAGTTTATGTAATTTGTATTCTTGTCAAGAACAAGACATTGGTTGTAATCAATGATGTAATAACTCATTTGGCAATAAAAAGTTTTTAAATTTCCATATTATTAATGTGTTGAGATGCATTTGAAGGCAAAGATTCTAGGGAGTGTCACGGATACTCGGTAATGGGGATCCGGGGCGCTACAAATTGGAATGACATTATATATTTGTGGAATTTATGTGGAATCATCAAAATTATCTAAAACATGTCAACTGCCTAAAACTAACACTTAAGTTTGAACTTCTCTATGGCTCTAATTGGATTCTAAATTTCAAAACAATTAGGATGTTAAAGCTTTGACTCAATACCTTTTAACTCTATTTCCCCCATAGCTTTGATAATTAGATCACTTTCAAGTCTCTTAACAAGAGCATTAGCCATACTTGTCGCAATTGCACTTTATCTATGAGAAAGTTCAACTAGGCTTCTTTCAACCGTAATATACTCCTCTTACTATTATAAAGTGAGTTATGAGCTGCAGTGCATTGTAGCTTGATAGTCACATAACAGAATTAGAGAGTTACTTAAACTTCTTAATGGATGACTAGCAACAAATTCTTTAATCCACTCACCCTTATACCTATGGTGTCCACAATACCTAAGTTTTTCATATTGAATTCTTTGGATAACACAATTTTAACTTCATTTGTAATAGAGATGTCACTTCCAAGAACAAGTATGTCAACAGAACAAGTAGATAATAACCACTATATTTGACACACCACAAAGTTAAAGGCACTGATCTGAATTACTTGATTCATATACTAGGCTTTTTAAGGAATTTGTCAAATTATTTATTCATCGGCTATACATGTTTTAAGAACATACAATGATTACTAAATTGTAAATCTTGTTCACTAAACATATTAATTCAAAATTTTTCAGTACAAAACTGTTCAATACAAAATATCAAGTACAAAACTTTTACAACAAAACTGTTTAAATATCCTTTATGAATAACAAAATTTTCAATAGATGTAAAGGTAAGAAGAATACTTATTGTAGCAATATGACAAACATTTGAGTAGACATCAAATAAATCTATCCCAATTTTCTCGGTCAATCTGTTAGCTACTAAAGTGCATTAGAATTGCTACTGAATAATCAAAATTAAGTATCTTCTACAAAACCCCACTTACTTACTATAGTTTTAGCCCATTTCGGTCGATCAACTAAATTAAAATATTATTGTATGACACAAATTCATCTCATTGTCTACTAAAGACTCTTCTTGGCTCATTTGCCATTGAAGTTTTAAGTGTCAGTATGACTGGTTCTTGATTCTAACTGTGAATCATTGACCATGTCTGGAGGACTAGATAATTTTATACATTTATCTTTGATGAACACATCCTCAAAGAACTCTGCAAGTCTAGATTCTTCTAACACAAATTAGATAGATCCAACATCGGTCCACAGAACTACATTCTACACTTTCTAAGTACACACAAATATTTGTTATAGGTCCTATTTTAGGCCTTCTAGGATTATGTACTCTAACAAATGTATCACAATACAAATTTTCACTTTAACAAAATTATTTGTGTTTTCATGCCATGATCTATAAGGTGTATTCAATTTAGAGTGTAGTAACACATTAAAGATATGATTAACAATACAACATTACTCATAATTACATAAGATAAATAACAGTCAATAATATAGAATTCAATATTTCACTAAGTGTTTGATTCTAACTTTTATCAGTATCGTTTGACGGTTGTAAGTAGAGTGCAGTAGAGATTATGCCAAATGCAAACTTCTCTTAAATTGTTAAAACATATCCACCACCTCTATCAAATTTGACCCTTGATTTTTAGTATTTAACTATAATTTTTTAATTCATTAAGAATAACAAGTGCTTCATTCTTCATATATATGACAGACTTATATTAATCATCTACAAAAGCGATTAAATACTTCTGACCAACAATTATCTCACATAGTCACAAAGCTACTGAGAACACAAATATTAGAATGTATTGATTCAAAAAGTTATGAAATCCTAGAGACCATATAAAATGATTTTCTAGTGATCAAAATCCGAATTCAAACTTTATATTTGTCATATTTAATGAAGTGTCATTTAGTAGAATTATAAGTTTTAACAAGAACAAACAATTTAATATATAGTTTTCAAATCCTAGCCAATTATGTTATGTTTAGAAACTATACACAATTAGAACCATTATGATTAATTGTCTCATTTGTTAAACTCAACTTATACATGCGATTGACAATATATGCACATTATAAGAGTTAATACAAAATTACTCTACCACATTTCACTAAACTATTTGTTTTCTCTAGTGATTCTAACAATGTCCACTTGCTCAAACATATTGAGCGAAGGGTTCTTTCCTTTATTCGTTCTTTATCATCTTCATAACGCTAAATGAGATAATGACTAACATATTATAATTTAACTTTGCACACACAGTACAATGAACGAGAAAGAACAAAACGTAACTAACGGAGTTATATCCTACTTCAAGAGATGCTCTCTCCTAAGTTACAGATATTTGTTATACATCTTATACAATTTTTATTTTTATTTTTTATTTTTAATTATTAGAGAAGCAAATATGTAATCTCACACAAACTGCAAACAATGGATTTGTCAAAATATTTATACACATAGTATGATAAAACACTTAACAAGCCTAAACATGCTAGTTTTCCAAAGCGAAAATAACTATGATCTAAAACTCTCAATCATATGATCAAACGCACAAAATGTTAACACATTCATCACATGAAAATACTAAGAAATATTAGAGTAGATCATACCGACACTTCAAGTTATAAGTGTTTTCCAAATTCGATGGAGAAGCCTGCGTAGTGCAGACTTATCATACCGTGATGCAAATCCATCGTCTCCAATACACACAATTTGTAAGTAACTTTGAAGTTCCTACATTCATCAAATCGTTAAAGATTAGTCAATTAAATAAATTATTAGCACTATCTAATTCACAACAATTTAATTGGAGATTCAATTTATCGTCAAAGCCTATAATTTATCAAAATAAATATTTGATCCATAGCACGTAGCCAAAGCAGTTATTCAGATTTGTATTTAATTAAACAATGCTTAATACGATTTTGAACTTTAGCACTTAGCAACAAAATTCAAACAAATAATTAAATAACAATTTAAATTAGGTGAAGAACTTATCTTTAATTTAGATCTGAATTGGAAATAAATTGCAGTAGATCCAGTCTTCTCCCCAAATACGGAATACAAAACAATACCCAATGGATTGTCTCCACTGGTTAAATCCAGATATGATTCATTTTGGCTGGATCTGGATCTAATCCAATAGTCCAAACACCAAACAGCAATCTCCAACCAATAGAGCAGCTGTTGGACTGCATCTGAATCTGGATCTACTCCATCAGTCCAAATACCAAACAACAATCTCCAACCAATAGAGCATCTGTTGGACTAGATCTGAATCTAGATCTGCTCCAACAGTCCAAACACCAAACAGCAATCTCTAACCAATATAGCAGTTGTTGAACTGGATTTGGATCTGGATCTGCTCCAACAGTCCAAACACCAAACAGCAATCTCCAACCAATAGAGCAGCTGTTGGACTGGATCTGAATCTGGATCTGCTCCAACCACCCGAACACCGAACACCGAACACCAGAAACGTCCAATCAAAAAATTGGATCTGAGTTGTCTCCTTCTCCTTCTATCTCACAAGAAGAACAATGGAGAAGAGGGTGGAGGATGAGGCAGCATCTACCAGAGGCTGATTTCGGCGACTTCCGTCGACGACAGCGGCTCGCACGACCTAGCGTCAGGGGTGGCGTCAACTCCCAGCGACGGCGACCTCGATAAGCAGGTGGGTAGTCGCTCAGTCCCTCGCGGCGGCGACAGCACAGACAGCGACGGCTACGGCGCCGGTGATTGCGCTGGGTCTACGGTGACGGCTCCGGCACCTCCGGTGAGATCCGACGATCTCTCGTTGAAGATTCCAGTGAGGGGAATCATGTCGCTGGATCTCGATAGCATGATCTATTGAATCTTCAGATGAGGAAGAAGAAACTGAGCAGAATCCCGATTTTAGGGATTTAGGGTTTCTCTTTTGCTAATCGATTTGGTAGTGGCCAAGGCGGAGGCGTGTACCGACTGCGAGGTGAGTTTCCGACAAACAGAACTCAAATCTCTCTCAAATCTCAGTATTTTATATTTAAATATCTCAAGATTGTTAAAGATTATGAGAGATTATAACAATAGAAATTAGGGTTAATATCCTAGACTAAGGTGCTTGAGATATTTACCCTATGTATCAAAATTGGAATACCTAGACTACTATCACAAGCTAGTATTTATAGGATAAATACTGGTTTGGGTACTGGGTTCTCAACCCACTCAACCCGCGTTCTGATATCCATACAATTAGTACGTGTAACACGCGTGTTACCCATAGAATAATATTACACATAATATTATTCATATAGTGAGAATATACCTATATATCCAACAATTATTTAGCCGAAGACATATCCTAAATGGTCTATACTTGTTCAGACCATTCGTGATCCCCAGGAGCCTGCTAAGCAGTATTTTGCTATGAAGCAAGAATCATGAAGGAAAGACGTCGAACGTGCATTTGGAGTTCTTCAATCACATTGGGCAATCATCAAAGGACCAGCTCATTTTTGGAGTAAACGTGTTTTACATGATATAATGACTTCGTGTATAATAATGCACAACATGATCATCGAAGACGAGCGAGATATAAATGGGCCAGTTATAGAATTTAGTACTACAACTGTCCCTGAGATATCGATGATAGCTGATGATGCAACTCAATTTAGTTAGTTTCTAACTAGATAGTAGAAAATTAAGGATACGGAAGCTCATTTTGAACTCCAGAACGAATTAATTACTCATTTGTAGGAACGACACGGTGCTAGCACATCAGGTGTTTATTTGTTAATATTTTGTACTCTGAATAACGTGGTACTCATTTTTGTTATGAATTTTTTAACGAAACCATCAATAATTGTATTATCTTGGCTTTCTTAGTAAATATTAATATTTTGTAATTTAAATAAACGTGGTACTCTTTTTTGCTACGAATTTTTTAGCTGGACCATCAATAATTGTATTATCTTGGCTTAATTAATTGTATTTATATTATCTATTTCTAATTAATTGTATTATAACTTTTTAATTATTTGTATTATCTTTTTACATTCAAAAATTTAATTTTGTGCGCAAAAAAAAATAAAAAAAAAATACAAACAAAATATTTGAAACCCCAAAATGAGGTACCATTGGAGCACCCCATTTGAAACCCCAAATCAAAATAGCATATTCCGAGAAATATGCCAAATGGAACCCCAAAATGGGGATGGGAACGAGGTGCCATTGGCCCAATGCTCTAATAGCTACGATGTAATCTGGCACCAGCCTACACAACATCTGTACACAAAGCTTCCCTGAGATACCTTCCTTGTCTGTATAATCCACGGCCATCAGCTTTTTCCTACCTCATAATTACCTTAGATTATGTACATATGCTTCATAACAGAGACAAATCCTAAATAAATTTTCCAAATGGGACACAATACATGCCATGCGAAAGTACCATCCAAAAACTAGGCACTCGTTAATGAATCAATCCTTCAAACATACAAAATTTTAATACTTATCACAGGCACTGACTTCTTGTTCGATTCAATGTAACCAATACATCCTATTCAATTTGCAATACATACTTCTAGCACAAAAATCGGTAAGTCAACAACAGCGTAGGTAGGTCTTGACGTATGAAAGAGCAAAAATCCACTTCCCAAAAACAAAAAATGCAAATAACTTCAGACCTGAGTTGGTTATACCTGTTGATCTTACAAAAACTGGGTACCTTCACATGTATATTCCACTATGCCAGGGTCTTTGTTGATTAGTATAACAGGCAGATTACACTCCCTACATGCAAAAGTAACAGAAGATTCAACCGACTGGACAAAAACAACATTTGAGGTGAAGGACAACTGCCACGATGCTACAGATCGATTGGAGGATATAATCTATGGCGATAATGATCATGCAAACACAGCAAAATTTTGCAGAAGGATCATCATGCTGAATTTCTCATCAGAATTTGGTGTTTCCCTGCTCAAAACTATCCTTTTCTTATCTTTTAATTAACTGCTCTCTCAGGGGATAGAAAGCTCAGGTTGAGAGTCCCGGACTACTTGACTTTCAGAATCATCAAATTCAGATTGTGAAGCTCTGAGCTTAGCTATTTTGTAGCTGCTTGAATTCTTGAGAATTTTGCTGAGGTCCTTTTTCTTTGCGTTGGTTGGCCTGGTTACATAAAAGGGAGAGAAGGGAAAACATTAGAGCATACAAAAGGCAATTCACAGAGGAAAATAATGAAAAGATAATACAATGACCTAGTTTCCATCCATATGCAAACTTCATAATAGGGTATCTGATATCAGCCGGGACCAAGACAATCTAGCCATCCTGGTTTTTGCCCACCAATATGAGAGCATACGAAGGGAAAATCATGGAGGAATGTAATATGACGTTTCCCCAAACAGATAGTATCAGACAATACCAAACCGTTCTTCAATATAATTTAAAACATGAAAGTGAAAATAAACACAACTCAATATAATTTTGAACATGAAAAAGAAAATAAGCACAAACTCGACAACTTAGAATATGTTTTTCTAATTCAACATAATTATACTTCTCTTAAAATATATACTTAGCTATTTATTAAAATTTCAATTAACTTTTGATTACTTTATAAAGGTAATACCAAAACATCCAATACCGAACTGATATGCCGATATTCCAAGTCTTCTCTTTTTCAAACTGATATTCCAAGGTTGCAAAAGACCAGTACCAAACTGATGCTGAGTTTTCAAACTAAGCTTACATATTTAAGTATAGAGCTAGTGTTATGATTTCCTCAACAATAGGTTTCACTTGTCAGAAAAATATCAAACAAAAATGATGAGTCACATCCACCTTGAACTAGAGAAATATTTTATGACGAAAATATTCCAAATAAAAGTTTATTTTTTTAAGGATAATGTTTTGTGGAGATGTAGATACATATTGTTTTCTATGAAGCTATACCATTTTGGTCCAAACATACTAGTTCTATCAGAGAGTACTGTTCTTTATGAAAACATGCCACTTTTTATTGGGGGTTTCTTTCACTGCAGAAAAAATATATATATACTTGCACTTCAAGTGGCAGATAATGATTCTGAAAAAGTTTGGATGGGGGTATCAAAAGGTTTCCCAAAAAAAATAGAAAAATAAAACGAGCAAATAAAGTTAAATTCAGATAAGAATACAAAATAAATAAAAATCAACTTACCAATGATCCAACTTTAACATCACCAGAATAAAAATATTTATTTATAAATTTTTTTTAAAAAAACAACATTGTTCCATTGTCTCTAAGGTGATTTCTACAGGAGTCTGACAACTAGCAAACTGAGAGCAGCATATATGCAAAATGCCCTTTTTTTCATTCAGGTGATCAAATAACACAATGCAGTAATTCTTCAGAACAGGAATATTTTAGGACTTTACAGGCAACAAACTGGAAAGATACTCTTGGTAGTCTGTACCATCAGAAATAATAATTCTACTTACTGTGTAAAATTGCTTTGTGCATTCGTTTCCCTGTCGCCCTTGTGATGACCATGGGAAACAGATCCTGTGCCAAGAATCAAATTACACTAATAGTTAGACAAAGATAGAAGTGTTTGCCGAATGATAGAATTGCGCGGAAAAGAAAAGTATGGGGTGGATATTATAGCAATGTGTCTTATGTAAAGACATGGCCTGTAAGAAAAAGGAATAATTTCTGAAATCTATCAAGAATTTAGAAGCTCACACATATAATTAATGACACTAATTAGCCAAATTTAAACTACAAAACACAGTTGACAAATACTTTTAAGTAAACTAATCATTGAAGTGTTCTCAGGAGCAGAACGTTTCAAATTTCAGCCCAACACAAATAAATTGACCCCAAACAAGAATAATCAAAATATGGCAGGAGGTGATTGATTAACATCAACAAGGTGACTGGAGACCTATTGGGAAATCACAGTTAAACGAAGGGCTCAAAACAATTTTTCCCGATAAACAAGTTCTCTGCACTTCTACCATGCTTCGTGATGTCGACTCTCCTAATCCGACGGTAATGTCCACAGTCAGCGGAAATGTGTATACGACGTTTCCCGAAAACCCAGGAGGTTTAACATCAAAACAAAAGGGGATGTTATTTTAGCTGAAACCTTGGGAGTTTTTGACACTTTTCATTTCCTAGTTTTGGGTTTCCATGCAAACAAACAGCCCGTAACAAAAATACATAAAATAAATATCACATAAAAAGAAATAGCAGCTTCATCACATACTATGGCAATTGTAATGAATGTAGAGTGCCCAAAAGCTCCTTCCTCTCGAGCAATCATTGTCAGTTTATGCTCAACTTCCATGATCTCTGTAACTAGGGGCAAACACTAATCTTCATTAAGATTAGCATTGGAAGATAAACATTTGCCCCTAGTTGCAGTGCTCATGGAAGCAGAACTCAAGGCGACAAGGAATTTTATGGGGACTGCATCCTGAGCCATTGGACAGTGACGGTTAACTGCAAATCAAAGGTTCAACTTAAGTAACCATCCAACAGCTCAGAATGCAGAGCTCACAAACTCTTGTGAGCACAGGGCTCAAATAAATTGCAGGTGTTTTATATATATGCATTACTACAATAAAATGTAAGGATGAATGTGTGCTATTAGACTCCTTCCACCTCTTCCATCACTAATTTGTTTCTTTTTTGATAACCTGGAATGGTGTGCATGTGCTCTTCGTTATAATAAATGTGCTATAACACTTCCATCTTCATTTGTTTAATCCAAAACAAAATATAAAAATTGATGATATCTATTATTTTTTCGATTAAAAATCTAGTATACGTATGTGTGATTACACACACGTATGTGTATATGTATGTGTCTATGCAGTGGCAGAGCCTCCATTTAGGGAAGGAAGGCAATTGGACCTCTAATTTTTTGGGACAAAGAAATTATATGCTATATTATATAGGTAAAATTTGTACTACAGCCAAAATAATTAACAATTATTTTGGTATAACAATATTGTATGAATAGTATTGCATTATTTATCAACAATAGTGTGCTAATAAAATTGTATTTGCATATATTATCATACATACATACATATGGGTTAGAATCTTCCACATCTCCCCATTCTCACCCACACATCTAACCTAACTCTACCCACTGTTTTAAATTTCCTCCGATACAGCCAAAATTTCGGCCGAAATTTCGTTTCAGCTAGCTTGTCGATACGAAATCACATATTTTATATTCTACATTGCTTTGGACCGAAATGTGTAGTTTTCAGTCGAAATGACCGAAATATCGGCCGAAATATTGCCGAAACTGGCGAAATATCACCCGAAATAGACAAATGTTATTGTGAATATTAAAAAATTTTGTTTTACTTTTTGCATGTCTTCCAATGTAGTACCTTAAGCTAAAATAATGTGAGGATTTCGTATTACTATTGTTTGTATATATGCAAAGTCAAGTAAGTTTATTAACTAATACATTTTTCTAATCAATACATATACTTATATTACATTTCTTCTATATTATTGTTAAATTATGCGAACATTACCGTAACTGATTCATGTCATTAGTTACATTATACAGTATTTTATATAATAAATGACATGTAGGACATATAATATCTTATTTAGTAACAAAAAAAAATATTTATTGAGTATAGAAAATGAACATCCGATATGATCACATTTTCCCGAGATCTCCGATATCTCCGATCCGAGACGAAACAGCCCTTGCCGAGCCGAGTTCGAAATCCGAGATTTAAAACCATGACTCTACCTAACCCCCACATTAACCCTCCAGGCATTTGGCCGGCCATTTCTCCACCAAACCCCCCATACTCCGTTTCCTATATGAGTGTGATGAATAAATCCTAACTCATTTTCTTCTTCTTCCTAGTTCATTTTTCTTCTAATCCAATTTCCAAACTATTTTCCTAATGATTTTCTATACTACTCTCCATTTCAAAATTCCCTAATAATTTGTAAGAAGCTAGATGAGCAAGGAGAAGAAGCAAGCAAGCTAGGAGGAGAAGAGCATACTAGAAGCTTGGATATTTTATCTTGTCCACACTTTGAGGTGGGTGTTCTTCATCTTTTAATTATAAAGATTACAGTTTTATGCATGAAAATGGTAGTAGATGAGTAAAGATGGAATTTTTATGCTTGATTATGAAATAAAAATCATTTCTTAAGAGTAGTAGCTTGATTTTTGATTGTAGAATGTAAAGTTGTGATTTTTTATGATGATTCTGTGTAAGTAGATTGTTCATGTTAGTAAGATTAGCTTTATGTTAGTAAGCTCTTACTCATATTAGTAAGCTTTAGTCATGTTAGTAAGTAGAGATCATGTTAGTAAGTTAGTAAGATGTCATGCGAGAAAGGTTTATATTAGTAAGTAGAATTGACTATGTGAGTAAATTAGAAAGTTGAAAAGTAGACATTGATTATGTTAATAAACTCAAATGTAGACTTGACTCATGTTAGTAATTGGAAGAATTATAAATTAATCATGAATGAAGCTTGAAGTTGAGTTAGTAGCTTGAAGAGTTATAATTAATCTTAGTAAGTTGTTAGTAAACTATTTGGTAAATTAATTGTTCATGTTAGTAATGTAGTTCGAGTTAGTAAAATATTAATTAATCCTTGTTAGTAGCTTCGTAGTAATTGTTAGTAGCATAATGGAAGCGGAGTTTATGTTGAAGTTCATGTTTTATTAACCATGAAGGAAATTGATCTTGTTAGAGTATGCTTGAATGTATAGTAATTGATCAAGTTAGAAATTTGGATAGTTGATCATGTTATGATGGTAAAGAGTAGTAGATTAACCTCAAGTTAATGTGGTGAAGTGGGAGTAATTAATACTTGTCAGTAGCTTAACCATTAATGATTTATCTTGTTAAATGATAGATGTGTAAGTTGATGGAGGTATGAACCATGAAAGTGTAAGGACTTAGTAGGTTGAAGAACTCAACCTAATTGAAGTCGCTAAGTGTTGTGACCTATAAATTGACCAAGGTAATGTACCTGGGTGTAGGCACTTGGCTATATAAGCCGGGTGTGGGCCAAGTTGGGCCAGTGTTGATTCTGCGGAAGCGACCCAGAAATCCTTATTGTGTTGAGTATAAGGTATATTAACTCTAGATAGTGTGCCTCATGAATGTAAGGACAGACACTAGTTACAGACGTGTACTAATTTTGTCAAAAGGGATACATGCGGCGTGATCTCGTCTGGGATACGTACAGCGTGGTCTCGTCTAGGACGTGTGCAGCGTGATCTTGTCCGGGACACGTGCGGCAACGTGTCAACTGTAAATTCTGGAAATTAGTGATGAGAGCGAGACGCAAACATAGGTCACAGGTCCTGTCGGAACTTAGGGAATGGACCCTTAAGCTTTCGTCTATGTTCTCATCTGTCGAAACTTGGCGGAGCAGGAACGAGCCCTGCTGATTCGCCAAATGTTCATAATAACATGGTAAGGTAAGAGTGGAAAAAGATCACTGATTCCGACAGAGCCGAATGATCATCGGCCTGGCGAGAGTGGAGAAAGACCAATGATCCTGGTGGGGTAGAGAAAAACCACTGATCATGACGGAGTGGAGAAAGACCACTAAACGTCCGTCGAGGCAAACGGGATGGAGAAGGACCACTGATCCTGACGGAGTGGAGAAAGATCACTAGACATCTGCTGACGGGATGGAGAAGGACCATTGATCCTGACAGAATGGAGAAAGACCACCAGACATTTGCAGAGACAGAATAAACCGCAGCACTGCAACTCTACAGTCACTAGATTCGTGTGAGGAGCAGAAAAAAGTACAAGAGTATGATGCATAGCGAGAGATCGAACCTTGTGATCTGAAGACTAAGAACTCTTTGAAAAGTATGTAGTATGAGATGCATAAGTTTCCATTGAAGTTGCATTTGGAAAAGTATGTAGTATGGAATGCATACGTTTTCAAATGAACTGCATTAGAGTAAGTGCATTGTGTGCATTTGGAATTGTGCATTAGACTCTAGGGCATAGTATACACTGACACTTGTGGTTTGACTTCACGTTTTTCTTTTTTGCATTAAATACTGTTTGCTAAGATTGGGGATCGCGGGATTTATCCTCATTGCATCAGTTACATTTAATTGACATGCCCACAGTTGGCTAGTGTGCAGGACCGTCCGACCGCGGGAGTGTTATTCGGGAAGCAGAGTAATGAGCTGTGTGGAGCAATCAAGAAGAAATTGTCGATCAACGGGCTATGTAGATTATTGATGTAAATATCGATGTAATTCATTTTTGAAATCATGTTGTAAATTATTGTAAATTTGTGCATAAAAAGTTTTTAATTTCCTGTGATAATTCTGTGTTATGTACTCATTTGAAGGAAGATCCCGGTTTGTGTTTCGAGTTCTTGGTATTCGGAATTCAGGGCACTACAAAATTGCATATGGAAAGAACCTTTACCTCTTAGCTCAACCATATCCTTATTTACATGAAAATTCAAAATGAACTATTTCTATGTAAATAAGCAAACACCCCCTATTTGAATCCAGTAATATTAAACATCAAAATCTTAAGATAAACGGTCAGCCCTTCAGTTTTAGTTCAGTTTCAAGATTTATGATGTCGAATGAAATATTCAACTGTCAAATTTGATGACAAACACTTTGTGAGGAAATCATTCCGTCAATTTAGAGTGGAAAGTGCAAGCGAAATCACATACCGAGGAATTAAATAAACGAGAAGAGACGACTCTCAAATTTCCAGGAAATACCTCAAAGATTTCAATTCAAATTTGATATCAAGCCCTTCAGAAAAAAACAAATAACTACCCTTTATATAGGGCTTACAAACTTAGGTGGCAAAACATGCCTTACGAATTAAAGACTAAGCAAACTAGGTAACAACTAAATCAAAGGGTTAAGAAGGCTAGGCAACTAATAAAGCTAAAGCAAACCAGGAAACAGGTAAAGCCTAAAGCAAACTAAGAAACTGGTGAAGTATAATCAAACTAAATTAGGAATTATGATCCTGCAACAGAATTATGAAGTTTAATTCTATACTTTTTTAACACAATTTCAAAAGATGTCATGAATAATAAAAATTTAGACTCCAGGAAAACTATCCATCATATTCTATCAGAAGGGGCAATGTAGGTCAATGCTACCCTGGAATTTCTAAAAGCCCTTCGGAATTTAAAACTTCACAGTTTGGCCCCTCTCAAAGAATGACAAATTGGTCCCATGTACACAACAATTAATGAGCTAACTTCTAGCCTCTATGCACCACCTTTAACTCAACCGAGATAATTACAACAGCAAAATTTCACTACAATAGGACCTCAATACATCTAATTTACCTTCTGTAGCTCCTTACTTTTGTATTTTCACTTTACATTTCAGTCCTTCCGTTCTTTGTTTATCTTAAAGATCATGATCTCTTAAGTTGTTATTGCGCTCTAGCACCCCCCCCCCCTTCCTTTTCCAGCCCCATCCCTGATTTTACAAAAGTCAATCATTCCGCAATAGCTTGAAATCAATTTGGTAAACATGCATAATATTTACACAATTAGCCATGGGCGGAGCTTAGTGAGGGTCCCCCCCCCCCCAAAAAAAAAAAAAAACAAAACCCCCTTCATACTATTGAAAATTTTGAAAAAACCCCAAAAATATTATGATTTGCCCCTCCAAAAAATTAAGTTTTATGGTTTGGCCCCCCTAAAGTTTATGAAAAAACCCTTATATATATCTATATATAGCCATAAAAAATTTTCCTGCCCCCCACGCAAAATTGTTCTGGCTTCGCCCCTGCAATTAGTTGTATCGTTTTAGAGTGCATTAAGTTATGCAAAATTTGAAACTAATTCCATGAAGGGATATGTAACAATGTTAGACGAGGAAAAATTTACTAACAGTAGTGGTTAGAATTTTTCTGATGTTAGGCCCCTGAAGATATATTTTAGGTTCATCACTGCCATAGTTCTTAGACCCATTAGTGCAAAGTAAAAAGACGTGCATTCTCAATATAATAATGTGTTTTTTATTTTATTACGAGACATTAAAGTGGATGATAACTTTGGTAGTACTAGACTACTATCAGTAAAAACTAAAAAGAGGAAAGGGGACCGCATAACTGAAGTTGGACATTTTCCTGATATAGAGTGGTCATACTCGTATGGTGGGACTTTATATGCACGATCTGTAGGGTTCATTATGCTGCGTGCAAATAATCCAGATGTTTGGGGGCTTTTTACCCATGCACCACATATAGTGCCATGTGTTATTTTATTAAAAAACCGTTCATTTTTTAAAACATGGACAAGACCATCTCCAAATCACTTGAATTATACAGGCATACATATTATGACATTGAAAACAAAGTGAACTCAGTCGATCATCCATGGGGGTCCACCAAGTAAGTACAGATACTCTATAAGAGGAAATCACCTCCTATATGAGGTTCCCTCTTTTCTAGTAAAAAAAACATTATGCATGTTGTTCCCTGAACCCTTCAACATAAGTTAGCTCCACCATTTTGTGTATGTATAAGGGTGAGTGTGTGCGCGCGTAAGTGTATTGGTTCAACTAGAGGACTTTCTTTAAACCTACAAAATTATATTTAACAGCCTTACCATTGTATTTCATTTTAAATCTGTAAAAGATAAGTTAAAGGCATCAACTGATCAAAGTGAGTGAACAAAACCTGAAAGTATTTATTTTAGATTCTTGAAAGGGGTTAAAAGCACCAAATGGTCAGGTGTGTGTACAAAACCTCAAAAGCAAATCTAATGACAGAAAGAGGATTAAATCTGCTTTAAAATTTAATGCTCCTGATACTGTCAACGACATTGAATCTAAAGTATCATTTATGTAAATGTCAGAGTGAGATAATATTGTTAATTAATTCCTATGTCTGCAAGGAAAAAAGAACCAAATACATGTGACCATTGAAAATTCATCAACATCACCATTAAATCGACTGTATATAACTATATCTGTTGATTCCCTATGTGTGCAAGGAGAAAACAACCACATTGGTCAAATCATTAATTATCAAGCATACAACAATGCTCAGTTATTCCCTATGTTTGCAAATGAAGATAAGAAAACAAGTTTCTAATGTAAGCCAATGTTATGACATGCAATAATCAGATGAAGGTTTGCTCCAAAGAAATATGAGAGGCACTGCAATCTGCAGAAATGTATAGCAGATGCTAAACGCCTAAGACCTCATACAAAACACTTAACATCACTTCTCTACTTAGTTCCAATATGAAGTGATTATCTTTTAAATAAAAATGGAGACAGTGTTCTAGTTTACAACAGAAGGGAATACAAAGTAATATCATAAATTGGGCCCTTCTTCAATTTATATAAGAAGCTCTATCACATATGCTAGCATCTAAATTCAAAACAACTATAAGTTGAAAGCTGAAGCCATGAGAAAGTAGCTAACATTCAGTCAAGAACCAATTAGCAGAACTAGTAGCAGACAATACTCTTATTCTATTCATTATTGCACATCCCATTCATTAGGAATGTTAAACGAGTCAAACGAGCCGAACTCACGCCAAGCCTAGTTTGGCAGTTTGGCTTGTTTATGTAAATTCTTTATTTAAACTTTAGTTCGGTTTTATTTATAATGGAACGAGCTTTGTTCGGCTTGAATTCATTTAAATCTTGGTTCATTTATTTGTGTTTGAAGCTTGGTTCATTTTGTGCTCGAGAACATGTTCATCTAGAGCTTCATTTGAACTTGACTAAGACTTGTTCAAGTTTATTTAGGACTTGCTGAAGCTTGTTTAGTGCTTTGTCTTGAATTAAAGCTTGACGATAGCCCTGATGAAACTTTGTAAATGTTCTACTCGTCAGTTATGATCAACCTTTAAATGACTATTCTAATAGTGATGAGCTGAAGAAAGCATAAAAACATAATTAAAGAATAGAAAATTGTAGTTTCGGTAATTAATATACATATTTAATTATTCTCAGGACCAACACTAAACCTAATATACTTAAAAACCACGTACGTGTTTAATATACTTGAGTTGAATGAGCCAGAACGAGCCGAGCCTCGAGCCTTAACCGAGCCAAGAGCCTCGAGCGTTGAGCCTTAACCGAGCCAAGCCAGTTAAAGCTCTAAACGAGCAAGCTCAAAAAGGAGTTCTTCATGTCCGTTCATTTAATTAAATGAACATAAATTTAGTTCAAGCTCGGTTCACTACCTTATTTTGAACTACTAAACGAGCCCGAACAAGTATTTACAAAGTTGGCGAACCGCTCTGGATGTTTCACCAGACCATAATATATTTTGTACCATCATTGTACTATCATCAAATGGGTCATAGCTTTCCCAGTCATTAAATAGAAAATTCGACTTTCCTACCAAAACTAATAAAATTACTACACTTAATCATACTAGACTGGTATAAACTATAAAGTATAATAAAATACACTTTAGGTACCATTGAATATCAGAAATGTAATAAGATACTGGAAAAATATAAGTGCAGTTCAAATATAATTAAAATATATGTTATATTTTCACAGAGAATAATTGGTATAATCAAATTTTTGCTAAAGTAACCAAGTGCTTATAATTAAGTTCAGAAAGTTATATAGATCTAACTAAAGCACAAACTAGAAATAAACTGGAAATATTTAACTCTAAGCAAAAGAGGTCAAGATATACCATCTAAAGATTACATGTATATGTATTAGCAATCTGCACGTGCGATGCATGCTCTAAAAATTTTTTTAATATTTTAAAGTAAAGACTGCGACGTAGTCTGGTCTCGAACGTGAGAACTCCTTTACCTATCTCAAACTCTTACCATACTCTACAATAACCCCTAATGGCACCAACTTTTATTTTATATGAGTGGCACTTTTGTAAATAATTATATCGTAAATAAATTTGAACTTTGAGGGTATTATGGTAACCGACAACAATTGACTAAATGGATGGTTAATATAACTTCCACTTTAAAATGAGTAGTTGATATTAGATGGTTGATTGTCTACAAATACACAACCCCAACTCTCCCATTATAATATTAGAGATAAATACGCTTCTCTGATTTATTTACATGCATCATCATAATTGTCGGAACTAACTAGACATAACTGATAATCTCAAGGATGAGATTTCAGACCATTTCATTTTCATAGAAATACATATACTAAACCGTAAATCAACAGCTCTAGACCATGGAGATGCCAAAAGACAGATAAGAGATGTCAATAACACAAACTATAATAGTTGATGACAAAACGACTTGGAGAATTAATATTAAGCTTTTCCAGTTTGATGCATAGAAAATTATCACAGAAATGATGTTAAGCTTCAATAGACCAATAAAACATAATAAAATCTGAACCTGGCCCAATGAATTATTTTGCTGGAAATTTTTTTTTTGTTTGCGGGGGGTGGTAAAATATTGGAAATGTTCTAATCCTCATAGACAGGCACTGAATTTTATTTCTTTAATTATGAATTGTGTGGAGTTCAAAGTATCACCTGGGGAGTTCTCATAAGCTTGGGGCTTTGACAAAGCAGTTGATATCTGAGTCTCTTGGATGTTCTCTTCTGACTCTGAAGATGAAGATGAACTATCTGGAGCTCTCATCAGACCTTTTCGGTTCTTCACTTCATAGTTATCCTCATCTTCGGAACTTCCACTTTCAGCATCATTAAAAATTGAGACAGTTGGAGCTAATGGTATCTTCTCTTCATCAGACTTGCTCAGAACTTTCCCATACCTATTACTTGGGATCTTCCTCACTGCAACTCTGAATCGTTTTTGAACTGGAGTGTTTTCTTCCGTAGTGTCATCTGATGCGGCCAAGTCATAGGGGTTTTCATTTGTCGAAGCTTTGAGGTCCTCACCCTTATTATGGATAGGGAACTGAAGCTTGCTTCCCAAAGGCACAGATTTTTTGCCAATACGATGCTTACTCTTCTCATTATTTGACATCAACCCTAAGTCTGATGATTTATCTTGAAGATGCACATCAGATTTATGTTCACTCTTCTTGGAAATATTTTGATGTGATTTTGTAGAATCATTGCTGAGGAGTTGTTCCTTTTCTAGACTTAGTTCGTCTTGAACTGAGGGCTTCAGTGAATTTGTGGTAAAATCTCGTGGCGATGCATTCAACTTCCTTTTCCTCTTAGACTTTTCCAAGTTTGCTTTCTTAGTTTGAGTAGTCACAAAAGAAACATCTTCTGCTGGTTCAAGCTGGTTAGAATTCGATGTACAAGATTTGAAGTTGTTGGTTTTTTCGCTATCAGATCTGGGTTGATCAGCACAAACATTTGCCTTATTAAGATCCTTGGATCCTTCATGAACTTTGTCATTAAGAGTTTCCAGACTTGATTTCTCCCCAGACTTCTCCAACCTAACATCTACAATAGCCAGTTCTAGATGATTTATAGATTCATCCTTACTGGTTTCTTGCCTAGGTAATTCAGACTTTCCCAACTTTGACTTTTTCCTGTTCGGCTTTGACTTCTTGTCATTAGGGATCAAAGGAACTTCAGGTTCAAGTATTTCAGTATTTGCAACTACTGCTGCTTCAGCTGCTCCTTCCAGATTCTCTTTCGGGTCCTCTTTAGTGGTGGTTTCTTCTACCAACAAATGAACAGATTCATCCCTCATGGTCTCTTGATGAGGCAGTTCAATATTTCCAGACTTGTTCCCCTTGCCCTTTGGCTTTTTCTCATTAGGTTTGGGATAAACTGTAGCTTCAACATCCTCAGGATTTTCAACAGCTGCTGCCTGAGATTCCTTACATGGAATATCCTCTACAACTTTGTCTATCAACGTATCATTATGATCTTGATGAGACAGTTCAGCCTTCTGTGACTTTTTTCGATTGCGCTTTGGCTTTCTGTCACTAGGGTTAGAAGGAACTGTACATTCTCCAACTGCAGGATGTTCTTGGCGACTGCAGGATGTTTTGCGCTGACTCTCTTTAGTGACTTGATTTTTCAACGAATTAACAGTTTCATGAGCAAGACGAGCATCAGGCAATTCTGGCATTTCTCGTTCCTTCTTTTCGATATGATGTGAGCTTCTCATTTGAGAATCTGAGGTAATTTGAGGATCGGCTTCCGTAGCTTTTTCACCACCCAGATCTGCACCAGCCATGGCCACACCAGAGAATGCGTCATCATTCTTTTCTTCATTCAAAGATTTTACAGAAGAGTCAAGAGTATCAGGTTTTTTTGTAGTATCATTCTCACTTCTGGACTTCTTCCTACTGCGAACTTTTGGAACCACTACAGCATGATTACTAGGCTGTTCAGTTTCCTTATAAATGGTTGCATCATTAGATTCTTTACTTAGAAGAGAGGAGTCATCAAGCAAATGACCTTCAGCATTAACATTACTGACTTCTTGGATTGGGTGGCCAGTCTCGGTTGTCGTTGGCTTGTTAAGACCAGAATTTGCCACTTTCTGGGTACCCTCATCAATAATTTTAGTCGCATCGGATTCTATTTCTAGAGTAGCTTGATTCTGTACTAATTCTCCAATATGATTCTCTTCAGAAACTTGTTTTCCTACTGCTGAATTAATCTGGTCAAATGACTTATCCACCAGTTTATTCTGCACACCCTCATCATGCAATTTGGATCGTTTTTTATTCTTCTTCTTCTGTTTGTAATCAACTGCTTGATTGTTCCTGTGCTTCTCCTCAATCACTGACAGCAAGTCCTTTTCCAATGGAGACATCTCTTTGCTAAAAGAACCACCAGCAGGCTGACTCTCAACTGGATCTTTAGAAGATCCATCCTTTTCCTTTTTATGCCTTTTCTTTTTCATAGAAGGAGAAGGATTTTGTGATTTACCATCCAGCATCTGAACATTTTGCAGAGTTCTGCCCCTTTTCTTGGATTTTTCCTTCAGGGTGGCATCTACAGAAACACCCACGTTATCAGCTTCAATACCAACCTTTTCCTCCATATGACCAGATCCAACAACAGCATTACTCTCAGCAACTATCTTCTCCAGTTCTGGTACTTCAGGAACTGAGCTTTTCTCCAGTTTTGGTGGAGGGACAGTAGAATTATCATTGAGATCATTTTGGGCTACATTCAAGTGTGACGACACATCAACACTTTCATCGCCAAAAACAAGGGAAGCATTGGGAGAAACATGCAGGTCAGGAGCTTGGGAATTTGGCAATATTGAATTGTCTTGAGCTGAGTTCTTCAGAAAAGCATTGTATGGAGAAGTTTGAATGCTACCAGGGGGGCCATTAATGGCAAACTGTGCACCATTAACAAGTGACAGACTAACACTTTGATCTGTCTGAAGTAGCTGGTGCTTCTCTGGCTCCCTTCCACTCTCACTTGTTATAATTCTAGCAGGCTCTTGTTGGCTGCCTACCATGGACATAGGTGCAAGATCAATATAAAGAAACCAAGTGCCCTTAATGCCAACAAAAGCAGATTTGACAATCATAGAATCAGACACGTGATAGAAAGATGCTCTACGTTTTATCTGCACGGATGTGTTGCAATTTATTGGCTTAGAACAACAGGATATTATACCATTGATAACTATAATCAGAAAAACATGTGAAGTTTACGTAAGTAAATGACATCATAAGAAGTCTAGTAATATCATATGAAAGATGTAATAAGCAAAAGTAAAAGAAGGGTTTCACCCAAAAGATGAAAAAGGAACAGAATGGGTAAGACACAATAGCCCTCTTTTCTGCTTACGATGGAAAAACCCAGTCAAAGGGACACGGCCTGTTGGGAATGTTCGATAAACTCTTCCTACCTGATCCTGAAAATTACAGGTTTCAGAGGTCTAAACCCCGCACTTTCTGTTTCAGTAGGATATCAAGCAATTTCAAATGTGTAGTTACTTTTGTATTTGTATGTCCACTAATGTGCATATATTTATATTGTATTGATATGTAAAAGTACACATTTGACTAAATATCAGTAGATTTATTAATGTATACAAACAGATATGTCATATTTATACACGTATCATCATACAAGAGCATACATTTACATGAACATTCTATATACTCATGGGTTATGAGGGAAACTTCCTCAAAGCACCCCTACCCATCAACACAGGAGAGAGGTGGCTACCCTCATCGGTTTTGCTGTCAAAAACACAGCTAATATTACTATACCATCCCACAACAACTGACAAATCATGATGAGTAAGTCATTTTCCTATGCTTATTCAATCTTTAATTGGATTTTTTGTATGGGTTGAAATGGTTCAACTGACTAATAAACTGATCTCAGTCCAACAGTGGACTGAAATCAGTAAACTGCTGAGAGGGGACTGGATTATAAAAAGACTATGCTATTACTTTTAAGCTCAATTATGATTAATTAATAATGGGCGTGATGCTATACTAAATGTGACCCTAGTATCTTTTTTGAATCAAGTTTAACTATAGTGTGTTACAAGAATAATTAGAAACTACGACATTCTGATTACAGCATCTAACATTCTACTTGCTATTAAATATTTTTTCCATCACGGTAGGCTCAAGGGCCTCGACTCATAAAATGTGGGCTATATCATCTTGACTTCGCTTTCTTAAAACTCCAGATTATCTCTTAACCCTCCAACCCTCCCTCCTTTCTAACTACTATAGATATGTTGGCAAGAATAAAAAAAAGTATTAATCAGAAGTAGATAATTAATTTAATGAGATACTAGCATAGCATTCCCTTAAGCCTACACATCAGATGGCATCTTTAACTATGATATCAATGGTTGTTTATAAATTTGTTTATAATATAAAAAGTTCTACTTAACCCATCTTTATATATAGAAGAAATTTGTTAATTATATAGTTAAGCAGTATAGTTTTGCCGCATTAGAACTATGGCAATGTCCTGTAGTCTAGTATTAAACAAGTATATGATAAATAAGGTGCTGGCAAACATGATTAACAGCTACTATTATAATCGAAAGAGGGGAAACATCATTAATTGTCTCTATACAACCATCGTCTCATTTCGGTGATGGTGAATAATTTTCCGCTTTCTTGAAATGGTGAAAGTAAACACATGGATTGCAAGTGGAAGTAAATCTAGTCTCCGTAATCTTGATGAAAGCACATTTGAAAATCACAAAAGCAGGGGCAGAATTAGCTAACGGTTTGGAGGGGCCATGACCAACCCAAGGATATCCAAAAGTTTATCATGTGAAAGAGACTTGGCCCCTTCAAATTATATATATACAGTAAGCTTTAAGCCATTGGAAAGTCCTATGGACCATGGTTCATATATACAAAACTAATTCTGATACATATAAGTGTATAACCTGTTTACTCCCTTGTTCCAAAATATAAGACGTTTAAGGTTTTTTTTACACTATTATTAAGAAACGTGCTAGGTTAGTGTATTGTGAGATAAATATCCCATTTAGTAAAACCTGTTAACTGACTTATTATTATTAATGTATATTTACCAAAATGCCCTTATGAGTGTTAAGACATTGTTTTAGGAACTCTTACGAGTGTTAAGGGTATAATTGGTAGTGCAGTAAAAAAATTAATTAGTGAACACTTAGGGGTGTCAAGACATTGTTTTGGTAACCTAAAACGACATACAATATGGAATATATATATTTTAAAAAAAAAGGCTACAACGACTTATATTTTGGAACGGAGGGAGTATTATTTTAAGTGATTCCTGGCAATGTTCTTATCTTGTAGGTTATTGCAGCAATGTAGTGGAGTCTATTTTTAATATTAATTGGTTTACAAAATAATCCATTAATATAACAATGTTGATAGAAATAATAAACCAAATACAAGCAAACAAGATATAAATTAATGCTATTTTGCAGTTACCCATATCTATGCTTATATCCAGATTTGTAACAATCTTTTATCATATATGCAAGATTTTTATTCTCCATTTTGCTTCATCGCATGCTTGCAAATTTCTCCCTACTGCTCACTCACCAGTTCCCGTCTGCATATCTCTAAGTCTAATCTCATTATTTAAAGAAGAGAAGAAATAGACGTAAAGTAATGGAACATAATAATATAAACAAGTTTGTCAAACTATTCCCTTTCTTAATCACTCGGGTATTTTCTCAATCTTACGGACAATCAAGTTTCCCAACTTAAATAACAAAGTAATTGATTCAACATTTTTTGCAACTTGAGTGTTTGAAATCTAATATCGACTAGTTATCTACTTCCTAGGTATGTATGATTTTTTTGCTAGTGCCGCATCTTCATATTACTTCTTATGAGTGTTTATCGTATTTTATTATTAGTAAAACTGAATTTTGATAGAAAGAATAAACTTTACATCTTACAAGCAACGATTTTGAGCTCAACTCATCGATAGTGAGGAACCCCATTCAATGTAAGCATTTATATGAATGAATTTTTAAAAAATTCAAAAAACAAAAAAAATCTTAATCACTCGGGTATTTTCTCAATCTTATGGACAATCATGTTTCCCAACTTAAATAACAAAGTAGTCGATTCAACATTTTTTGCGTATCTTAATAGTAAATCAACTTGAGTGTTTAAAATCTAATATCGACTAGTTATCTACTTCCTAGGTATGTATGACTTTTTTGCTAGTGGCATCTTCCTATTACTTCTTATTATTAGTAAAACTAAATTTTGATAGAAAGAAGAAACTCTACATCTTACACCCAACGATTTTGAGCTCAACTCATTCAATGTAAACATTTATAGAATTTTTAACAAACTCAATATATAAAAAATATCTTAAAAGAGAACAAAGTGTGGATATACCTTCAATGACTTGATGGAAATTTCGCCGATTTCCGGAAAGCAAAGAAGATGCTCAGCTCTGATCTTCCCTGTTCAACAATAATACACAATTTTAATTTAATATTACATATTTAATAAACCAATTAGATAAATCTAAATTTACCAATAACAAATAAACATGAAGAAATTGGGATTGAATAATCGAGGGTTTAGGTTACGTTTGAGATCAGCGACGGTGTCAGTGGGATCGACGAGGATGGCGAGATGAGTGTCAAGATTCGTGTCGATGAAGATGGAGAAAGGTGACCCCACCTTCGCCATTGGAGCTCGGATTGAGAGTGAGATAATGGGAGGGGAAGGCGGCAGTAAAGGGAGCGAGGGTTTTTTGGCTTTTCCCTTTCTCCAACTGGAATGAGAAAGTCTAGAACCCTTTATACCTTGTCGAATTTATTAGCACGTGAAATGCTCGTGTTTTGTTATTAAGCCCGTACCAGAAAATGAATTTTTTTGCCGTCACAAGCCACTTTTTGAAAATATTTGCGTTTTTCGGTCACTTTCCGACCTATTAGCATTTTTGGGCTACTTTGTACCACGTCAGCAGCGGCCGCTATTTCAATAGTGGCATCTTTATTTCGAGATCGCTAATGGGAATAGCGACCTATGTTTTAATTTTTTTGAATTTTATGCTTGTCGTCGCTATTCCCACTAGCGACATTAGGATTAGCGACCGTGAATAAATGTATTGAGACACTTAGCAATTCCTAAAGAGCTTTTCTCAAAAATTTGCAAAAAATAGTCATACAACTACGGTCTCTATTTGGAATAGGGACCTTAGTACAATAAAGGTCTCTATTCCGAATAGTGACCTTAATTTTAAAAATAAATTGATTGTCGCTCTCTAGATTTTGCCAAGTATTAGAATACAGCTCATTAAAGGTCGCTAATCCCATTAGCGACCTCATATATACTAAGGTCGCTAGTGGGAATATCGACGGCAAACAAAAAATTTAAACAAAAATAAAATATAGGTCGTTATTCCCATTAGCGACCTCGAAATGAAGAGGCAACTATTGGGAATAACGGCCGCTGCTAACGTGACACAAAGTAGCGCAAAAGTGCTAATAGTTGGGAAACTGGCCCAAAAACACAAATATTTTCAAAAAGTGGCATATGTAGGCAAAAACTCAAACTATATTCAGTTCAACCCATATTACTAGAGTGATTTCACATATAGGCCATTTTGATAAATTATTTGCGTATATGGGCCATCAATCAAAGAAAATCTTACAAAAACAACCTTACCTTTGAAGATATTTACACAATATCAAGAATAACAATTTACATAACTTACTACCCTATTTAAAAAGTAGATATTCTACAGAAAATAAAGAAATTAAGATCAACAAATCTCACAAAATTCAAAATAAGATATGTTGATAGCAAACTAATAGAAAGAAAATATATAACTGATAAAGAAATATTAAAATATTTAGTAGTAATAAGTAGAATCACTCAAAAATTGTCTAAAGAGATACAACAGGAAATAGCATAGAATGTATTAGATTATAGAAACGAAGAAGCTAGTTGGTATTACCAACACCTGCTAACATATAGAATATTAGGCTAAGTATTGTTAATAGTCCAAAAGTAAATATATTAAATTTAATGATAGAATCATAAATTTATATGATAAAGATACAAGAGTTGGAAGAAGATTACAATGGTCCAAAGTTTGTAGGAATTATAAGAAAATATTTAAAAACTATAAATAAGAATATAAAGAACTAGGTAGATATATAACCCAAGACACAGAAGAAGAATTAGGCATAATGGAAGAAGGTATGAAGGAGTCAGAAGCCATAACAAAGCTTAATATAAATATTTTAGAAATAAAAGATTTAATGGCAAATCCCAATTCAGATAAAGTAGAGGAAGCCTTAAAAAATTGAGATACAACGAATGAAGAAATAAAAAAGGATCAAGAGAAAAAAAAAAGATTACAGCAGAACCAACAGAAAATCCAGCTGACATGTACAAAATATTAAGGCCACCACCAAACAAAAAACCTTACCACCTACCATGGAAATGGCAAAACACAAAAAATAATAAGTTATGAAAAGATAAAGAAGAAAAAAAAAACCAAAATATGAACATGCAGAACATTGCGAAAAAAAATAGCAGGAAATGGAGAATAGCTAGATCTAGACTGCGTAAAAGACGTAGATAGGACACTAGAAGAATGGGTAAAGGCTTCCCTAATAGTAGGATTTAGGCAAAACCTCTCAGAAAACTCATTTGAGAAATTTATAGAAGCAACATTTATAGGAATAGTAGTAAAATGGTGGAATGGACTAAAGGAAGAAGAAAAAAAATGCTATTAGAAAATCAAGACCAATTGATGATAAAGGCAAAAAAAGAATGATCAGCACGATGAACTTTAGGACTAAAAAAAAAAAAAACCGAAATAGCAATAAGAACATAATTCAGTGTCTACGATAAAGGAGAAAAACACAATATATACAAAAAGAACCAAGCAAGATGGAGACTAAGCAATTTAGAAATACATGACATGTGTTATTTTGACAACTATGCTTGTAAATTCTGAGAATATTTTCAAGATAGCTATTATACAAAAGAAGAAAGGAGTCCAATCTTGGACTCATTCTTTCTAAAACTACTTGATCCATGGAGTATAAACATATATAGTACATACATAGGTGAGAAAGTAAAACCATAAGTAAATACTTTAGGGTATAGACACAATTTGTAAAAGATTATAGGTGTAAAGTGTGTCAAGAAGCTAGAGCAACAATGAAATACTTTAAAACATACAACAAAAAATTTGTTGTGAAGATGCAAGACCGTGTCATTGGGGATGTAATAATAACTATAATTATACAAAGAAGAGTAAACATTGTCACTCTCCACTTCCCAAAAAGAGAATATAGAATACGGATACGTGTCTAAGCCCATTGAATGATTTTCATCATCCATAAGCTGTCAGGATCTTTACAACATTTCACAAGAATAATCAGAGTCGGAAGCAAGAAAAGTCAACCAAACATGCATATATGAATCAAAATACCAACAGGATTTTACTTGAAACAAAATATATTAATGTCAAATAAACTAGATCTGAACAAGTCAATAATCCTGGGTCACATTGCCCAAATACAAATAAATCCAAGTAATCAAGTACATTTATTCAAATCAAGCAACAGGAAAATAATAATTAAAGCATAAACTTTAGCAACAAATATCTCATATCGCCAACTCCATCTGGCAAGGAAAAAGAAACAAGATTCCCATCAATACAAGTTACGGGCCGCTTGTAGTGCAGAAAATAAGTACATGGGTGATAAACAAATTTAAAATAACAGTGAAAACAAGCATAGCATGGTATGGGCATGTCAACAGAATAAAATATCTAACATGAATGAGGAAAACAGAATCAAGTAGCATGGTATACTAACGGTACAGGTAACATGTATCAAGTGTCAAGTGTCATGCAAGCAGGTGAACAGATAAACAGGTATGCAAGTATACAGGTATCAAGTAATCAAGTAACAGGTAATCAGGAACAGGCCATTACAGGTAATCAGGTAATCAGGTTATTTCATGTCAAGTCTTGTATTATTACTATCTAGGTATCACTTCACGCGTCGAAGGTTTTTACTACATGGTTGCTATATTCAAACAAGTTACATTTAGATTTCGTTGTGGAGTCCATAGGGCATGTACTCAGGGATTAGGAAAAACATGAAACAGGAACAGGTAGAACCTAGTGGTTCTCTTCCGAATACACCTTCCTATAAGGAAGTGTACAGTTAGGTACAGGAATAGGCAGAACCTAGTGGTTCTCTTCCGAGTACACCTTCCTATAGGGAAGCATGCAGTCAGGTAATCAGGATCATGAATCATGTAGTCATGAACACGTAACAGGCAGGACACAAGTCCTCTTCTCAGCACACATTTCTATATTTTTCACTACTAGATTTTTCCCTTAACCCCGGCTTGGTTATTTATTATTATTATCAGGAATGCATGCAAGTGTCGCAAAAACAGAACAAGAATAACATGGTGTGAACAAGTAATATGTTCAAGTTGAAAGATAAACAAGTACAGGTGCAAGATAATACATTAAAAGGATAGAACAACGAGAATTCTAGTTCAGGATAGCAAGACAGTGCTGCACTAAAACAGGAATTCCCGTTGCTACAAACATGCAAATCTGGATCTGTTAGAAAATATGGAAAATAGAATTCTGGCCGAATCCAGCAAATATATATAAGTCATATAGTGTTTCACAAAAACACGAGTCAAAACTGAATTGAAACCAGACAATGTGTTCAGCCAGAAATCAGAAGATTGTATTCAAAGTCAGGAAAACAGCATGAAAACTCATTAATTAAATCCACGAAAAATCTGGGGTATTCTCCTATATGTGCAGCATCATAATATAATGTTTCATAATTTTTCAATATAAATAGTTTAGTCAACAAAAATCAGAAAACATCAAGATGCAGTAGTTTTGTAAATCTGAAATTATAAACACTGCAGTACGAAAACAGTAATATCTCACAAACCATAAATCTAAATCCAAATCCGCCAAAAGGGTGATAAAATAGACACAGTAGGATAACTTTCATATTCACAAATAATTTTCGTATACCGACCTTAATAGGGTCTAAAATACTGAACAAAAACGAAAAATCGACAAAACAGAAAATATCCTTCACGCACAAAATCAACTAGTTCATATGAAACTCATTCCAACCATAACCAAACATGATATAGGGTGTACTAGATGTCCAAGCAACATGGTATAAGGTATTTGACAAGTCCACAACAAGTATACTACGAATAACACAACCGAGCACACTATATCATACGAACAACATGCATGTATACAACAAGAAGTGGTAATCCCTAGGTTATTTCATGTCATGGGTGTCATGTGGCAACTACGGGCAGGTCAACACAATAGAGACAAGATCAACAAGGGGTTTCACACAAGAATTGTCTCTAAAACACAACTACACTACATGCGGTATTTAGTACTTGTATTATACAAAGAAAATAATACAAGTTACTTGCCTGAAAGACGACGATGAAAACGAAGCAAAAGCGAGAATAACGGGAATGGATTCCCGAGAACGAACTCAACAATCGACTCATGAACAAGATAATCACAAACAATATGAACAACCGATTACGAACAAGATGAAGACGATCGAGATCACGAACACAATCGGACGGTTGAGATTGAAGATCAAGATCAAGATGGATCAGAATAGATCGGACGGCCAGATCAAGACTGATGATGAATATGATGATGATCAAGCAGATCCGACGGTATAGACCTAGAGATGAAGATCACGGGTGATCAACGGCTAGGAATCAACATGATCAAGAACCAATCAAATAGCAGCCACCAAGGGGCTGCACTGGCTTGGCTCCGACGGCGGGCATCGGTGCGGTGGGGACAACGGCGGACAGGCGATCGGCACGGCGCACTAGACGGCAGAAGACACAACGCACAGGAGGTGCCCGTCGGTGGGTCGCGACTTAGGGAGGTCGCGACCTGCTATCGTTGCTGGCGTTGCTGAAGGCGACAGGGTAGGGAGCGATGCTGCAGGGCTGTCGCCGGTTGACTGGCGATGCAGGAGGGCGATGGGGGTCGAGGTTGCGGCTTCGGTTGAAGTCGATAGGGGCTGACTGGAGCTGGGCGACGCTGGCTGGCTGCGGTCTAGCTTCAAAATGGTAGGGGAACGACACACAGGGAGAAAGATGAGCGGGAGAGGGTCTGGGAGGTGAGAGGTCGGGAGGTGAACAGACGGCTAAGGTAGATGGATGAACAGGGGGAAATAGGGATTGGTTAACGGAAGGTGGAAGGAGATAGACAGCTTAGGGTTTAATGAAGAAGGTGAACAGGCAGGGTGAATATTTATAAGGAGTTAGGGTTTAGGCTTAGGTGATATAGGGTGACGGGTGAGGGGGGAAACGGGTTATGGGTGTTGAACAGGTTGGGTAATGGTATAATGGGTATTGGGTAGGGTTAAACGGGTATGGGTTTAATAGAATATAGGGTATAGGGGTGTTTTAATGGGTTTTGGGTTTTAATATCCAATAAAATAATGGGTTTGGGTTTTTGGAAAAATAAAATAACCAATAAAAATATACAATTAGGATTTTATGGAAATATTATTAATAATAATAATAACAATAACAATAACAATAATAATAGTGATATGGCTAAAAATGAGATTAAATCGGGACCGTTCAAATCAGACACGAATCTTAAAGCTCAGGGGTAAAACGGTAATTTCACCTACAAACGGGTCTGAAATGGGAACTGGTCTTTATTCAAAGCCCAATAACCCATAAACGGATCTGTCTTACTGGGTACGGGTCCCAACCCGTTGCAAACCAGTTCAGAAGGATAAGAGAAGAATTCAGATTCATAATTATCCCTAAGAAGTGATATTAACCACTTCTATCCATTCACACCGGAAAGTAGAGATATGTTCATATCTTGAAACGGATCCCTAAGGCGACTATAAATACCCCCCATCCACCATCATTAAGAGGTAATCAATATTTTTCCAGTTTTAAGTTCTTGCTTAATCATTCAGATTACTGACAAGAGCATCGAAGGGTGCGTCGCCGGGATCCATCCCGGTGTCTCGCACTTTTTACAGGTTCGCAGCAGCGGCAAGAGACCAAGTCAACAAGTCGGTGAAGGTCAACAGGTCAACAGGTTTGCCTTGTTCGTTTTCTCACGAATCCACAAATTCTATCTGTTTGCTCCCACACCAAAATCAGCAGCAACAGATAGGCGCCGTCTGTGGGAATCGAAAAAGCAACCTGACCTAACTTCATCAACGATACTAGTTTCAAGCCATGCATCCAAAACAGAAGGGGAAGGCGGCGGTCTCCAATCGAAGAACCACTTCTCTTCCTCCTCTCCCTCCTCCGGTTCAAGGTGCTCCTACTCAACAGGCCCATCGAGGGTCTCGGGGGGCTGCCCAGGGAGGCTCCCGTCAGAATCGTCCGAAGCAACATCCTCCTCATGACCATGTCGCGGGTCCCAATCCTTCAGTTGAATATATGGCTTCTCAAAGCCCTCCCGAGCGGGATCTTCGTCAAGTGATTGCCAACCGCCAAAAGGGGGTCGACCTCAGAACTTACCTGAATGGATGGCGAGCCCTTGGTGGAGTCCATCAACCCGAGCACCCCGGGGCATCAGGAATCCAGACCCCCCGCCAACCGAGGACTAGAAGATCCCCTTCCCCGAGGAGGCGAAGAGAGTCCCCTCAGCGTCATCGGCGGAGAACTCATTCTCCAGTAAGCCGAGTCACCCATAGGGACCGCCAAGCTGGAGAGGCACTACTCACAAGGACAGATCTTCATGACTTCCAAGCGACGGTCTTACAGGCCCTCAATATTGCCCCAAAGAACGACCAGAGGCCACCTACTCATGAGCCAGCTAGGAGCCACCGCCTTCACACTCCCAGTCCTCGTCCATCTCCAAGCTACCATCGTCGCAGCCCCAGTCCACCCTCGTACGAAGATGAGTCCCAGGGCTCGGCAAGGTATGATCAAAGAGAAGACTCGGTCTACCGCCGTCTCCACGAGATGGAGAGGTGCCTCGGCCGAATTGACAGGGAAGAAGAGCAACGGGCGATAAACCTCCGCCCGAGCAGACCTCCAGTCTCCCGCACCATCTTGGAGGCCCCCATCCCAGAAAACTTCAAGCCGCCTCACTTCGAGTCGTATACCGGGGAGTCGGACCCCGCAGATCACATAGAGAGTTTCAAAACTCTCATGACGATCCACCATACTTCAGACGCCATCCACTACAAGATCTTTCCTGCCACGTTGAAGGGGTCTACGAGAGAATGGTACTCTCGACTCGCCCCGACCTCCATCTTCTCATTCGATCAGTTCGAAGGGCTCTTCCTTACTCATTTTGTGAGTAGCCGCCGGGCCGAGAAAACAAGTGTATCTCTAATGATCCTCAACCAAGAAAAGGGTGAACGCCTAAGGGATTACATTCGACGCTTCACTGCCGAAGCCCGGTCCATTCCCTCCCTCAACCAATCAGTAGCCTCAGCCGCATTCGAGCGTAACGTCACTAATGCCAATTTCAGGGCGTCCCTTGCCAAGAAGCCTCCTCGGGACTTCTCAGAACTTTTACTTAGGGTGGAGAAGTACATACGGCCGGAAAAGGCTCTCAATCCCCCTACTCTTGAGGAGACATCTTCCGGGAATAAACGGAAGAACACAAGCGAAGAGCGTTCCCAAAAATCCCAGAAGGACGGCAATGGCCAGCACTGCCCGACTCCTCGTTTTGAGAAATTCACCCCCCTCATTGCTAATATGTCAGAAGTTCTTATGGAGGTGGACAAGGAAGGGCTACTCCGTGCTCCCCCTAGAATGAATACACATGGCAAGAAGAGGAACAAGGATAAGTGTGCCGCTTTCATAGGGACCACGGCCACGACACGGATGATTGTCGGGCTCTCAAGGAGGAGATCGAAGAACTCATACAGTGGGGGCACCTGACCAAGTTCGTTCAAAAAGATGGGGCCGAGCTTCCCCCCTGAGGAGCCAACAAACGAACAGAAAGGCCCGCCGAGCTTCAAGACTCAGCTCCTCCCAAGAGGTCTTCACCTTATCGTAGAAGTAAGATCTTGATTTTCAATAAGGCCGATGCTTGTAATCCGGCCAATAGCATGTAATAATGGCTCGCCCTATTGAAGCGGCCACTTAGTTTATCTCAATAAAACTTTATATTTTTTCATTGAAAATTATTGCTCTTGCTTCATCTCTATCTCTCCGAGTCACGACTCGCTAAATGGTGAGTTTAGAGTCCGGCTTCTTCTACATGGCTGCTCCCGCAACTTGCTAAGCTCAAAAAACGAGTTTGGAGTCCAACACTTGGCTCGATTCCGCTTCAAATTACTCGCTCATAAGCTGGTAAGAAGTGGTTCGCCATTTGGAATTGCTCCTACACCTCATTAAACCCCTCTAACAACGAGTTCGGAGTCCAACACTTGGCTCGATTCCGCTTCAAATAACTTGCTCTTAAGAAAGTTAGAAGTGGTCCGTCATTCGGAACTGCTCCCACAACCGTTGATACTCTCTTAAAACGACGAGTTCGGAGTCCAACACTTGGCTCGATTCCGCTTCAAATAACTCGCTCTTAAGCGAGTTAGAAGTGGTTCGTCATTCGGAACTGCTCCCATAACTGTTGATTTTCTCACTTAAACAACGAGTTCGGAGCTCACAACTCTCTCCTAGAGTTCCTCCTCAAACTCGTCTCCCAGATGGCTCTCTCCTAGAGTCGAGCTCTTCACTCCGCTCGCCTCCAAAGCGGACCTCTTCTCAACGAGTTCGGAGCACAACTCTCCCCTAGAGTTCCTCCTCAAACTCGTCTCCCAAATGGCTCTCTCCTAGAGCCGAGCTCTTCACTCCGCTTGCCTTCAAAGCAAACCTCTTCTCAACAAGTTCGGAGCACAACTCTCCCCTAGAGTTCCTCCTCAAACTCGTCTCCCAGATGGCTCTCTCCTAGAGCCAAGCTCTTCGCTCCGCTCACCTCCAAGGCGGACCTCTTCTCAATGAGTTCGGAGCTCACAACTCTTTCCTAGAGTTTCTCCTCAAACTCGTCTCCCAGATGGCTCTCTCCTAGAGTCAAGCGCTTCGCTCCGCTCACCTCCAAAGTGGACATCTTCTCAACGAGTTCGGAGCACAACTCTCCCCTAGAGTTCCTCCTCAAATTCGTCTCCTAAATGGCTCTCTCCTAGAGCCGAGCTCTTCACTCCGCTCGCCTCCAAAGCGGACCTCTTCTCAACGAGTTCGGAGCACAACTCTCCCCTAGAGTTCCTCCTCAAACTCGTCTCCCATATGGCTCTCTCCTAGAGCTAAGCTCTTCGCTCCGCTCACCTCCAAGGCGGACCTCTTCTCAACGAGTTCGGAGCTCACAACTCTCTCCAAGAGTTGCTCCTCAAACTCGTCTCCCAGATGGCTCTCTCCTAGAGTCAAGCGCTTCGCTCCGCTCACCTCCAAAGTGAACCTCTTCTCAACGAGTTCGGAGCACGACTCTCCCCTAGAGTTCCTCCTCAAACTCGTCTCCCAAATGGCTCTCTCCTAGAGCTGAGCTCTTCACTCCGCTCGCCTCCAAAGCGGGCCTCTTCTCAACGAGTTCGGAGCACAACTCTCCCCTAGAGTTCCTCCTCAAACTCGTCTCCCAGAACTCTCCTAGAGCCAAGCTCTTCGCTCTGCTCACCACCAAGGTGGACCTCTTCTCAACGAGTTTGGAGCACAACTCTCCCCTAGAGTTCCTCCTCAAACTCGTCTCCCAGATGGCTCTCTCCTAGAGCCAAGCTCTTCGCTCCTCTCACCTCCAAGGCGGACCTCTTCTCAACGAGTTTGGAGCTCACAACTCTCTCCTAAAGTTGCTCCTCAAACTCGTCTCCCAGATGGCTCTCTCCTAGAGCCGAGCTCTTCACTCTACTCGCCTTCAAAGCGGACCTCTTCTCAACGAGTTCGGAGCTCACAACTCTCTCCTAGAGTTGCTCCTCAAACTCGTCTCCCATATGGCTCTCTCCTAGAGCCGAGCTCTTCACTCCGCTCGCCTCCAAAGCGGGCCTCTTCTAAGCAAGTTCGGAGCTCAAAACTCTTCTATAGAGTTGCTCCTTGCACTCACCTCAAAGAATGGGTCTTTCCATGGCTCTTACGAGGATCTTCCTAGCACATCTTCTCCACCCCTAGGAGTGGAGCTCCTCTTCAAAAATCCCCAAGACCAAAACACTCCTCAACTTCATCAAGACAAGAATGTTGCGAGGCTATTTTGACCATGAAGAAGGGTGAATCTTCATCCCACTCCTAAAGAGTTGTAGATCTTCAAGTTAGCTTCGAAACGAGGGGTTACACGCCCCGATCGGACCACCGTAGCACCGGAAAAGCAGATCTGACACCAAGCTTCGGAGCTCTTCACCTCTCCAATATGCCGACCCCCTTTCTCGTCGAGCTCACCTCGTTGAGCTCCACCATAGCCGAGCTACCGAGCTACTATGGGCAGAGGACGAGCTACCGAGTCACCGGGCCAAAGTGACGAGGTATCGTCCCTCACATTTGAGAGAAAAATGACGTCGAACTACCTCAACCGTTGGATCATGTCAAAAAACGTGCTAGAACATGATGAGCGACTCAGATCGCGCCACGTCTCCACAAAACGACAAGATAATGTTTTCTCGAAATCTGAGCCTCCTGTCTCGTGATTTGCGCCCTGATCGTGATCAACCGTCCAGATTGAGCCACGTGGCTCGGATCTGAAATCCGAGCTACCGATTTACCGAACTGCAAAGTGGCAAAAAATGTGCCTCAAAATCCGTGCTCGGATTCGCCGAACAAGCAAGAAGAAAAAGAGACTAATAGGTCTTCTCCTTCTTCTTCAGTTTCCTCGCCAAAAGCACCCAGCTCTTCTCCTCTTCTTCACTGTGCGACAAAACAAGGCAGAGGAGAGAACCTGAATGCCTCTCCTCCCCTTCTTCTTCTCCTCCTACTTTTGGCGCCAAAATCAGAAAAAAATTAAAAAAAAAAACGAACTCTTCTCTTCACTGCGCCAAAAATCAAAACCAGAAGAAGAAAAACCCAAAACTCTTCTTCGACACCGAGCTGGCGGAGCTTCGAAACCGAGCTCCTCCTCTATCGGCTAGCTCCATTATCGTCGACTTCGCCAAAAGCTCGAGCGAACTCCTCCTTCAACCTCGAATGCTCACAACTCCACCCTCATCGAGCTCTGTCATCGAGCTCACCGTCGAGCTCCACGACACCGAGGAACCCACCTTCGAGCTCACCACCTTCACGAGCTCCCGACATCGCCAAGCTTCTCCTAAGCTTCGAACCCGTCGAACACGAAGCTCGACTACAGGGCCGAGCTCCACCTCCGACGACCACCTTCAAGCTCCATTCCATTCATCGAGCTCCTTCGTCGAGGCTCCGACCCACCAACTCCTCGCCAAGCCACTCCTTCGTCGAAGCTCCGACCCAGCAACTCCTCGCCATGCCGAGCTCCACCTCCGACGAGCTCCACCTTCCTCTTCCCCTCCGCGAGCTCCATCTCCATCGAACCGAGCTCCACAATGCCGAGCCGAACTCCTCTCCAGAGAGACAAGCTTCGAGCTCTCCACGAATGAGCTCCGAGGTCTCCTTCGCAAGCTCCATTCGTCACCGAGCTCCTCGCCAGCCTCCGACGCCAAGCTCACAGCTCTTTCTCTGCGAGCTCCGCCATAGAGCTCACGGCTCCACCTCCGTCGAGCTCCGCTGCCGAACTCCAGGAGCTCCTTCTATCTTCGAATGGCCATCAACCTCCAATGCCGTAGCTCGTGCTCCCCTTGGCCTCTCCATCTCTCTCTCTCTCCACGCTCCTAGCTCCATCGACGTCGAGCTCCACGACGCCATCCTCGCCGAGCTCCTCTCCCCTCATCGAGAACCCACGAGCTCCTCGTCGAACTCCGGAGCTTACCTCGACCCTGCGTGAGCTACACGGTGCATGGAGAAGAGGTTGGAGAAGGAGACGAGGGGGGGACGAGAAAGAAGACGAGACGAAGAAGAAACAGAAACAGGTCGGAGAAGGAGATGAGACGAAGGAGAAGAAAGAAGAACAGAGGCGGGAGAAAGGAAAGGAAAGAAAAAGAAAAAAGAAAAATGCCACGTGGCGTCATATCCATGGGTCGGCCAGATCCAAGGACGGGTGCCGAGGTGCCGACGTACCGACCATGAAATTGGAGAAAAAACCTACCGACCTATACAATCCATCCGACCTTCTCAAAATTTGCGTCACGACACGATCGACGCACAGGAACGCGCCACGTGTCCAAAACGTGATCTACTTTGCGATGCGCGCACATCTGATCATGATCGACGCTCAGAAACGCGCCACGTGTCCAGGTAATATTTAATTAATTAATTTATTTGTTTTAATTATTTTTAAAAAATCCGAAAAAATATTTAAAAATCGAAAAATAATAATTAAAAATTCTAAAAATAATTATTAATTCAGAAAAATTATTTTAAAATTATGAAAAATATAATTATTTAATTAGAATAATTAATTAATATTTTTGATAATTAATTATTTAATTCGAAAAATGAATAGAAAATTCAAAAAATGAGAAAAAATTCAGAAAAATCTGGAAAAATCACAAAAAATCCAGAAAATTCTGAGAATATTTTTGGGCATTTTAGAAGTCCAGAATAACACCGTTACACCCCGAGCAAGATCCGAACTCCCTTTAGAACACCGATAAAATCTTGTACGTCATTAGAACAACAAAACTACTCCTCGAAGACTGTAGAACTCAGTCTCCAGGAGTGGGGGACTCATGATATGGCTAAAAATAGGATTAAATCGGGACCTTTCAAATCAGACACGAATCTTAAAGCTCATGGGTAAAACGGTAATTTCACCTACAAACAGGTCTGAAATGGGAACTGGGTCATTATTCAAAGCCCAATAACCCATAAATGGATCTGTCTTACTGGGTATGGGTCCCAACCCATTGCAAACCAGTTCAGAAGGATAAAGAAAAATTCATATTCATAATTATTCCTAAGAAGTGATATTAACCGCTTCTATCCATTCACACCAGGAAGTAGGGATATGTTCATATCTTGAAACGGATCCCTAATGCGACTATAAATACCCCCCATCCACCATCATTAAGAGGTAATCAATATTTTTCCAGTTTTAAGTTTTTGCTTAATCATTCAGATTACTGACAAGAGTGTCGGAGGGTGCGTCGCCCGGATCCATCCTGGTGTCTCGCATTTTTTGCAGGTTCGCAGCAGCGGCAAGAGACCAAGTCAACAAGTCGGTGAAGGTCAACAGGTCAACAGGTTTGCCTTGTTCGTTTTCTCAAGAATCTACAAATTCTATCTGTTTGCTCCCACACCAAAATCAACAGCAACAAATAGTATTAAAAATAACAGTAATAATAATAATACTGATAACAATAATAATAATAAGAAAAATGATAAAAGATAATAATAGTAATAATAATAACAGTAATAGTAACAATAAAAGAAATCAAAGTAATAATATCAATAATAAGATTTGTATTACAATATAAAAACCAAATAAAATTATTGATCGAAAATAAATTTTAATAGAAGATTCAAAATAAATTTGAAATAAAACGAATTTAAGAAAACGAAAAGTTTTATAAAGAACCCAAACCAAGACAATACACACAAAAAGAAGATACACTCAAAATACAGAAAACGAAAAACAGGGGTTACAAACACAAATTTCAAAAATATAAACCAAAATATATAAAAACTTTTAAGATATATAAAAATCCCTATAAAAGATACTTCAGAAGAATAAATAAAAATAGACAGTATCCGAAAAATCCAAAGAAATGTGATTGTTGTATATGTGGAGAAGTATGACATATATCACCAAATTGCCCTAAGAGAATGAAAAAATAAATGTAAAATACGTAGAAGAAATTGAAGAAATGAATAACATAACATAGAATATGAGGAAGTCTGGTCAGAAATTAGTGAAAATGAAGAAATAATGGTACTGGAAGGAGATAGTGGAAGTAGTGAAGGTGAAACAGAAGAATCTGAAATAAATATGATAGCAGAAATAACAAAAAAATGAGAACAATTAGAAAGAGAAGAAGACAATGAAGAAATAAGGGAAAGAATGTGCTTTGACATACAAAAATACGATAAAATAAGAGCAACCAAATTAGATATAAACCCAAAAGAGATATTTAAACTACCAATATTTGAAAGGAAAAACTCCCGGTGCTCCGGGGTGTTTTGTTAACCTCTTATTAATGAAACAGGGTGGCGTTATCCCACCTTTTTCCTCAAAAAAAAAATATTTGAAAGGAAAAAGAATATCATCATAATAACCAGAAATAATGAACAACCTATAGATATTGAACAAGCCCAAGGAAAAAACCATAATCTCATTAATAACTAAAAAACAATAAGACAAGAGATGGAAAAAATAAGTGAGAAAACTAAAAAACATTAAGACATATACATTTAGGAGCTGTGCAAATAATAATAAAAGCTTATTTTAAGGAATGAATAAATACACCCCTAAAAATATACCTAATGGATGATAGAATAATATCAAGTACACAAGATGCCTTAATAGGAATAGTACAAAGAAACCTAATATATCAAAAGATAAAATTTACAATAAAACCTAATTTCTCTATAAGTATGGCCAAAGAAAATAAGGACAAAAGTTTAGTCATGTACCACAGATTATCAGGAATAGAAATGATAGAGAAAAACAAAGTTATGAGTATACAAATAAGAAATATTTGTGCTTTCACTAGTAAGCATGAAGTAAAAAATAGGAATACAAAAAATTTTAAAATGAAACCACTATTCAGCGAAATTATAAGATACAAACCAGCTAGAGAAAACCCTGAAATGACTACCAAATTATATAGAATTTGACTTTAACAAAACAAAAGAAATTACAAACGGAAAAGCACAACAAATAATGTTCGGAAAGAGATCACTATCAATAAAAAACAAACAATAAGCATTGGAATTAATACCAATAATAAATATATTAAACAATCAAAACAATAACCAATTTAAAATAGAAATAGAATAATATGGTTGTGGAAAATGGAATAAACAATTAGCCCTGGTAGATACATGAGCTACTAATTCACATATTAAATAAACAAATATAAAAATAACGAAATTAATACCATTAGAAAATTCATATTACTACCTAGACAATTACAACAATAGACATCCAATTGTACATAAAATAATACTGCTATTAAGGATAAATGGTAGAAATGAAATGCTATTACATTTACATGTAGATCCAGAATATCATGTTAATGAAATATTATTAGAAACTGACTTTCTTACATCAGTACAACCTTACTCAATTCAAGAAGAAAAAATCACAATAACAGTAAACAATGAAAGTATAGTAATAAATAAAGTATTGTGTAAATGAATCTATTAAGAGCAATAAAAAACACATTATACATACTAACAGAATTTGTCTGCGTAGGATACAAATCAAGAAACTATCATTGTCTAATAGACACCGGAGCAGGCACTAGCTTATGCCGTGAAAATATACTACCAAAATGGAGACAAGATGGATATAACAAAAAGGCGATAATCGGATTAACTGGGCAAACTGTCATACTTGATAGGTATTAACAAAATGTTAATATACAAGAAAATTACGTACTAAAAATACTAATAATATATCAATTTGATGATATGAATAATGATGTACTATTAGGAAATGAACTTTTCCAACAATACTATCGTATAACCGTATCACATAAATTCGTTATATTTACAACCCCTTGTCAACACCAAGCAATGGCCATCAGAATAACCCAACCTTATTCTATGACCGACTTGCTGCATATCAGAGTTTCTTCAACCCAGCGTGGTGAATATCAATATTTACCAAACAAAACTAGAATACAACAAGTCCAAAAAATAACCACAAAAGAAATTTTACAAAAACAATTAGATGATCTGTACGGAGATGATCCTTTAGCAAAATGGGACATAAGTAAACCCACAGCACATATAGAGTTAATAGATAAGAACAGAATAGTTAAAATTAAACCTGTAAGACACACTCCAACAGATTTGGAAGAGTTTAAAATACATATAAAAAAACTAATGGAAAATAATTACATGAGAAAATCACAAAGCCCACATTCATCACCAGCATTTATAGCAAGAAAATATTGAGAAGAAAAAAGAGGTAAATCTCGAATGGTAGTAAATTATAAGAAATTAAATAAAAATACTAAGAGATTTGGATATCCACTACCAGATATGCAGATACTACTTAACACAGTAAAAACAAGAAAAATATATTCAAAATTCGATTGTAAGTCAAGATTCTACCACACAAAACTAACAGAAGACTCAAAACTGCTAACAACATTTAGTACACTACAAGGATTCTATGAATGGAATGTACTACCATTCAGATATAAAAATAGCTCAAAAGTATTTCAAGAATATATGGATAAGATATTTGAAAAACACAATAATTTCATAGTAGTATATGTAGATGACATTCTAATAGGATCTGAAAACGAAGAGCAACATAAAGAACATTTACTAAAAATTATAGAATTAGTAAAAAATACAAGTATTATACTATCAAAAAGATAATGAAATTGTTCAAAACTGAGATATAATTCTCAGGAACTAAATTATCACATGAAGGAATAGAACTACAACCACATATAGCAGAAAAAATAAAGACATTTCCTAATGTCCTAACAGAAAAAACAGAAGTAAAAGCCATAATTGGATTACTAAATCAGACAAGACGATATATACCAAATCTATCAGCAAAAATAAATTGGTTACAACAAAAATAAAAAAAGTTTAATAAATGATAATGGACCTGAGAGGATGAAGAAAAACTTAAAATATTAAAACAACAAACTTCAGGATTAAATAAACTTAGATTACCTGTTAAAGAATGTTCATGGATAATGGAAACAGATGCATGTGAAAATAATTGGGGAGCAATATTAAAATGCATTAAAATATGTGAAAACGAGGAATGACTAGCCAGATACACTAGTGGATCATACACACAAATCCAACAAAATTACCACATAAATGAAAAAGAACTACTCGCAATACTAAAAGCTAAAAAAAGTTTGAATTATTCATAATACAAACAAAATTCATAGTAAGGACCGATAATACACAAGCAAAAAGTTGGATTAACAAAATAATAGATCCAACTATAAAAAATAAAAGATTGTGCAACCCCTGTTTCTGATTTTTCAAATTTTCTTCTGTAACTCTTTTCCGTTCTCATTCGTGTAATTTGTTCTTTGTATTTTATTTTTTTTATGATGAACTTTGTTATTCATCTGCAACCCGATTGTATTCTTCAATCTATTTTTATTTCTCATATTGAACCCTGAGATTTTTTTGTGCACTTTACTCTAATTTTAACATTGTGTTTTGAGTATCATAATTAGCCCCTTAATGAACTTATTTATTTATCTATTTGGAGTCCAAACCTAAGCTCATCTCTCATTGAATCATAACCCAAACCCGCTAACCCATATACTCTAATTCCCACTAACAGCCAAATCCCCCAGACTATCTCCCCATGATCTCCAATAGTTGCTAACCACCCCCTCCCCTGTATCTCCTGATTCTTCTCTCACGCTCATTCTTATTCCCTTTTTCTTTCTCTCCCTTTCACCAAAAACTCAAAACCTAACCCTAATCAAACCCTACCCTCTTCTTCCCCGTCTTCATCCCGAAACCCATCCACCTTCAACCCCAACATCACCTGCCGTCGCCCTATCCCGTCGACTACTCCTCCTTGTAGCCTCGATGCCCTACCCATCACCCCCACCAGCACCGCAACCCTTCATCGCCACCGTTTTCATCCCCGGCAACCACCCGGGCGCTGCCCTCCATTGACCTCGACACCCAAGCACCACCACTACAACCCTTCACGGCTTTGCCTCCTTGCCATCGCCAGCGAACACCTCTACTCGTCCTCCATTGCCTCCCTCCTCCACTGCTGCAGCCTTCCCCCGATGCTACCACCTTCAGTCACCCTTCGATGTCGCCCTGCCTTCGTCAGCCCCACTGTGAACCAACGACTGCAGTCACCACCACGATTGTGCTCCACCCGTAGCCTCCTCGCCCTCCAACCGAACTAGTCACCATCTCGCCGTCAACACCACAGCCGCTCGCCGATGCAGTCGACCACTGCTGCTGTCGCACACTTTCGTCGCCCCTACCCTCGCCATGCCGTCACCTTTGCTGTTCTTGCCATTACGTTGGTTGCACGTGGTTATCATCTACATTGGTTGCATGTGTTGCCATGTGCGTTGCCATCGGGATTCTCATCCCATTCTTTCTTTTTCATAATCATCGTAGAAGGCAAGTCTCCTTGAACACTATTGTTATTCTAATTCAAGAACCGTTGATCTCCGTAAGTAGTTCGTATTTCTATTATCGTAATGAATTGTTTTGATACCCTTCAAAGGGACTACTATGGATTCATCGGCGAAACCAAGAAGTAGTTCCCTTTTCGTGCCATATCATTGCATCAATCCCAAGTTTTGTTATCCCCATATGCATGCAAAGCACGCACACAAACTATAAATGCTCATATATATATATATGATACTATGATTGGATGCATATCGATTGAATGTGTGGTTGCGACTTGATTTATAGTAACGTTGATTTGTCGGGTGGACTGTAAGAGTCCACCTTAGTTGCTAATATCAATGGTAGTTTAATTCGTGCTATAGGTTCATGCAGATTGGGTATTTTGTTGATCACATATGAATTGGGTTTCGACTGTTCTGCCGGTTGTTCCATGTTCCATTAAGTTTTTGGCCGTGTTTCTGTTAAAATCAATTAGAACTATATAAGAAGAAATTATAGCCTTATAAGTCTAGTTTCCAGAACATTCGACAGATCTAAATTCTGACTTATAATCTGTAAGTTATCGCACTTTTGGTACTGCTGAGTTTTGATTTCCAGGCTTGCTGTTTAATGCTACACCAATATAATTTCTAATTAATATATAATGTTAATCGTAGAATTTATGCTTGATTTCCCCCTGGGAGTTGCTAAACATGTATAGGTTTCATCTTACAATTTTTATCATATTTTATATTGAATTTACAGACCCGTTATGCATTCCAAATTTTTAACTCTAGGTTGCTGCCAGAACGCTTAACCTATAAAGAATAGGCTAATTGACCTAGCTGCAGTTAGAATCACTTAGAACTTGCTGAATATAAGTTGTAGCTCTGTGGATCTGGGATCTAGATCATTTGACTATTTTGCGATCAGGTTCCAGTTTCAAAGAGAGAGGTCGAGCCAGCCCCGGGGCATTCAAGCTTGCAGCCAATGTATCAACCGAGGGCACCAACTCACCGTTCCATAGTAAGTGTACATTATATTTATTCTTTTGTACAAAATTCATTAATATATATACATGCTTATATCATTTATGACCCACATACCGTTATGAATTCATTAACTTATTGTTGTAGATTGAAGATGCATGGTATATTGCGAAGCAGTGTGCTCGTGCCCTGTCAAGCAATGTGACCGATGCAGTGAAAGATTTTTCAAGAGGGATTCTCAAACCGTGCAGGTCGCAGTTAGAACACATTGGTGAAGAAGCCTGGCTGGATGTCGCAACTCTCTTGAAAAGTGAAAAGACCACAGCCGCAGTTCAAAACTGCAGCCTATGTACAACTAAGGCCACAGTTACCTACTGCGACTGTGGTCTTTTAAATTATCGAGAGAGTTGGCAACTCTCTGAAAAAGTAAAAAGACCACAGTCACAGTTGATAACTACGGCCTAATGTGTACATAGACCGCAATTGGAAACTGCAGCATCTGTTGGTTGAAGTTATAGAAATTAATAACATCATTGAATTTCCTGTTTACAACTCATCCACATTCAAGCTAACATTCAGTTCACGCAACATATGCAATGTTCTCAACCCCACCAATCCATCTTCCATATTAATATACATATTCAAACAACGAAATCATTAACAACACCAAAAAACAACCATTCGAAGCATCAAAATGTACAAAAAAACATGCAAGCAACAAAGTAAGTTATTCTTCTTGTATTCCGAAATTCATACATAGGAAAAAGTAAACTAGAATTTAATTCAAATATACACTACACATTTTCTACAGGCCTATAGATGGATTGCTGAAGGAAGTCCTTGTACCAGATCTCGTGGTATGTCCACCACGACCTCGTGCTCCTCTTTGTAAGGGACCTGTTACCCTATAAAATTTGTTTGACTGCTTAATTTACATAGGAATGGAACAAAAGAATATTAAAAAGGGTAAAAAATGTACAACTTACCCGAGAACCACTAGTATCCCCAGAGGCGGGTGGGGAGGCAGGGGTGGATCATTGGCTGTCGGTTCCTGAATGTCATTAATGTTTTCATTTGGGTTAGCACCATCTTCATATTCCTCCTGTTCTACATCTACCTCCAATTCTTCATCTTCTTCATCATGATATACTAAATCGTTGTTAACCGTAGCCTGATTGAAGTTTCGAATAATGTGTTCGTTAGCAACAAGATTGCGGATGAAGTTTGAATTCGATGGTGGCAAGTCATGTACAGGAGAATTTGTTGATACTGGATTTGTGAACATGTTTTTTGTCGAGGCGATGATCTTTCATGTGGGTCAGGATCCGGATGGGGACTCGTATCTTCAGTCGACACTTCACGTACCAGGCTTAATATACGGTTAACATGTCGCGGGCTATTAGGAATCCTATTTTTGTCAAGGTATAACTCTAATGCATTCCAACTACAATTCGGATCAACTGTTCTTGCAATCATGGAAGCAAAGGCATCATCATCGACTACAGGTACCGCTATGAAAAATTGGGACTCTAATTTTTCAGCTACATATCGAGCATGAATTTTAACTTTTCATTCACTTCTATCCCCATTATTAATTTCGTACACCTTCTCTACTAGTTCGTGTCGTGTAATATTACGGGGAGCCCAAACTACTTTCGATTCAACATCACTATAACAAGCTCCTAATTTTTTGTCTGTAATTATTTCGCCCCGTAATATAACCAAATAGAAATTTTCTAATCAATACTTACAAGTCAATGGACAAATATGCGAGTAACTATCTAATAAAAAACATAAAACACAAAAATTTTACTTTCATGGGTTGTATGAATACCTTCAAGAATACAACCGTCGTTTGACAGCGGAGATGACGACACAGATGAGTTCAGATAGTACGAAGACATTGCTAATCGTCGGGGGTGTTGTCAGCTTCAATGTGGGTGGTGAGGTTTGGAGAATTGATCGACTAGGAAAATTGAAAGTTTGGGGATTTGGGGATTGAAGGTTGATGGGGGAGAGGAAGATGAGGTAAAGTTGATTCTTTAATTAGGGAGAGATTTTATGGAGTGGGAGGAGCTGGATTAGGGTTATAGGATTTTCAAGGATTTTGGGTTTCGAAGTTGGGAAAATAATTTGGAGAGAAGAATTGAGGTTGAGTATAGGGGGAAGAGGGTTTTAAGAGGTCTGGACCCCCCCAGCAAGGCCGCAGTTGCGTACTGCGGCCTAAGTAGTTCACAACTGCGGCCTCAGTGAAATCTCTTTACAATTTCTTTGGACTTAAGAAATTTTTTAAAGAAAGCATTGGAATCTACATTTTTGGGTACGTACGTAGGCCACAGTAGGGTACTACAGCCTCGTTATCGAAAAGGCCACAGTTGAAAAGTGTGAGTGGTCTATTTTGAAAATTAGTTTTGAAAATGGTCTATTTTAAAAATTAGTTTCAAACAGTTGTCAAATTTGGGAAGAAAATCAATTTTGAGATGGTTATTAATTTTTTGGATTCGTGGCTGAAAATGGCAGGTGAGTCTTTTAATCTCACGAAATTAAACCCGGTTTTGTCTTTTAATTTCTTTATATTAATTGTATTATTGTTATTATTATTATTCCTTTTATTATAATTAATTTGTACCTAGTACATGTTGCCCTTTGAATGAATGTTTGTGGGCACCAAGAATTGTAAGTTTTTTCTTGGGATTCCAATACTTACTGAATAATCTCGATGATATTCTTTGAAATTCTTTTAATTTTTCAACTTTTAATTACTTTACAATATTGTTTTAATCAATGGGAATGTGGGTAATTCAAGAAAGACATTTATTTTGTAGGGCAGCAATTACATTATAGCAACATCAGTATTAATGAAGGAGGATGGTCATACTCCACCTTTTTTCTAAAAATAAAAATCAGTAACCAGATGTACTCTTAAAAATGAGAAATGCTATACTTACATTGTTTCTTACCCCCAAACATACATGGAGTTTGTCTTTTAGTAATCATTGGGTCCATCTCTCACTAAAAGACAAATGGAAAAGGTCCAATCACCATTAAAAGACAAATCCAATGTATGTTTGGGGTAAGAAACAATGTAAGTGTAGCATTTCTCCTTAAAAATAGAAAAATATACCTTAAAAACTCTTCTTTAATGGGTGTTTTAGTTTCTACTTTAATTTTAAATGTTAATATGGAAATTCGTGTAGCATTAATAGTATTGTGCCATAGGTTGTAAAGAAAATGATTGTTGAAAAGATTGTTGGTGTAACATTACTTTTTCACATAACTGTACTAGGTTTGTCATTCTTGACACACTATCGTACAGGTTTTACTTTTATTCATTAAACCCTACTGAACGTTAACAAGTTTTGCATTCCTACTGATTTTATTTAAACGTGAAATGACTTTTCTGTCCCTGAAAAACTTAGTAGTACTAGGTTTGCCCGTTGACACGTGCCTACGGCACGTCTTCGGAACGGTGCACCTTATTTGGTCATATAAAATAGTTTTGGAGGTCCAGCAAATTAATTGAAGTAGGAAACATAAAGCAAAAAAACATATTGTATTATATTTTTTTTGAATTATTTTTAAGTTTTTAAATTTTAAATTTTTTTAGTTTTTTTATTTTATAAAATTTATAAAATTTTTATTTTCTTAATCGTTTTAATAGAATAGGGATGGGGAGAGAGAGAGAGAGAGAGAGAGATAAAAATATAGGAGTTGTTTTGGGTGGGAGATTTGAATTTGAGTTTTGGGGGGAACTTTTGGAGGGAAAATATGTTTTGTAAGATTAGATATTGGCCTTTGATTTTTGGGGGAATCGAATGAGAGCCACTTGATAGCTTTCTTTGTATTTTATTATATAGATTAAATGCCAAACTCATTTTCTTATCATTTTTTTACATGAAACTTTGCAGAAAAATCGTCCTGTAATAAAAAAACTTTTCTCCCTTCTTTTCATTTCTATTTTGATTTGATTTAAATATTCTCGAATCAAGTCCTAGTTAATAACTGGAGGACTTGGCTAATCTCAATTATTTAGATACGGGGGTACTTTAGGCATAAAATAGTGTTAAGAATGTCATGTAATCGCACCTTATATCTGAGCTAGATGGAGTAGGGTCATGTGCCTATTAAACTTGGACGGAGTAGGGTTTAGCGAGTAAAATTGAAAATATGGTAGGGTTATGTGCCAATGGTAACAAACCTAGTAAGATTATGTGAAATTTATCCTTAATTTAATTTCTAAATATGTAATAGGGTTTTTGAAAGTGGATCTTTCCATAGTTCATATACATTTGATCATCATTCTTATTTACGGAAATTTTCCGTTGTCAACTATGGAGCATAAATTTCTTTGAAATTGGACATCTATCTAACACAAGAATCATTTACTGCCTTCTCTTTTGCCATATTCAATGAGAGAAGGACGTGGACCGGTTGATTGCGGAACTTCTAGAACAGGAACTTTGATGGATTAGCAATGTGAATTTGAATTTTAAATCCAAGAGCCAAACATACTGCATTTTCTTTGTTGTATTTCTTTTAGTAGGAATCAGATAGACTTCAGATTTTGGGATATCCAAGTAAATATTATTTGAACTTTATTGATGATAAAGCTATAGTATTAAATGAAATTCAATTTGGGAATGAGACTTACCTTGTAAGAATTCTTCAAGCCCATTTTAGTTTATATGTTATAAGTAGTACAAGCTACGAAAATTGTGGGTGATTGAATGAAAAACTTGGCCAAATTATGTTTTGCTATTAGTAAAACCATCTTGTCTGTCACGTAAGGGACCCAGATATTTACTATACAAGCAACAACAAGAATTTGTTCATCGTAGATCCTTCATTTTGTGCTTCAGGTAGCAACCTGCCTCCAAAGCCCTGGGAAGGGACTGGAACTTCATCAGGGTCCATTCCTTTCAAACCATCATTGCCTGGCAACACAAGCGATGTTGTTGAAGCATCTGGTACTGCAGAACACGGAGAAATTGTTTCGAGAACTGAGACAAATGATCTCGGGAGACCTGTACCCACAAGGCCATGGACGCAGACCTATGGAGGCAATTATGGAGGTGCAGATTTTCAACATAAAATTTAACATTTCATTTGCCATTCTTTTCTGAATATGTTGTGGATATAGGTTGTTCAAGCTATGGGCTCTGGGATGTATAATTTAGTGTTGGAGGTTATGGTGGTGGATTATATGGGAATCGTATGTATGGAGGTTATGGAGGGGGGCTATACGGGGGATCTGGAATGTATGGAGGTAGTATGCTTGGCGGTGGCCCGGTTGGGAGCTATGGAATGGGCATGAATGGTCCGTATGATCCAAATAATCCACAAGGTCCTCCATGGCCACCGGGATTTTGGATGTCATTGGTTCATGTGGTAAGTCTTAAGGTTATCCTCTTGTTAGAATATAAATATTAAAATCCTCACCTTTACCACAACTTCGAAGTTTTGGTCCATCGATAGGATTATTAATATGGTATCAGAGCAACCCAGGTTCGAATCTCACTGGCAGCGCAATTTAAACCCACCAGGTCTTGGCCCAAAAAGATGCCCTCAACCTGCAGGGGCGTGTTAGAATATAAACCCTCGGTAGGGTCATTAATACCCCTCTCTCTCTCTCTCTGTGACTGTCGTTTTCTTGTTCAGACCATTTTAAAGTTGTAGTTTAAGTCCTATACTATTGGGTTTTCATATGTAACGTACAATGAGCAGGGAAGGAGGATAGAATAAGTCTTTCTAATATTTTACGAAATGGACAACCAAACTATATTGTCATTCTATTTCTGGTTACTTAGAAAGGGGGATGGACAACTGAACATTTCTTAGTATCTCATCTTGAAAAGATTGTCATATTGATTCATGCGGTTCTACGATATTGCATATGTTATTCATTTCTTTGTTGCATCACACTCATTTAAGTAGCCTCTTGTAGTTTGCCAGGCATCTTGATGCACACACTCACTTGAAAATGAATGCTTGACCATCTAGATTGAGAATCCATGTTGTTTTGATTCACTTTATTAATACTAGTTACAATATAATTTTTAAAAGATTTCGATGTGAGTGACCAAAACGTATGTAATTTTAGACTATTTATTAAACATCAAATTGTGATTACTTGTGGATGAGTGGAAACTCATCAAAACTATAATGTAGTGTTTATGATTTGGATCGCATCTAGTGTAGGTCCCGCCACAAAAGAGCATGCACTCATGCATGCAACGTTTGGTGCATGCTGATGCATGACAACGTTTGGTGCAAGCATGGTGTCTTTTCCGAAGCATGGTGTCTCTTCGAAAGCATGGTGTCTCTTCCCCTCCTATAAATTCTCACTATTTTCTTCATTTGAAGATACACTCAACTGAAGAGAAAAATAGAGATTGATAGCCACAGAGAGCTTATAAAGTATTGAGAGTTTTTTTTTGTAAATCTTTTGAGATTGAGAAATAATATTTGTGTTGTTTTCTTCTCAAATTTATCTCTGTTGTTTTTTCTCTCGATCCTAACAAGTAGTATCAGAGCGAGGTTGAGTTGTTGAGTGCCAAAAGTCTTTGCAGATCAAGATGTCGATGGAGGAATCAATATCATCATCATCATTTGGAGCCATGATCAAGCTTACTGCCACCAACTATACACTTTGGAGACCTCGGATGGAAGATCTCCTAAGTTGTAAAGATCTCTTTGATCCTATTGAGGAGAAGGGAGAGAGACCTGAAGCTACCAATGAGGCGGACTGGAAGAAGATGAACAGGAAAACGATCAGTCAGATTCGACAGTGGATCGATCACAGTGTCTTCCATCATGTTGCCCAGGAGACGGATGCTTTTGCCCTTTGGAAGAAGCTGGCGGATATGTACCAGGCCAAGACAGCTCGACATAAGGCCCTGCTGATGAGACGGTTGGTGAACCTGAAGCTACAGGGAGGAACTTCTGTAGCAGAACACACAAGCGAGTTTCAGAGCCTGGTGAATCAGCTATCTTCAGTGGAGTTACTACTTGAAGATGAGTTACAGGCACTTCTACTTCTCAGCTTTCTTCCAGACAGTTGGGAGACATTGGTGGTCTCCCTCAGCAACTCGGCTTCGACTGGCAATCTTACCATGTCTATGGTTAAGGATGCCCTATTCAATGAGGAAGCTCGGAGAAAGGACGTTGGCACAGAAGCACAAGCCTGCGTCACAGAAGTCCGTGGGAGACAGCGAGAGGAAGATCGAGGCAGGTGGAGAGGCAGGAGCCAAAGCAGAGGCAGATCGAGAGGCAAATCAAGTGATGGGAGGAGGCCTGCATACAACTGCCATCACTGTGGCAAACCAGGCCACATGAAAAGAAATTGTTGGAAGTTACAAAAGCAAGGCGGTCAGGGAAGGTCACAACCAAAGAAGGAAGGAGATGCACAAGTCACAGTACTAGAAGATGTGGCTCTTTGCTCTCATGAGGATGAGACATGCCTCCATGTGTCGAATCAGGGCGTAGAATGGGTGGTAGATACTGCAGCATCTTGCCATGCCACTCCTCGAAAGGACATCTTCACGACGTACAAAGCTGGAGACTTTGGCTCGGTGAGGATGGGCAATTCTAGCTTTGCTAAGATTGTCGGAATTGGTGACGTTCGGATGCAGACTGATGCCGGGTGCACAATCACACTGCAGGATGTTCGCCATGTACCTGAACTTCGACAAAATCTTCTTTCGGTGAGAGCCCTAGATGAAAAGGGCTATGATAACCGTTTTTACAATGGCTCGTGGAGGATGCTGAAAGGTGTAATGGTGATCGCTCGTGGACATCTCTGCAGCACTTTGTACAAGACTCATGTGAAGATCAATGTGGAGAGTCTCAATATTGTTGAACATGAAGCTTCGCAGAAACTGTGGCACCAGAGACTCGATCACATGAGTAAGAAAGGTTTATCAACCTTGATGAAGAAAAATCTTATCTCCATTACCAAGAATGCAGAGCTTCAACCTTGCAGCAGCTGTTTATTTGGCAAGCAGCGAAGAGTCTCTTTTAGTTCCTCTTTGACAAGGAGATCAGAGTTGCTCAGTCTGATACATTCTGATGTTTGCGGTCCCATGGAGGTGGAGTCGCTAGGCGGTAACAAATACTTTCTGACATTTATTGATGATGCTTCTCGGAAGGTGTGGGTGTATTTTCTGAAGACAAAAGATCAGGTCTTGGAAATCTTCAAATCATTTCATGCCATGGTAGAGCGTGAAACGGGGAAGAAGCTGAAGTGCCTTCGCTCAGATAACGGAGGCGAGTATACATCCAGGAGTTTTGATGCCTATTGCAAGAGTCAGGGCATTCGGCACGAGAAGACGGTTCCACGTACCCCGCAACACAATGGGGTAGCAGAAAGAATGAACCGAACAATCATGGAAAGAGTCAGAAGTATGCTCAGCACAGCAAAGCTGCCAAAGCCATTTTGGGGAGAAGCTGTTCGCACCGCCTGCTACTTGATCAATCGTTCTCCATCAGTCCCGCTGAATTTCAACATCCCGGAGAAGAAATGGACCGGCAAAAACCCCTCCTACTCTCACCTGAGGACATTTGGATGTCTGGCTTATGCACATGTCTCAAAGGAGCTCAGGCAGAAGCTCGATGCGAGAACCACTCCATGCATTTTCATAGGCTATGGAGACGAGGAGTTTGGATACAGGCTATGGGATCTAAAGACGAAGAAGCCCATCAGAAGTAGAGACGTGGTGTTCCATGAAAATCAGACATATGGGGACACTGAAAAACCTACAATTGCTGAAAGTCCTGTCAGTACTCAGGACTTTGTTCCAGATACAGTACCAGTACAAGCTGCCGCAGATGATGATGTGTCTGATCAAGAACTAGAAGCAGAACCAGAGGAGGAGGAAGAAGGGATTGATGAGCCTGGGGAGCCGCAACCTTTCACAGCTGCAGAACCAGTACAAGATAATGATACACCGCCTGAGACGAGTGAGCCTCAGCTACGTAGATCTGAAAGAGGCCATGTTCCGTCTACTAAATATCCAGAATCAGAGTACATTCTTCTTACTGATGAAGGGGAGCCAGAGAATTTCCAGGAAGTATTGTCTCATCTAGACAAAGACAACTGGCTGCATGCTATGCGGGATGAGATGGACTCTTTAGAGAAGAACCAAACCTACGAATTGGTTAAGCTTCCAGGAGGGAAGAAGGCACTAAAGAACAAGTGGGTATTCAAGCTCAAGAAAGATGGCAGCGGAAAGGTGGTGAAGCACAAAGCTCGGCTAGTGGTCAAAGGATTCCTTCAGAAGAAAGGCATCGATTTTGGTGAGATTTTTTCTCCAGTTGTAAAGATGACTTCAATCCGAGTCATGCTCGGATTAGCAGCTAGCCTAGACTTGGAGCTTGAACAAATGGATGTGAAGACTGCATTTCTTCATGGTGATCTGCATGAAGAAATTTACATGGAGCAGCCAGAGGGATACGAGGTTCCAGGGAAAGAGAATCTCGTATGTAAGCTGAAGAAGAGTTTGTATGGCCTCAAGCAAGCACCAAGGCAATGGTACAAGAAGTTTGATTCATTCATGGTGAGTCAAGGCTACAAGAGGACTGCTACAGATCAATGCGTCTACATTCAAAGGTCCCCTAATGGAAATTTCATTGCACTGTTACTATATGTCGATGACATGTTGGTCGTCGGACAAGATGCAGTGAAGATCAGACAGCTGAAGATAGAACTCTCTAAGGTCTTTGATATGAAGGACCTTGGGCCAGCTCAGCAGATTTTAGGTATGAACATCTCTCGAGACAGAAAGGCCCGAAGATTGTGGTTATCTCAAGAGAAATATGTTGAACGGGTGATCAAGCGATTCAACATGGAGGGTGCCAAGCCAGTTAGCATCCCACTGGCTAATCATTTCAAGTTGAGCAAGAGTTCGTGTCCCTCATCCAGGAAAGAGATCGAGGAAATGGAAGTTGTGCCTTATTCTTCAGCGGTTGGAAGTCTGATGTATGCAATGGTGTGTACGAGGCCGGATATTGCACATGCAGTGGGTGTGGTAAGCAGATTTCTCTCCAATCCAGGAAATGAGCATTGGGAGGCTGTTAAGTGGATTCTCAGGTATCTTAAGGGTACTTCAAAGATATGTTTGTGTTACGGGGGAGCTGATCCGGTTTTGGAAGGCTATACAGATGCAGATATGGCTGGAGATCTTGATGGTAGAAAATCGACTTCTGGTTTTATCTACACTTTTGCAGGGGGAGCTGTGTCATGGCAGTCAAGATTGCAGAAGTGCGTTGCACTATCTACGACAGAAGCAGAGTACATTGCTGCCGCTGAAGCTGGCAAGGAGATGTTGTGGTTAAAGCGATTTCTACAAGAACTCGGGATCAAACAGAATGACTACAAGGTACATTGTGACAGTCAGAGTGCTCTGGATTTGAGCAAGAATTCAATGTACCATTCCCGAACAAAACATATTAATATTCGCTATCACTGGATACGCGAGGTGATGGATCAACAATTGTTGAAACTGATGAAGATCCACACGAAGGAGAATCCAGCAGACATGTTGACAAAGATTGTGTCTCGGGAGAAACTAGAGTTATGCAGAGACATAACTGGAATGGATGAGAGATGACGATTGGTGCAGATGTGGCGTGAGGGGGAGAATTGTAGGTCCCGCCACAAAAGAGCATGCACTCATGCATGCAACGTTTGGTGCATGCTGATGCATGACAACGTTTGGTGCAAGCATGGTGTCTTTTCCGAAGCATGGTGTCTCTTCGAAAGCATGGTGTCTCTTCCCCTCCTATAAATTCTCACTATTTTCTTCATTTGAAGACACACTCAACTGAAGAGAAAAATAGAGATTGATAGCCACAGAGAGCTTATAAAGTATTGAGAGTTTTTTTGTAAATCTTTTGAGATTGAGAAATAATATTTGTGTTGTTTTCTTCTCAAATTTATCTCTGTTGTTTTTTCTCTCGATCCTAACATCTAGGTTTTTAAATTTGGCTGATCAATTTGCTACTTCAATAATATCTACATTTGAGATACTTCTGCAAATAATAGTGTGTGCGTGTATATTAATCCTCTTCCTTATACTTGATCCCTGATCTGTTAGAGAAAAGGGTTCCTAAATTTCAGATAAATGATCCACTGGTGTTGCTTGTTGCTTACTGGGTTATTGAGTTATATTGAATTTGATGACAGATGCATGGAACTGTGGAGTTCTTTGGTCGGATAGCGATGCTCGTTGATCAGAACACCCATGCATTCCATTTGTTAATGAAGGTAAGTACAGGTGAACTTTCAACTTTCAGATGCTCTCCAACTTCTTTATTTTACATCTTTTATCACAGCAGTTCAGATTAGCTGAATTTTCTGTTTGCATTCATGTTTTTTTGCAGCTGTTTGACCGTTTGGGCGTATTTTATGGCGAAATTGCAATGTTTGTGTTCAGGATACTCGGTAGAAGAAGGTCGAGGAAAAACCTTCAACAAGGTCAGACTGAGGGCCGCAGTGGCTCATGGGATAGTGTATGGGGTGATAGTAGTAAAGGAACCAGCTGAGTGAGTGAATTTTGAGAATACTAGTTCGAGTTAATCTATAATTGAAGCCTCAGCTAAGACAGTGGCTCCATGTAATCTCTATGACTGCAAAAATGTAAGAAACGTCTGCCATTTGCAACATTTCACTGCAGAAATGTAAAGAGACTCACTGTGGTAAGCAGCTTTTTGCTGAATGCTTGCTGCATGTTCTTTTCTTAAAGATGAGTTGGTGGATCTCATCTGGTTATCTTAGTTATACTGTGGATGTGATTCGTGTTATCAAATGGTCTTCGATTTATCTAATGTCTGTGACTAATGTTAGTAGAATGTGTAATTGGGCGGCGCCATGCTTATGTATCATGCAGTGATAAGGTCGCAGGTATAAATCAAATGGATCAGTTCTTGCTTGTATTATATGATGTTCACAGAGTGATAAAGACTAAGACAGAAGGTACCAATTGATACAGTTAAAACCATCAAAAGTAAATAGGAATTCTAATTTTTTTTTTCCATTTGATATACAATTTTGTTTTCTTTAAAGGATATTGCCATTCCCAGTGTAAAAATGTAATCTTTTATCAAATTCAGGCGACTGATTTGTTGGTGATGCCATATATAACCAAAAACATGGTTATCAATTTTCTCAAGTCTAACTGACATATTGCTTTTCAAGAAGGCCGGCACAAAAGTTCAGGTCAAACCGCACTTCTGGAGGGTCTCCGATGCAGTCAAATACGGCATCTGCTGTCAGGAAGTCCTCTTCGGCAGTGTAACTGCGAGCAAACCATAAATCGCATGTAAGAGATAAGAAATTTCTGCAAGCTATATTAGCAAAATTATCCATGTTTTGAAGCTATCTCGTCTCATGAGAAAGGTATGTTGGTTTGATCATACAGAATTTCAGTGGTAAAGGGTTATGACGATCATTTTTTGAGATAATGCTATAAAGTTCCCTCGATAATGCTATAAAAGTTCTGTGATTACACTTAGTTGCCTCGATAATGCTTATAATGGAATGTTATCAACCGAGACTATAGCTAACATCACAAGAGAATTTTGAAAGAATTTTATGTAACTAATATGCCAAATTGTCAAACATAACCTGATATGAACAAAAACAACTACTGAAAATGCTAAACACAGGTTTTTTTGGAAAAATATATTCTATCAGTCATTATGCAGAGATTAAGAAAAAGAAAAGAAGTCATTGTAAAGGAAATGGTACAATCCATGTAATGCCATAGAAAATGAAAAGAAATCAATACTTACCCACTCTTTGTCACTATACACTTCATTCCTGCAGCTTTAGCTGCTGCAAGACCGATTGCACTGTCTTCAACCACAACACAACTAAAAGCCGAAGGATTAGATCGATAGCCATTGATGAAATATAATTTAATACATAAACAAAACAAATGGTGTGGAGTATACAGAGAGAAACAATATCAACCTTAAAGCTCTTTAAAGAAAAGAAAAAACACATCTTTCACTAGAAGAGTGAAAGGAACTTGATAAATTTGAGAAAAATAGAAATAGGATGAGAAAAAGAAGCAAAAAAGAGAGACATTTCATGTGCTGCCAGACTGTCTTTGTGCAAGGTAAGAGGTGAGCCACTGAAGTCTAGCGACAGGTCGCAGAAGTAACAGAAGAAAGTAATGGAATTTACAGTATGCCAAGCTAATTAGCGTGGTTGATTGATATTCTCATCTCTGCCGCAGCTTGAAGCGTGTTTCCTATTCTCTCTGTCTAGAGTAAAGTTGGTAATAAGAGTTTATTCATGTCACTTTGTAATATATGTCTTCATATGTTGGTGCTATAGACCATGTACTCTGGTGGTGAATGAGTACGCAAAATTACTATCATCTAATGCACAGAAACCCAATAAGGAGGTCCCAAGGTCCAAAGATATCAGGATACATGAGGAAGCCAATCATAAGGAATGAAAAAGTCGAATCCGCAAGAATTGGATATAAAAATAAATCATTGAAAGAAGGTTTGAAACTCGGTGTCTGTATTAATAGTCAGTCCGTCAATTATCAACCGTATCAAAACAATTCTCATGTATCTGTTCTCATTCTCAATTCTTGAGTCTCTGACTCTTAACGTGTTATCTGAGCAAGAACAAGAAAAATCTCCGGAAAAGGTCCAACTTCAGTATACTTTAAATTATTAGTATTATGATTTTCATCTGCATTATAATTTAAATACAGAGCTACTATATAAAGGTTCTATAACTCCCAGTGTAGGTATGACAGTACCTTGATGGTTCGATGCCAAGAGTGTCAGCAGCTAAAAGATAAATAGCCTGCAAACGAGACAATGGTGTTTAAAGTTTCCACTAAATTCTGTTACATTTAAGTGATAAAAATGGAAAAGACTAGTATTCCTATTTGAGTAATCTAAGCAATAATCGACTGATTGCAACTTCTAGTAAGCAGATGGCTTGCAGAGTCAACCAAATTTGATCAGATACAAGAAATCTCTAGTGTTATTAAAAGTATTCCATCAAAAGTTATTATATCCTTCTCTAATGCAAATTAGTATGCTAGATATGCATGGTAAAGCAGACATGCACACAACACCACATTGTGGGATCATTTTGGGTTGACAAAGATTTAGATTGTATATTTGACTTTCTAAAACACAAAACCTTCTAATCTGAAAATAGTTTGCATGAGATGGAAATCTCTCAGGAAAGTTGAGCAATCTAGATAACAAGTGAAGATAAACACGCAAGTACGAAATATGAACATCGGGATCTGCCTATGCAATTAGTATGTGTTAGGCCTAATCAATAAGAAATGAATCCTGCTGCCAGCTTAATCTTATAGAAGGTTTAATTGTGAGGAAGCTTAAAGGTCAAACGTGTCATTCCACAATCTAGCATCTTAGAACACTGCATTAAAGAAACAAATTATTGATAATTGAACAAATTTACCTTACTATGACGAAGTCATAATAAACAAATAAGTTTCAAGGAAAATAAGGAGTACAAACTCTGCAAGGTAATTACCGGATCTGGCTTCTTACGAGGAACCACATCTCCTGCAAATATTTTTATCTTCTCTGCTCGGTCAGGACCTAACAAAAATGAGACAATGGCTGAAACCTGCAGCAGTTATAAGCACTTAATCTGATAGTGCAGGATCATGTAAAATGTCAACCAACAATGTTACATAAAAATTTGCGTGCAACTCAAAACTCTGGAACCTGATAATGCATACCGCCTTTTCATTTGAAGTACTGCACACAGCAACTTTCACTTCTTTTGATAAAGCTTCATCAATTAACCTATGGCAATTAAAAGACACCTAATCAAGATTAGTAAAAGTAAGGAATCATCTAATTATCAGCACACTATCACTTTTTCTTTCTTCTTTCCTTCAATTTTCTTCCTCACTTTCTTCTCATTTTTTTGAGAAAGTGTGTGCACTCAATAATGTACCTCCGTAGTTCGAACCAAATTTTAGATCCCTCAAAACGTCCTTAAGGCCAGAAATTTCTCATGGCATTCTTATTCTAGTCTTGAATTTCCTTGAATGAGAAGATAAAATTACGACAGGCTTGATTATGAAGAGAATGCAGACCAACTCTCCATGCAGTATAAGTATCTTTTTATAAGAGAATGCCAAATGAACGACTAAATATAAAGTTCTTGAAAACAGAAAAATAAGACGAGAAACAGGTATTTTCATAAATAAAGGCGTAGATAAGAAGATATAAAACTCCAACCTTTCAACACCAGGTCGAAGAGGAAGCAACTTCTTCTCGATAAGGGACATAAATAGTTCTGTTTTCCTTTTGTGGAGGGAAGCTATAAAATCTTTTCGCTCTTCATCGCTCTCGGGTGCTTTAGCTGGCCAGCCAGTCTTGTTGAAATATGCTGTCATTCTAAAGGATAAAAGAGAATTACAAGATACTTGAGATTTTACAGCCCTACGCTCTCAAATGGAAATTTCAAAGATAATTTTGACATCTTTCATCACCAACCAAATACTTGAGATTGACCCAAAAGCTTATATTTTCAAGACGGTCACCAGCCGCTTATTCATTGGATTTTAGTGATAATTTTCAAATCATAAGTTCCACTTCTTGAAGTTGAACCAAATGTGAGAAAAAAGTTATGTTCAGATCCAGTTAATATACTTTCTCCAATTTAATTACAATGAACACTCCTTGTTGTTGACTTTGACAAAGTCATCATTCTTCCTTAAGTAACTAGACATCTCATCTAGAATCACAAATCCAATATGAAATGTATGACAGTGTACCTTTCCTTTCCACCGCCAATCTTGAGCAGTTCACCATATAAATCGACATCCCAAGTAACACCTAGTTCCTTCTGTTATCACAGTCACAAATGTTAAAAGCCACAATAACTTCCGACAGTTCATAGTAAAGATTCTCTGCAGATTTTCAAGTTAATTAGGCAAAAAAGTATAACTCCATAAATTTCTAACTACAGAATAATTAATCACCATCTGATACTGTATCAATGATAATCGGACAGTGATGCTAGTTAGATTCAATACTTAGTTGTTAGTCCATGTAACCGCAGTGAGATCTCTAAATCGTGTTAACTAGCTGGATGTAAAATATACTGAATTTTAGTATAAAACGATGGGATTTTGACAGTGGAATTTTTGTATGTACCATCTTCCATTATAAATTAGCACATACAATGCACGCCTCTTTTCATCGTTAAGGGTTTCATTATTCTCTCAATGTATTACAAACTGCATTGTCCAGGCTAGCTACATCCAGGGCCATCCCTGATTTTACGGGAGCCCAAGGCAAACTCCCGAAATAGGGCTCCCATACATAATTTGTTTTTTTTAAAAAAAATTGGTAAAAAATATTGGTTCTTAAAAACCGATATATATGAAGAAATAGATGAAGATTTAGAGATTTGAGAAAAAAATCCCCATACAAACCCAAACCAAACTAACCCAAGTACTAATTTAAAAAATAAAAGCCCAAAAAATTAAATTTGGGGCCCCTAAAAAACATTCAACGCAAAATACGTATCTATAAATACAAGGGATTTTTTTTGCAGCCCCTAAAAATGTGCAAAATTCGAGGGCCCGAGGCGGCCGCCTAGCCTGCCTCAAGGCAGGGCCTGCCCTGGCTACTTCTAGAGAAGGTTTTCGATTGTAATTATATCTATATTATATACTAATAGGAGAGAGAGTCTACCCCCTCTCTCCTTTCTCTATTTTGAAATAGAAAAATGAGAGTAAAAGTAAGGATTTATATTTATCTTTATGCATGATTTTTATTATTTAAAAAAAAAACTTAATCCCTCGAACATAGTCTCTGCTCCTCTCACTTTTCCAACCTCACGAAATCTCACGGCTCTTTCCAAATCCACCGCCATCCCTACTCCCGCACCCCAGCAGCTTTAGTAATATTCAATTGTATAACATTATGGTTTGGCAGTGATTATTTAAATTATCTGCTTATGTGATGGTGATAATGAAGATTTCAGTAATAACAGTATGAATGATATTCATAAGTTTCTTCCAATTCTCTCACATTTTTTGGGAGTTTTATATAATTTTATGAGTTCCCAAAGCTATTTTAGACTGTGCAATTTGCATAGGGTAACACTAGTTATAATAGTAATGATAATAATTTTGGAAAACAATTCCTTCGCGGTCCTAAATTATTAAACTTCATCTAAAATTACATGCATTACCGCATACAACAACAAAAATATTTATTTAAAAAAAAAAAAAACAGATTTTCCATTTACGGCAATGTTAATTCATTCCACCCACAAAACCTGAAAACCCTAGAATTTCAAGAAACTGTCAATTTACTATAATTGGGTATTTGGGTATCATCAAGAATATTAAAAAAAAGGTTGTATTGTCACCTCCGTAAATGTGTCATTGAAAGAAATCCGATGGCCGTCCTTCTCTGTGTCAACCAGAACTCCGTCGCAGTCGAACAGCAGAGCTGAGGGAAGAGAAGGTGAAGATGAAGAAGAAGAAGAAGGAGAAGAAGCAAAACAAACTACGCCTCTTCTAACAGCAACTTTAATCCCATTCAACGAAGAAGAAGAAGAAGAAGAAGAAGAAGAGAAGAATAGTTTGCTCTTTTTATCACTTGTGTTGTCAAATTGGATAAAGATGGAGGATCGGGTTATGAATGATGATGATGAGATTCTATTTGGAGTGATTCGATAGGAAGAGGAAGCGGATGGAAGAGAAACAGTGGCCATGGCCGATCAGTTGCTGAGATTTTGAATATTTTTATTTCTGAAGCATATTTGAATTAATCAAATAGTTTTGTTTGATCGAAAAAAAAAATCTGTATCTTTCAGGAAGAGGTAAGCTTATCGTCTTATCCTAGCATGCTGGAAACCCCGCCACAAATCCACTTGTCTGTGATCAGGCTTGGACCAAGCACGTCTGCTGCACGTAATTTTCTTCGGCTGATTTATTCTATGTTTTATGGTGTATCTTTATTTTTGTTTTGTACTGTCATTCAAAAATACATTAAAGTCTTACTTGGATGCAGTTTAAGTCTTATTTTGAAGAAAGAACTATGATTAATTGGGAGTGAAGGGCTCCAGCGTAGGAATCGAGTAGGAATTAATGGATGTGAATCTTATGATCATTGAGATTAATTACTGAAAGAAACTCGGAGGTGAAGGTACGTCAGAAGAGATCAGGCTAAAGGCAAGGTGAGTACTGTAAAATTATTTGTGACCTAAATATATATATATATATAGAGAGAGAGAGAACTTTCTTCCGTTGCAAACGGATCGGAAGCGGGTCTGTTCGTACCGATCCGTGCGAACTTCGATCTGGACCGTTGGATCTTTGCCTTAACCCGTTGTTGGGAAGGACGGGTTAAGGCAAAATTTTATTTAAAAAAATAGCCTTAACCCGTTCTTGGGAAGGACGGATTAAGGCTATCTATATTCATTTGTATTTCCATTATGTTCGTCTTCTTCGGCGATTGCTCTCGCGCTCTTCTTCTTTCTTCGACGAACCCAACGGAAAAAAAAACCCTAATCCTTCGTCTAAACCCAAATTCTTCGTCGAAAACCCAAATCGATCCACTTACCCCCTCTCCCCCCTCCTCCCAACTACAAAATCGAAACCCTAGCTTCTCTTCCCCTCTTCGATACGAAATCGAAACCCTAGTTCTCTTCCAAATCGATTGTTTGGCTTGATTTAGACCTATTTTGTAAGGTATACACTATTTCTTTACCTCAATAATCTACATTTGTATTATTTTTTTGAATTTGTGTGTAATAAATTATTTAGAAATTGGGAAAAAAATTTATATGCCTTAGTAGATTTTAGATGTAGAATCGGGTTGACTTCAAGTATATTCAATTGCCGAATTATGTTGCTTGCATTAGTAATTTGTAGAATTAGAATTGTATATACGAAATTAGTTAGAAACTTTTCAGTGCGGTTATGGTTGAAAACCCTGCAAACGATCGTAAAAAAATACGAAACTTTCTGAGTAGATTCGTCTCACGTAGTACAAGCCACCCCAAGTTGTAGAGGCGAGTTTCGACTCACAGTTCGAGAGATACGGCCGCGTATCGCTTTCGGTTGAAAAAAACCAAGTAAAGCGGTACACGGCCGTATCTCCCGAACTATGACTCGAAACTCGCTTCTACAAGGTCGGGTGGCTTGCCCTACGTAAATTGGACCTAGTCGGAAAGTTTTATAATTTTCGGATGCCGTTTGCACGGTTTTGTTCAATTCCTCAAATGAAAAGTTTTTGACTTAGAATTTTGTAAGTGCGGTAAGAGTTGAAAACCCTTCAAATGACCTCCAAAAAATACGAAACTTTGCGAGTTGGTTGGTGTCCACTATGATAAGCCAACCCAACTTGTAGAAGTGAGTTTCGACTCACGGTTCGAGAGATACGGCCGCGTATCGCTTTCAGTTGAAAAAAACCAAGTATAGCGATGCACGGCCGTATATCGCAAACCGTGACTCGAAACTCACTTCTACAAGTTCGGGTGGCTTGCCCTACGTGAATTCGACCAAGTCGAAAAGTTTTATAATTTTGGGATGCCGTTAGTGCGGTTTTCTCAACTTCTTCGCATGAGAGTTTTTTGACTTAGAATTTTGTAAGTGCGGTTAGATTAGATTAGAAAACCCTTCAAACGATATCCAAAAATTTTGAAACTTTGCTAGTTGGTTGGTGTCCCCAATGAGAAGCCAACCCAAGTTGTAGAACCGAGTTTTGACTCACAGTTCGAGAGATACGGCCGCGTATCGATTTCGGTTGAAAAAAACCAAGTAAAGCGGTATACGGTCGTATCTCCCGAACCGTGACTCGAATCTCGCTTCTACAAGTTCGAGTGGTTTGCCCTACGTGAATTCGACCAAGTCGGAAAGTTTTATAATTTTGGGATGCCGTTAGTGCTGTTTTCTCAACTTCTTCGCATGAGAGTTTTTTGACTTAGAATTTTGTAAGTGCGGTTAGATTAGATTAGAAAACCCATCAAACGATATCCAAAAATTTTGAAACTTTGCTAGTTAGTTGGTGTCCCCTATGAGAAGCCAACCCAAGTTGTAGAAGCGAGTTTCGAGTCATGGTTCGAGAGGTACGGCCGCGTATCGCTTTTGGTTGAAAAAAAACTAAGTAAAGCGGTAGACGGCCGTATCTCGCAAACCGTGACTCGAAACTCGCTTCTAAAAGTTCGGGTGACTTGCCCTACGTGAATCCGACCAAGTCGGAAAGTTTTAAAATTTTCGGATGCCGTTTGTGCGGTTTTCTCAACTTCCTCGCATTACAAGTTTTAGACTTAGAATTTTCTAAGTGCGGGTAGATTAGAAAATCCTTCAAACGACCTCCAAAAAATACAAAACTTTGCGAGTTGGTTGGTGTCCCCTATGAGAAGCCAACCCAAGTTGTAGAAGTGAGTTTCGACTCACGGTTCGAGAGATACGGCCGCATATCGCTTTTGGTTGGAAAAAAACCAAGTAAAGCGGTAGACGACCGTATCTCGCAAACCGTGATCCGAAACTCGCTTCTACAAGTTCGGGTGGCTTGCCCTACGTGAATCCGACCAAGTCGGAAAGTTTTAAAATTTTCAGATGCCATTTGTGCGATTTTCTCAACTTCCTCGCATTACAAGTTTTAGACTTAGAATTTTCTAAGTGCGGGTAGATTAGAAAACCCTTCAAACGATCTCCAAAAAATACGAAACCTTGCAAGTTGGTTGGTGTCACCTACGAGAAGCCAGCCCTAGTTGTAGAAGTGAGTTTCGACTCATGGTACGAGAGATACGGACGTGTATCGCTTACGGTTGGAAAAAACCAAGTTAAGCGGTACACGGCCGTATCTCGCAAACCGCAACTCGAAACTCGCTTCTACAAGCTTGGGTGGCTTGCCCTATGTAATTCCGACCAAGTCGGAAATATTTATAATTTTCGGATGCCGTTTGTGCGGTTTTCTCAAGTTAATTTTTTTAGAAGTTTTTGAGTCAGAACATTTTCTAAGTGCGGTTAGAGTTGAAAATACTTCAAACCACCTCCAAAAAATACTCGGCCATATTTGAAACTGACTTTTATAAGTTGTTGTGGCTTGCGCACTTATAAAAACACCATGCACAACGGTTTAGTACCCCTAACTGTTCTCCTTTTCACGGTTTCTTAGGTATGGACAGTTTCGAAGGAAGTTCTGTTGCCGGAGAGAAATTTGTTCGTGCACAACAAATTGGCGAGTATCTTCCTCATGTTGACGAGCACCTAAAACCGAAGATTGGTATGACATTTCCCACTCTTGAGGAAGCGGAAAAATTTTATTCATCATATTGCAAATGTGCGGGATTCTCTATGCGTAAGGGTGGAAATAAATATAAGGGAAACGATGCAGTGGATAAATCCTATGTTTGTAATAAAGCCGGGGAGTCACCGAATAATCATAATGAAACTAGACGAGGGACAACTTCTAGAACGGGTTGCAAAGCTTTCGTTCGTGTCAAACTAAACCCACATAGTAATTCACAAAGTAATTCGTGGATTCTTTATTCGTTAAATGAAGCACACAATCACGAATTTACTTCACCTGGTAGATGTCACTTGCTACCTCGAAACCGTGAATTGACTAAGACAGATAAAAAAGTAATTGGTCAACTTACCGAAGCTAATGTCCATGTATGCAAACAAATGCTATTCTTTGAAGGTGCAAGTGGAGGTAATGAGAAAATTGGGTTCACTGAAACCAATGTCAGAAATCTCAGGAGAGACGAGATGGAAGGTTTAAAAGGATACGACAGACAAATGCTACTTGAGTTTTTTGAATCCAAAAAGGAGACCAATCCTTTATTCTATTTTGATTACCAATGTGATCCCGAAGGGCGATTGTCACATTGTATCTGGGTGGATGGTATCGCTAGAAAGAATTATGAAGTATTCGGGGATGTTCTCTGCTTTGACGCTACCTATAACACAAACCGATACGGGATGTTGTTCGTACCATTTGTTGGATTCAACCATCATTGGCAATTAATATTCCTAGGTTGTGGGTTCATCCCCAATGAGAAGACATCCTCATTTGAGTGGTTCTTTGAAAAGTGGCGAGAAGCAATGGGCGTTGATCCGATCAACATCGTGACAGATGAGGATCGTGGGATAAATTCTACAATTTCCAAAGTTTTTCCAATCACATCACATAGATATTGCATTTGGCATATTTTGGATAAGCTACCGCATGAAGTGCGCATGCTGAATAACGTTGATGAGTTCAGGGATGCCTTGAAGACTATCATTTATACGGCGGAATTTAAAATAGAATTCGAACATAAGTGAAAAAATTTGATCTCCCAGTACAAACTGGAGAATAACAAATGGTTGAAGGAAAAATTTGAGATCCGCGAAAAATGGGCTCCTGTGTACGCACGAGACTCATTTTGGGGGGGGGACATGTTGAGTACCCAACGTAGCGAATCGCTACATTCATCCTTGAAGCAGCATACTCATAAAAAGTACTCATTACATGAATTTGCCATCATCTTTGACCGCCTCTTAGTAAATCAAAGACACGATGAACTTAAAGAAACACATCGTAATCGTGAGGAGCGGCCAAAATTGAAGACCGAATGGGCATTGAAGTCACAAATGGCAGGAACATACACTTTGAAGATTTTCTACAAATTTCAACAAGAAGTTGTCAAAAGCTTATTACTTAATGTGAGTTTAATTGCGAGTATGGATACACCGGATAGTGCAGCTTATTCTGTAATAGTTTGTGAAAATTCAGAACCGGGGAGGGTGATTTCTTATTGTAAAATCATTGAAATTGCTAAATGCCCTTGTTCCATGTACGACTTCGTAGGCATTTCCTGCAAACATCTACTGACAGTTATTCGGTTCACAGATCACACCGCACTACCCGAACAATATATTTGTAGGCGATGGACCAGGGATCAACTGAGAAGAAGCAGTACACCGGTTCCCAATAGTATGGGCGACAATTTTGCCTCTCGTTATTGTGCACTGACTATGCACTCAAGATATTTGGTCGATCTTGGTTGTTCTTCAGAGCGAGGATACAAGTACATGCTCGACCACATGCTGAAGGGAATTGAAGGCTTTCCTAACATTGAGTCAGTGAACAGCACACCACACAAAGATAGCACACAACCTGAGAGTGGTGGACATGCACACGCACATGCACATGTAGGTGACCCTGCGCAGTGCACCACAAAGGGGAGGCCTAAAGGAAAACGGTTGAAGTCTATAAGAGAAGGTCAAAAAACGAAGAGGCCAAGACTTTGCAGGACATGCCTTCGTGTCATAGGTCATGATTCACGGAATTGCCCAAAAAATGTAGCAAGGTATTATATCAAAGATTTTGTATTTGTTAATTGGACTCAATGAATGTAAACTTGTTGTAGTCGGTACTAACTCATTCTTCTTCCTTATTTAGTGGATCGGTAGGGAATGAAGAAGCTCCAAATGCTGTAAAGAGTGATGATGACGAAGGCGAAGGTTCGTGCTAGGGGTTTTGATCTAATATGTATGCCATATCAAACTTTCAAGATAATCACCTAATAATTGCTGAATTTTATATTTTTTTGTGCAGATAATTATTAATTTCGACTCGATTATTAACTTATATTTTTTTTATTTTTTTGTGTAGGTCCGGAGGTGTAGGTCCGGAATGAAACCAAAAAATGCGCCCAATGGAAAGAAGCATTGCGCTGAAAAATTCGTTGCTGTTGGATTGTATATATGTGGTTAATTGAATGTATATATTTGGTACAAGTAAATTAATGATGTATTTAATCAGAGTGTAATCTCTATATGTGGAATTTATTTTGTGTATTTGTGAACTACATATGTTGCTATGGATTTTGATCTTATATTTGGATAGCGAATGTTTATTTATGTCGAAATTTGTGAATTTTGAAGATGTGTGCCATTTGAGCAACTTGATCTGTTTGTGAATTATTTGGTAATGAAAATTGTTTGGATGCCGATGTGAACAGATTTATTATTTGTGTGGGAGATTGTGTATTTTGTGGATGATATATCTATATTGTCGAAAATTGTGAAAATGTACGCAGTATTGAAGAAAAGATGCTGCCAGATACTCTCTACTAAACCCGTTATTGAAGATATCGGGTGACGATAACTTAACCCGTTATCTTCAATAACGGGTTAAGTAGATAGATATTGGCAGTCCTAGGGGAATACTTCACATGTAGGGGATGAAGTTCGGCCAATATCTCTCCACTTAACCCGTTATTGGCGTTGACGGTTTTATATAACCTAACCCGTTATTTCCAATGACGGGTTAAGGAGATAGATATTGGCAGTCCTTAACCAATACTTCACATGTAGGGGATGAAGTTCGGCCAATATCTCTCCACTTAATCCGTTATTGGCGCTGATGGTTTTATATCACCTAACCCGTTATTATCAATGACGGGTTAGGTTGATATTTATTTACAGAACTTTCCACTTTGTGGACTATATCTTATTTTGTTGATACATATACATATTTGTTAATTCACAACAAATAACTTAGTGGACTTCCGTCTGTATTGGATATATCTTCTTTTATTGATACATATACAAAATTGTTCATTCACAACAAGCCATTTGCAACAACAAATTTATTCATATATCAAACATTACAAACTGGCAAGAACAAGTTGTGGGAAGATACACAGAATGCGTACATAACTCAAGCAAATTGACATTACAAAGTCATCCTTTGACACTCTACTCCAAAATTGAAATTAATTTAGTATACAAGTACATGCTCGGTTTCTTCTCAAAGTGATAGGAAGGACTGCTGGCTCTGCCTTTTTTTTGATTGCATATGTAGCAGTTATCCCCCCTACATACAATTTAGTTCACTACTATTACACAGAGGTAAAAATTTTCCGCTTCGGTGGATAGCGTAGTAGTGGGTGTAACCGTATATTCAAAGTACTTGACAACTTCTTGACACGCACTCCTCATATTCATACTATTTGTTGCACGATTGTGAGGTGTGCATGCCAAGAAGTTAAAAAGTAGCATGAATACACTGTGGCACCCACCATTACTCCGTCCTACGAAGCAGAAAATTTTTACACTCTGTGTAACAATAGAGAACGAATGTGTATGAAAGGAGGACAATTGCTACTTATGCAAACGCATCTAAAAGCTATAAGAAAGAAGATTGAGGGAAATGAAGGTAAAAAAAAGGTAGAGTCGGCGGCCCTCCCTACCACTTGAGAGAAACCGAGCATGCACTTGTACACTGAAATGTTCATGCACAAGTCTCTATACTTCTGCATCTTCATACACAAGCACAATTGTAGGCGACCATGTTTGAACTCAAATTTCTTCTATAGGCTCAAACTTCTTCCTCCCTATTTAGAAGAAAAGATTATCTTCAAGAGAAGAAGAGAAGATTGATTCCTCATATTTTTTCATCTACTGAGTTATGAAATGAAGTCTCTCATTTGAGTTATCTTGAAGAGAAGAAGAGAAGACTCATTTGAGTTATGAAAGGAAGTCTCTCAGTTATAGGGAAGATTAGAAGGAGGGGAGCATGATATGACAGCAATCTTGTACACAACAATGCTCATCAATAGGGCTGAATCAAAACAAGTGGAAGAAGAAGACAAGGAGGGATCAAAACATTTAGAAGAAGAAGACAAGGTTAAATCCTTGATATCCACCAAAGTATGATACAAGTCTCCAAAAAACAGTAGCAGGGACAACACTTGTCTCCAAAAAATTGATACAAATCTCAAAATGTACAAACCATGTCTGTAAATTAACTTTCAAGATAACCCGTTGTTGGTGACAACGGGTTAATTACCGTTAACCCGTCGGTACCAAGAACGGGTTAAGTATACTTGATCCATCTAAAAACTTGGTCTCTACATGATGAACCACTGCCAATCTTTGTCAACTTAACCCGTTGTTACGGATAACGGGTTAAGTTAACAAAGATCGTTATCGCCAACGACGGGTTAAGTACACTTATATTTGCAGAAGTTTATGGCTACATGCATAAGTAGATGGCGAAGTTTTCCCAATATATGTTAACTTAATCCGTTATTGACGATAACGGGTTAAGTATTTACAACCCGTTATCTTAAATAACGGGTTAAGTGTACCTATATCGGCAGTACTGATAATTATTAAATCGCATGTAAAAAAATGTGTAAACATGTTTGTAAATATAACATATAAAGTAGTGCACTTATATAAGCTCAATTTATGACGGGTTATTCAAACACCACATTGACCTTACTAAAACCTGCTGCAAAAAAACTGCTCATAAAATTTTATATAATCTGCTTTTCATAGATGTTCGTTACGCAATTTCAAATTTTGTTTGTAAACGAAAATTTTTAAATCATTTACACGATTTCAGTCAGTCCGGTTTAAACAATTATGTTAGATATAATTTTTGGTTGGGTTAGAGTACTTTGTAGGGTTAGAGTAGGGTTACAGTAGGTTAAGGACAGGGTTAGATACAATCATTTACATAATTCCTCGTCACGTAACTAACCAATATAAAATCGATATCATCAAATGAATATAAAAATTAACGCATATTAATTTAGTATTTTGTTTCTTAAAAAACAATTAAAAAAATTGTAGGTTAGGGTTAGGGTTATTATAGGGTTAGTAGGTTAGGGTTAGCGATTAGGGTTAGGGTTAATGTAGGGTTAGGGTTTCCACTCTTTTTCACTTCGTATTAGAACAAGTTCAAAAATGGGAAAAACCTAAAGTACATAGCCAAATGTAAATCCCCCACATGTGTACAAAAAACCAACTGTAGTTCCCCACATGTAAAGAGAAAACCACATGTAGCATTTGTTGGTTTTTTGGAAGCCATTGATAACACGAAGAAGATAGAGACTGAAACCGATGAGGAAAAAAACACATGTATATCCCCACATGTACCCTATACATGAAAAAAACACATGTACAACCCCACATATAGCGTATACATGGAAAAAACACATGTAGATCCCCACATGCTGATATTCCTAATGGAAAAGCCTAACCAGATGCGTCACGTGATCCGTATCTCGTCATCAGATGAGATTAATTGGCCATCAAGAACTGAATCTGTACATAGGGTTTTTTCCATATATAAGCTACATGTGGGGATGTACATGTGGTTATGTAGTTTAGGTTTTTTCCATATTGAAGTGTCTGCAATAATAGTAGGTGGGTGCTGAGTTCTGCTTGTTTAGCTTGGTGCTTTTTCCCACTTAGGTGTATGTTCAAAGTTTTCTGGCCTATATGGTGGAAAAACCACATGTAGCCTATATGATTGAAAAACCACATGTATGTTCAAAGTATATGATGGAAAAACCACATGTAGATCCCACATGTAGCCTGTATGGGGAAAAACCCGCATGTAGATTTCCACATGTAGCCTATATGGGAAAAAAACCACATATAGATCCCACATGTAGCCTATATGTGGGAAAAACCACATGTAGATCCCCACATGTAGCCTATATGTGGAAAAAACCACATGTAGATCCCCCGCATCCACGTACAAAAAGACCAATACAGATTTGGATCAACTGTGATGATGATGGTATTCCTAATGGAAAAGCACGAACGCATTATTAGAGCGCCACACCTCCAGATCTAATTACTTGGCTAACAAAAACTGGATCTGATCACATGTGGGGGCACAAGTTCACATATAGTAGCACAATAAAGACATGTGGGGGAAGATATATTTGATTAGCCCTGATTTGAACCTTCAATTTGATTGACTGATGGATGGATGGATGGATTCATTAGTCTGGAAATTTAGAACGGCCCGTTAATGTATTACAAGTTAACGACTTGTATTACAAAATAAGATACTTGCCATGTTGTACATGTGGTTCCACATGTTGCAAAGTCAAATATAAATGTTGGGGTCCACAAATATGAACCTAATTAATCAAAACAAAAAACATACACTCACCAATAACCCTATCTTAACCTAACCCTAACCCTAACCCGACATTAACCCTATCTTAACCTAACCATAACCCTAACCCTTGGTACAAAAATCTCGTAATTTAATTTTTTAACTTTTACAGCACTTATTATGGTAACAAATTTATAGTGGTTAGTTACGAGGTAGTAAATGGAAATTAATAAAAAATATAAACAATTTATGGGCATATTAATGTCACCTTGCACAGTTCATGAGACAATTTTCGCAAAGAGTGAAGAAAAATTTGTAGAAATGATAAAAATATCTTCTTACTTAACGGGTTAAGTTTACCTATTTTGGCAGTACTATATCATGTACAGACCTGAGATTGAAAAACTTCGACCAATATATGTCTTCTTAACCCGTTATTGTGGATAACGGGTTATCGACAACTAACCCGTTATTGACAATAACGTGTTAAGTTTACCTATTTTGGCAGAACTATATCATGTACAGGCCAGTAGGTTAAAAAACTTCAGCCAATATATGTCTACTTAACCCGTTATTGTCGATGACGGATTAGGTGTACTTAATCCGTTATCTACAATGACGGGTTAGGTAGGGATATTTCGGCCCAATCAGTACAGGTGTCTTGGTGAAAAATACAACCTCACAACAACTCACAAGAATACTGAAACTGAGTTCACAACAATACAACCTCACAACAATAATTCATAGCACAAGAATTGAGAACTCAGTTCACAACAATACAACTACATATATATAGCGGTACCACAACAACTCAGAAATCCATGTTCGCAACAATATATATGTGAAGACATAAAATAGGACATTCATTAGCAAATTGTAATCTCACCAAATCGTTCGACTTCATTTCTGTATTGTTTACAACTACCTATTACAAGTCATTCACTACAAAAAAAAATAAACAAACAGTTGATATACAAATTGTTTAATCGTTCGACTACATTTCTGGATCCCTTCACCTATCTTGATGGTTGAGTTCCGCGGATGCCCGATAATTATCTATATCATTTACAAATAGAGAAACAAACAGTAGTTCTTAGTTATTTGAACGGAATAAAATCAAAAGCCAAACAATAAAATACCGCTTAACCAACCTATTGTTAGATACTACCTTTTACGACCACGCAGTTTGCGACCACTTGGTGATAGATGTTCTGGTGGGTTCCTCTTTCGTTGAGAATCCCGTCATCTACCCTCGATTTCGGGAGATTGAGGGTCATCATCTTCCCAAGGCTCCGTCTCATCTTCAATTTGTGGTTGTTGGGGTTGTAGTTGTTGTGGCTCGGTCATGCGAATTTCCCTACTCACAGTTTGTTTTCGCCTATAACCTGTTGATGGCAAGTTGGCTCTCAAATAGGCCTCAACTTGTGGACCTTCACCCGCGTCCTCCAGAGTACGACGGCACGGGGCTAGCATCTCTCGGATTATCTCCTTGAAGCTCTCGGGGATCCTAGTCTTCAGGACGCGAGCAGCTGTTCGAACAACCTCCCATGCGTTTTCAATCTACAGTTGGTGAAAAATTTCAATTTAAACATCATTCATAATTTGTAATACCCTGATTTTTCTAATTTATGAAAAATTATTTATTTTGCACGTAGTGTGCACGTGTATTGTTTTATTTTCAACATGATAAGTAAGAATATTGTTTTCTATAAAGCATTTTCCTAAAGCCCAAATGTTAGTTTACTTATTCTTCTTTTAAAATAATCATCTTGGCCCAATTAATTTAAGCCCATGGATTTAATCCCTTTTCTTATTTTCTACAACTTGTAAGGTGTAACATTTCTTTTTTTAAAGACTTGTTATTTGGTGTACAAGTTCTTGTAGGATGGTTTGTGCATGCACGTGCATGTTGCATACACGTGCAAGAGCACCCTTTTCTTGGCCGGTTGGAGTGAGGAGTGGTTTTGGAGTGTGGGTAGTTATTTGGAGTGTGGGTGGTTATCACAACTCCCTAGTCAATCCTAGCCTTTGATCCTATAACTATCTACTGAATCCTAGCCCTCCATCTCACCCAAATTGGTGTATAAATACCCCCTCTCATTCATTGTTTCCTTTACACTAAGATCATATTTATAAGAGAGGTTTTTGAGAGAGAGTTGTGTAAGGCCGGGCAGCACTTCTGAAGCTTTTGGTGTGGAGCAAGGACCAAAGAGCAAGGAGCAAGGAGTCGTGCATTACATTAAGGAGCTTTTGCTGGATTTCGGTTATTTCGTCAATAAGGTGGGTGTTTCTCAGGACTTTTAATGTAGAAATTATGTCATGATTATGATGATTGTTACCATGCTTGTGAAAAGTAAATTCAAACATATTAGCTTGCCCTGTTTACGTTTATGATGATGGTTGTGAGGGGCTAATAATGTGGTAATGACACTGTAAATAAGAACGAATTGGGTCTGTACAGTCGACTGTCGGTTGGACAAGTCGACTGATACGAGGCGTAAGTTTTCTCATGATTGTTGGAATGTTTCATAATGTACATGTGTACAAACTAAAAGATATAGGAATGCTAAATTCATAACCTCCATGTTGTACATGACTGACGAGACATGAACGTATGAAAAGAAACTAGGAGAATTAGTAAAACTGAGATTAGCCTGTGCAGTCGACTGTTAATATGAACAGCCGACCGATGTATTGAGTAAATTATGAATAGTTCAGAATTCCATGAAATGAGATATTTCCATTGTGTTGTCCTAGTGTAATAAATTGAGATTAACATCTCATCTCTGCAAGAAAGTTATGAGCAAGTGTAAACGCATGTTTAACACTTCCTTGAAGAAAAGACAATATTAGTTATTTGAAATTCCATGATTGTGATGTTACTGAACAGTTAAGAAATTACGTGTTTATGAGGCATGAATATATGTATATTGTAATTTGACACCATGATGCATGTGTATGTAAGAACTGATGGAAAGATAAACCCTTAATTTGAAATGTGAATCTGTTCAGTCGACTTAATGCGAGTAGCAAGTCGACTGAGCTGAGCATGAATGTATTGTTAAAAACCACAGGACAGACGACTGATGGAATGACAGTCGACTGTCACGGGAATAATATTTTGAACATAGAAGGTTGCGGAGCAGCCGACTGGCCATGTGCAGCAGTCGACTCTCCCGAGTGGTTATGAAGAACTTGAATTGACTGAACAAGTCGACTGGACCTTCTCCAAGTCGACTGTCCAGAACACTTTGATATGTCAGAGATCTTATTTGATTTATATTAAAGTTGTGAACCTTATGGTTGATGTTGATACATTCTATTGTTATTGCATAAATTTACATGAAATGAATCATAGTTGTGAATTGAGAATTTACATGGAAGGAATCATAGTTTTGATTTGAGAATTACATGAATATGAAAGCTAAGAACATGATAAAGGAATTATGATGAGGCAATGAAAATTGAATTCATGAGCTGAAAATGCTCAAATTGGGAATTGTGAATTGGAAATTGAAACAAAAAAGTAGCTAAGTCTCCCCGGCATTGGAAATGAAATGAAATAAAATAAGAATTGAAAGACCAAGGTGGGTCATGTATTGAATGAATGAATAAGTCCGGTTTAGTGAAGAGGCTAACTCTAGAGCTTTGATTCTTGTTCATGATTCTAATAAAAACTAAGGATTAGTGCATAGTGAAGATGTGATGAAAGTGAGAGGAAAACACAGGTATGAGAACTAGGGTTTACGGTGCGGGTGTGTGAGCCACAGAATGCATGCTTGATGAGTCAAGACATGGCATGGGCATAACTCAGAATGATCGGACTCTAGTCACGCTTGTGGGATGTTTGGCGACTGCAAGAGGATCGTGTGTCATGAAGGAGGCTGAATTGCCACAGAATGCATGCTTGATGAGTCAAGACATGGCGTGGGGTTCCCCTCTAGGTTTTCTGTACACAAGCTTGTACTCATAGATCATCTAGCATACTCACCGTAATTACAGTAGTAGAGTAAGTCATAGCGAGGGATTGAACCCTACAAGATGAAGAACAAATAAGAAGCTTGCCCTCGGACCTATGTAGTATGGGATGCATAGAATCCGAACAAGTGCGCATTAATGTCATCTAATATAAACCATTGCATTAAGGATTAAGTGCACAATCACGACACGACATCATTAAGATTTCCCTGTTACTTTATTTTGATATATGAATAAGTTTGTGATCTGTTAAGAAATGAGAATCGTTATACTGTTTCTGGCATAGAGAGGATGGCCATGTATAATTATCGTCGGTTGAATAAACTGACGTGCCCACAGTTTTGTATGCAGGATAAATGACATGTTAAAGGTTAAAGAGGAATGGATGCATAAAGATTTTACCATGTTGTTGTACATTTATTTAAATGTTGTAAAATTTTACCTCCGCTGTGCAAAGGTAAATGTAATATTGATGTAAACTCTGATGTAAAGTGTAAAGTTTTAAATTTCCTTGTAAAATTGTACGAAAGAAAGTGAAAAGATCCTGTAGAACATCTCGAATTCAGTGTGTTTGGGATTCGGGGCGTTATATAATTAGCAGCATCAATTAAATAAGTACATGCGTACAAACTATATGAAATTTGACTGACCGTTTTTCGATATGTCTCAACTCTCAACCCTTGGTTGGTACATCGGCTGGGAGGAGGAATATGCTGGAGGTGGTTCTGCCTGGGTAGGGAGAATCGGAAGTTGCACACCAGCTGGTACGATGGCCTTTGGAGAAACATACAACCGGGTTATTCGCTTGTACCACATCATGTATGCCTGCTGGAGGGAGCCATCATATGGTATCGCGACGTACATCATATTCGGTGTCATTTGCCGCCGCATGGTGTTCCAGTTGGCTACATGGTAACGATGGTAATCAGCCCAATCGAAGTTGGGCACCCGTCCCGTTCCCCTGACCTCGTGTAACTTTTTATCATAAGACCTGACCTCGGAAATCTTCTGTTTGATATCCGAATTGCCACAAGACTCTATCAGGATACTGGAACTCGACAACTCCAAAATTTACAAGAGGTGCAGCCGTCAACCAAAGGGATCTGTCTACGCAGACTGGAGGAACCCGTTGCAACCTGTCGACCGAGTACGGTTCCCAATTGACGAACTCGTCCCGCAGGTTGTCTAACTCATCTCTGTAGTAGGTTAAAGATTGGCGTGGGTTATCGACCCACGTGTGCCGGCCCGCCCAATATGCTCCTAGAGGAGGTAACAACTCCGCTGCCCCCGGGGCGGCCAACCAATCCGGTGTAAGCTCAACAATACGGGGACGTCCGATGTGGATGCGTTCCCAACTCCAGATCTGCAGTAGCACCATTGGGCCACCCATCTGTATGCTACCTAAAGAACATGTGCACAAATTTCTTTATAGTAGCGCCAGTGCCGCACTCCCCCAACTAAAACAACCCGCATACCGGAAATCCTCCAACAACCGTAGGTACATTAGCGGTACGATTGATCCGGATGAGTTTGGAAAGATAAGTCCCCCTATCAAACTGAAAATGTATGCACGTGCATAGTATGTCAGGGTTTGCTCTATGTCAGGGTTTGCTCGTCCGAATCGGGGGCCAAATATTCCTCCTCGAACTGAAATTTTAACCAGCTGATGTACAGTGATTTACCATCGAAGGTTTCAGCCATCACTTCTTCCTCCGCTTTATCTTTCATAACTTCTATTTGTTCAGACAATAAATCTTCATCAAAATTTGCAGGTACATTTTCGCGGATTTCTTTTTCAACGGCCTCTTTTTTTCGTTAACTATCAACTGTTGGTCGATACCGAGTAAGTCACAAACAACTTCAACTCGATCGAAGTCCATGTACCTCGTCACGGCAACCCCATCTATTGGTAGTCCAGTTATCATTGCCACATCTTGTAGGGTCACAGTCATCTCACCCACTGGTAGGTGGAATGTGTGGGTCTCCGGCCTCCATCGCTCGACTAGAGCTGTAAGGAGTGGCCGATCTAGCTTAACTAAGTGAATGAATATAGCTCCATCAAAACTGGCCTCCACCACATACGGCGTGATACGGGGGTCGAAAGGAAGAACTGCGTGCTTCCGGAAATTACATTTTTTATCGGACCCATTCCACACGGCTTCGGATCGGTGTTTGGGTTGCAAGGTGAGTATGCTTGTGTCCACGGGTCCGGGTGATGTAACGGGAATCGAGGACGACGCACCTGCCTCAGCAGATGTGGATTGACGGCCACCAACCTACATGAATAAATATAACAAATATTATTATTGAGATAATGTTACATATTCGTATTTAAAACCAATAATAATAATCAATCTTACATCAGTAGTTGGTGCGCCACTAATGCTTTCGGACGGGATTCTCGGTTGCCTTGTTCTTGCCATTTATCTATCCGCCAAAAAATTTAAAATATGGTTGGTACGAATGACAACAAAACAAACATATGATGAACTCAAGAATATTCACATTTAGGAGTAATAATCTTATTGCAATTGTACATTTAAAAGCTCTATATGTGGTATTTTACTCTTCTTTTCTCTTTTTCATAGGAAACAACCAAAGCAGCAAAACGAAGCAGATTCCAGACTGAGAAGATGATATACAGGGAACTGCAGTACAACAGTCGACTTGCTCTCCATCAGTCGACTGAACAGAGAGTTTGCTGGGGGTCGGCACAGTCGACTTACAACCAAAGCAGTCGAATGGTATGCGGCGAAGTGAAAAGACAAGTTGCAGCCGTATCTAGATCCAAATCTATCTGAACCCAGATTATATGCGAATAATAACTTCTCCAACAAATCAAAGCTAGAGACAGGGGATTGGCAAGAGCACGTGGTTAGCAGATAAGGAAGAAAAGAAGAAAAGAGAAAGAAATAAATCGCCAATCAAATAAAGAAGGAAAGAGGAGAATTTTCCTGAAAAAGTGGCAAACCCTAATTCTTGTGCCGTGTTTATAAATATCAGTCAAGAGGCATTAGTCTGCTCTCCTCCTCCGCTCTCGCTCCCAACCCCAAAATCACGAAATCACAAGAGTTTCTGAATCGTCAAGCCATCAACAAAGAGCAGCCCTTTATCAGCATAGAAAAAGGAAGGAGGAGATCAAGTACGAAGAAGAGAACGGCCGGTCGACTGTGTGACAGCCAGCCGACCATCTGGCCGAACTACATCAGTTTATTCCTTCCCTTTCTAATTCTTTTATGCTAATTATGTATTCGAACTTGATAATCAATAAAAGTCTTATTATGTGGAACTAATTTCATAGTTGGGTAGGTTGAAACCATAGTTATGTAATGCTTCTATTCTTCTGAGTGCTAATCTGTTACTTATTGATTAAACCTGAGAGTATTGGTATAGATTTATAATAATCAAACTTGTTCAGAATTCTAAGGGCAGTCGACTGAGGTGACAGCAAGTCGACTGACATATAGAATCTGAGTTTATCAAGTTTGAGTATGATGAATCTGAATCTGTTATATGAGCATATTGAGACGACCCGTATCTCGTGCTCATAATTTGTAACACAGGAATCTTTAGGGGTTCTTGGTTTAATCAACTTGAGGGATCTAGATCTGATACCAATTTCTAGAACTTTGAGTGTTTGTTCGTTTCCATTGTTCTTATGCTTTCTTTAAGTGCAACTTAGTAGATACCATGCTAAATACTTAATGGAAGAAACGAATTAGAGTAGATACCATGCCTAATTCTTGGCTAGGGAAACAATACTTTAAGGAGTAGATACCATGCCCTTAAAGGAACGAACATGAGTAACTAGAATAGTGAAGAAGACAACTTAGCATTACTGACTATAGGTGGAAATCAAAACCCAACTACTTAATAAATATTTGTGATTCATAATTTCTTGATTTAGTTTTAATCCTTTCCTTTTCTTTTAGAACAATCCTTTACCATCCTTAATTTTGTTTATTTGGTTAGTAAGTTAAATTCTACAATCTCTGTGGGATCGACCCTTGCTCGTCACTACACTTCTCCAAACGATACGTACACTTGCGAGATTTTTAATTTGTGTCTAGTTTAGATCATCTAGATAGCACAACAACATACCGAGATTGTGGGGAAAAACACACGAATGAAAACAAAAAAAGGACTGAATGTGAAATTGGTTGAATTCACGTAGCATAAGTCATCCCAAATTGTGAAAGTGAGTTTCAAATCTCAGTTGAAGAGATACGGGCGTGTAAGATTTTTTAGGTGGTAAAAAACCCAAATAAACTGATACACGGCCGTATATCTCGAACCGTAATACCAAACCCACTTCTACATGTTGAGGTGGGTTGTGTTTGAGTGAGAACAACCAACTCGCAAAGTTTCGTAATTTTTGGACGACGTTTGAAGTGTTTTCAACTCTAACCGCACCAAAATATTGAAAGTCATTAACTTATAATGCGAGGAACGTGACAAAACCGTACAAACGGCATCAAAAATTTATAAAACTTTTCCAATTGGTCGAATTCACGTAGCGCAAACCACCCAAACTTGTAGAAGCAAGTTTCGAGTCACGGTTTGCGAGATACGGCCGTGTACCGGCTTCAGTTTTTTTTTTCCAACCAAAAGCGATACGCGGCCGTATCTCTCGAACCGTGAGTCAAAACTCACTTCTACAAGTTGGTTTGGCTTCTCATAGGGGACACCAACCAACTTGCAAAGTTTCGTATTTTTTGGAGGTCGTTTGAAGGGTTTTCTAATCTACCCGCACTTAGAAAATTCTAAGTCTAAAACTTGTAATGCGAAGAAGTTGAGAAAACCGCACAAACGGCATCCGAAAATTTTAAAACTTTTCGACTTGGTCGGATTCACGTAGGGCAAGCCACCCGAATTTGTAGAAGCGAGTTTCGAGTCACGGTTTGCGAGATACGGCCGTCTACCGCTTTACTTGGTTTTTTTCCAACCAAAAGCGATACGCGGCCGTATCTCTCGAACCGTGAGTCGAAACTCACTTCTACAAGTTGGTTTGGCTTCTCGTAGGTGACACCAACCAACTCGCAAGGTTTCGGATTTTTTGGAGATCGTTTGAAGGGTTTTCTAATCTAACCGCACTTAGAAAATTCTAAGTCAAAAACTTCTCATTTGAGGAATTGAAGAAAACCACACAAACGGCATCCGAAAATTTTAAAACTTTCTGACTTAGTCGAATTCACGTAGGGAAAGCCACCCGAACTTGTAGAAGCGAGTTTCGAGTCACGGTTTGCGAGATACGGCCGTCTACCGCTTTACTTGGTTTTTTCCAACCAAAAGCAATACACGGCCGTATCTCTCGAACCGTGAGTCGAAACTCACTTCTACAAGTTGGTTTGGCTTCTCATAGGGGACACCAACCAACTCGCAAATTTTTGTATTTTTTGGAGGTCATTTGAAAGGGTTTTCTAATCTACCCGCACTTAGAAAATTCTAAGTCTAAAACTTGTAATGCGAGAAAGTTGAGAAAACCGCACAAGCGGCATCTGAAAATTTTAAAACTTTTCGACTTGGTCGGATTCAAGTAGGGCAAGCCACCCGAACTTGTAGAAGCGAGTTTCGAGTCACGGTTTGCGAGATACGGCCGTCTACCGCTTTACTTGGTTTTTTTCAACCAAAAGCGATACGCGGCCGTACCTCTCGAACCGTGAGTCGAAACTCGCTTCTACAACTTGGGTTGGCTTCTTATAGGGGACACCAACCAACTAGCAAAGTTTCAAAATTTTTGGATATCGTTTGAAGGGTTTTCTAATCTAATCTAACCGCACATACAAAATTCTAAGTCAAAAAACTCTCATGCGAAGAAGTTGAGAAAACCGCACTAACGGCATCCCAAAATTATAAAACTTTTTGACTTGGTCGAATTCACGTAGGGCAAGCCACCCGAACTTGTAGAAGCGAGATTCGAGTCACGGTTCGGGAGATACGGCCGTGTACCGCTTTTACTTGGGTTTTTTCAACCGAAATCGATACGCGGCCGTATCTCTCGAACCGTGAGTCGAAACTCGCTTCTACAACTTGGGTTAGCTTCTCATAGGGGACACCAACCAACTAGCAGAGTTTCAAAATTTTTGGATATCGTTTGAAGGGTTTTCTAATCTAATCTAACCGCACTTACAAAATTCTAAGTCAAAAAATTCTCATGCGAAGAAGTTGAGAAAACCGTACTAACGGCATTCCAAAATTATAAAACTTTCCGACTTGGTCGAATTCACGTAGGGCAAGCCATCCGAACTTGTAGAAGTGAGTTTCGAGTCACGGTTTGCGATATACGGCCGTGCACCGCTATACTTGGTTTTTTTCAACCGAAAGCGATACGCGGCCGTATCTCTCGAACCGTGAGTCGAAACTCGCTTCTACAAGTTGGGTTGGTTTCTCATAGTGGACACCAACCAACTCGCAAAGTTTCGTATTTTTTGGAGGTCGTTTGAACGGTTTTCAACTCTAACCGCACTTACAAAATTCTAAGTCAAAAACTTCTCATTTGAGGAATTGAACAAAATCGCGCAAACGGCATCCGAAAATTATAAAAACTTTCCGACTAGGTCCAATTCACGTAGGGCAAGCCACCCGAACTTGTAGAAGCGAGTTTCGAGTCATGGTTCGGGAGATACGACCGTGTACCGCTTTACTTGGTTTTTTTCAATCGAAAGCGATACGCGGCCGTATCTCTCGAACCGTGAGTCGAAACTCGCTTCTACAACTTGGAGTGGCTTGTACTACGTGAGACGAACCTACTCGAAAAGTTTCGTATTTTTTTACGGTCGTTTGCAGGGTTTTCAACCATAACCGCACTAAAAAGTTTCTAACTAATTTCGTATATACAATTCTAATTCTACAAATTACTAATGCAAGCAACATAATTCGGCAATTGAATATACTTGAAGTCAACCCGATTCTACATCTAAAATCTACTAAGGCATATAAATTTTTTCCCAATTTCTAAATAATTTACTACACACAAATTCAAAAAAATAATACAAATGTAGATTATTGAGGTAAAGAAATAGTGTATACCTTACAAAATAGGTCCAAATCAAGCCAAACAATCGATTTGGAAGAGAACTAGGGTTTCGATTTCGTATCGAAGAGGGGAAGAGAAGCTAGGGTTTCAATTTTGTAATTGGGAGGAGGGGGGAGCGGGGGTAAGTGGATCGATTTGGGTTTTCCACGAAGGATTTGAGTTTAGACAAAGGATTAGGGTTTTTTTTTCCGTTGAGTTCGTCGAAGAAAGAAGAAGAGCGCGAGAGCAATCGCCGAAGAAGACGAACAGAATGGAAATACAAATGAATATAGATAGCCTTAACCCGTCCTTCCCAAGAACGGGTTAAGGCTATTTTTTTAAATAAAATTTTGCCTTAAGCCGTCCTTCCCAACAACGGGTTAAGGCAAAATTTTATTTAAAAACATCTGGACCGTTGGATCTTTGATCCAACGGTTCAGATCAAGTTCGCACGGGTCGGTGCGAACAGACCCGCTTCCGACCCGTTTGCAACGGAAGAAAGCTCATATATATATATATATATAGAGAGAGAGAGAGAGAGAGAAAGGTTCGGGTGAGAACCATTCCCTGGGGTGAGAACCTAAGGGCCTATCCCAGCCATTCATCTGACTAATATTAACGGTCTAGATGTTATCCGTTATAATTAATTAGATTAATTAATTTTTGCATTAAGATGTCAATCCCTTTAATTAAGGGATGGGGACCGCATAATAAAAGGAATGAAGATATTCGACAGATTATTAGGCAACATATATTGCCTTTTTTATTTTATTTAAAAGGAATGTAGATCACAGATTATTAGGCAACATATATTGCCTTTTTTATTTTATTTTCAGCCGAACCACAATCTTCATCAGGATGAACAACATTTGTTGCTACGTACAATGTTGCTAAATATGAAATTTTTATCTACTTTACAATACAGTCAGTTGCTATATAGTGAACAAATTGGTGAAGGAACGAATTGGTGATGATTCTGAAGTTGATATTAAGTTGGGATACAAAATCTTCTCGAATAGCAACTGTAATAATTATAAATAGCAACTGTATAAATTATAAATAGCAACTGAAATAATTATAAATAGCAACTGAAATTGGTGAAGGAATACTATAAATAGCAACTGAAGTTAAAATTATAAATAGCAACTGAAGTTGCTATTGTATCTACTTACAATACAGTCAGTTGCTATATAGTGAACGAATTGGTGAAGGAACGAATTGGTGATGATTCTGAAGTTGCTATTAAGTTGGGATACAAAATCTTCTCGAATAGCAACCGTAATAATTATAAATAGCAACTGTACAAATTATAAATAGCAACTGAAATAATTATAAATAGCAACTGAAATTGGTGAAGGAATACTATAAATAGCAACTGAAGTTAAAATTATAAATAGCAACTGAAGTTGCTATTGTATCTACTTACAATACAGTCAGTTGCTATATAGTGAACAAATTGGTGAAGGAACGAATTGGTGATGATTCTGAAGTTGCTATTAAGTTGGGATACAAAATCTTCTCGAATAGCAACTGTAATAATTATAAATAGCAACTGTAATAATTATAATTAGCAACTGAAATAATTATAAATAGCAACTGAAATAATTATACAGCAATACCTGACCACTTAAACAGCAACTGTAATAATTATAAATAGCAACTGTAATAAACAGTAACTGTAAGCAACGAAATGGTGAATGATTCTGCAGTTGCTATTAATTTGGGAAACAAAATATTCTCCAATATTTTACGGGAATAAATTATTTCTCTCTCCAATTTGACCAAATTTGTCTTAACCGTCGCACACAAAAAAAGGCAATTTATAATTATTCCTTTTATTACGCGATCCCCATCCCTTAATTAAAGGGATTGACATCTTAATGCAAAAATTAATTAATCTTATTGTTTAATTTTAAAAAATCTTGACATTTAAGATTACACAGATGAATGGCTAGGATAGGCCCTTAGGTTCTCACCCCAGGGTTGGTTCTCACCCGAACCGACCCCTATATATATATATATGTGTGTGTGTGTGTGTGTGTGTGTGTGTGTGTGAAGAGTAACAAAATCACAAAATAGTCACGAGATTATACAAAGAAAGATAAAAAGAATATATGCTTCTCTCTTCTGTAAATGTCGGGCTTAGAACATTTATTACATGAACAATATGATACCTAATCACCAAACTGATGCGGATCATTAGGGTTGGCAGACGGGCGCCAGACCGGGCCAAACCTGGCGGGCTGGGAGGTCCGGGGCCAGTCCAGGCAGGGTTAAGATTTCAAGAACTCAATCCGAACCGACCCGCGAAACCACTCGAGTCTAACCCCACCTAGGTCGGGCCAGGCCGGGCTAGCCCGCTAATTTTCATTTTTTTTTAGATTACTCTAAAAATTAAAAAAATAAATGTATAACAATGATAAGAGTGAAAAAAATTTGTATATATTATTCGTTTCAACTTGGATTAATTTTGTACAACAATAAAAATTACCGAATAAAAACATGTAATAAAAACTAAAAAAAACATACAAAGTTATAGAATTACATGATTACTTATGAGCATCTGCAGTTGTTCAAACTCGAATTTTGGGTATTTGATCTTTAGAAATATGAAATTTGGGTTTGAGCTATAGTTATTTTAACCCAAAATTTGGGTTTTGATTTTTAAAAAATAGATGGACAGTAGATGAAGTCACGTCCCACAAAAAAAAAATTTAAAAAAAGTCTCGGACAAGGAATAATTTCCTGTCCGATGAAAATTTTAAAAAAAACAAGGGATGGGAAATCATTTCCCGTCTGAGCATTTTTTTTAAATCTATCGGACGGGAAATTCAGTAAATCAATAATTTCCCGTCCGATAGAATATTTTTTTAAAAAGTAGAGACGAAAGATCTTTCGTCCGATACTTTTTATAAAAAAAAGTTGAACGGACAAAAGATCATCTTTCGTTAGTTATATTTTGCAAATTTTTATTTCTCCTCCCAAATATAGCTGACTACTGTTTCTCTCGAACCAAAAATTGGGTATTTGGCTAACGACTGCAAGACCTTTTTTCTTCAAATTGTGCAAAATATGGCAAAATAGCCAACGACTACAGATGCTCTAAGGGGATAATCTCGAGTTCGAAACAGCCTATAGTTAGATTGAAGAAGATGGCATTGGACTACTGTCGTGCATATCAACTTATCTAAATCTATGATCTCATTGCCCTAAATTCCTTACTCAGCTTCGACGTGATTTTCATGAGAGTTGCTTCTACTTACTGAGGTGTCCACTGCTTTTCCTTAAGTAATGTCCTCTGCTTTCATCCAATCTTCAATGCACACGAACATCTCTAATGAATTCATCTTCAAGTGATTCCTATAATCAGTCAATACTCTGCCACTTGAAGAAAAAACACTTTATGATGCAACTATAAACACATGAAAGGTTAGTAGATCGCTAGCCATGTGTGGAAGAATTAGAAATAGAGGTTCATGCTCTTTCCACCATTGTAACGCCTCAATCCCAGCAGTAGAACTCTCATTATCTTGTGAATTATACCAGTTTAATTCATTAGGTGCAGTCCTAGGTTTTTTAGACGGAATACGAGCAAGAAAATTAGAAGTGACATCTTCTAGTGTGCTCTTAGCCTCTTACCCTTACCTCTAGAAGAAAAAGAAGTTGATACACTAGTTTGTCGTGTGATACCACTAGATGCATAAGTTCTATCATAAAAATTATTCAATGTCAACTCAAATCTAGCTAAATAATTATTACATTCATACTCGGATTCTTCACCAAGCAAAGCAAAATACATTTCAATCAAACTTTTCACACCTGGTAACTTGATATGAGGATCCATTACAATAGAAATACAATACAACATTGAAGGAAAATTAAAATATTTTAAAAAATTATCATAAGCAGAGAATAACAATATGACCAATGTAAGTATCCGAAAGCATTTCTTAAAAAGATTACACCATACTAATTATTGAAATAAAAATACTACTATAAGTAGTCATAAAATTTTGAAAATTTCACAGTTGCTGTGTTAAATGTTTCAAAATTTGTAACAAACTTTCGGCATAATACCATGATTCAGGAGTCATTTTAAAGTTGTCAATATTTGTTTGCAATACAAAAATCATTTATAACCACTTTATATTGAGTAACAATATTCAATAGGTCGAAAGTAGTTTTCCATCGATGTTTAACATCTCTATAAAAAAATTCTAAAATGTACTCCCTTAATATTACATCATTCTTTGAATTGTTTTTTTTTTTTAAGGAAAAGGTGGAATCTGGCAATCCTGTTTTATTAATAAGAGTTTAACGAAACAAACCCAGAGTACTGGGCCAAATTACAAATTAAAGACAGAAAATAAAACATATATACAGCAATATGACGCGTACAAACAACAAATCCCTCCAACAACCTTAGAGGGTGGGCCGACAAACATTCGGTCCAGCAAAATTGTAAGTACGTCAGTTTAGCTTCGTACAGTGCCTCCACGGCACATGCACACCCACCTGAAACAAGTCTGGCAGGATTTTATCACCCGCCGATCTCTGCCTTCACCTCGCTGGGGGGACCCCATCTTTGGGCCCAAGCCCCGTAGATTGAATTCTGACCCCCCGGCATATGCACAGCGATCGCACCCTCCCACCATCTCCACCACTCATCCTACAAATGTGCCAATAGCTCCCACAGCCGCTACCAAGGAGATAGTCGTGAAGAGGATACCTTCACCTCTCACACGATAGCGCTTTCTCAGGCGATTCTCACCATACAACTATCTCGCTCACCCAACAAAAAACCACGCTCCAGGAGAGAGCCGTGGAGATAATAACTTCACCTCTCCCACGCTCTAGCTCTCTCCGGCGATTTCTCACCACACGGACTTATCTCGACTCAGACTCCCAATTCGAGGGAAGAGGCGACGCTGTCACGAGCCAGTGGCATAAGCTGGAGAAAGCTCAATGTTTGATAGTAGACGCTGTGAAGACTGCCCCGGCGACATCGTAGGACACTCAAACGTGCACATCATGAAGGGACCCCATCTTCGGGCCCAAGCTCCACAATCGTGCAAGACAGCGTACTTCGGGAGGGGGGCACACCTCACCATCGCCTCGATCACACTTGAACCCCAGATCCATGGCGTTCGCGACAACAAGCGCGGGAGGATGTTCTGGCGTGACATAGTCGCTCCACGACAGTTCAGACAAACATCCCGAAAGTAGAGACAAGTGAGCGCACACCACGGAAAGACCCCATCTTCGGGTCCAAGCTCCACAATCGTGCAAAACATCATAACCCGCTCATCATAGCGACTCGCAGATAGAGAAGCGCACCCGGCTTCTTCACACGCACTACCAACCCTCGCAAAAACCAAATCATACCCGTAGATCGTCGTGATTGGCCCCGAGAGTGTGGACATGGTGGCAAGCGCGAAGAACAACCAGGCAAACATCTAGCATGGCCAACCAACCACAATCAAACCCAAACCCCATCCCCAATCAAACCACCCCCAAATCCCCAACTCAAAAAGTAACCCAGATCTCAGATCTGGGAACATAGTCGCAGGCCCGGAGCTCCTCGCCACCGCACGGCATGGACGTGTCGCACGCCGCCGCAAGGCTGGACGAAGGCGTTACAGATCCGCACGTCGGCCAAGAGCTTTAGAGCTCCTCGCGTCGCACGTCGCTTCCTCGCCGCCGCACGACGCACGCGTCGGCACAGGGAGCCCAGGTGGCGCGCTAGAGTAGCTGAAGGAAGGAGGAAAGGGGACGGAGGTGAGTGGCGTCGCTTCGTCGCCACCGCATAGACACGGCGTGAGAGGGGCGGGTCGCGGCGGGGGAAGAGGAAAGGTGTGAGAGGTGTGGGTGTTGTAGATGTCGGCGTCGACCAGCAATCGGGGAAGGGGCAACGAGATCTCGGCCGCCACCCCCTCCAAACAGGTTCTAGATCTAGGGTTTTTGTTTTTGGGTTTTTTGGGGGATCTAGGTTCTAGATCATTCTTTGAATTGTTAAAGCATAGTATCACTTAAAGCAATGAAATACACCTAATTTTTAATTGTATTTATATATGGATCGGCTACTTTCAATGCATATTGTACACATAAGTTAAGAATATGACATGCACATCTAACATAAAAAAATTCAAAACATGGAGGAGCTAAATTTTGATTTAATGTGGTAATCACACTAGTGTTGTTGGAGGCATTATCAAAACTAATAGAAAAAATATTGCAAGTGAGATGATCCTTTTGAATGAGTCATTCACTATCGATCCAATAACAAGTTATGCTCATCATCGGAATATCGTTACAACATTTTCAATTATAGGCTGTTAACGACACTCTACAAGTTAAAGAATACAAAAGAGCAATTAAAGCATCTCTCATTTCATAATAGAGTTTAAAACAATCGATCTTAATGGTGTTTCTAGGAATTCGTTTGATATGAAAATTAGGGCGTTTTGGTTAAATGCCTCTAGGTTCATAGTCTCGGAATAAAAAAATGGTAACTCATACTTAATAACTAGTCTAGTCATTTCCAGACGAACGGTTTCGAGATCATTGCTATGACTATCTACATGCCCGGTCCTATGATTGATTTTTTGTTAGGAGAGTTGGTATTCTACTAGTTTGATGGTGTATAGTAGTAATGTGTCGACTAATTGTAACCATCCCCTCACCCTTCTTCCATTTGTAACGTTTATGACAAGTTTTACATACCTTATATTCCTCTTTTGGATTGTCCACGTTTGGGACAAAGTCAAAAAATTTGAAGATTTCGTAAGTTTGACCACTATGTTTTTTGGAAGAAGTGGGTTGTGCGGCATCGGTGTCTTGTGTTTGTGTCTTCAGTTAGGATTTCATCATTGTTGTGTTAGAAATATACTGGTGAGGAGAAACACTTTCATAATCTATATTAAGATTATGATTATAATCAGTCTCTAATTGTGGAATTAAAGAAGTGCGACAAAATGAACTAGTAGATTCTTGTTCACTTTGACTACGTGATTGAAACATTATATAAGTAGTGTAGTAGTGTAAATGAAAAAAAAACTATTAAAAAAATGAAGAGTTGAGAAAGTTGAGAGTAGTAATGTATGCGAAAAAACTATAAAAACAAGTGAACTAATAGAAAATTTTAACAATCTCCAGATTAACAAATTACAATTAAAAAATATGATGTCGTACTTCATGAATCAATAGTTGAGAGTACTAAAGAGAGTTGAGTAGACTTGAGAACATGAGATTCAGCTTCTTCACTTGATCAACTTTGTTCGTCCTTCACTAGATTGAGAGTAGTAAAGAGAGTTGATAATAGTAGAGAGATTGAGCTTCTTCACTTCTTTGTTGTTTCTCCAATTCACTAGATTGAGAGTGGTAGTAGTAGTAATAGAGACTAGAGAGAGATACAGAGTATTGTGAATTAGTAAACAAGAATAAAAGGAGTAAGTAGGTTTTTATAGAAGAAAATCCAAAAAATAAAAATAAAAATCCAACTATTGGCTCATCGGGCCAATCGCTGTACCTAGCAGGTTGGCCTGGCCCGGACCAACCGTTGGACACAACCGGGTTGATCCGGACACAGACCGCACCGGTCTAGTCCGGGTCAGATTTGTTCGGGTTGCGGGTTAAATGGGCCAGATCAAACGGGTTGAATACTCAATTATTTTGACCCCGTCCACCTCACATCTATTGGCAGGTTTGGCCCAAACCCAGACCGGGTCATAGCGGTTCGGGTCGGAGGACGGGCGGTTCCGGGCAAGCTATGTGCTAGCCCGACCCGTCTGCCAGCCAACCCTATGAATCATTGTACATATTTTTAGCGTCAATTAAGTCATTTTATATCAGTTAGCTATCTAGAGTACTTGAAGCTAGGAAAAGGAACACCCAATAGACCAATCCATTTGTATAACAGACAACCGAAGGAAGATAATAAAGCAACTAGAACTGCATAATTTGTACTAGCTAATATCATGGCTGTAGTTGAATATAGAAGATGAGATCATATACATATGTTAGACCAGGTAAACAAAATGCACTGTTGCCATAATCTTACTACCAGGTGAATAATTTTTTTTCTTCACAAGAAACCGACGCATTACCAGACAGCAAGCTTAACATTCTCTGCATCCCAATACTCATTATCTCCTCCTGCCTCTCCCTTTCATACTTCTCTTTCAGATTAAGAAAAAACTCAATTGCTCCTGTTACATCTTCCTTCTCCCTGAGACTATTCTTCTAGATATTATCTAAAACATCAAGTGCCTCACTAAATGACATGAAGGTGTTGTAAGAACACTAGCAACATATTCTTTCAACATTTTCCAGAAAAAAAGAATTAGTACAAAATTAATGAGAAAACTCATGCAAAGAACTACAAGGACAACCAGAAAAAGTGAATTTCTTAAGAAAAATGAACCATTTACTCATTCAAACATCAGATGCATGCATTGTATTGAACTACATATTTGCCATGTATGATGCATCAGAATGAGGTAACAGAAAAAATTCCCACACAGCCTTGATACAATGACTGGTACAGTAGACACAGTCAAAAATGAGTCGGATTCATACATAAATAACTTTACTGTAGGAAATCAATCATTGAAAGAATATACACTGACACGTTACTTATTAGAGATTATGAGATATTATAACAATGAAAATGAGGGTTAATATTATAGACTAAGGTGTTTGAGATATTTACCCTCGGTATCAAAATTAAAATACCTAAACTACTATCACAAGCCAGTATTTATAGGATAAATACTGATTTTGGTAGTGGATTCTCAACCCACTCAACCCGCATTCCGATATCCATACAATTAGTACGTGTAACACATGTGTTATCCATAGAATAATATTACACATAATATTATTCATATAGTGAGAATATACCTATATATCCAACAATCTCCTCCTATATTCTCAATATATAAACATACTGGATTATCTCATCAGTTTAACATGAAGCTGACTGACTGATAGCCGTCTTTAAATAGAAGAAATGTATCACTCAATGTACAGTTTCATAAGGATTAAACCAAAATAATTAAATAGTTCCCAAACCATATCACAACAGAATAGTTCATAATGACTAAACCAACTGGAAAAATCTATCATAGTTTCAAATCAAACAAATTAAAATAAACTTCAAGTACAAAGTAAGAGTTTTATGCTCAATGAACACAAGAGTCTTAAACTCAACAGAAGTTTTACCAAGTAAGTGACTAATTTATTCTCGAAAGAAATAAACTAAAACTCTATCCTTGCACACTGCTTTATATTTACTCCTCCATTTTGAGCAAATCATTATTTTGAATTCTATGTTGACAGATTCAACTCCTCCATTTTTGCTAGCTTATTAAAAACAAGAATATCAAGAGACACTTCTCTAAGAATTCTAGTGAATTTAATAAAGTATCTAGTTCCACCAAAGAATTTAGTACAATTCAATGATAGCTTAGAAAAATGTAACGCAAACATCACAATCAAGTTTCTTTAATGAAATAAAGAACAAAAACTATTATAGTTTCTACACAAGAACTATACTATATTTTATATTGGAATAATAGAACAGTCAAATCAATTATGGTTAATTCTGAATCATCAAAATTAAAATGAAACAAGAATCCATCTAAAAAATATATTATCAAAATTGGAATGATATAACGACATTCTAAATATCGGAAACACATCGACAAGTTTTCACACTTTCTTTTAGAATAATAAGATGATTCTAAGTAAATTATGAAAATATATAGCATCATCAAAATTGGATTGAAATTATATATTGACAAAATTTACATTGAACTTTTCAAATTATCTAAAGCATGTCAACTCCCTAAAATTGATATTTAAATTTGAACTTCTTTATGGCTCTAATTGGATTCCAAATTTCAAAATAATTAGGATGTTAAACCTTTTGAGTCAATAGTTTTTAACTCCATTTCCTCCACAGTTTTAATAAGTAGACCACTTTCAAGTCTCTTAGCAAGAGTATAGCCATATTTTATTTCAATTGCACTTTATTTATGAGAAAATTCAATTAGGCTTCTTTCAGCCTTAATATACTCCTCTAACTATTATAGAGTGAGTTATTGAGCTACTGTGCATTGTAGCTTGATAGTCGCATAACAGAATTAGAGAGTTACTTAAACTTCTTAATGGATAACTAGCAATAACACATAGAGGTATGATTTTATGGATGATAGCACAGTACATGTTTACCTTTTAATTTTCATAACATTTTTGTTCCTCCTAATGTAAACACATATCCACTAGTTATCGACTTTCACTAAATTCTGAGCATTATAATGCATCAGATCAGCCATTCATTTGAATGATGACTAGAGTAGCACAAAGCAAACTCTTGATTACCACTCAGGTATCTCATTAGCCTCTTAAGGGCATTCAAATATGTATGAAATTATTAGTGAATCTGCAGATCATACCTACCTCAAAGGTTATGTCAATACTAGTGCAGATCTTTATATACATGAGACTTTCAATTCTTTTAGAATGTTCTATCTGTCTCATAGTTGCACCATCATTAGATGTCAATCTTTTGTCATAATCATAAGGTGTTTCAAAACACACTTTCAGTCACTATATCCCCACTTTTGAAACACATTTTGATTTGATGAGTTTGACTAAGAGTTATCCCTTGCCAACCGAAACTCACCCTTATACCCATGGTGTCCACAATACCTAGGTATTTTATGTTGAATTCTTTGGATAGCACAATTTTAACTTCATTTGTAATAAAGATGTCACTTCCAAGAACAACCATGTCAACAGAATAAGTAAATAATAACCATTTATTTGACACACCACAATGTTGAAGGCACCGATCTGAATTATTTGATTCATATACTAGGCTCTTTTAAGAAATTTGTCAAATTATTTATTCGTCAGCTATACATATTTTAAGAACATACAATGATTTTACTAAATTATAAATCTTGTTCACTAAACATATTAGTTTAAAACATTCCAGTACAAAATTGTTCAGTACAAAAATATTTAGCTATCTTTTATGAATAACAAAATTTTCAATGGATGTAAGAGTAAGAAGAATATTTATTGTAGCAATATGACCAACATGTGAGTAGATATCAGACAAATCTACCCAATTTATCTCAGTCAATCCGTTAGCTACTAAAATGCATTAAAATTGCTTCTGAACAATCAAAATTAAGTTTCTTCTACAAAACCCCACTTACTTACTATAGTTTTAGCCCCTTTCGGCAGATCAACTAATTTAAAATATTATTATATGATACAAATTCATCTCATTATCTACTAAAGACTCTTCTTGGCTCATTTGCCATTGAAGTTTAAGTGTCAGTAGGACTGGTTCTTGATTCCAACGGTGAATCATTGACCATGTCAATAGGACTAGATAATTTCATACACTTATCTTTGATGAACACATCCTCAAAGAACTCTGCAAGTCTAGGTTCTTCTAACACAAATTAAATAGATCCAACATCTGTCCACAGAACTACATTCTGTACTTTCTAAGTACACACAAATATTTGTTATTGGTCCTACTTTAGGCCTTCTAGGATCATATACTCTGACAAATGTACTGCACCACATGTTTTCATTTTAACAAAATTATTTGTGTTTCTATCCCAAAGCCTACAAGGAATAAATAATTTATAGTGTAGTAACATATTAGAAATATGATTAACAATACAACATCTTTTATAGTTACACATAGTTAAACAATAGTCAATAATATAGAATTCAACATTTCACTAAATATTTGATTCTAACTTTTTTCAATACCGTTTTGACTGTTGTCAATGGAGTGCACTAGAGATTATGCCAAATGCAAACTTCTCTTAAAATGGGTAAATATTCACCACCTCTATCAAATCTAAAATATTTTGATCTTAACATTTAACTAGATTTTTAATTCATCAAAATTGCGAGTGCTGCATCCTCCATATATATGACAAATATTCAATAATCATCTACATAAGTGATTAAAATACTTCTAACCAATCAACGTCTAATTTAGTCACAAAGCTACTGAGATCACTAATATCAGAATGTATTGACTTAAGAAGTTGTGTGCTCCTGGAGACCATACTAAATGACTTTCTAGTAACCATAATCTGAGTACAAATTTCACAATTGTCTTATTTAATGAAGTGTCATTTAACAGAATTATGAGTTTTAACAATGACAAACAATTTATATATAGTTCACATATCCTAACCTATTATGACGTGTTCAAGGACTACTCAAACTAGAACTACTATTGTCAATTGCTTTATTTGTTAAACTCAACTTACACATGTCATTGACTATGATTTGCACATTATAAACTATTAATAATATGAGTTAATACAAAATTACTCTACTACATTTTACCAAAAATGTTTACTTTCTCTCATGGTTCTAACAATGTCTAATTGCTCAAACTCATTGAGCAAAGAGTTCTTTCATTTATTCATTCTTCATCATCTTCATAACGCTAAATGAGATAATGTCTAATAGTTTTAAATTCAACTTTGCACACATAGTACAATGAACGAGAAAGAACAAAACATAACTAATGGAGTCATATCCTACATTAAGAGATGCTCTCTCCTAAGTTACAGACATTTGTTATACATCTTATATATTAACTTTCATTAAAGAAGCAAACATACAATCTCACACAAACTGCAAATGATGGATTTAGCCAATATGTATATACACATAGTATGACAATGCACATTTGACAACCCTAAACATGCTAGTTTCAAAATGAGAATAATTATGATCTAAAACTCTCAATCATGGAATCAAACGCACAAAACGTTACCACATTCATCACATGAAAATACTAAGAAAGATTAGAGTAGATCATCCGACACTTCAAGTTAGAAGTGTTTCCAAATTCGATGGAGAAGCCTACATACTGCAGACTTATTCAATTGTGATGCATATCCATCGTCTTCAACACACAATTTGTAAGTAACGTTGAAGTTCCTACATTCATCAAATTGTTAAAGATTGGCCAATTAAACAAATTATTAGCTCTATTTAATTATAAGAACAATTTAATTGGAGATCCAGTATTGTAGTCAAAACTTATAATTTAACTTATCAAAATAAATATTTGAACCATAGCACATAGCCAAAACAATTATTCAAACTTGTATTTTAATTAACCAATGATCAACACGGTGTTAAAACTTCAGCACTCAGCAACAAACAGATAATTAAAAAATATAGATGTAGGTAAAGAACTTATCTTTAATTTTAGATCTGATCCAGTCCAATCATACTTGGATCTAGTCTAAACAACATTCTCACCTCCCGCACTATCTCCAAAAAAATTTATCCTCATCTTATATTGTGCATTTTTCTTCTGACTGTTAAATTCAGAACTATCAAACATATCTAGTTTCGGAATCTTGTACGCTAGATTCAGTTTTTCCATCTTATGGAATAAACAGTAAATTCCAAAATCTAGAGGGTTTATTCTGAATAATTACTACTAGCATAATTTCAGTAAAAGGAAGGATTTTTCTGTAAAACTGTGTAATAAACAATTAAAACAGAAAATAACATTAACGATTAAGCACAAAACTTAAAATTTAGAGTTGACCGTATCTTGATAAGAATCAAGGAAAATTGGAAGGTTATATCTGATTCAGTAGTACACAACAGCAGATCCCGTACTTGGCCCCAAACACCAAACACCCAAGTCAAGATCCAATCAGAAAAGAAGATCTGATCTGCGGCACTGTAACATATCCCCAAACACCACAGTCAAACACTGACTCCTCTTTGCACACAGGGACTTGGATCGGCTCCCTAGCCCACACACCAAGCACCGATCCGATCACACACACCGCGATACGTGTCAAAGAGGTGAGATCTGAAGTCTCTGCCTCCTCCCATCGCCTCCCTCTCTAGATCAAGTGAAGTCGAGCGGCGGCCTAAGCGGCGAAGTCGAGCTGTAGCCTGAGCGAAGTCGAGCGACGGCCTGAGCAAGGTCGACATCGGAGTTCGGTTCGATCTATGATGAGAGACTTCTCTCTTAATCTCAAAATTAAAATACTAAATATCTCAAGATTATTAGAGATTATGAGAGATTATAACAATGAAAATTATGGTTAATATACTCGACTAAGGTGTTTGAGATATTTACCCTAAGAATCAAGATTGGAATACCTAGACTACTATCACAAGCCAGTATTTATAGGATAAATACTGGTTTGAGTATTTGGTTCTCAACCCACTCAACCCGCGTGCCGATATCCATACAATTAGTACGTATAACACACGTGTTACCCATAAAATAATATTACACAATATTATTCATATAGTGAGAATATACCTATATATTCAACATTACTAGCTACTATTAATTCCAGTCTCAATGCACAAATTCTAATTGAATCAAACAACAGTAATCCATATACTAGGATAAAATAAAATCAGGGCAGAATTGAGAAAACAAATAAAAATACAATGAATTATATTACAAAGGCTCCCAAGAAAGCCTTAAGGGTAAAGATTTATTAACAGAAGGTAAAACAACGAGTTGAATGTTCATGTTCTCATCATTCATAGATTTGGTCCCTTTTTTTATGTGGATTACAACCAAACAATAGCAAAAACATCAGTCGATCAAACTATTCCACAACAAAAAAATAAAAAAATTAAAAATTAATCAAATTTCAGCTCGAAGTTGGGAATAGAAATCGTCGCCACTTACACTGACTAAACCAAAAGATACCAGGTGACCTGTATTTTCTGCCTCTTTTGAATAATTAAACTCTCTTAGGAAGATCACCCAAGGTAGATAACTCTACAAAATAGTCTGTCAAATCCTGAAGCATTTCAACTTTTCTAATGGTCACGATCCTGAAGCTTTAATACATAAGCTTGGATAAAGATCTGAACGCATTAATTACAATTACAGCAGAATCGTCCAAGAAGCCAACTATATACTTCTGCTAATGATTGCTCCACATAAAATTAGATCGTTTTCAAAATATAACAAACCATATAAAAGAGAGTTATGGTGCCTTCTTTATTTGCTAATAACTATAAGATCTCGAATAGTCCTCTGGATGTCAAATAAATCATATACAGTCATTCTAATTCATGCCCTTTCGTTGTTAGATGACAAGGATGAGTAAAATTTTGGCTAAAAACAGAAATCAAGTCGTACAAAGCAAAATGAAAGATAGAAATTTACTTTTAAGAATTCAGAAAAGCCCGAATCAGGAAATGCGCACTGAGGAGGACCGATCAATAGGTTGGCAACAGTGGGACTAATACTACCCTTCTCATCCCTATTACAACGGAGAACAGATCCAATACTAAACCTACACTTTCCTACAACCATTCAATCACCCTACTCCTTGTACCAAATCACTTAAGTCGCAACTAATTTTTTAACCCAACTCATTACTTCACCCAAAATATGCAAATATCCAGCATTTCACTAGCTGTAACAAACAATCTATAAATTCAAAACCTCGATCATCCATACTTTGTAGTTTGTAGTTTACATAGATATCAGATTAAAAATTCATCCTACTCATTCTTGGACTAAATCCCATAAGTCGCAACTAATTCTTTCAACTGAATTCATAACTTCACCCAATATAAGCAACGATTTCACTTTACACTAGCTATGTAAGTCACACATTCAATAAATTCAAAACATAGGTCATCCATACTTTGTCGTTTACATACATGCCACAGATTCAAAGATCTATCGGTATAGTAGGAGTTTATTATCCAGCTTGTTTGCCAAGGCTTTAGAACATTTCCTTACATGACAAAGGTGCCAATGTTATCACTCGCATTAAATTGCAAGATTAATGAATCTTATGTGAACAATACGATACCTAGTCATCAAATTGTTAACACATTAACACTAACCAGTAGAACCAATAATACATTTCTATACTAACTAATAGCATACCAAGTTGATCCTGAAGTTTTCATACATAAGCTTTGCATAATGATCTTAAATGATTAATTACAACAGAATTATCCAAGAAGCCAGCTATATACTTCTGCTGATGATTGGTCCAGTTAAAATTAGATCATCTTAGAAATATAACAAAGGGCAAATGAGTGTTTCGGTGCCTTCTTTGTTTGCTACCAACTAAAAGATCTCAAGTAGTCCTCTGGATGTCATATAAATCATATACAGTCATTCCAATTCATGCTCTTTCGTTATTATATAACGAGGATGAGTAAAAATTTGGCTAAAAATAGAAATCAAGTTGCGCAAAGCAATATGAAAGATAAAAATTTTCTTTAAGAATTCAGAAAAGACCGAATCAGAAAATGCAAACTGAGAAGGACTGGTCAATAGACTGGAAACAGCGCGACCAAATACTACCCTTCTCATCCCTATTAGAAAGGTGAACAAATCCAATATCAAATTGCACCAGCAAGTCCGCACTTTCCTACAGCCATTTAATTACCCTACTCATTCTTAGACTAAATCCCATAATTAGTAACTAAATATTTTAACCCAACTCATTAGTTCACCCAAAACATGCAACTACTCCTGCATTTCACTAGCTGTAAAACACATTCTATAAATTCAAAACCTAGATCATCCATACTATGTAGCTTACATCCATATCACAGATTCAAAATCTACAACAAAGCAGAAGTTAGACTATCCAGCATCGCTGCCAGGCTTAGAACATTTCCTAACATGATAAAGGAGTCAACATTATCTCTCACATTAAATAGCAAGATTAATAAATTTTATGTCAACAATATGATCATTGGACATATTAACCCTGACCAATCGAACCAACAATACGGTTCTATACTAACTGATCGAATACCAAGACGATAACACCTATGTAAAGCAAAATTAAGTAACAGGGCATCTTCAAGCAAGACAGTACGAAACATTGTTTACAAAACATAAACAAAGTAGGGAAATTAAGCAACGAGAGCAAGCATAAATGAAGTGGCGATATTAAGCACTCAGGAGAACTGATCAATAGGCTGGAAACAGTGGGACTAAATACTACCATCGTAACCATCCTAATCCATATCACAAAGGTGAACAAATCCGATATCAAATTGCACCAGTAAACCCACACTTTCCTACAACCATTCTGTCACCCTACCCGTTCTAGCACCAAATCTCCTAAGTCGCAGCTAATTCTTTTAACCCAACACATTAGTTCACCCAAAATACGTAACTATCCTGAATTCAATAACTGTAAGACACATTATACAAATTGTAAATCTCCATCAATTCATTTTAGTCTACATACACATCAAAGATTCAAAAACCTATCCATAAGATAGGAGTTTCCTATCCAGCATTTTTTTCAGGGTTAGAACATTTCCGTACATGATAAAGGAGCCAGAAATAACTCTCGCATCAAATTGCAAGATTAATAAATCCTATGTCAACAATTAGATACCTAGTCATCAAACTCATACGATCATTATACAAATCAACCCTGACCAATAGAACCGATAACACATTTCTACACCTGCATAAAGCAAAATTAAGCAAAATTAAGCAAAAGGGCATCTTAAAGCAAGCAAGATCGTAACATTGTCTTAGAAAATTGAGAATTGAAGAAATTATATTAAGTTTTCTTGTTTTAGTTACAACATATGAATCATCTATTTATACACATCTAAAGGGATATAAAATTATAAATGAAAGGCTGAGAAACGTCAATAACGGAGGCTGATAGAGTGGCTATGACTTTTGACAAATGTGTACAAATATAGGATTTAGTGGAACAATCGGTGGAACAGTTAGTGAAAAAATCGGTGGAGCCTAATTCAACATTCCCCCTCAAGTTGGTGCATAGATGTTGCACATGCCCAACTTGTCTAAAAACCTTAAGAACACTCGATTTGAGACTGCTTTGGTGACAATGTCAGCCAATTGTTCCTCTAATCGAATTTTATGTAATTGCACAATTGGTTCTTCCAACTTTCCCTTAATGACAAATCTGTCTACCTCGACGTGCATTGTACATGTTGAACTGGATTATGCGCAAATCACATGCTGCTTTATTGTCACAGAACAGTCAGATATGTTGTTCAGATAGATAACCCAAATCCTACAAGAGAAGTTTTATCCATAATGTCTCACAAAGAACATTTGTCAAACCTCTGAATTCAACATCTGCACTCGAACGACCTACAATATTTTGTTTTTGTTTCTTGCTTCTCCATGCGATAATATTACATTATACAAAGGTAAAGTAACAAGAAGTAGATCACCTGTCATCCACAGCACCAATTTAGTCGGCATCAGTATATGCTTCTGTGCTTTGATAATCTGCATTTTTTGGCGAACAATACTCCTTTTCCTGGAACAGACTTCAGATACCTCAAAATGCAAATAACTGAATTCATATGTTATTCTCCAGGATTATGCATGAACTGGCTGACAATACTCAGCATAAGCCACATTTGGTCTGGTACGAGTAAGTACATCAATCTCCCTACAGTTCTTTGGTATCTTTCCTTTGTCAACTAGTACCTGGTTGGACTCAACACATAGCTTTAAATCTTTTTTCTACTGGTGTACCGTGTATCAGCTGGTTGACATGCTGACATACCAATCTCTTGTAATAGATGTAAGACATATTTTCTTTGAGACAGAACTATCCCTTATTAGATCGGGTTACTTCAATCCCAAGATAATATTTCAGAGGGCCAAGATCTTTCATTTCAAATTCTTTGGACAAGTAATTCTATAACGCCTTCCTTTCTTTAGGATCATTCCCTGTAACCACCATGTTATCCACATATACAATGAGTGCAGTAATTTTACCTTGCTGTTTTTTTAGGAAAAGAGTATGATCTAATGGTAGCCAAAGGCTATCATAGATTTTGTGAACCTTTCAAACCATGCTCTCAAAAATTGTTTCTGCCCATACAACGATTTCTTTAGCCTGCATACCTTCCAGCTGTGATTTTTGAGTATCATGTACCCTGGTGGGAGATCCATGTAGACTTCTTTGGATAATTCACCATGTAGAAAAGCATTCTTCACATCGAATTGTTGTAACGGTCAATCCAAGTTTGCAGTTAAAGACAGCAGAACATGAACTGTGTTGATTTTGGCTACAGGCGCAAAAGTTTCTGTGTAATCAATCCCATGGGTTTGAGTGTATCCCTTTGCTACCAGTCTCGCCTTAAAACATTCAATTGTGTCATCAGCCTTGTACTTCATTGTGTAAATCTACTGACATCCAACTGGTTTCTTTCCTGGGGGAGGATCAACTAGTTCTCATGTTTCATTTTTTCCAAAGATATCATCTCCTCATTCATAATTGCTTTACACCAAGGAACAACTAAGGCTTCATGCACACTATTAGGAATATATACAACAGATAATTGATTATGACAAACCATGGTTAGACACATACTGGCTCATGAGATATGTTACTATACTAGAAAGTTCAGGTTCATATGTGGGTTTAGGAATACCTCTGGTGTGACGTTGTGGTAACTGTCTTCTGTGTGGCTCAGGAACATCTTCAGTAAGTGATTGGTGTGGTATGTCAACCAGAGATAGAGCCATATTTTCAAGAAACTCGGTTTCAGACGGAGTTGGAGGCTCATCACTTTTGACCGGAGATGGAGCCACATTTTCAAGAAGCTCGGATTCAGGCTGAGTTGGATATAGACCCACTTCTTAAGTTACTGGGTGCCCAATCTTGTTGACCTTGATTAGATCGGTTTCGAGCCACCATGGCACCAGATTCGGATGCTCCAGAATCACCTTTCAGGCATGTGCAACATCTATGCACTAACTTAAGGGGAAGTGTTGAACTATGCTCCATTGATTCCTCCACTAATTGCTCTACTGATTCTTCCACTAAATCCTATATATTTGTACACAATTGTCAAAAGTCATAGCCACCCTATCAGCATTCTTTATTAATATTTCTCAGTCTTTCATTTATTATTCATCTCCCTTTAGATGTGTATAAATAGATAACTCATATGTTGTAACCTAAACAATAAAACTTAATATAGTTTCTTCAATTCTCAATTTTCTATGATGGTATCAGAGCAAGGTTGCTCTTTGATCCTCCAATCCAAATCAGATCTCAAAGCCAAAATCAAATCCCGAACAAATTCCACAAACCCATATCCAAAACAAAACAAAAAAAATCCAAATCCAAATCGGATCCCAAATCCAAAAAAATAAAATCCCAACAAATTCCAGTAAACAAATCCAATATTATACCTGCTGTCGTCGCCCGCCGACGCCACCACCGCTACCTTGCATTGCCGACGGCACTGTCGACCTCCCTGTGGCACCTCCATGCGCCGCCGTCGTTGCCTTCTTGCCGTCGCCCTCGGCGCTGCAGCTATCGTTGATCAAGCAACACAACCCAAATCTTAGGATCCCACCGAGATCCAGACTTGACAAGATAGGGACGTCGCAGGCTGATCTTGTAACACCCCGAATTTCAATAAGGATAAATTCGAGATTTCACAGGATCTTTACTTCACTTCGTACAATTTTACAAGGAAATTTAAAACTTTTCAATATTACATCAGAGTTCCTTTACTTTTGGTTTTTACACGGCGGAAGAAATAAAACTTACAACAGGTGAAAACAAAAATATAACTTGTACAATTTTACATCATTTGCAACTTCTTAAACTTTCAATTGGTAATAGCATATCCACTTTATAACTCCATGAATGGTCCTTTACCTGCATGTCAATCTGTGGGCACGTCAGTTACTTACAACTGACAAAATGTTATACACGGCTATCCTCTCTATGCCGGGAATAGTATAACGATCTCATACTTTAACAAATCACAAAAAAAGATTGAATGAACAAGTAAAGTGTCAAAGGTGATTATTCTAAATATAAGTGTATGTCATGCCTTAATGCCTAATGCACACAATTCTACACTAGGATGACACTAATGCACACTTGTTCAGATTCTATGCATCCCATACTACATAGGTCTGAGGGCAAGTGCCTACGTACTCCATATTGAAGGGTTCGATCCCTCGCCATGAGACTACCCAGTAATTAAACAAGTTTTAGATTTATTTCACAGATACGGATCTCAGCCTCCCTGGCTATAATAACAGATCCCAGCCTCCCTGGCTATTATATCGTGAGAATAATCCCGTAAATGCCCATCTAGCCCCGGTATATACATATTCTTTGGAGTATGGTAAACATCCGCCGACTACCCTAAGTCCCGGATAAAATACAGTCCATCTCCTACGGAGCAACCACAGTCCACCAACTGGGTCTATAGCCACGGAGATCTACCGCCGACTATATAGAAGCACCCATTTACGTTTGCACAAGTCTATTACATCTTCACCTAAGTGCCTAATTATTTTTAGTTCAAGACATGAATATGTTATCACCCTAGAATCAGTTTTACCTCATACCGGATTTGTTCACAAAATACGAGATCGCCCGACGGTATTATCTCGAAATCAAGTCTCAAAATCTTTCTTTCAAAATTACCGGTAACCGAGGTCTTACTAATTCTAAATCATAAACCTTTCATGTACAAGAACCATGGGTACACATACCCTTTAATAATCATGTCTTAACTTATTAAATTCATGTCTCTAACTTATCCATAATTTAATCAATGTCTCATTTTTGCATCACCCATGATTCATTCATTCCTTCATAATTTCCCATAGAAAATAATCCTTTTTCATGAACAGAATTTTCATCCATTATCAATCTTTTTAACAACTTAAGCACAAATTCATAACTCAACCCAAACCAAGTATGTCTTAAATCAAGTGAGTGTATAATCACATCAAAATCACAAGAATGAATCACTATTCAAAAAAAATATAAAGCTTGCATCCTTTAATAATTTATTTGTGTCAAAAACTCATTAACAATTTGAACTCATATGATATGTCTCAACCATCGCAAAATATTTCTTAAATCAAGTAAAAGTAAAATATCTTTCCAAGAGAATTAATTCTCTTATCAACACTTTATTTTTCTTCTAAGGATTTAAATCATACTATTCATTAATTTATTTTAAATACAATATCTCATTATATCTCAATGTCTCTTTTATTCCTCAAGAATATACATGGAAATCTTTAGAACTATTTTTAATAGATTCTCTATAACATTTTATGAACACTATAATTTCCCCAAATTTCTAGTTGCAATTAGACTCATTAAATCATTTGAAAAATAATCAAAAAAAATATATATAAAAGGGGCTGTGGGGTTTTGATCCCGTGAACGAACAGCCAAAGCACAGGTAACAGACCGAAAGCCAAGAAGTCCAGGTGGACTCTGTGTACAAAGGATATACCGAAAGTCCTTTATGCACTCTCTCATTTTTTTTTTAGTTATTTTCAAGCAAAAATTAATTTGGCCTTAACAGGTTTCGAACCCACAGTCGGCTAGGAGACCCGTGTAGCGCCAAGCCACTAGGCCAAGAGCGTCTACTGGTATCATAGTTCTTCATATATTTTTATCCCAATTTCCTGTTATTCTATTTTATTTATAAAACTCGATTCCTCAACTTTTCTAATCCTTTGTTAAACTGAAATTGGTTCATATTAACTGAGTTACTTTCTAACAGTAACTCATATATTTCAAAAATCATATTTTAGAAAAAAAAAATAAAACCAACTTTCAAATTTGTTTCCCATATTAATAACACACATTTGCATTCATTTCTTTTAACTAAAGATAGTATATTATATCTTTTATAACATTCAAATGAGCTCCATAGCATCAATTTTATTTTATCAAAAAAATGTATTTTCTAATCAAAATGAAGACTCAACAATTATTCACATAATCAAAATTTTACATTCATGTATACTAGTTTATGACAAACTAATCAATTATTCTTTTCTCACTACCATCACGATGTAAATTAACTTTACTAATCATAACATGATTTATGACTATTCACCACATCCAATAGTATAGATTGTTCTATTTTATCATAATCAAAATTTTCATACTAGCATGCATATTTCTAAAATTAGAAAGCACGAGAACACTCACTTTACTTTACAAAACTCCTTTTTAACCATAATGAAATCTCTTCCAATAATTTCATAATTACTAGTTCTACATTTGTAAATTAACAAGCTAATGAAGGTTTCTCCTTACTTTTTGTTCTCATTTCTAAGCAACATGACAATGCTTTGTTTCTTAATCAATAGTAATATTCCTACAATTTGGCATACATAAAAGCATGAATTATAATTATCATATCAAATTTATACTACTCATAAAGCATGCAATCCCTACAATTAGAAAGCATATGATCACCCACCTTAGTTTGACGGTTGAAAAACTACAAGGAACGGGTTCCTCCTTGCTCCTAACTTCACAAGCACTTCTAGTTCCTCTTCTCCTCCTAGCAATAGCCTCCAAGCACAAGAACACTACTTCTCTTACTCTCTTTCTTTTCCCTTCCCTTATTTCTTGATTACTTTTTTGGTGTGAGAAGAGAGTAGAATGATGGGCTATTTATAGGTCTTTGCTAGGGTTCTAATTGCATAATTTTACACCTAATAAATTACTAAATTTAATTTACCAACTCTTCATGTACATAACTCCCTTAACTCCTAACTTTTCATCTCCCCACCTCCTAATTAACCATCCAAATTATAACTCCTAATTTAATCCTCCTATTCAATCCGGCCACTACTTCAAACCGGACTCACACAGCACACTTGTGTGCTGTGTTTACTCAAGTGGGCCTCCAACTCTTAATTCATTTCACTTTTCATATATATTAGCACATAACCATGGGCTCATCTATTCCAACTCATCTATTCAACCCATTTCCATTCCATCCTATTAGAGCATCTGTAGTCGTTATCTATATATCGATAATATGGATAAATGGCTAAAAAAACCGCTGCAGTCGTTTGCTATTTATCCATATTATCGATAAATCGCTACAGTAGATTGCTATATATGAAAATCCGTATAACTTTTATCCATATATGAGTGACGGCACTTCGGGTGCCGTCCGACAAAAAAAATTAATATTTTATTTGTCGGACGGCACTTGAAGTGTCGTCCGTTTCATAACTTTATTAGGTTACTGAATTAAAAATCGCCAAAACGAATAAAAAAATCCGAAAAATTCCCCCCCTCGGACGGCACTCGGAGTGCCGTCCCACGCACCCCGATTTTCTCGGACGGCACATGATGTGCCGTCCCATAGGTTTTTTATAAAAAAAAATTGTTTTAATTGAAATCGCAATGATGCAGTGACACTCACAATTGTTTTATAAACCATTTTTTTAATCCATTTTTTTATGAAATGCAGTGACACTCACAATTGTTTCATAAACCATTTTTTTAATCCATTTTTTTATGAAATCGCGAGGCACATGGGCTTGGACGGCACTTCATGTGCCGTCCGTCCCAGTGCTTGTGATTTTTTTTTCTCCCCGAATGACGGCTTTTCCCCTCCGACGGCACTTGATGTGCCGTCGCTTAATATTATATTATTGATTGCTATAAAATAGCTTTCGACGAGTGCAGCGTAATCGAATATCCTATTTCTATTTATCCATATATGGATAATTTTACCATAAACGACTACAGATGCTCTTACAAATTCAAACAGCCCAAGTCTTTTAACGTGGTCCCCCCAACTAAAACCAACTCATTTCCATTTAATCCATTTCACATTTCATACATTATATCATACATATAATTATCATACTATATATTATACACTATATATTGTATACTATATTATTAAGTAAAGTTAGTTCAAATTAAATTTTTATAATAAATGCACACATTTTATGAAATTTGTTTCGAGAAAGGATACATCTAAATGCGCGCACCGAAATAAACACATGCATCGCACGTGAAAACATGAAAATGCGAAAATCGACTTTATTGATGAAAAGTCATTAAATATAGTCGAAAACAATATAATCAAAATCACATTTACTAATTTTCATATATTTCATGATGAAATCAAAACACGTAGAAAGCACGTGCATTATACGTGCAGAAAATCGAAAAATGCATTTTAATCAAAATAGGGGGAAAAATAAATTTCAGTTTTATAAAATAGATTTAAATACATAAAAATAAATAATTTAAACCAATAGAAAACATTGTACGTAGTGGTGGAAACACGTGCATCAAAACACGTAAAAAGCACGTAAATCCCAGGGATTGAAATATTATATTTTAGTTGACTGAAATCAATACGGAAAATGTATAAATAGTACGAATCCAAAATATGTAGTGAAACACATTACAAAATATACGTGCATAACACCCAGGAGCAAAATTGTAATTTCCAATTTTGCGGGGTGTTACACTGACGTGCCCACAGGTTGACATGCAGGTAAAGGATCATTCATGGAGTTATAAAGTAGATATGCTATTGCTATATGAAAGTTAAAAATGTTGCAAATGATGTAAAATTGTATAAGTTATGTTTTTGTCTTTCAACTGTTGTAAGTTTTATTTCTTCCGCTGTGTAAAAACCAAGTGTAAAGGAACTCTGATGCAGTATTGAAAAGGTTTTAAAATTTCCTTGTAAAATTGTACGAAGTGAAGTAAAGATCCTGTGAAATCTCGAATTTATCCTTATTTGAAATTCGGGGTGTTACAGATGGTATCAGAGCAGGCTTCACAAGTAGTACAAATTTATAAGGAACGACACCCTAGAGTGAACATTAGAGTGTGAGTTTTTAGTCTATAGAGATTTAAATGTAAGTGATTTACATTTGTGTTGCTCTATACACTGATGTTTTCTCTTTCTTTTGGATGGCTGGAGTCGTGAATGAAGTTGTTATTGAACTTGCATTCAATTTCATTCATGATGTTCTCCTCGTATACATTAATATGAGAGTGTATGCGAGCACATTTTTCCACTGGGTATCAGAGTGGCGCAGTGGTAGCGTGGTTGGCTTGGACCGTCATTCATGATACCTTACACACCTCCCTCTCAAATTGTTTTTGTAGATCATTATAATGCTACTTTCTACATATTTAATATTTTTCAAATAAATATTTTCTTATGTTATTAAATCATTTGAATATTTATTATTTGTTTATCTTCCTTAGTCTTGATATTTTAAACTTGTTTTTCAAACTTAAAATTTTGTCTTTCATGTATTTATGTCACTTTATATTTACCCGTTTATATCTAATATTACTTTACGTATTTTGTCAAGTTTTAAATTACCGTTTATTAAGTTAATATTGCAACCACTATTTTTCTCATTTATTATTTTGGATTTTTCTTATGAAATTTCTTATGTGCACTCATTTTATATGATTCGATTTCTCTGATCTTATCCCATATAGATAGAAATTTTCTACCGATATAAATATGACCTACAATTTTTTTTATTGTCTACAATCGGTATTATTCTTATTGCATATTTGTTTTGATATATTCATTTTACTATTAATCACTATTTAATATCAACTATCTCCTTCCTAATATTTCAAATCTTTTCATACCGCTTTATCGTAATTTATTTTGCCACTAACTTATTGTGGATTTTGGTGTCTACTCAGCTAACAAATTGGTATTTATACTTATCTTCAATTTATGAGTTATTTCTATGTAATTAGTTTTCGCACTATTTCGATAATATATTACTACTTTTACTACTATGATGTTTGCTTTACTCCGACAAACTATTTATAATTTTTATGTCATACTATTGGTTGTCTCACTCTAAAATTTTACGCCTATAAAATTTTGTATGTTGGTATACTTGACAATTCAAAAGTATTTCAATTTATGCCTTCTATTTTAAATTTTCAAATTTGCATAGTTACCTTACAAACTATTTTATTAATTGATATACAAAGTCATTTTATGTTTTCAACCAAGTCTCATTCCCATTTATTTTTTCAAACTCTTATTCAATGGTCTTGTTTTAAATTGCTAATTAGACTTCGTTATACAGTTTGCGAATTTTCTACCGTTTATTACATTGATAAATTTTTCCGAATTACCTATTGACTATGTTTTCTTCGCCACATTGTTTTCCGAACTACTTCGAAATTAACAACTTAATCGACTTTTCCCTTTTATCCAATAGCTTACCTAATATTATTTGTATACGAAAATTTCTCTCAAACTATTCTATCTCTTGTCACATTTCAGTTCTTATGCCATTTTCCTAATTTTCTTGTTCCGTCTAGTAACATCTTAATATTCATAGTTTTCTTATAAAGAGTTTGTCTTGTTTTTCCTTGTTGCGTATACTACATTTATTTTTCTTAAAGTTGCAGTTTTCTAAATACAAATATTTTCTGTGACATGTACAAAATACAATCTTTACCCTAGCGAGTTCCGGGGACGGAACTACTCTAAGGGGGGGAGAGTGTAACACCCCGCAAAATTGGAAATTACAATTTTGCCTCTGGGTGTTATGCACGTATATTTTGTAATGCGTTACACTACATATTTTGGATTCGTACTATTTATACATTTTCCGTATTGATTTCAGTCAACTAAAATATAATATTTCAATCCCTGGGATTTACGTGCTTTTTACGTGTTTTGATGCACGTGTTTCCACCACTACGTACAATGTTTTCTATAGGTTTAAATTATTTATTTTTATGTATTTAAATCTATTTTATAAAACTGAAATTTATTTTTCCCCCTATTTTGATTAAAATGCATTTTTCGATTTTCTGCACGTATAATGCATGTGCTTTCTACGTGTTTTAATTTCATCATGAAATATATGAAAATTAGTAAATGTGATTTTGATTATATTGTTTTCGACTATATTTAATGACTTTTCATCAATAAAGTCGATTTTCGCATTTTCATGTTTTCACGTGCGATGCATGTGTTTATTTCGGTGCGCGCATTTAGACGTATCCTTTCTCGAAACAAATTTCATAAAATGTGTGTGCATTTATTATAAAAATTTAATTTGAACTAACTTTACTTAATAATATAGTATACAATATATAGTGTATAATATATAGTATGATAATTATATGTATGATATAATGTATGAAATGTGAAATGGATTAAATGGAAATGAGTTGGTTTTAGTTGGGGGGGCCACGTTAAAAGACTTGGGCTGTTTGAATTTGTAATAGGATGGAATGGAAATGGGTTGAATAGATGAGTTGGAATAGATGGGCCCATGGTTATGTGCTAATATATATGAAAAGTGAAATGAATTAAGAGTTGGAGGCCCACTTGAGTAAACACAGCACACAAGTGTGCTGTGTGAGTCCGGTTTGAGTTTGTGTGCAGTGTGAGTCCGGTTTGAAGTAGTGGCCGGATTGAATAGGAGGATTAAATTAGGAGTTATAATTTGGATGGTTAATTAGGAGGTGGGGAGATGAAAAGTTAGGAGTTAAGGGAGTTATGTACATGAAGAGTTGGTAAATTAAATTTAGTAATTTATTAGGTGTGAAATTATGCAATTAGAACCCTAGCAAAGACCTATAAATAGCCCATCATTCTACTCTCTTCTCACACCAAAAAGGTAATCAAGAAATAAGGGAAGGGAAAAGAAAGAGAGTAAGAGAAGTAGTGTTCTTGTGCTTGGAGGCTATTGCTAGGAGGAGAAGAGGAACTAGAAGTACTTGTGAAGTTAGGAGCAAGGAGGAACCCGTTCCTTGTAGTTTTTCAACCTTCAAACTAAGGTGGGTGATCATATGCTTTCTAATTGTAGGGATTGCATGCTTTATGAGTAGTATAAATTTGATATGATAATTATAATTCATGCTTGTATGTATGCCAAATTGTAGGAATATTACTATTGATTAAGAAACAAAGCATTGTCATGTTGCTTAGAAATGAGAACAAAAAGTAAGGAGAAACCTTCATTAGCTTGTTAATTTACAAATGTAGAACTAGTAATTATGAAATTATTGGAAGAGATTTCATTATGGTTAAAAAGGAGTTTTGTAAAGTAAAGTGAGTGTTCTCATGCTTTCTAATTTTAGAAATATGCATGCTAGTATGAAAATTTTGATTATGATAAAATAGAACAATCTATACTATTGGATGTGGTGAATAGTCATAAATCATGTTATGATTAGTAAAGTTAATTTACATCGTGATGGTAGTGAGAAAAGAATAATTGATTAGTTTGTCATAAACTAGTATACATGAATGTAAAATTTTGATTATGTGAATAATTGTTGAGTCTTCATTTTGATTAGAAAATACATTTTTTTGATAAAATAAAATTGATGCTATGGAGCTCATTTGAATGTTATAAAAGATATAATATACTATCTTTAGTTAAAAGAAATGAATGCAAATGTGTGTTATTAATATGGGAAACAAATTTGGAAGTTGGTTTTATTTTTTTTTCTAAAATATGATTTTTGAAATATATGAGTTACTGTTAGAAAGTAACTCAGTTAATATGAACCAATTTCAGTTTAACAAAGGATTAGAAAAGTTGAGGAATCGAGTTTTATAAATAAAATAGAATAACAGGAAATTGGGATAAAAATATATGAAGAACTATGATACCAGCAGACGCTCTTGGCCTAGTGGCTTGGCGCTACACGGGTCTCCTAGCCGACTGTGGGTTCGAAACCTGTTAAGGCCAAATTAATTTTTGCTTGAAAATAACTAAAAAAAATGAGAGAGTGCATAAAGGACTTTCGGTATATCCTTTGTACACAGAGTCCACCTGGACTTCTTGGCTTTCGGGCTGTTACCTGTGCTTTGGCTGTTCGTTCACGGGATCAAAACCCCACAGCCCCTTTTATATATATTTTTTTTGAGTATTTTTCAAATGATTTAATGAGTCTAATTGCAACTAGAAATTTGGGGAAATTATAGTGTTCATAAAATGACAAAATGTTATAGAGAATCTATTAAAAATAGTTCTAAAGATTTCCATGTATATTCTTGAGGAATAAAAGATACATTGAGATATAATGAGATATTGTATTTAAAATAAATTAGTGAATAGCATGATTTAAATCCTTGGAAGAAAAATAAAGTGTTGATAAGAGAATTAGATCTCTTGGAAAGATATTTTACTTTTACTTGATTTAAGAAATATTTTGCGATGGTTGAGACATATCATATGAGTTCAAATTGTTAATGAGTTTTTGACACAAATAAATTATTAAAGGATGCAAGCTTTATATTTTTTTTGAATAGTGATTCATTCTTGTGATTTTGATGTGATTATACACTCACTTGATTTAAGACATACTTGGTTTGGGTTGAGTTATGAATTTGTGCTTAAGTTGTTAAAAAGATTGATAATGGATGAAAATTCTGTTCATGAAAAAGGATTATTTTCTATGGGAAATTATGAAGGAATGAATGAATCATGGGTGATGCAAAAATGAGACATTGATTAAATTATGGATAAGTTAGAGACATGAATATAATAAGTTAAGACATGATTATTAAAGGGTATGTGTACCCATGGTTCTTGTACATGAAAGGTTTATGATTTAGAATTAGTAAGACCTCGGTTACCGGTAATTTTGAAAGAAAGATTTTGAGACTTGATTTTGAGATAATACCGTCGGGCGATCTCGTATTTTGTGAACAAATCCGGTATGAGGTAAAACTGATTCTAGAGTGATAACATATTCATGTCTTGAACTAAAAATAATTAGGCATTTAGGTGAAGATGTAATAGACTTGTGCAAACGTAAATGGGTGCTTCTATATAGTCGGCGGTAGATCTCCGTGGCTATAGACCCAGTTGGTGGACTGTGGTTGCTCCGTAGGAGATGGACTGTATTTTATCCGGGACTTAGGGTAGTCGGCGGATGTTTACCATACTCCAAAGAATATGTATATACCGGGGCTAGAGGGGCATTTACGGGATTATTCTCACGATATAATAGCCAGGGAGGCTGGGATCTGTTATTATAGCCAGGGAGGCTGAGATCCGTATCTGTAAAATAAATCTAAAACTTGTTTAATTACTGGGTAGTCTCATGGCGAGGGATCGAACCCTTCAATATGGAGTACGTAGGCACTTGCCCTCAGACCTATGTAGTATGGGATGCATAGAATCTGAACAAGTGTGCATTAGTGTCATCCTAGTGTAGAATTGTGTGCATTAGGCATTAAGGCATGACATACACTTATATTTAGAATAATCACCTTTGACACTTTACTTGTTCATTCAATCTTTTTTTGTGATTTGTTAAAGTATGAGATCGTTATACTATTCCCGGCATAGAGAGGATAGCCGTGTATAACATTTTGTCAGTTGTAAGTAACTGACGTGCCCACAGATTGACATGCAGGTAAAGGACCATTCATGGAGTTATAAAGTGGATATGCTATTACCAATTGAAAGTTTAAGAAGTTGCAAATGATGTAAAATTGTACAAGTTATATTTTTGTTTTCAACTGTTGTAAGTTTTATTTCTTCCGCTGTGTAAAAACCAAGAGTAAAGGAACTCTGAAGTAATATTGAAAAGTTTTAAAATTTCCTTGTAAAATTGTACGAAGTGAAGTAAAGATCCTGTAAAATCTCGAATTTATCCTTATTGAAATTCAGGGTGTTACAGATCTGGTCCGACTCTAACCCATCTAAAACAAAACTCATTTACCCAAAAAAAACCAATTCAATCTTTCTCTGCTTCTCTCAAGAATTAAGGAGAGGGATGGAGTGCATGATACTTCTTTTCACACTTACATCACTCCTCATAACCCATTTATATCAAAAGCCTAACACACCTCAAAATCTCATCCACCAACAATTCTTTATTCTCAACCCATCTTCTCTGGTTTTTCATTTGTTTGTTGGACCTGCCCCACCAATCCGACCCGGTCCAGCTCGAAACCAAAAAAACAAAAAACAAAATGAATGAAAAGAATTTCGAGTCATCCGTAATTAAATCCATTTCGGTTGTAATACATTCCAAAAGAGTTTTTAATGCACGAATCACTCTTATTGAATCAAATTACGACATATAGTCCAATGCAAACTGCTAAAAGGGACAAAATCTTATACATTCGTGGAAGGACTACGCCACCTACAGACTGTGATGAAGGCTATGAAAAATGGTATGCTGAAAATCAAAAGGTCAAACGGTGGCTATTAATGTCCATGTCTCCAGAAATTATGAGGCATTATTTACGCTTACCCACTACCTACGACATTTGGAATGCCTTGTCAAAAGCATTTTACGATGGAATTGATGAATTGCAAGTCTTTACTCTGAATCAGAAGGCTTTTTCAGCAAGCCAAAAGGGGACTCTTCTCTATGTATTATGGAGCTGAATGAAAATTTTCAAAAATTGCACCATCGCGATATACTGTTTATGAAGGATCCGAACGATGTCAAAGCCCACCGCAAGTATTGAACGATTAAGAGTTCACATATTTCTTGCTGGATTGGATGAAGATTTTAATTCACACCGACGTGAGATTTTTCGCAGAGACCCAGTGCCAAATCTGGGTGAATGTTACTCCTTGATTCGGCGGGAAGCTGTACATAGTACCACTCTGAAAGGTGATTCTGGAGCATCTGAATCCTGTGCCACAATGGTAGGCCAACTAATGGTATTGATAAGTCTTCCTACAAATGCACTAATTGCAATAAGACTTACCAAACCAAAAGTCATCCTTTTGCAACAACAAAAAACACTCATTTTTTTCCATTTTTTTGGTTTTTGTTTTTTGGTTTCGAGCTGGACCGGGTCGGGTCAGATTGGCGGGACGGATCCAGCAAACAAATTAAAACAACATGGAAGAAGATGGGTGGGGAATAAAAAATTGTTAGTGGATGAAATTTTGAGGTGGGTTAGGCTTTTGATAAAAATGGGTTATGAGGGAGTGTTGTAAGTATGACGGGAAGCATCATGCACTTCATCCCTTCTCCTTAATTCTCGAGATAAGGAGAGAGAGATTGAATTAATTTTTTTGTTGGGGAAAATGAGTTTTGTTTGAAGTGGGTCGGAGTCGACCAGATCGGGCCGCGGCATCCCTCCCTTCTTCTTGTCGGATCTGGATCTCAATGGGATCCCGAGATTTAAGTTGAGTTGTTGAATCAGCGACAGCAGCAGCAACAAATACATCAAGGCGACAACGACGACAAAAGGGTAGTGACGACGACACAGGGAGGTGTCATTGGGGTCGACAGTGTCGTCGGCGGAGCAATGCAGCAGCGGTGGCATAGCTGGCAACGACACCATGTATGATTTTGAATTTGTTCACTGGAATTTGTTTGAGATTTGATTTGGATTATTATTATTATTATTATTGGATATGGATTTGTGGAATTTGTTCAGTATTTGATTTTGGATTTGAGATCTGATTTGGATTGGAGGATCAGGAGAACCAAGTGAGAATTGAAAATAACTATATTAAATTTTCTTATTTTGGTTACAACATAATCATCTATTTATACGCATCTAAAATAAGATAGAATCATAAATGAAAGACTGAGAATGTCAATAAAGGATACTGATAGTGTGGCTATGACTTTTAACAATTGTGTACAAATGTAGGATTTACTGGAAGAATCGGTAGCGCAATTAGTGGAGGAATCGTTGGGCCATAATTCAACACATTGTTTACCAAACCATATAAAAAGTAGTGAAATTAGACAACAGCAGCAAGCATATATACATATATACACTGATAAAACGAAACGATCAAATCGAAGGAGCAACAACTAACTACCTAGTGCAAGCCCAGCGGAGGATCCTCTGCACGTCCTTCTCCCGCGCAGTCATCTCGGTCTGGCTCAAGAATCTGAGGGTGTTTCGGATCTCCGCCGGAGTCTTGTGGCATGGTACGCGTCGACGCCGGCAGCGTACACCAGCTTCAGCAGCCCCTCCATCTCCATGTAGCTCGCCGCCGTCATCAGCTCGTACTGGACCGCCTCCTCCTCCTTAGTGAACCCAGCGTCCCATTTCTTCAACACCGCCTCGTTCACCATCTTCTACGCCGCCTCCTTCGCCGCAGCGTGCATCCTGCAGTACTCGATCACTTTGGAGAGGATGCCTCTGCCGACGTCGGGGATATGGATGATAGTACGGCCTACGGAGGCGGCGGCGGCGATTCGGCGAGCCACCATCGGAGACTCCATCGCCAGCGCCTTCTCGAGCGGGAAATCCACTCCGTCGTTGCTTCGAAGGATGACGGCCGCCTCCGGCAAGTCCGGAACCGCCACGAAATCCTCGCCGTCGTTGAGATTCATCACGACGATCACCGGCGCTGCCATTGATATTTGAGAGAGACAGCGAGCGATCAAGAAACCCTATTTCTTTTCGGACAAGAGAGAGAATGAACGGTGAGGACGATTTTTTTGGCCGTCATAGGCCACTTTTTGAAAATACGATCATGGGCCGGTTTCCAAACTATTAGCCTCGTGGGCTAAACTTTGTCACGTCAGGAGCGGTCGCTATTCTTATTAGTGACCTATTCATTTTGAATGTTGCTAATGAAAATAACAGTCTATGTTTTAAATGTTTTTTAATTTTTTATTTGTTGTCGCTATTCCCACTAGCGACCTTAGTATATATGAAGTCGTTGATGGGATTAGCGACATCAAATGAATGTATTGAGATGCTTGGTGATTCCAAAAGAACTTTCCCCAATAATTTAAAACTAAGGTCGTTATTCCCAATAGCGATATCAGTAGGAAACATAATCCACAATCTCCTTGTTCTTTGTAAAATTTGCAAAATAGTCATACAACTAAGATCTCTATTCGAAATAGCGACCTTAGTACAATAAAAGCCTCTATTCCGAATAGCGACTTTAGTTTTAAAAATAAATTGTTTGTCATTTTTCCGAGAGCAAAAGCTCTCTAAATTTTGCTAAGTAATAGAATACAGCTCATTAAGGGTCGCTAATCCCATTAGCGATCTCGTATATACTAAGGTCGCTAGTGGGATTGGTGACTGCAAACAAAAAATTCAAAAAATGAATAAAATATAGGTCATTATTATTCCCATTAGCGACTGTGACAGTGTAAAAACGGCCTGAGGCCCAACCAGGGCCCAATACAATTCCCACTCAGAAAAGTAAAGATAACAACCTGGTTCGGCTCCGGACCACTTCAGGGTCGGTGCCTGATGCTGTTTATTTCTGAGAAACGTGTGGAAGCACCAGGTGTGAGTTCGAACTCAATTTGTATTGAAGGAGATTACCGCTCGTCTGCCGACCTTCAGTTGACCTTCTGGGACCTACGATGAGCTCGGAAAGATGTTGAAGGTTGGGCTCGGATCGGAAGGGTCAGATCCGAGGTCTTGTGTACCTGCAGACGGTCCTGAAACACCGGGGTTTGTCCCAGTGGCGGACCCTCCGACGCTCTAGTCAGTCTCTGTGAGAGAGTAGCAATAACTAGGTATATTTAAGTGGCAAAAGATTGATTACCTCAAAAAGGTGGGTGTGGGTCTAGTATTTATAGAGAATCCCAACCGGGTTTGATTCCACTTGGGGGGCCGGGTTTGGATCCGAAAGCCCATGGGCCTGACGTGGCAGAAGGCCCAGGGGGTTTAGGGCGGACGTGGCGATACCAGGAGTGGTATAGGGCTGACGTGGCGAAACCCTTGGCGGTATTTGGAGCTGACGTGGCCCATCGTGAGCCCTCTGTGCCTCTGGGGGGAATCGGAGGGCCTAGGCTGCGCCAGGTCATCCTTCTGCCCCGCCAGAGAGGGGGGACGGCCTGAGGGACTGCTCCGGATCGGACTCCGGGGGATGCTGAGGCTCGCCAGTACGAGGAGGCCGGCACTGTGAGGGCAAACACGAGGTTCGGCGCCGATCCTGAAGTGGTCCGGAGCCGAACCAGGTTGTTATTTTTGCTTTTCTGAGTAGGAATTGTATTGGGCCCTGGATGGGCCTCAGGCCATTTTTACACTGTCACACAAGCCCCCCACTCCTGCAGGGGGTGCGGGAGCTAGCCGTGGAGGAGTGCTCATGGTTGTAGAAAATGGGATGGTGAGCCACTGGATCTTCGTGAGAAGGGTACCCGGGTGCCAGTCCGGACCTCGAGCCGGCGAGGGATTACGGGCTGGTAAGGGTGAAGGCGGACCGTTGTTTCTTCCTGAGAAGAGTACCCCGGTGCCAGACCGAACCTCGTGATGAGGGGGAATTATGGGTTGGTAGGGGTGATGACCAGTCGGTGGATCTTCCGAAGAAGAGTACCCAGGTGCCGGACCGGACCTCGAGCTGGCGAGGGATTACGGGTCGGTGAGGGTGAAGGCGAGCCGTTGTTTCTTCCTGAGAAGAGTACCCGGGTGCCAGACCGAACCTCGAGATGAGGGGGAATTATGGGCTGGTAAGGGTGATGGCCAGCCGGTGGATCTTCCGAAGAAGAGTACCCAGGTGCCAGACCTGACCTCGAGCTGGCGAGGGATTACGGGTCGGTGAGGGTGAAGGCGAGCCGTTGTTTCTTCCTGAGAAGAGTACCCTGGTGCCAAACCGAACCTCGAGACGAGGGGGAATTATGGGCTGGTAAGGGTGATGGCCAGCCGGTGGATCTTCCGAAGAAGAGTACCCAGGTGCCAGACCGGACCTCGAGCTGGCGAGGGATTACGGGTCGGTGAGGGTGAAGGCCAGCCGTTGTTTCTTCCTGAGAAGAGTACCCTGGTGCCAAACCGAACCTCGAGACGAGGGGGAATTATGGGCTGGTAAGGGTGATGGCCAGCCGGTGGATCTTCCGAAGAAGAGTACCCAGGTGCCAGACCTGACCTCGAGCTGGCGAGGGATTACGGGTCGGTGAGGGTGAAGGCGAGCCGTTGTTTCTTCCTGAGAAGAGTACCCTGGTGCCAAACCGAACCTCGAGACGAGGGGGAATTATGGGCTGGTAAGGGTGATGGCCAGCCGGTGGATCTTCCGAAGAAGAGTACCCAGGCGTCCGACCGGACCTCGAGCTGGCGAGGGATTATGGGTCGGTGAGGGTGAAGGTGAGCTGTTGTTTCTTCCTGAGAAGAGTACCCGGGTGCCAGACCGGACCCCGAGATGAGGGGGAGTTACGGGCCGGTAAGGGTGATGGCTAGCCCGTGGATCCTCCGACGAGGGGTGCCCAGGTGCCAGACCGGACCTCGAGCTGGTGAGGGGATCATAGGTCGGGCCGTTAGGGGGCGAACCGTTGTGCCTTGGGGTTGTTTTGAGTAGTGTAGTCCGTTGTTTTCGCGGAGCATTTTGGGGGCGCCTTGGGACCTGTGCAAGATTCCCATTTCCTAGGTGCGTTAATGGCGCCGCCTAATAACTGTATGGCGCATGGTCTTCCGCCGTTTGGTTTTCCCCACATCATAATGGCCGGCCCCTGGGGGGAGGCTATAAGTACCCCCCTCCCCCTTTCTCGTTGTGGTTCAGATCCAAGCACAGGTGGTCCGCTTGGCCCTTGAAGGTGTCTGCTTCGGCGGACGCCTGTTTTTTTAAAAATTCTTGCCCCCGGTTTTGTCGGAGAGGTAGTTTCTTTGTCGCCCGATCTTCTCTTGGATCTGATGGCCCTGAGGTGGCGGTCAGATCCAGGGGGGATCCGGGCGAGAGGGATAACGACCGAACGTCGAAGGGTGAGCCGTCTGCAACAACGGAGGTTCTATCCTTCCGAGAGGGATGAAGGGCGTTCCGGGCCGGTTGTTTGCAACTGCGAAGGTTCCGTTACTGGAGTAGGCTGGGCCTTTGCAGTTGCATCAACTGGCTCGGAATGGAGCACTTCTTTCGGCCTTCGGGTGTTGATCTGCCTTTGACCGGGGTGCTTTCCGAGGGGGGCGTCTTGAAGCTTTGGGCCCCGGGTAGATGAGTAGTTCTCCGATTGGAGGCTGACTATTCTGTGTTCTAATAGGGCTCCAGGTTGAGGCGGTTTCCGTCTCACCCGGGAACAGTTCGGGTCTTCGGCCGATGACGCTGTAAGCCCCGAGCTGTTCGCGGGTGAAAGGGGAACCGACCCAGTCTCGGAGCCCGGGGCGTCTGTCTGAGGACGGCGCCTTAAATCTTCAAAATAAAAATGTTCCCTCCTCCGAATACTTCTTCCGCGCTGGCCTCCTTGACTGGCTGCCAGCCTGTCAATGGATGATGTCAGCGTCGCACGTTTCGAGGATGTGGCACGAATTCTTAGGCGGCAGTTGCATGTTGGATAGGTGAACAGTACTTGCGGGAATCGAGGAGTCGCTTCTATCTCCTATAAATAGTCCCCCCTCTTCCCTATTTGTCCATTCCTTTCTTTTTTCAAAATAAAATTTTTCAACACTTCAGCGCTCATCTTCGCGTCTTGCTGTACCAGACTTTCCCTTCCGAAGTAACCCCAGGTGAGTTAGCAAGTCTACTTAGTCTAGGCATAGATGGACAGGGCTCATCTGGCTCATCAGCGTCGACGTCTGGGGGCGGGGTGGAGCCTATCTCTGACTCGACGTCCTGGGAGGAGCCCGTACTCGAGGAGGAGTCAGTGCATGCTGACGAGTCTTCTGACACGGTTTCGTGGGAGGAACCGGTGGTTGAGGAGGCTGCACATGGTGCGAGGCGGTCGCACTCTCGTCGTCCCTTCGTGGTGGAGAGTAGCGAGTCGGAGGAAACGACTGATGGTTCGGACGACGTCCGTGTTTTGGAGCCGGCTACCGAGGGTGAGAGAGGCGAAGGCGGCATTGTAAGGAGATCCACGGTTCCGGGGGCAGGCCCGAATTCCATGCTGACTGGTCGGGGGCCCTTATTCACTCCTTCGTCGGAGCGGTCCGAGAAGAGGAAGAAGGCTCCGAGGAAGGTAGGGTTGGGAACTGGTGGCTCGAGCCAGGGGACTGGTTCGCCCGCGCAGCCGAAGCATTTCCGTCAGTATCCGGACGACCTGTCCGACCAGGAGCTCTTTGGTGTGCAGGCCTCTTCGCCGAGCCGGACGAGAGTGTTGATGGACGCGATTCTGACCGCCTTGGATGGCGGGGATTTGGAAGTCTTGCAATTGGCGTACCACATAGGTCCTAGTTATGAATTGATGCTGCCGAGCTCTACTCTTCGCCCAACCGATCCCCTGTCTGCTTGGTACTGTGTCTTCCCCGTGGACGCGTTTATTTCTGGACTGAGGCTGCCGATCCATCCGTTTGTTCGGGAAGTGTTGAACTGGGCCTCCCTGGCGCCGATGCAGTACGGGCCGAACTCTTGGGAGCAGATTATCAGCTTTGTACTGATGTGCGAGGAACAACGGGTACCCTTGCGCTTGAACGTGTTCCGAGCGACGCTGACGCTTTGTTCGGCAGCCGAGGGGATTTACTATATCTCCCCCCGGGGTAGGAGGAAGGTTGTTCATAGCCGTCCTGATTCTATTAAGGACTGGAGGAAGAAGTATCTGGTAATCCGGAGTGAAGAGCCCTGGGACATTCCGACTCGATGGAATTACTCCAAGCCGAGTTATCCTGCGCCGGGGCAGGGAGATCTGACGGTCGAGGAGTGGGGGTTTGTAGAGCGTCTTCGTTTGTCCCCTAGTATTAATTGGACGAAGGTGACGGAGGTTCGCCTGGCGAGCGTTGGACTGAGCCCCGCCGTTCTCCGTATGTAGTTGTTTCTTTTCCCTCGATTCTTTCGTACATTCTCGCTCATGGCTCTTAATGGTTTTTTCTGCAGATATGGATGAGGCATCGATCCAAGCAAGGCGGCTCGCCATGAAGAAGGAAAACGCCGAGAAGAAGAAGGCGGAGGCGGTGAAGAGGCCGAGGGAGCTGCCCCTTGTTATCTCTGAGGCACCGCTTGAGCCGAGGGCTAAGAGTACTCGTTCGGAGACGGGCAAAGGGGGTGCCCCTTTGAGGGGTAAGGGCTCGGCGAGGGCGTCCGATCTTGACAAGGGGAAGGGTCCCTTGGCAGGGGTCGAGGAGGAGGACCCGGTGGTGGAGTTGTTGCGGCAGCGGTGGGTGCCGGATTGGTCGGTTCGGATGAGCGATTGTCTGACCGAGGAAGCCCAGGCCGTAGAGGTGGTGGAGAAGCTGGCAACGCCTCGCGATCGCCAGATGATGGAGAACGAGCCCGTGGAGGTGGCATTCACGCGCCTGGCGCAGGCCACCGTGTCGGTAAGCTCGTCGACCTCCCCCTTTCCGTTTGGTCTTGCCTCAGGAGTTTGCTTCTAATCCGCTTCTTTCTGCCGCAGGCTTGTATGCAGGGGGCTAATGTAAAGAATCTCTACGAAGCGTCCCTGTTACAAGAGCGTGCTCGGGCGGACAAGAGCGGACGAGAGACGAGGGAGATGCGGATCGGGCTCGAGGGTTCGCATCAGAGGGAGCAGCAGATGAAGCTGGAGCTCGAGGCCAAGGACACCGAGTGGGAGAAGAGGGTGGCCTCTTTGAAGAGGAAGTTTGCCAAGGAGAAGGGGGAGCTAATAGCCGCGTTTGCCAAGGAGAGGAAAGAGCTGACGGATGCGGGCCAGCGGATGGTGATAGCCGCCCAGGATGAGTGCTACGCGAAGGCGCTCAGTCACGTGAGGCATTTCTATCCGACCCTCGATCTGTCGAATTTCGAGTATGACATGGAGATTGATGGGACCCCGAAGATCCCTGCCGTAGAGGGGCTCGTTGACCACCCGGCCGATGATCGTTCTGTGAACCCGATCGGCGTCGAGGAGGGAAACCGAGATGTATAGTTTTGCTTTTCTTTCTTCGTTCCTCCTTTCGATTGTATTTGCCTCCCGCGGACTGGCCCCCGCCTTTTCGTGTTTATATATATATATATAAAGAAGTAATTCGGACTTGCCATGGGTTTCGATGCCGGTCGTTTCCGGATCTCCCCGCTTATGTGCCTTGAGTTGGCTCACTTCGTAGGTTGCAGCTTCCCTTCCCAAGGTGGGCCCCCGTTGTTCCGACGCGGCGTGCCGCTCGAGACGAGGGGAGTATTTCTGTAACGGCCTTTGCCTCGGTTGACGGCATATAAAGTGATGAAGGGGATGTGGCTCGGCCTTCTTGTTTCGCGAGGAATTGGAGTGGGGCGAGGCGAGGCGACGCCTTGGGGGTCGACCCCCTAACCGGGTATCAGGTCGGGTCTGCCGGGGTGTTTGGAGTATAATGCAACGAGATTTCCTTAGTATAAGATAGGGGGGGCGCTAAAAACGGTCCTATACAATGGAAAGCTTTACAAAAGGTTTACTTCTAGTTAAGTTAATGTCTAGACTTGCTCTTTGCAGGAGTCCACTGGGTGCTAGGCGTCAAGGGGGAACCTCTCTGGTTCGGCGGTAGGTCTGGGGGTAGGGCTGTCCTTCTTAGGTTAGAGCATGACGGCGTTGGGGGGTGGGCATTGCTCCTCCGCCGATGGTCATGCAGCACGACCACGTTGCTTCTTGGCTACTTCGGAAGGCGCCGACCCCGTGTGGGGTGGAAGATTCGAGTTCCGAATGGCAGGCCGAAGGCATTGCTTGGAGGGAGCATAATCTGGTTCGGCCGAGTATGGCGTTGTTAGCTGTCTGGGTGTTGTGACGATCCCTTCTAGCTCGATAGGGATGTCGTAAAACCCATGTGGTGTATCCGACCGGTTGGAGCTTGCCTCTAGGTACCTTCAGTTTCTCGACGGCTTTGAGGGAAAGAATGTTCGCCGAGCTGCCGTAGTCGACAAGGATCTGGCGAACTTCACACTTAGCCATGCGGAGGCTAATGACGAGGGCGTCGCAGTGGGGGAGGCGAACGCTTTCGAGGTCCTCCCCTGGGAAGGAGACTGGCGCGGTTTGTAGCTCGGGAGTGGGATCGTCTTGGACAGTATTCATCCCCCGGAGGTAGGCTTTTCGGAACGTATTTGATTCTCCTCCTATTAGCCCTCCATGGGCTCAATGTAAGATAAACGGTGCGTCCGCGGTTCCCTCGGACTCGGGATCCCGACCCGGTATGCGGCTCGGAGGGGGGTTCGGGGGAGAGTGTATCCCTCTCCGGTTATCTTGTCGACCCCGCGGGACTTCTCGGGTGAATTCTCGGAGGTACCCTCTGGAGATGAGTTCCTCAATCTCGTCTTTCAGGGCCCGGCATTGATCTGTGTCGTGTCCATGGTCCTGGTGGAAGCGGCAGTAGAAGCGCTGATCTCGGTTCTTGCCGTTGTTAGGTCGGGGAGGTAGTCGAACAATGCCTTTGTCTTCGATTTCTAGGAGGATGGCGGACGTGTTGTGCGTTAAGGGAGTGTATCTCTCGAAGCGGGGGGTCAGCGGGACCTTCTTCATGGCCCCCGGGTCCCTTGGAGCTTTCTTCGATGGTTCGACTTCTTCGGTCTTCCGCTTTCCCTTCACGGTGTCATCCCTGGTACCTTCGGGGTTAAGGGCCTCTTCTGCCCTAATGTATTTCTCGACCCTACCGAGGAGGTCGGGGAAGTTGACGGGGGGTTTCTTCGCCAGAGAAGCCTTCAGCTGCCCGTGACGGACGTTGTGCCGGAATGCCGCTGAAGCGACGCCCGGGTCGAGGGAGGAGACCGACCTTGCCTCAGCGGTAAATCTCCGGACGAACACCCTGAGTGATTCCCCCTCTAACTGTTTGAGTCCGAGTAACGAGGCGCTGGTCCTTTCGGTCTTCCGGCTGGTGACGAAGTGGGCGAGAAAATTGCCCTCGAGTTGGTCGAAGGAGTAAACGGAGCCAGGGGCGAGCTTCGAGAACCACTCACGAGCGGGACCCCGAAGGGTGGCAGGGAAGGCTCGGCATAGCAGGGGATCTGAGGCGCTGTGAATCATCATGAGGGTTTTGAAACCCCCCATGTGATCAGCAGGATCTCCCTCGCCGTCGTAGGTCTCGAACTGAGGGGGTCGGAAATTCCTAGGTATTTCCGCTTGGAGGATGGGGGTGGAGAAGGGAGGACGGATAGGTCTGTACCCCTGAGTCGCTCTTCGGCCGCCGTCCCCTATGTGATCGAGGCGATCCTCCATCCCTTGTAGGCGCCTTAGGAGAACGTCGTCCTCCTGAGGCTGGGTTATTGAAGGGCGGGACGCGCTGGTTTCGGCGTCCGACCCTGCTTGGGAATGGGGGGTTTCTTCCCTGGGGGTCCGTCGGAGGGCTCCCAGAATTTCTCTTCGGAAGTCTTGGAGCTCCTTGTGAGTGACGGGGGCTCCACCGACTTGGTTGGGTTGGTCCGAGGGTTGTCTTCCGACTTGGCTGAGCGCGGATCTTCGTACCTCGGGCGGCGGTCTCAGACGGTTCGGGACCGGGTTGGAAGCGGCCCTTCCCCTGCGGCGGGTAATCTTGCGGTTGAGGATTATTCCCCGGAGGTCGGGCTGGGCTGGCCGGCCGACGCTCCTTTGGGACTCCCGAGAGGGAGCCTTGTGTTTCGACGGGCGTGGCCTGGCTTTATCGGTGGGTGGGGGCGAGTCCCGTTGGTTGACGGAGGAAGCAGCCCCCTTACCTTTGGAGGCCATGAGGATTCGGCTGTCGATGGCCTTTGAGGGTCTGGGTCGGATCGGCTTCTGGAGCAGCTGTTTCCCACAGACGGCGCCAACCTGATGCTGTTTATTTCTGAGAAACGTGTGGAAGCACCAGGTGTGAGTTCGAACTCAATTTGTATTGAAGGAGATTACCGCTCGTCTGCCGACCTTCGGTTGACCTTCTGGGACCTACGATGAGCTCGGAAAGATGTTGAAGGTTGGGCTCGGATCGGAAGGGTCGGATCCGAGGTCTTGTGTACCTGCAGACGGTCCTGAAACACCGGGGTTTGTCCCGGTGGCGGACCCTCCGACGCTCTAGTCAGTCTCTGTGAGAGAGTAGCAATAACTAGGTATATTTAAGTGGCAAAAGATTGATTACCTCAAAAAGGTGGGTGTGGGTCTAGTATTTATAGAGAATCCCAACCGGGTTTGATTCCACTTGGGGGGCCGGGTTTGGATCCGAAAGCCCATGGGCCTGACGTGGCAGAAGGCCCAGGGGGTTTAGGGCGGACGTGGCGATACCAGGAGTGGTATAGGGCTGACGTGGCGAAACCCTTGGCGGTATTTGGAGCTGACGTGGCCCATCGTGAGCCCTCTGTGCCTCTGGGGGGAATCGGAGGGCCTAGGCTGCGCCAGGTCATCCTTCTGCCCCGCCAGAGAGGGGGGACGGCCTGAGGGACTGCTCCGGATCGGACTCCGGGGGATGCTGAGGCTCGCCAGTACGAGGAGGCCGGCACTGTGAGGGCAAACACGAGGTTCGGCGCCGACCCTGAAGTGGTCCGGAGCCGAACCAGGTTGTTATTTTTGCTTTTCTGAGTAGGAATTGTATTGGGCCCTGGATGGGCCTCAGGCCATTTTTACACTGTCACAGTGCCGAACCTCGTGTTTGCCCTCACGGTACTGGCCTCCTCGTACCGACGAGCCTCAGTAGCCCTCGGAGTCCGATCCGGGGCAGTCCCACAGGCCGTCCCCCCTCTCTGGCGGGGCAGAAGGATGACCTGGCGCAGCCTAGGCCCTCCGATTCCCCCCAGAGGCACAGGAGGCTCACGATGGGCCACGTCAGCTCCAAATACCGCCAAGGGTTTCGCCACGTCAGCCCTATACCGCTCCTGGTATCGCCACGTCCGCCCTAAACCCCCTGGGCCTTCTGCCACGTCAGGCCCATGGGCTTTCGGATCCAGACCCGGCCCCCAAGTGGAACCAAACCCGGTTGGGATTCTCTATAAATACTAGACCCACACCCCCCTTTTTGAGGTAATGAATCTTTTGCCACTTAAATATACCTAGTTATTGCTACTCTCTCACAGAGACTGACTAGAGCGTCGGAGGGTCCGCCGCCGGGATAAACCCCGGTGTTTCAGGACCGTCTGCAGGTACACAAGACCTCGGATCCGACCCTTCCGATCCGAGCCCAGCCTTCACCATCTTTCCGAGACCATCGCAGGCCCCAGAAGGTCAACCGAAGATCGGCAGACGAGCGGTAATCTCCTTCAATACAAATTGAGTCCGAACTCACACCTGGTGTATCCACACGTCCCCCAGAAATAAACAGCATCAGGTTGGCGCCGTCTGTGGGAACCCTGCTCCAGAAGCCGATTCGACCCAGACCCTAAAGGCCATCGGCAGCCGAACCCTCATGGCCTCCAAAGGCAAGGGGGCTGCTCCCTCCGTCAACCAACGGGACTCGCCCCCACCCACTGATAAAGCCAGACCACGCACGTCGAAATACAAGGCTCCCCCTCGGGAGTCCCAAAGGAGCGTCGGCTGGCCAGCCCAGCCCGACCTCCGAGGAGTAATCCTCAACCGCAAGATTACCCACAACTGGGGAAGGGCCGCTTCCAACTCGGCCCCGAACCATCCGAGGCAGACCCACAGGGATGACGGCCCACGGGGTCGGCAAGGTGATAGGAACCGGGGATCATCAACCCCGAACCCTAATCCAAACCGCACCCAGGGTCAGGATCCCGAATCCGAGGTATCCATGGATACGCCATTCACCCTACACTATATCCACGGGGTGCCGGTGGGGGGAGAATCCGATACTTCCCAAAGAACCTTCACCCAGGGGACGAACGCTATTCAGTACAGCCCCTCTCCCGAGCTACAACCGCGGTTAATCTCCTTCTCAGGAGAGGACCCCGAAGGAGTTCACCTACCCCACTGCGAGGCCCTCGTCGTTAGCCTCCACATGGCCAATTGTGAGGTTCGCCGAATCCTTGTTGACGACGACAACTCGGTAAATATTCTCTTCCTCAGAACCTTCGAAAGTCTCAGATTATCCAGAGGGAAACTCAAACCAGCAGGATGCACGTTGCTCAAATTTTCGGGCGTCCCGGTCGTAGTGGAGGGAATTATTACCCTCGACGTCACCGCTGGATCGGCCCCTGACGAGAGGACCGAGTCCTTGGATTTCATGGTCATCCACGTCAAGGCGGCCTACAACGCCATCCTCGGCCGGCCCGGGCTAAACTCTCTCCAGGCGATACCTTCGGCCCACCATCTGAAACTCAAACTCCCCCCCCAAGGGTTCAGCATCGTCCGAGACAGCGTCGAAGCAGCACGATCATGTGGCGTCGCCACCGGGGGAGGGGGCGTACTCCCCCTCAGCGCCGTTGAACTCGAACCCGAGAGAGACGGCCCCGCCCCCGAGCCCGTTGACGAGCTGGAGGAGGTCCTATTCGACACCAAGGATGAGTCAAAATGGTTCCAGGTGAGCTGCTCACTCGCCGAAGACCTGAAGACAGGCATCATCGCTTGCGTCCGCCGCAACGTTGATCTCTTCGCTTGGAAGCCCTCCGATATGCCCGGGATCTCCGAAGACTTGATCATGCACCGACTGAGCGTCCTCCCTGACTCTAAACCGATCGTCCAAAAAAGGCGCAAAGTCGCCCCGGAGAGGCAACAAATTGTAAAAACAGAAGTGGACAAGCTCTTGTCCGCTCGATTCATCCAGGAAGTCAGCTACCCTGAGTGGTTGGCCAATGTCGTCATGGTGAAGAAAGCGACAGGGGGTTGGCGAATCTGCATTGACTTCACGGACCTTAACAAAGCATGTCCAAAAGATCCTTTCCCCCTCCCGCGCATCGACGCTTTAATAGACGCGACCTCAGGGCACGAGCTGCTGTCCTTCATGGACGCGTTCTCGGGGTACAACCAGATCCGGATGTTTCCACCAGACATCTCCAAGACCTCGTTCGTCACCGACCAAGGTCTTTATTGTTACCGTGTTATGCCTTTCTGGCTGAAAAACGCCGGAGCCACGTACCAGCGACTCGTCAACAGAGTCTTCAAGGACCTGATCGGCCACAACGTAGAAGTTTACGTAGACGACATGCTTGTCAAGAGCCGGGCTGGGCTGGATCACGTCGCCGACCTCGATGAAGCCTTCGGTGTCCTCCGACGCCACAACATGAGGCTCAACCCGGCTAAATGCGCCTTCGGCGTCTCCACGGGGAAGTTCTTAGGATTCATTGTCAGCCAGCGCGGCATTGAGGCAAACCCCGAAAAAATACAGGCCATCATTAACATGTCCCCGCCCCGGAATGTCAAAGAGGTTCAGAGGCTCACAGGTCGGTTGGCGGCGATCGGCCGTTTTCTCTCCAAGTCAGGGGAGAAATCTCTCCCCTTCTTCAAAGCCTTGCACGGGAAAGGGGGCTTCGAGTGGGGTACCCATCAACAAGAAGCCTTCGAACAGCTGAAGCAATACCTCGCCAACCCGCCTCTCCTCAGCAAGCCCGAGCCGGGCGAGCCGCTTTGGCTCTACCTGTCCGCCTCGGACTGCGCCCTCAGCGCCGTCCTCGTCCGAGAGGAGGAAGGAGTTCAGAAACCATGGTACTATGTGAGCAAAGTACTGCACCCGGCCGAGACAAGATACGCGAAGATAGAGAAGGTGGCCTATGCCCTGGTTATGGCAGCCCGAAAACTTCGACCTTACTTCCAGGCCCACTCCGTCCAAGTACTGACCGACCAACCACTGAAGACTGTCCTCCACAAGCCCGAAAACTCCGGCCGATTAGTCAAATGGTCGATCGAGCTGAGCCAGTTCGACATTAGCTATCGTCCCAGGGCGGCCATTAAAGGACAGGCCCTCGCCGAGTTCATAACTGAATGCACCGTCTCCGAGCAACCTGACATAGAAGAACTGGTTCCGACCTGGGAGGTCTTTGTTGACGGCTCGTCATGCGAAACGGGGAGTGGGGCGGGCGTCATCCTTCGTGGCCCCGACCAATTCCTACTTCAATACTCCCTGCGCCTCAACTTTCCAGCCTCCAACAACGAGGCAGAATACGAGGCCATGATCGCTGGATTGACCCTCGCCCACCGAGCCGGTGCCAAGCGAATCCGGGCATTTAGCGACTCTCAGCTCGTGGTCCATCAAATCACCGGGGAGTACGAAGCCCGTGACGACCGAATGATGAGGTATTTGGCGGCAGTCCGACGACTATTGGCGTTCTTCGACGGCGCTGCGGTCGTCAGAGTCCCCAGGGAACAGAACGCCCAAGCCGACGCGCTATCCAAACTTGCCTCTTCTTCCTTCGAGGGTCTCGATCGTACGGTGCTCGTCGAGGTACTCTTGGAGCCAATCATCAATAGCCAAGAGCCGGAAGCGATGTGTGTGCAAGAGGGGACCGGTCCGGACGACTGGACCACTCCCATCCGAAAATTCTTAAGCACGGCCGAGCTCCCTGAAGACAAAGCCGAGGCCAGACGAATCAGAATCCGAGCTGAAAGGTTCGTCATGATCGATAACATCCTCTTCAAGCGCTCGTACACCTTGGCCGACGGCAAACCATACCTCCGCTGCCTCGCCAGGGACGAGGCCAGCTACGCCCTCAAAGACCTGCACGAGGGGATCGGCGGATGCCACATGGGGAGTAGAACACTTGCCCGAAAGGCCCTAAATCAAGGGTACTATTGGCCCACCATGCTCCAAGACTCACAAGACTTAGTCAAGAGGTGCGGCCCCTGCCAAAGATTCTCCCCTGTCAAAAGGCTTCCTCAAGCCAACCTCCGGTCCCTGGCGAGCCCTACGCCCTTCGCCATGTGGGGTATGGACCTTGTGGGGCCCTTCCCCCCTGCGGTAGGGCAAAAGAAATTCCTGATTGTCGCCATCGACTACTTCACCAAGTGGATCGAAGCCGAACCACTATCCAGCATCACCGAGCGCCAAGTGCAACAGTTCTTTTGGAAGAACATCATTTGTCGATTCGGGATCCCCCGAATCCTCGTCACGGACAACGGAACCCAGTTCCAAGGGCAGAACTTCCAATCTTTCTGTGAGGACATCGGCATCCAGCAGCGTTTCTCCGCCATTTGCCACCCTCAGTCTAACGGCCAAGCGGAGAATGCGAATAGGCAAATCCTCGACGGCCTCAAAAAGCGCCTTGACAATTCCCCCAAAGGGCTATGGGTTGAGGAGCTGCCCAGCGTACTATGGGCACACCGAACCACACAGAGGATCCCCACGGGGGAGACGCCATTCAATCTGACCTATGGGACCGAGGCAATCATCCCCGTCGAGGTCGGATTGCCTTCTCCCCGGATCATAGCCTTCGATGAAGACGACAATGCGTCCGCCCTGAGGGCTAACCTGGACCTCGTCGCCGAAGTACGAGAGAAGTCCGCGGTCCGAAGGAGCATTTATCAGCAACGGATCGAGAGATTTTACAACAAGAAAGTCCGCCCCACCAGCATCCAGGCAGGGGACCTGGTTTTGCGAAAGCTATCTGTCTCTGATCCAACCAAGAAGAGGAAACTGGCTCCCAACTGGGAAGGCCCATACCGCGTAGTCGAGGCTGTACGCCCTGGTACATACCGACTGACGGATATGAACGACCGACCCATCAGCCGACCCTGGAACGCTGAGCACCTCATGAAATTCCTGGGAGAGCAAGCTTAGGTTCTAGCATGGCTTAAGCAAATTAAAACTTTTGTAAACATTCATGTGTAAAGGGCCGCTTCAGCGACCCCCCCCTGTCTGGTATTAAAGAAGTCTCTTTTTATCAAAAGTTAAATACCTCGGCAACTCCGACCCGGTACCGAGCAATGGGGGCGGCACCTGGGTTCTCACTCGGGTCTCATCCCCAAACGCCTCGACAGGTTCGACCCAATTCCGGACCGGAGGTCTCCCTGTCACCCCGCATCGATCCCTCACGAATCGACGGAGCCCAACCTCGCCTACACCGCCCTTCACCACCCCGCTAGCCAGAGCAAAGAAGGAAAAGAAAGCTTTATTCATACTCTTTTATTTTTGTACGGAGAAAACAAGCAAATACCGTTACAGGACCACTCCACTCATCTCAAACTAAAGGGAATCGCCGACTTAGGGCCCCTCGGATCCGGCGAAGGGCGGAATCACTCCGACCAAACGACTTGGAACTCTCTCTTCGTCATGACGGTCCTTCGGTTCTGCCACAGTCGACACCCCGGCCACGGAGCTCTGGGCATCCACGGATCGCATGCGTTCCATCAGTTGCAACGCCGAGGGAGCCCCCTCTGCTCGCCGACCCCTCGAGGAAGATGTCGAAACACCCAACATAGTCCTATAGCGGTGTATCTCCATCTCCTTCTCCACTATCACGTCGCGAAGTAGCTTCTCAGAGGAAGGCCTCTGCACCGAGGAACTTGACATGGTATATCCAAGACCAACGCCCCCTAGCTCCCGATCCACCATCGCCCTCCTCAGCCGGCTCGCCTCCTCACTTAGGGCTTCAGACTTGTTCCTGTAATAATGGAAGGCCGCATCAGTGTCGCGAGCCCTCTTTCGATACCGAACCAAAGTGGCCTCTAAGGCCTCGACCTTGCCCCGAAGCCACGCCACGTCGGAACGAAGGGGGTCCACCTCAGGAAGGGGAGCCGTAACCTACAAGAGAACCAGCCCACTCAAGACATATAAGCAAAGAGGTTCAGAAATTCTTCAAAGTTGGAACACTTAGCCAGCCAAAAAACCCTCTTTTTATAAATTCAGTTTCCCCATACAAAAAATGTGGTGGCCAGTCCGCGGAAGGCAAATACAATCGAGAGAAGGAAAAAGAAGGACAAAAATTATACAGCTGGTTTTCCCACCTCAATGTCAGCCGGATCCGTAGGGGGGTCGGCTACCGGTTTATCATCGGACCCTTGTCCGCCAGGGGTCTTCGGTGTCCCCTCAATCTCCATATCATACTCGAGGTTGGACAGGTCGATAGTCGGATAAAAGTGCCTCACATGGCTGAGTGCCTTTGCATAACTGCTATCCTGAGCTTTGATCACCAGGATCTGGCACGACTCAGTCACTTCTTTCTTCTCCTTCTCCGACATCTTCTCCTGAGCCACCCTCGCCTTCGCCCATTCCTCCTTCTCCTTGTCAAAAGCCGCCTTCGTCTCCGCCTCCTTCTTACGAGAGCCTTCGAGCTCTCCCTTCAATTCCGACACCTCCTGCTCGGCCTTGTCGGCACGGTCTCGCTCTCGCTGCAACGCCGCCTCGTAGAGGCCCCTCACATGGGCCCCCTGCACGGTCGCCTGCCATAGCCAGACACTACTAAGAAATCTTCCTTAAACAACATAACCCGAAAGCTAGGGGGGTCGATTGACTTACCAGCACAGTGGCCTGCGCAAGACGCACGTACGCCTCGTCCAGGGTCTGGGACTTCATATCCGAACGGTCCCGAGGGGTCGCCAGCTTATCTGCAACCTCCACGGCCTGGCGCCCCCGGACCAGGCAATCACCCTCGCGGATCGACCAATCCGGCACCCACCTTCGCCGAAGTCTCTCCTCTAGTCCGGGATCCACCAGGGGACCCTTCCCCTTATCAAGGTCGGCGGCCGTACCCTGATCCGAACCCCCCTGGACCACCGCGTCCCCACCCGTCTCCGATCGAGTCCTTTTCATCCTCGGCTGAATAGGGGCCTCGGAGACCACCTGGGACAACTCGGTCGTCTTCACCACGACATCCTTCTTCTCGGCCTTCTTCTTCTTCATGGCGAGCCTCAGCGCCTTAATCGACTCTTCATCAATTTCTGTAAAAAGATCCATTAAGAACAAATGAGCAAGAAAGTACAAGAGGAGTGAGAGGAAAGAAACAACCACGTACGAGGCACGGCCGGGCTAGGGCTCAGTCCGACGCTCGCCAGATGGGCCTCCGTCACCTTCCCCCAATTGATGCTATACGACAGACGGAGACGCTCAACGAGTCTCCACTCCTCCGCCGTCAAGTCCCCCGGCTCCGGTGCTGCGTAGCTCGGCTTAGAATGGTTCCACCGAGTAGGGATAGCCCAAGGATCCTCACTCCGGATCACCAGATACTTTTTCTTCCAGAACTTGATGGAATCTGGATGACCGTGGACAACCTTCGCCTTACCTCGAGGCGAGATATAGTATACTCCTTCTGCCGATGAGCCGATTAACAACATCGCTCGGAACACGCTCAGCCGCAGGGGTACCCTCTGCTCCTCGCACAACAGCACGAAGCAGATGATCTGCTTCCAGGAGTTCGGCCCAAACTGCATCGGCGCCAGGGACGACCAATTTAACACCTCCCGAACGAATGGATGGATGGGCAGCCTCAGGCCGGAGATAAAGGCGTCCACAGGGAAGATACAATACCTATCCGGCAGGGGATCGGTCGGCCGAAGAGTAGAACTCGGCAGCATAAGCTCATAACTGGGCCCTATGTAGTAGGCCAACTGCAGAGCCCCCAAGTCGCTTGCCTCCAGAACGGTCGGGGATGCGTCCACCTTCAACCTCTTCCGACTTGACGACGACGGCTGGACCCCCGAGGACTCCTTATCTGAGAGATCGTCGGGGTAGCAACGGAAAGACTGGGGTTGTGCAGACGACCCTATCACCGAGTCGCTCGGGCCGCCAATCCTCGATCCCTTCTTCTTCGGAGCCCTCCTCCTCTTAGTCCGTTCCGGCGAAGGTGTAGACAAACGCCCCAGAACGGGCGGATTCAGAGACCCGGAGCCATCTCCCTCGGAGCCACCCTCCTCTCCGGAAGCCAACCCTAGGGTCCGGACTTCGTCTGAACTACCGCCCCCCTCCTCAGTGTCGCTGCTTTCCACCACGAAATGCCTCCGAGATCGCAATGGCTTCACATTGTGTACAACCTCCTCCTCGCCTACCGGCCCCTCCCCAGAGGTCGACGCCGACGAGCCGGACTGAGCCCTATCCATCTGTGCCTAAAGCTAAACGGGGTTACCAACTAACCTGGGATCACCTCGGAAAAACGACCTTACTGCAGGAAACTGAAGGGACGAACGCTGAAGAGTTGAAGGGTTTTTTGAAAAGTAAGAAGCAAGAAAGAAATGGGCGATGGGAGGAGAGGGGGGGACATTTATAGGGGATAGGAACAACTTCTCGATTTTCGCAGTCACTATTCACCGATTGACGTGCAACTGCCGCCTAGGAAATCATGCCACGTCCTCAAAACATGTGCTGCTGACGTCACCCAGTGCCAGACTGGCCCCCCGATACGGGGGTCGGTTCGGGCAAAATAACGGCTCGCCTTCGCCGGCACTAAAGTACTCTTCTTCGGAAGATCCCCCGGCTGGCCATCACCCTTACCAGCCCGTAATTCCCCCTCGTCTCGAGGTTCGGCTTGGCACCGGGGTACTCTTCTCAGGAAGAAACAACGGCTCGCCTTCACCCTTACCGGCCCATAATCCCTCGCCTGCTCGAGGTCCGGTCTGGCACCCGGGTACTCTTCTTCAGAAGATCCACCGGCTGGCCATCACCCTTACCAGCCCGTAATTCCCCCTCGTCTCGAGGTTAGGTCTGGCACCCGGGTACTCTTCTCAGGAAGAAACAACGGCTCGCCTTCACCCTTACCGACCCATAATCCCTCGCCAGCTCGAGGTCCGGTCTGGCACCTGGGTACTCTTCTTCGGAAGATCCACCGGCGGGCCATCACCCTTACCAGCCCGTAATTCCCCCTCGTCTCGAGGTTCGGCCTGGCACCGGGGTACTCTTCTCAGGAAGAAACAATGGCTCGCCTTCACCCTTACCGACCCATAATCCCTCGCCAGCTCGAGGTCCGGTCTGGCACCCGGGTACTCTTCTTCGGAAGATCCATCGGCTGGCCATCACCCTTACCAGCCCATAATTCCCCCTCATCTCGAGGTTCGGCCTGGCACCCGGGTACTCTTCTCAGGAAGAAGCAACGGCTCGCCATCACCCTTGTCGACACATAATCCCTCGACTTCTCGAGGTTCTGTCGAACACCAGGGTACTCTTCTCCGGAAGAGACAACGGTTCGCCATCGCCTTCACCTACACGTAAACCCTCGGCTAGCTCGAGGTCCTATCCAAGCCGCAGGGCAGCACCACCAGGGAGGCCCTATGATTCGCCCTCCCATTTTTTCTACAACCGTAAGCACTCCTCCACGGCTAGCTCCCGCACCCCCTGCAGGAGTGGGGGGCTTGTGTGACAGTGTAAAAACGGCCTGAGGCCCAACCAGGGCCCAATACAATTCCCACTCAGAAAAGTAAAGATAACAACCTGGTTTGGCTCCGGACCACTTCAGGGTCGGTGCCGAACCTCGTGTTTGCCCTCACGGTACTGGCCTCCTCGTACCGACGAGCCTCAGTAGCCCTCGGAGTCCGATCCGGGGCAGTCCCACAGGCCGTCCCCCCTCTCTGGCGGGGCAGAAGGATGACCTGGCGCAGCCTAGGCCCTCCGATTCCCCCCAGAGGCACAGGAGGCTCACGATGGGTCACGTCAGCTCCAAATACCGCCAAGGGTTTCGCCACGTCAGCCCTATACCGCTCCTGGTATCGCCACGTCCGCCCTAAACCCCCTGGGCCTTCTGCCACGTCAGGCCCATGGGCTTTCGGATCCAGACCCGGCCCCCAAGTGGAACCAAACCCGGTTGGGATTCTCTATAAATACTAGACCCACACCCCCCTTTTTGAGGTAATGAATCTTTTGCCACTTAAATATACCTAGTTATTGCTACTCTCTCACAGAGACTGACTAGAGCGTCGGAGGGTCCCCCGCCGGGATAAACCCTGGTGTTTCAGGACCGTCTGCAGGTACACAAGACCTCGGATCCGACCCTTCCGATCCGAGCCCAGCCTTCACCATCTTTCCGAGACCATCGCAGGCCCCAGAAGGTCAACCGAAGATCGGCAGACGAGCGGTAATCTCCTTCAATACAAATTGAGTCCGAACTCACACCTGGTGTATCCACACGTCCCCCAGAAATAAACAGCATCAGCGACCCTGAAAATGAAGAGGCCGCTATTGGGAATAGTGGCAGCTGCTGATGTGACACATAGTAGCCTGAAAATGCTAATAGTTGGGAAACTTGCCAAAAAACGCAAATATTTTCAAAAGGTGACCGATGTAGGCAAAAAAAAACTCGACGAGGCGACATATACGCTTTTTTGTGTTTTTTGCCTACATAGGCCACTTTTTGAAAATATTTGCGTTTTTTGGTCAGTTTATCAATTATTAGCGCTTTTAGGCTACTTTGTGCCACGTCAGCAGCGACCGCTATTACCAATAGCGGTCTCTTCATTTTCAGGGTCGCTAATGGAGATAGCGACATATGTTTTATTTTTATTTTTTAAAATTTTTTGTTTGTCGTCGCTATTCGCACTAGCTACCTTAGTATATATGGTGTCGCTAATTGGATTATCGACATTTAATGAGCTGTATTCTAACACTTAGCAAAATCTATAAAGATTTTGCTCTCTGAAAATGACAAATCAATTTAATTTTAAAACTAAGGTCGCTATTCGGAATAGAGGCTTTTATTGTACTAAGGTCGCTATTTCGAATAGAGATCTTAGTTGTATGACTATTTTGCAAATTTTACAAAGAACAAGGAGATTGTGTTTCCTACTGAGGTCACTATTGGGAATAGCGACCTTAGTATACTAAGGTCGCTATTCCCAATAGCGACCTCAGTTTTAAAATTTTGGGGAAAGCTCTTTAGGAATCGTTAAGTGTCTCAATATATTCATTCGATGTCGCTCATCCCATTAGCGACCTCATATATACTAAGGTCGCTAGTGGGAATAGTGACAACAAACAAAAAATTCAAAATCATTTAAAACATAGGCCACTATTCCCATTAGCGACATTCAAAATGAATATGTCGCTAATGAGAATAGCGGCCATTGCTGACGTGCCACAAGTTAGCCCACGAGCACTAATAGTTTCGAAACTGGCCCATAATCACAAATATTTTCAAAAAGTGGCCTATGACGGCAAAAAAGTCTGAATTTCCCCCAAAATAGGCCACTGATTCCCAAAATAGACCACTAATTTTCAAAATAGACTACTTTCAAAAATAATTTCGAAAATAGACCACTTGCAGTTGGGAAATGCAGCCTGTTCGATTGTGAGGCCGCAGTTCCCTACTGTAGCCTTTTCAAAATGTATTTTTTCCACGTTACAGTTCCCAACTGCAGCCTTAGTTCATTTTATATTTGGCATAAGTGACTTCGAGACTTAGACAATATTTTTCAAGTAAAAAGTGTTAAATAAATGCCGCAGTTCCCAACTGAGGCCTAAAATAACAGAGGCCGCAGTTGGGAACTGCAGTCTTAGTTCATTTCATATTTGGCCTAAAGTGACTTTGAGACACATACAAATTTTTTCAGGTAAAGATGTGTTAAATAGAGGCCGCATTTTCCAACTGCGGCCTTAAAATAACATAGGTCACATTTTGGAACTGCGACCTTAGTTCATTTCATATTTGGCCTAAAGTCTTTCAGACCCAGACAAATTTTTCCGAGTAAAGATGTGTTAAATAGAGGCCTCAGTTCCCAATTGTCGCCTAAAAATAACAGACTCCGCAGTTGGAAACTGCGACATTGGTTCATTTCATATTTGGCATAAAGTGACTTTGAGACAAATTTATGCAAGTAAAAATGTGTTATATAGAGGGCGCAATTCTAATATGCGGCTAAAAATAACAGAGTCCGCAGTTGGGAACTGCAAGTGGTCTGTTTGCGAAATTAATTTTAAAAGTGATATATTTTGGTAATTAGCTTCAAAAGGTGGTCTATTGTGGGGGAAAAACCACATACAGCTAGCTATGCGTGATTGGGCCTTCGAAATTGATGGGTCGATGCGCGGCCCATTCTAAACCCTGAACAAAAACGTTTTTTTTGCCGTGATAGGCCACTTTTTGAAAATATTTGCAATTATGGGCCAGTTTTGAAACTATTAGTGCTCGCGGGTTAACTTGTGCCACGTCAGCAACAACCGCTATTCTCATTAGCGACCTATTTATTTTGAATGTCGCTAATGGGAATAGTGGCCTATGTTTTAAATATTTTAGAATTTTTTATTTGCCGTCTCTATTCCCACTAGCGACCATAGTATATATAAGGTCACTAATGGGATTAATGACCCCGAATAAATGTATTGAGACACTTAGCGAATCTTAAAGAGTTTTTTCTTAAAAATTTAAAACTGAGGTCGCTATTGAGAATAGCGACCTTAGTAATAAGGTCGCTATTCCCAATAGCGACCTCAATAGGAAACATAATCTTCGTGTTCTTTGTAAAACTTGCAAAATAGTCATACAAATAAGGCATCTATTCGAAATAGCGACCTTAGTACAATAAAAACCTTTATTCAAAATAACGACCTTAGTTTTAAAAATAAATTGTTTGTCATTTTTCAGAGAGCAAAAGCTTTTTAGATTTTGCTAAGTGTTAGAATACAGCTCATTAAAGGTCGCTAATCCCATTAACGACCTCATATATACTAAGGTCGTTAGTGGGAATAATGACCGCAAACAAAAAATTTAAAAAAAACTAAAACATACATCGCTATTTTCATTAGCGACCTTGAAAATAAAGATGCCACTATTAGGAATAGCGGTCACTGCTGACGTATCACAAAGTAACTCAAAAGCGCTAATAGTTGGGAAAATGACCCAAAAACGCAAATATTTTCAAAAAGTGGCCTATGTAGGCAAAAAAAAAAAAAAAAAAAAAAAAAAATCTCAACAAAAACCCACCCTCCCTTTTCTCTATTACTCGTTCAGTCTCTTCTTCCTCTTTTCCTGAAAACTCCATGAAATGAAGCGATTCTTCAAGCCAATAGAGAAGGATGGCTCCTCGAAAAAGCCGACTCTCGCTTCGCCTTGTGAAAGCAAATGCGATGGTGAAACAGGAGGAGGAGGAGGTGAAGATTCTGAGAAGAGGAGAGAGCCCATCAAATTCTTGACTTGGAATGCTAACAGCCTGCTGCTTCGGGTGAAGAACAACTGGCCCGAGTTCAGCAATTTAATCCAGACCCTCGATCCCGACATCGTTTCGATTCAGGTCCTCATTCTTCTCCTTTTGTTGCTTTATGGGTTGGGTGGTAAATTTAAAATGATTACAATGTGGGTTTGGGGAAATTTTAATGTTTGTTTGGTAATGCAAGTTTCGGATGCTGCATTTGGGCAATTAGAGTGAATAGTTTTAACACTTATCACCAATGGTTTGTGAGTTTTGGGTTTAGAGATAGGATGGGAAAAATTTCCATCATGTTGCGGAAACTCGTGGGATTTATATGATAAGAAAAATGAAGCGAGGTGTAAGTGGCTCGGTAATCAGTTGTTTGATTTCGATAGTTGGTGTACCATGTTAGCCAGGAATATATGGAGGGGGTTTGAGTAATTTTAGATGTGGTACATTTTAGTCTATGAGCAATGCGTGAAATAGACGTATGTGGTTTTGTGGGTGATTGGGGAGGCGAAGTTTACAATGGACTTGTGGTGTAGCATATAGTAGTATTACTTATCTTTTTTTTTAGTACGAAGGAGTATCCAAGGAATTATATTTGTATTTTGCTCATAAAGTTTATTTAATCTATTGGAACTTGGAAGTATTGCTTGAAGAAAGTAGCAAACTTCATGCGTTATGAACCTAGTTCTAGTTGTAGCATAGTGCAATGTGCTTAAAGTGCAAGAAAACTATTAACCGAGTTGATTGACTTATGCAAGATAAGTAGCAAATTGGAGAAGGTGTATCTTGGTGGGTGAATATAGTATGCAGGCATTGTTTCTTCTTTGTTATGGCTTTGGTGGTATTCACGTAGGATGTTTGAGGCATGGTACTTTCCTGGTTTCGCTGTGATTGTTTTGTTATTTAGTCTTTAACGAGGAAGGGTGGATACCTTTCTTCTCTGGAATACTTAGAGATGAAAAGTAGCTCTTATTATTGTTTCTTTGGAAAGTATAGCTTGAGATGCATTCATGCAGATGTATCATTTTGAGGACTGGTTTGGATGAAGTTGTTTCTCTATTTGGTAGCCAGCTATGTTAATCGTAAAGTAAGAGACTTTTTGATGTGATAGTCGTGCTTGCAGATATAAAAGTTTGCATACAACTATTTATTCCCTTTCTATGCTTAAAAATGCAATCTACTTATGTAAAAGCAAATTGCAGTACAGGCCAGTCAGACATGTATGATAGTAACTTCTTTTATGTACTGGTTTGAAGGTGAAAAGGAATAGTGATATTTGTAACTTCACATATTTTTTTCTTTTTCTAATCATATACTATTGTGATGAGCGAAGCATTTAGTTCGGTGCATAATAACTTCAACTTGCAACACCAACAGTGTAGTGAATTGCCTTTTCACTTTAAGACTGTAAAAGCTAATTCTTTTGTTGCTTGAAACTTGGAAATTGAACTCTGAAATATAACATGTCAAGCATGCATGTTAGATTTTCTTCTGCTTTGGGTTGGGAAATAGTGGTAGAAAACATTCACTTCAGATTAGATCAGTGAAGTAAACTACACTCATTTCCACCAAAATGAACAAATAGGTAGGCTTATGTAATATATGATGAATGTTTCTCTCATGTGCTTATAGGAGGTACGCATGCCTGCTGCTGGTTCTAAAGGTGGACCTAAGAATCCTAGTGAACTGAAGGACGATACAAGCACTTCACGTGAGGAAAAGCAGGTAAGCAGAGGTACTGGTCACATTAATTCTCATCTGGTTCTCAGTTTAACTAAAAATGCCATTAGTCATGCATTGAGAAGCATAGATATGGGTATAGTTTAACTAAAAATGCCATTAGTCATGCATTGAGAAGCATAGATATGGGTATGGGAATTGGACACGACATGGGTGCGGGACACATTGAATATGTTAAAAGTAGGTGTTGATGCTTTTTCGGTGAGGGAGCAATCATATGATGAGTTCATTTTGAGGGGGAAACTTATAGTCTGAACTGTCGATCAGATCTAGAGTTGGCCGGTTGAATGCGTCCGACGAACCTGCACAAAGTCTAAGCACCAGGGTTGGGCTCGGCGAAAGACCCTCCAATGCTCAAGCCAATAACTCAGAAAAAGAGTACAATTTTGGTGGCAAAAGATTGATTACCTGACCATGATGGATGTGGAGGGTATTTATAGTCTAGGAGTTAGTTCTCCAAGATAGATTTAAAAATACATCTTTTAAGATTAAACTCCAGATTTCCACGGTGGAGGAATAAAATTAGTGATTCTCATCGTTGGAGAGATAAAGTTGGTTGCTCTTCCCTTGTTGAAGTGATAGAGTTAGTTGCTTTAGGGGGGATTTGATTGACAACCCTAATAGGCTAGAAATCCCCTTGTGCTTAGGCTGCAAGCAAGCCTAGATGGCTAGCCTGATTAAGTTGATAGGCCTGGAGGTGGCTCACGTTCCTTTAGTGGGCCTGGGTTGTAGCTGCTGTGAAATTACCATTCTGCCCATGGATGCTTTGGGATGCGTGCCAGAACCGTACGGCCCTTATTTGTTGCGATTTTTACATATATTAGTAGGACACCATGACATGGCTAGATATTATGTACTATAATACTACATTTTTCAACTATGCTTCAAATTCTAAGTTAGGGCTACATAATTAGAATAAGATGTTATAGTCCATAAAGAGGTGACTAGTTTCATTGTTCATACAAGATACAAGAATTTATTGAATATCCAAAAGGTTATAAGGGATCACTAGTATAAAAAAATTGAAGAGGGGTTTGAAAATTATTGATTTTGTGCTCAACAAGTATTCAAGAAGTGTGCCAAATATTAGATATAATATTAAATGAGGACATTTTCAGAAGTATCAGGCATGCGTCCACGAAGAATTATTCTCGGACACGTGTTGATAAGGACATCGGTTCAAGACGATTCGGGCGTTTCTATCAGCGCAGGCATCATCAAGGACAACTGCTTATTTAGTTTAGGATTTTATTTCAGTACCATATTTGTTTTTGGCAATTATAGTCATATGTAATCTTTTTTGTATTTTTTAGATTTTGAGAATATTTTGAGATTTGTATCTTGATTTGTTTTGAGCCTATATATAGGCCTGAGATTAATGAGAAAGATATGCCACTCTTAATTGAAATTCATTGTGTTGAGTTTTGCTCTTCATCCCTCTCTTGTGTAATACAATTGAGATCAAGTAATTAAGGTTTGTGATAAATCCTAATAAAATTTTAGGGTTTGTGATAAACTCTAAAACTATCCCCAAATCCCCAAATCCCCAAATCCAATACAAATTCCTAACCCTAATTTCCCAAATTACAAATCAATCCTAACCCTACTACAACCGTCACCTACCTCTCTCCTTCGTTTCCATTTTTTCCCATCGTCTTCCTCCTCCCGAAACCCAACCCCTCACTGCCGCTCGACCTCCAACATCGCCAACACCATCCCCTTCGTCGACCTCCTTCACCTTCGCCGACCACCACTACCACCAAACCAACCGCCCCGCACCCTCGCCTTCGTCCACCCCTCTCCCCGACGCCTGCACCCCCATCCCTTCTCCACACCGAAATCCTATTTTCCCCCAAACCCACTTCCGATCGAAACCTTAATCCCCTTTACTGATCACCCACGATGCCATCGTCGGCCCCACCTGCCTCCTGAAGCCCTGACCTCCTCTACTACTGTTCGGCGCCATCGAGTCCCCCACTGTCATCGACTGCGCTCCTCCTTCCTTGTCGCATTCCGACGACGGTCGTCAACCACCATTCCGAGGCGATCTCTCAACTTGGTGAATCGCAGTGCTGGAACTAAGATCAGAGGCGTTTCTTCGAACCCCGGTATAATCTTTTTACTTTTCAAATATTTGTGTTATACTGTTTTATCATCTCTATTATATTATTCAATTTAATTGTCGACCACAAATATCGAGATTGAGTGTTCTACTTGCTTAATTAGAGTACGAATCAATATTGAATATTTTACTTGCTAAGAACACTTAGGATTTAATTATTGATTGTTAGAACTGAATTATTAATTGGGCTTAAACTTAATTCGATTCTTGAAAATCCATCAAACCGGTTAATTGTTTAAAATTCTAACTTTGATCCGCATTACATGTTGGTAAAATTAATCGTTTAAGATTCTTGAAAATTCTCAATTTAGGATTACGTTTTACATCATTTTGGTATCAGAGCGTAGGTTCTTAAAACCCTAGTTCTTGCATCATTTAGGCATTATTTTTGCATTCATTTGGAGTCTTTTATTTTATTTTATTTTGTTTTTTAAAGATCACGTCAGATTAAAAAAAAAAAAATTTGCACTTAGGACACAAGACCTCTAGTTTTCACTTTTGGTGAATACGCCTTCGCAGCACCATCACAGATCCTGAAGAGTCTTTCTTATCCCTTTCAAATCACCCAATTAGGAATCCTAGACTTCCCCGACCTGAAATGGAAAACTCTAATATCTCCGCTACCCTAGCTGTCATTCAAGCAACTGTTGCCAATATCAATCAGAAGCTTGACAAAGTGGAATTAAATCAAACCGTTGTTCCTGAGCTTCATGCCAATCGTCAGATCCCTCAAGAGAATGTTCGTGGCGATCGACGTCAAGAACGTGACCCTGACAAACAATATAAGAAGAACGTAAGACTGACGTTCCCTATTTTGAAGGCCACATGGAATCCCAAGCTTACATCGATTGGATCCGTGCCATGGATCATTACTTTGTGTCGTTTGACATGAAGAAGCCCTGAAGGTTAAATTTGCCATAATGAAATTGATGGGTAAAGCTCAACAACACCGGATCAATCTTGAACATGTCCGCAGAGGTCGAGGCCTGGCACCCATATTCACTTGGGAAGCCATGAAAGTGCTCACTGAGAGTATGTACCGTTATCGTTTTACACCCGATTACTAGATTCGTGGAACTAACTTTATCAGGGAAGTAAATCCACACAAGAATATGTTGATAAGTTTGATGACTTTCTTATTCGGTGCAATGCTTTAGGTAAAGAGAGTAAAGAACAAACTCTCTCTAGGTTCAGAGCTGGACTACAAGCTGACCTTAGGAACGAGTTAATTCATAAAAATGTGGACTCACTAGTGGCAACCTACGTCTTAGTCCTCGATATGGATTCCCTTAAAGCTAGTTCTCTTTCTAGATCCAGCGACTCGAGAGATCATTCCTCTAGAATGACCTCTACTGATCCCTCTAGACCTAAGACTCGCTCTCAGCACCCCAACAAATCTTACCCTAGCAAACCTAATTCAAATTTCAATTCACATAGAGATAAACATAAGGGTAAGAACACCGAAAGAGATTATACTAAGATTGACCCTCTCACTAAGTGCTATAAATATAAGGGATATGGTCATGTTGCTAGCAACTGTCCCAGGCTCAGTAGGATCAATATAATAGAGGGTACTGCTGTCATTGCTGACGCTCTGACAATGAGTTTTTCTATGAGCCTATTGAAGGCGATGACTTCGGTGAAGAAGAGGATGACCAGTATCTCCACTGTATTCGGTCTATCCAATCACCTTACTTGAATGTAGTTAGATGTGCTTTGTCCCAACCAAAAGAAGAAGATGATTGGAACCACACTGCTATATTCCACACCTTTACGACTATAGGTGGCAAAAACTGCAAGGTGATTGTTGACAGTGGGAGCTGCATCAACGTTGTCTCTTTGCGGTTTTAGCTAAGACCAGACTTAAGACTGAATCCCATCCACGCCCATACAAAGTATCTTGGATTGATGCAACAACACTCCAAGTAACACATCGATGCTTGGTCCCTGTGGACTTCAAAGTTTTCAAAGAGGAAATTTGGTGTGATGTGCTCAAAATGGATGTGAGTCAAGTCATTTTAGGGAGACCTTGGTTATACGATCACGATGTGACCATATATGGTCGATACAACCAATGTGTGTTCCAGCACGATGGACTAAAAATAAAGCTCATATCCGTGAGACCACGAACTAGTCCTGCTGAAACAACACCGGCTCCCTCGAGAAAGGGCCAGGAGGTAACGTATATGGGTGAAAAGGAACTCACGAAAGAAATTGACAAAGGGGCTACCATTCTTTTACTCACAGCGGGAGAAGTCCTTAAAGATCCTAAATCACTAATCCCGCCCCAAGTTACTCCTGTCCTACATGAATTTGCAGATGTGTTTCCTACTGACCTCCCCAACCAGTTGCCCCTATTGTGTGACATCCAACACGCTATTGATCTGGTTTCGGGAGCGAGTCTTCCTAACTTGCCACATTATCGGATGAATCCGACAGAGCATGCTGAGTTGAAAGGGCAAGTTGGTGAGTTATTGGCAAAGGGCTTCATCAGATAAAGCTTAAGTCCTTGCGTTGTTCCTGCTCTATTGACGCTAAAAAAAGATGGAACCTGGCATATGTGTGTGGACAGCCGTGCCATAAACAAGATCACGGTGAAATACCATTTTCCCATTCCTCGTTTGGATGACATGTTGAACATGATGTCTGGTGTCACAATCTTTTTCAAGATTGATCTTAAAAGTGGCTACCACCAAATACATGTTCATTCTGGTGATGAATGGAAGACCGCCTTCAAGACGAAGGATGGCCTGTACGAATGGATGGTCATGTCATTTGGAATGACAAATGCCCCTAGCACGTTTATGAGAATCATGACGCAAGTACTCCGTCCCTTTATGGGCAAGTTCCTTCTGGTGTACTTTGATGATATTCTCATTTGCAGCCGACCCGTTGGGCAATATCTTGACCATTCGAGACAAGTCTGCGGTGTTTTGAGAAAGGAACAGCTTTACGCCAATCCTACCAAATATACCTTCCTCTCCGATCAGACTATCTTTCTGGGGTTTATTGTTTCTGCCAGAGGAGTATCTGCTGACTCAGAAAAGATACGAGCTATTACTGAGTGGCCTGAGCCCTGCAATATTCGTGATGTGCGGAGTTTTCATAGTCTTGCCACCTTTTATCGTCGGTTTGTGCAAGGATTTAGCACGATCATGGCTCCGATAACCGACTGTTTGAAGAAAGGTGAGTTTGTTTGGTCGAAAGAAGCCACGAAAGCCTTCGAAGAGATCAAGAAGAGAATGACTCAGACACCTGTCATGAGGTTGCCTAATTTCACTAAAATCTTCGATGTAACATGTGATGCTTCTGGTATTGGTATAGGTGGAGTCCTCAGTTAGGAGAGTCATCCTGTTGCTTATTTCAGTAAAAGCTGAACGAAGCAAAACAAAAATACTCCACTTATGACAAGAAGTTCTATGCGGTCATTCAGTCTCTTCGCTATTGGCGATATTATCTTCTGCCGCAAGAATTCGTTATCTTCTCAGACCATGAGGCCTTAAGTTTCCTTAATTCTCAACAAAAGTTGAATTCGAGACATGCTAGATGGGTAGAGTTTCTACAAGAATATTCATATACCATTAGGCACACAAAAGGGATTGATAATAAGGTCGCGGATGCGCTAAGTCGTTGTCACATGATCTTATCTACACTGCGCACCGAAATTATTGGTTTTGAGAGATTGAAAGATGAGTATGCCTCCTGTCCAGATTTTCACGAGATCTACACCTCTTTGAAGGATGGCATCACTTGAGTGATAGATGATTATTTCTTGAAAGATGATTATCTCTTCTATCGCTCAAAACTGTGCATTCCTAGTACATCATTGCGAGAGTATCTTGTTTGGGAATTGCACGCTGGTGGCCTTGCTGTATAGTTTGGGCATAGCAAGACCATTGATGTTGTGGAACATAGGTTTTACTGGCCGAAGCTAAAGAGAGACGTTGTGAGATTTGTTAACAGATGTCACACCTGTCAACTTGCCAAGCAACAAAAACAGAACACATGCCTGTATACTCCACTGCCTGTTCCTAGTCGCTCTTGGGAAGAAGTGAGTATGGATTTCGTGTTAGGCTTACCAAAAACACAAAAGAAACACGACTCCATTCTTGTCGTCGTGGACCGTTTTTCTAAAATGGCCCACTTCCTCCCGTGCTCGAAAACTTTCGATGCATCCCGTGTGGCTCAGATTTCTTTGATAATATTGTGAAGTTACATGGGTTGCCAAAAATCATTTGGTCTGATAGGAATGTGAAATTCACGAATTGTTTTTGGAAGACCCTATGACACAAGTTGGGTACAAAATTGAAGTTTTCTTCAGCCTTCCACCCACAGACAGATGGACAGACTGAGGTTGTCAATTGGAATCTTGGCAATCTCTTACGTACTCTTGTGGGAGAGAACTTGGGAACATGGAATTTAAAATTAACAGTTGCTGAATTTGCTTATAACACATCTAGGAATAGAACCACTGACATGAGTCTACACGAAGTTGTACATGGTTATCGTCCTAGACAACCCTTAGATCTTGTCCCCATGTTAGAATATCACCGAGTCTCAGAGTCTGCATCTGCATTTGCATCCCGTATTCATGACTTGCATAGAGAAATTTTCAATAAAATTAATGAGAATAATTATAACTACAAGTTAAGAGCTGATATTAGAAGAAAATTTAAAATATTTAATGTGGGTGACGAAGTGATGGTTCGAATTCGTCCGTAACGGTTTCCAGCTGGATTTGTTAAGAAGTTGAATGCACGTGCTGCAGGCCCATTTAAAATTCTTCATAAAATCAATGATAATGCATATGTCGTTGACCTTCCTGAAGGCTTTGGCATCAACAAAACTTTCAATGTTGAGAATCTAGTACCCTATGAAGGCCCAGAATTTAACCCTAGAAATTCTCTTATAGATGAGCCTACCCTGCAGCCTAATAGTGAGATTCCCTATTACCCCCACTACCAGATACTACTTACCCATCGACAGAAGAATTGGATAATATTTTAGATGATCAGATAATCTCTACTAGAGATGGCAGTATTCATAGGTATTTGGTAAGATGGAAAAACAAGCCGGAGTCGGAGAACACTTGGTTAGATCGTGGAGAGCTCCATCGCTTGGATCCAGACCTTTTGGAGCACTATGACAGGACTGATTTTGACTCGACTGGGTCGAGCCCTCTCCCACCCGGGGAGAATAATGAAGACATCGGTTCAAGACGATTCGGGCGTTTCTATCAGCGCATGCATCGTCTAGGACTGCTGCTTATTTAGTTTTGGATTTTATTTCAGTACCATATTTGTTTTTGGCAATTATAGCCATATGTAATTATTTTTGTATTTTTTAGATTTTGAGAATATTTTGAGATTTGTATCTTGATTTGTTTTGAGCCTATATATAGGCCTGAGATTAATGAGAAAGATATGCCACTCTTGATTAAAATTTATTGTGTTGAGTTTTGCTCTTCATTCCTCTCTTGTGTGATACAATTGAGATCAAGTAATTAGGGTTTGTGATAAATCCTAATAAAATTTTAAGGTTTGTGATAAACTCTAAAACTATCCCCAAATCCAATACAAATTCCTAACCCTAATTTTCCAAATTACAAATCATTCCTAACCCTACTACAACCGTCACCTACCTCTCTCCTTCGTTTCCATTTTTTGGCATCGTCTTCCTCCTCCTGAAACCCAACCCCTCGCTGCCGCTCGACCTCCAACATTGCCAGCACCATCCCCTCCGTCGACCTCCTTCACCTTCGCCGACCACCACTGCCACCAAACCAACCGCCCCACACCCTCGCCTTCGTCCACCCCTCTCCCCGATGCCTGCACCCCCACCCTTCTCCACACCGAAACCCTATTTTCCCCCAAACCCACTTCCGATCGAAACCCTAATCCCCTTTACTGATCACCCACGATGCCATCGTCGGCCCCACCTGCCTCCTGAACTTGGTGAATCGCAGTGCTGGAACTAAGATCAGAGGCGTTTCTTCGAACCCCGGTATAATCTTTCCACTTTTTAAATATTTGTGTTATACTGTTTTATCATCTCTATTATATTATTTAATTTAACTGTCGACCACAAATATCGAGATTGAGTGTTCTACTTGCCTAATTAGAGTACGAATCTATATTGAATATTTTACTTGCTAAGAACACTTAGGAATTTAATTATTGATTGTTAGAACTGAATTATTAATTGGGCTTAAACTTAATTCAATATTGGAAATCCATCAAACCGATTAATTGTTTAAAATTCTAACTTTGATCCCTATTACATGTTGGTAAAATTAATCCTTTAAGATTCTTGGAAATTCTCTATTTAGGATTACATTTTACATCACGTATATAACAGGGTATGCTCCACGAAGGAAGTGTCCATGCACATAGACTATTCATAAAGTATGCTGAAGTACATATCACTTCTCTAAAATCAAAATACTCATGAATATAGTATGCTAAATGCATACATAGGTAGAAGAGTTGTCTTGGTCCACTGAGAATGAGTGGCTTTTGTTGTAAAGTGCAAGAGGCGTTGTGTAGGATTTTGAGTGTTTTAAATTCTAGGAGCTTCTATTCCTCCTTCACGAACCAGTGTCTCTTTTTGTCTTCTCTTAAGACCATTCTCATTCAAGGTCAAACTGGGGCCCAATATAGTGGAAGCAGCAACCATCAACCATTCTTGCTTGCTCTTATGTTGCAACTTGGTGGTATTAAAACAATGACTCACCTTTTAGATGACACACTAGCAATTACCCTTTACAATTGCATTAGAGTAGCATGGAGGTAATATGTTGCTTTGGGGAAACCCCAACAAATGGTTCTGTTATATCCACGTTAAAGAAATTAGAGAATGTTTTATGTTTATCATTTCTTTTAAAGTAATTGTCAGTTGTCAGTACTTGAGATTGACCGTGAAAGTATAGGAGAAAGGGTAGGATGTCTTTGTTATATTGTCTGTAACATTGAGACATTCACAAACGAGCCATCAGCAAGTTCGATGCTATACAAGAAATTTTTTACAATTAAATATGTATGGACTCAAAGTCAATGTATAACTTATATAGCAAGAGTTAAAGAGATATAATACTTAGTTGACTAATTAAGAATGCAGACCCTGTAGAACTGGCCAACCTATAATACCACACTTGTGGTTCAATAGCATCATAGGTTCTTTTTTATTAACTTAAACTCTCTTGAACCATTAAGAGATAAGAGTGGTTTGCTTTAATGGTTTTGCTGAGCGAAAAAGCATTGAAAACTGGTGTATGAGTAGTTTATTGCATTTAAGGATTATGTCAAATTTTCTTGTTGTGTTCATATTCTTAGTCAAGATTGGACGTTTTTTTTGTATGGACAAAATTGTCTAGCCACCCTTTTGGGTTTTCCTTTGTTCTGATTTGCAAACAAATCAATTATAGATAGTTGTCAACAATATCAGGCATTCACACATATGTATCTATTATTTGTTAGTATACAATGAGTATATACAGCTAAATGGTGCTCGGTAGAAGTATTAGATGGTTAATATATGGCTAAATTTAAAAAAACCCCACCGAAATTTGGGCCATTTTAATAAAACCGCAGTAAGTTTTCTTTTAAAAAAAAAACTGCACAAAACTATAGCTTAAAAAACTCATGTCAGGATTTTGGGTTCGGTTGGATCGGGATCGAGTCATGATCGTCGAAGAAGAACTAGGGTTTGGAAATGAGAAGGATTTGAGAAAGAAATTGAAGATATTTTCTATATCTCTTCTAGAATTTTTACAGCCAGTATTTGAAGGCGAGCGAGGAAGATAGTTACACTACAGGACAAATCAGAAAACACGTACAAAACGCGCACATCTGTCTTCCCGCCCTTTCTCATTTCAATTACAAGAAATGTGCGTAACGCACGTAAATAACAGACACCACTGATACCATTCCCAAACACTAACAGACTCAAACCCAAACACATACAGACTCTTCCCTCTGGCTCAACGATGATTCAGGTGATGCCTAGTCACTCCGGCGATGCTCCGGTGACCCCTGACAACTCCTTCCCCCTTAACAGCGAGCTTGCCCCAAGCTCGAAGGCCGGAAATTTGGTGCGAAATTCATCTATATCAATCCAAGATGCGTTCTCAGGACTGGAGCTCTTCCACTTGATTAAGAGTTGAATACCTACCCTGTTATTCTTCTTAAACACCCGGCGACCCAATACCTCTTCTGGTTCATTTTCCTCAGAACTCTTCACCCACCATTGTGGAAACTCCTGTGAAATGTCTGGTAAGTGTGACCCATGGCAGCGCTTCAGTTTAGATACATGAAAAACCGGATGAATGGAAACATTTGGGGGTAATGCCAGTCTATACGCAACCTTGCCAATCCTTTCAATGATGCGGTAAGCCCCAAAGAACCTAGAAGAGAGCTTCTGCGGTGCTGTACCACGAATTGTAACCTGCTTGTATGGTTGCAGTTTAAGCAATACCATGTCGCCTACTACAAACTCTCTCAATTCTTCTCTTATCTGCAAACCTTTTCATGCGGTGTTGAGCTACCACCAAGTTATCCTTCAATAACTTCAATACTTCGTCCCTCGACAACAATCCTTCCTCTACTGCTTGGACTGCTGCTATTCCCTGGACATAATGCAGTAAGGCTGGGGGTGGTTGTCCATATACTCCTTCGAAGGGTGTGATACCTGTCGAAACGTGCCAATTCGTATTGTACCAAAACTCTGCCCACTCTAAAAACTTACTCCAGCTGCTAGGCTTTTGCCCACACAAACAGTGCAAGTACATTTCCAAAGCTTTGTTTACAATTTCTGTCTGCCCATCGCTCTGTGGATGATATGCAGTAGAGTGCTTAAGTTTGCATTGTTGTAGAGAGAAGAATTCCTTCTAAAACTTGCTCATGAAGATGGGATCTCGATCGCTCACAATACTACGGGGCATACCATGAAGACGGTACACTTGATCCACAAATACCTGTACTATGGACTCCGCTGTGTATGGGTGCGAGATGCCAATGAAATGTGCATATTTCGTCAATCGATCCACTATTACCATTATAGCATTTTTGCCTCCACTCTTGGGTAATCCTTCGACGAAATCTAGAGATATTTCTTCCCAAATCCGTTCTGGAATGGGTAAAGGATTCAACAAGCCTGCCGGAAGTAACATCTCATGCTTGTTCTTTTGACAAATTAGACACTCCCTTATCATCAACTTGATGTCCCTGGTAATTCCTTCCCAAACGAAGGTTCTTTTTACTCGATGCAGTGTTTTGTGGAACCCCGAGTGACCTCTGCTGTTGGAAGAGTGGTGATCACTGAAGATCAGTCTCCTTATTGTAGCGCTGGGACTGATGAGTATCTTCCCTTTGTAATACCACAGCCCTCCTATTAGTTTGTAGTTGGCTTCATCAAGTTCTCCCTTTCTCTGTTTCTCTTGCAACTTGTGAAAGTATGGATCTTGTGTAACCAGGCTCTTAATTTCCTTAATCCATTGGGGAACTAAAATTGAGATCTCAAGATATGTTTCCCGGTCTTCCTTCTTCCTCGACAAGCTGTCAGCAGCTGAATTCAACACCCCCTTCTTATACTCGACAGTGAATGTGAGCCCAAGCAACTTCCATAGCCACTTTTCTTGAATTTTTGTTGTGATCTTTTGCTCAAGAATGTACTTGATACTTTGTTGATCAGTGCGAATCACGAATTCACCCTAGAGGTATTGACGCCACTTCTTAACTGCTTGCAGAATCGCGACTACCTCCTTCTCATATGTGGAGAGCACCAGATGCCTCCCCTTCAGAGCTTGGCTCATATAAGCAATAGGGTGTCTATCTTGCATCAGTACTGCCCCTATCCCAGTCTTCGACGCATCTGTTTCAATTACAAACTTCTTTGAAAAATCAGAGACTTGCAGTACAGGAGTGGTAGTCATCGCTACCTTGGGAGACTCAAATGCTTGGGACGCGAACGTCGACCACTGAAAGGCATTTTTCTTCAAAAGTTGAGTTAGAGCTGCAATACTTCCATAGTTTCTCACAAATTTTCGATAGCACCCTGTTAAACCAAGGAATCCTCACAATTCCTTAACAGTGCGTGGCTCAGGCCATTCTTTCACAGACTTATCTTATTTGGATCAACTGCATTTCCATTACAACTGATAATATGCCCCAAGTAGTCAACTGCCATTTGCCCAAAACTACACTTGGTAGCTTTCGCTACTAACTGATGTTTTTTAAGAACCGTGAGTACTTGTACTAGGTGCAGTAGGTGACTCCCACGTAGGGCTGTAGATTAGGATGTCATCGAAAAAAACAAGAACAAATCGTCTGAGGAACTCACCAAATATCGCATTCATGAGGCTTTGGAATGTCGCAGGAGCGTTAGTTAAGCCGAAGGGCATCACAACAAATTCAAAATGTCCATGGTGAGTTCTAAACGCTGTCTTGGGAATGTCTTCATGATTAACTCTGATTTGGTGGTACCCTGATCGCAAATCAATTTTGGAGAAGAATTTGGCCCCATTCAGCTCATCCAACAGCTCATCTACTAAAGGAATTGGAAACTTTGCCTTCACTGTTTGATTATTGAGAGCTCGATAATCCACACACATTCGCCAACTCCCATCGGTCTTCTTAACTAATATGGTAGGGGAAGAAAATGGACTGCTGCTAGGCCGAACAAACCCTGAGTTTAACATTTCTTTCAGTTGTTTCTCAATCTCTGTCTTATGGAAGTGTGGATGTTTATAAGGCCTTAGAAAAACTGGCTTCTGGCCTTCGACCAAGGGAATTCTATGGTCGACATCTCTATGGGGTGGTAGTCTCAACTCGGGAGTGAAAACTTCCGGAAATTGGTGTAAAATAGCTTGAATTTCAGTTGGGATAGGGCTCGCTAGTGATGGTTCTGCATTGTTCACTTCCTCCTCACCACCCCCTTGCATCTGTAACATATATGCCTGGCATATTCCATTTCCTATGCCCCGTAACTCCGACTCTTCCATCATTTGGAGTTGGGAACTCACAAGGCCTTGCAGCTTCTTCATAGATCCTGCGACACTAAATTCCTTTGTCATTTCGCTAAAGTCCATTGTGACCGGTCCTAAAGTTCGCAACCAATGTGCCCCAAGAACCATTTGTGCTGGGCCTAGTGGAAGTAGCAGTAACTCTGCCTGTAAGTGAACTCCTTGGACTGTGAAGTTCACCTTTTCTATTTTCCTTTCACTATGCATGACTTCACCATTAGCAACCGTCACTCTATACCGGTGCTCTTGATTGATTTGCAAATTGGCTTTCATGGCTGTATGTGGATCCAAGTAATTGTGGGTAGACCCTGTGTCGATCAAGATGTGTACTTCTCTATCGTTGATTCTTCCTTTCACTCTCATAGTTTGGGGGTAAACTTGTGTGCCAATTAAAGCATGGAGCGATATCTCAGGTTGCAAGGTTTGATGGATAGGATTTTGGGAAGCAAGGTGAGACTGTATCGAAGGTGTATGAGTTGGAATGGGCACTTGAGCAGATGAGAGAAATTCTGGTTGTTGTTCTCCGGTGTTAAAAGCGTCAAAGTAAGCCTCCTCGCCCTCCTCTTCATCATCCCAGCCTTCAAGGTAATAAAACTTTTCTGCTTTACAATGGTGCCCTGGAGTGTACCTCTCGTCACAATTGAAACACAACCCCTTCGCCTTCCTATCCTTCATCTTCGGAATGCTCAGCCTTCGAGGAAAAGAAGCTGTTGCAGGAATGGTGGTGGTTCTCTGAGGGGAGTTCACTGCAGGTATAACAGCAGGTGGATTTGTCTTGGGAAGAAATGGCATTCGATAGCTTTTCTTGAGACACGAAATCTTCTCTTCAAATCCCCTAGCCAATCCCATTGCTTCATTAACATTTTTGGGCCTCTGCGACTTCACGTCCCACCTTATTTCGTCTCTCAAACCGCTGATGAAGGTGCTCAGATAGTGGTTTTCAGTCCAATCCTCCACAAAGTTAGAAATGCGATCGAATTCAAGAATGTCTCCAAATCCCCTTTACGCTGTAACTTGGATAACATGCCACTATAATCCTGAAATTCTGTAGGTCCAAACCTCGTGAGTAGCTCCTCCAAGAATCGAGGTCAGGTTATGACATTAACCTTTGGTTTGATGTGCCGACGTAACCATTGAGTTGCTCTTCCTCTCAAATTAAGTCACTTATACTTCAATTTTTGTTCATCAGGAATTCCGTAGAATTCTAGAAATTGTTCCACTCCACAGATCCATTATGTGGGATCCCCTTCTTGAAAGATTGGGAATTCTACCTTGAAAGGAGTTTTGAAGAAACCCCCATGCTTACTCATCCCCGTCGCATTCATGATTGGTGAGTTTAGAGTTGTTACCTCATGAAGGAATCCTTGGTTCATCGGATTGGGAAGGAGAGGTGGATTTGAAGATCGGAATGAGGACTGCTACAGCATCGCCATCATCGCATCCAATCTAGCATTCATCTTCGATTCCATGGTAGTGAAGCGCTCATTGATTCCTGCAGCTACCGCCTCCACCCTCTCGGTGAGATAACCACTCTAGAGCTGGACTTCTGCCATTTGACTCTTGAGATTTGCCACGTACTCTTCCATCGGCGTGCTTCCCTCATCACGTCTACCGCCATCGGTTTGATCTGGCTCTGATACCAGATTGTCAGGATTTTGGGTTCGATTGGATCGGGATCGAGTCATGATCGTCGAAGAAGAACTAGGGTTTGGAAATGAGAAGGATTTGAGAAAGAAATTGAAGATATTTTCTATCTCTTCTAGAATTTTTACAGCCAGTATTTGAAGGCGAGTGAGGAAGACGGTTACACTACAGGACAAATCAGAGAACACATGCAAAACACACGCATCTGTCTTCCCGCCCTTTCTCATTTCAATTACAAAAAATGTGCGTAACGCACGTAAAAAACAGACACCACTGATACCATTCCCAAACACTAACAGACTCAAACCCAAACACATACAGACTCTTCCCTCTGGCTCGACGATGATTCAGGTGATGCCTAGTCACTCCGGCGACGCTTTGGTGATCCCTGACAACTCACTTTAACGGAGTTAGGTTTCCGTTACGCTAAATTTTAAAAAACCACTTTCATCTTTCATTTGTGTTTAAAAAAACATCACTTAACTAATCATATGTTTAAATAAACCACCCTGAACTAACCCTAACCCTAACTCTGTCGGTGTGTGTTTTTTTTATAAAAAAAAATTGTGTGGTTTTTTTAAAATGGCCCAAAGTTCAGTGGTTTTTTTTAAAATTTACCCCGTAATATATACCTGGCAGAAATTTTAGATGATTTCTAGGTGTTTAAAGGAAAATTGAAGCATACAGTTTATGAGTTTAACTGTTTAATATACTAGGTCTTTAATAATCGTTGTTTTTCTGTTTCTTGCTGGCAATGATGACAATAGATCACTATATTTGTATTATCTATGCAGGTTCTAATGCGGGCATTATCAAGTCCTCCATTTGGTAATTATCGTGTGTGGTGGTCTCTTTCTGATTCCAAGTATGGCGGAACTGCTTTATTTATTAAAAAACAATGCCAGCCAAAAAAGGTCTCGTACACTCTAGACCAGACAGGTAAGTTTATCAAGTTTCTCACTTAGATACAGGTAGTTGGCTTTACTATCTACTTTGTTTAGGAATTTGGAAAGTTTTGTTGTTGTCAGATGGTATTTAAAATAGTCATACTTTCTGTTGGTTACTAAACACTGGTTCCACAAAATGCATGTAAAACTATATCAGCTTCCCTTGAACTACGTATTCCAAATCCATTATGTTACTGATTTATCACTTAAAGCATGATTCCTGTTATGTTGGCAGGTTCAAAACATGAACCTGATGGAAGGGTGATTTTGGCTGAATTCGACTCATTTTTCTTTTTAAATACGTATGTGCCAAATAATGGCTGGAAAGAGGAGGAAAATTCATTTAAAAGAAGACGAAAATGGGATAAACGAATTCTTGAGTTTGTTTCACAGATCAAGAAGCCCTTAATTTGGTGCGGTGACCTGAATGTAAGGTAACATCTTCCTGGTCATGTCCTTTTGCTCTCAATTGTCCCAGCTCTCCTATATCAAATTTTCTGTAGTGCCTGTTCTGGATTATTACGTTCTGCAATCTTATCAATAGTATATTTATACTACTAGATAATGTACTAGTTTTGGAAGAAATTCCGTCTGTAAAAAAATGCTTCTTACAGTAATAACTAAATATTTGGTTAAGATTGTTGAATGTTGATAATAATAGAATCATGGCTGTTGTTTAATAAATTCAGATTTAATTAGTTTATTAATATGGTTCCCTTTTTTGTAATTTGATTTAAACTTTACAGCCACCAAGATATTGATGTGAGCCATCCAGATTTTTTCAGTAATGCAAAGCTTAGTGGCTATATCCCTCCAAATAAAGAGGTAAGTTCACCTTCTTTCAGGTTTTCTGGTAATATCTGGTGTTAACCTTTCCATTTTGTGCATCCCTTCTTCATCGGTTCATTGTAATTGATGTTTTTTGTGGCCCTTTTTTTCTCTGCCTTGTGTATTTTAGCCGTGTTGGCTGGGACTAACGTCACTAAAATGTATATGACATTTGTTTTAATAGAAGTGAATTGATAGTTTGTCTCCTATGGAATGCTAACAATGAAACTCGTATAGAGTGCTGTAGATTTATATTTTCTTGTCAAAATTCTATATGTATGAATCTGTTCTATTTGTTTTCTGTTGTTGTGCAATTAGAATTACAGAACAAGTTTCTAGACGCTACGCAACTAACTTGAACAATTGATCTACATAAGTTGCTTAGAATACCAATGGCTCAATTATTTCTCGAATAGATTCTGCTTTTAACCTCTATGTTTAAACTTTGATGGCCATATTTTTAAGCTTAGTTGGTTGCAAGTTGCATCTCAAACCAGACACTCTTACCTGTTTAACGAGCATGTACCCATTTGTTTAACACACTGTCATTTACTTTTTAATGCATTTAACTTTCTGTCATTTACTTTGTGATGAATATATTTTTAATTAGAAAATCTTTTGTTTGTTTTTAAGGATTGTGGTCAACCTGGATTTACGCTGGCGGAAAGACGGCGTTTCAGTAATATACTATCTCAGTGAGTAATTTGATGAAACATCATCGTCATAGTTTTAATTTTTTTTCCTCTCCCATTTAGTTATTGGATGTTATTGGATGTATAGTTGCTACAAGTTGTGTTCATACTCATCTCCTTTTGATATTAGTTTATACGAGTAGAAAAGTTGTGTTTTAGGTAGCAAATACAGGTTTTCTGGTAATACAAAATTGGATTTAGTACAATTCTGATGTGAAGAAGAAAGCCCTCAGCAAGAATACTACTGAGCAGAATTTTGAATACAGATAGTTCTTTCCTGCTTAAATTCCGCACCCCCCCCCCCCACCCACCCACCCACACACACACTAAAACTCTCCTTTTTAAATGCAAAGTGTACTCTTCTATGAAATGATTAGATTGTCGCAAACTGTTTAAATATTTCAAGAACTATTTACATTTGTAGTTTTTCATTCTTTGGCTAAACTTATTAAGTTTGTGAAGGTGTATTTATATGTTTTTTGTTAGAAGGCCCAGATACAGATTAGTCTTGAATATTCGTAACTAATTAATGTTGTCTAGAAACTCAAGTCTATTTTCCATCTAAGGAAGTATATCTGGATTTCTGATTGCTTTTGCTTTAATATGATTGTTGCAGAGGAAAGCTGATTGATGCTTACAGATTTCTCCACAAAGAACAAGATATGGAAAGGGGCTTTTCTTGGTCTGGGAACCCGATTGGCAAGTAATATTTGCTTACTTCCTCCTAGTTATGTTCATTCCATATGTTTTGTGTATTATAGTTACTTTAATTATTATTATTAGTTGCTTTTTTTTGACAATAAGGATAAAGTTAAGAGGACATTAGTTCGAAACATTTTGGGCACTTCTATCATCGCAGACAACCTGCTTCCCCACCGTCGCCCCCTCCCTTTCATCGTCACCGTTAATAACCCAAACCCAACCCTGTCAACAACCCGCTTCCCCACCGTCGCCCCCTCCCTTTCATCGTCACTGTTAATAACCCAAACCCAACCCTGTCAACAACCCGCTTCCCCACCGTCGTCGCCCCCTTCCCGTCACCATTGTCGTCATCAACCCCACCCTCACCGCAAGCCGGCGACCCGACCCCCTGCCTCCCTCTCCTCCTCCTTCTCCTTCTTCCCGAGCGCAAATAAAGAGGGCGTTATCTTGGGTGATGGGTTTGACTCAGATCTGACCCAACAAGATCTTTTCATTGGCTGAGATCTTGGTGTGGGGTGTTCGCAGTTGAGACGTGATCTTTGTTGTGCTCGGGATCAAACTCAGATCCGATTTTTTATTGCGACTTTTGATCGGGTGTTTAGTTGTTTGGTGTTTGGCAAAGATCCATATTCAGATCTAGTAGCTTCTTCCTCTCCAATTGTGGCGACGACTTGTTCATTGAACCCGATACCTTTTTTCCATTCCTCCATTATTTGTGTTACTGCCTATCATCTCTAGAATATTATCTAAATTTACTGTCGTCCACAAATATTGAGTGTGTGCTTCTACTTGCCAATTAGCGTATGAATCATTATTGAATATTTTACTTGCTAAGAACACTTAGGTATAATTATTGGTTGTTATGATTGAATCTTTAATTGGACTTGTTAAACTTATTTCATTTCTTAAAAATCCTTCAAACCAATTACTAGTTTAAATTTCTGACTTAATCGACACTACTTGTTGGTAAACTTAATCTTTTGATATTCTTGGAAAAGAATATGATCTAAACTAGTATAATGTACGTGTGATGCACGTCTAAAAAAATTAAAGTCATCAAATTAAATGAATATATATCGAATAAGAAAAAAATAGTTTATATTTGAATGTTTTGATTTGGGCTACACGTGCGGTGCACATTTATATTTGTTGGATATAGTTTGTAGCGTGTATTATATGTGTTTATATAGTTAGAAAGTTAGGGTTTGTTTGTTAAAAATAGTAAAGATTTACTGTCGTCCACAAATATTGAGTGTGTGTGCTTCTACTTGCCAATTAGCGTACGAATCATTAATTGAAAATTTTTACTTGTTAAGAACGCTTTGGTATAATTATTGATTGTTAGGATTGAATCTTTAATTGGACTTGTTAAACATATTTCATTTCTTAAAAATTCATCAAACAATTACTAGTTTAAATTTCTGACTTAATTGGCACTACTTGTTGGTAAACTTAATCTTTTGATATTCTTGGAAAATTCTCGACTTAGGGTTGTTTACGTCGTTTTTGGTATCAGCGCGAATGTTTTAAAACTCTAGTTCTTGCATAATTTTTTAAAAAAATTGCATTCATTTTAGGGTCATTTTTAGATCATTTCAGATATGAAAATACATCATTTTAGGTACATTTAGGACACGTTCCCCAAAATTTCAGCAAGCACACGTTCCCATGACCCCTAGTTGTCCGCCTTTGGTGAATGCATCTTCGCAGCGCCATCACAAATCCTGAAGAGCCTTTCTTGCCCCTCCCAAACTACCCAATCAGGAATCTCATAAATTAGCGAGCCCCTCGAACTGAAATGGACAACTCTGACATTTCCACTATCCCCGCTACCATTCAAGAAACTCTTGTCAATATCAATCAGAGCCTTGAACAAGTGGAATTGAATTAAAATGTTGCTCCTGAACTTCATCGTTAGATCCCCCAAGGGAATGATCGTGACGACCGACGTCAAGATCGTGACGCTGACGAACAATACAAGAAGAACGTTAAGGCTGGCGTTCCCCACTTTGAAGGTTATATGGAGCCCCAAACTTATCTCGATTGGATCCGTGCCATGGACTACTACTTTATGTGGTTTGACATGAGCGAAGCTCTGAAGGTCAAATTTGCCATAATAAAATTGACTGGTAAAGCTCAACAATATTGAACCAATCTTGAACATGCTCGCATAACCACTTGGTAGGCCATGAAAGAGAAGCTCACTGAGAGAGATGTACCTTTGTCATTCCCACACCCGATTGCTAGATTCGTGCAGCCAACTCTATCAAGAAAGCAAATCCATCCAAGAGTATGTGGATAAGTTTGATGACTTTCTCATTCGGTGTAATACCTTAAGTAAAAAGAGTGAAGAGCAAACTCTCTCTAGGTTTAGAGCTGGACTATGAGCCGATCTTAGGAACGAGCTAATTCATAGAAATGTGAACTCCTTGGCAGCAACTTATGCTTTTGTGGGTTCCCTTAAAGCAAGTTCTCACTACAAATCCAGCAATTCGAGAGATCATTCCTCTAGAATGACTTCCACCGATCCTTATAGACCTAACTCCTAAGTCCTCTTCTCAGTACCCAACAAATCTTACCCAAGCAAGTCTACTTCAAATCCCTATCCACCTAGAATTGACACAAGGGTAAGAACACTAAAAGCGACTACTCTAAGATTGATCTTCTCACTAAGTGCTATAAATGCAAGAGATACAACCATATTGTTGACAACTATCCCAACCCCAGTATGATCAATATTGTAGAAGGTACCGTTGTCATTGCTGATGATTCCGACAATGAGTTTTCCTATGAACCTAATGAAAATGATGACTTCGGTGAAGAAGAGGATGACTAGTATGTCAACTGTATTCGGTTGATCCAATCACCTCATTTGAATGTAGTCAGATGTGTTTTGTCCCAATCAAAAGAAGAAGATGATTCGAAGCGCACTGCTATATTTCACACCTTCACGACGATAGGTGGTAAAAACTGTAAGGTGATTGTTAACAGTGGAAGCAACATCAATACTGTCTCTTCAGCGGTCCTAGCCAAGACCGGGCTTAAAGCTGAACCCTACGCATACATACAAGGTATCTTGGATTGATGCGACAGCCCTCCAAGTAACACAGCGTTATTTGGTCCATGTAGATTTCAAAGCCTACAAGGAACAAATTTGATGTAATGTGCTCAAAATGGATATGGGTCAAGTGATTTTAGGGAGACCTTGGTTATATGACCATGATGTGACAATATATGATCGATCCAACCAATGTGTGTTCCAGCACAACAGATTAAAGATAAAGATCATACCTGTGAAACCACAAACTAATCCGTCTGTGAAAACACCAACTCCCTCGAGAAAGGGCAAAGAAGAAGCATATATGGGTGAAAATGAACTCACAGAAGAAATCGACGAAGGGACGACAATTCTCATACTCACAGTGAGAGAAGTCTCTAAGGAGCCTAAGTCACTCATCCCTCAAGTTACTACTATCCTTCAGAAATTCGCAGATGTGTTTTCTGCTGACCTCCCCAACCAGTTACCTTCACTGCGTGACATTCAACACGCTATTGATTTGGTTCCGGAAGCGAGTCTTCCTAACTTGCCACACAATCGGATGAATCCGACGGAACATGCTGAGTTAAAAAGGCAAGTTGACGAGTTATTGGCAAAGGGTTTCATTAGAGAGAGCCTAAGTTCTTGCACAATTCCTGCTCTGTTGACGCCAAAGAAAGATGGAATCTGACGTACGTGTGTGGACAGCCGTGCCATAAACAAAATCACGGTGAAGTACTGTTTTCCCATTCCCCATTTGGATGACATATTGGACATGATGGCTAGTGCCACAATCTTTTCCAAGATTGACCTTAAAAGTTGTTTCCACCAAATATGTGTTCGTCCTAGTGATGAATGGAAGATCGCCTTCACGATGAATGATGACCTGTACGAATGGATGATCATGCCGTTTGGAATGACGAATGCCCCGAGCACATTTATGAGAATCATGATGCAAGTACTCTGTCCTTTTATGGACAAGTTCCTTATGGTGTACTTTGATATTCTTATTTACATCCGATCCGTTTGGCAACATCTTGACCATTTGAGACAGGTCTGTGGTGTTTTGAGGAAGGAACAACTTTATGCTAATTCTACCAAATGTACATTCCTCTTCGATTAGATTATCTTTCTGAGATTTATTGTCTTTGTCAGAGGAGTATCTGTTGACCTAGAAAAGATACGAGCCATTATTGTGTGACCTAAACCCCGTAACATACATGATGTGCGGAGTTTTTATGGTCTTGTCACCTTCTATCATCGGTTTGTGCAAGGATTTAGTACAATCATGGCTCCGATAACCGACTGTTTGAAAGAAAGGTGAGTGTCTGGTTAAAAGCAGCCACGAAAGGCTTCGAAGAGATCAAGAAAAGAATGACTCAGAGACCTGTCATGAGGTTGCCTGATTTTACTAAAGTCTTCGAAGTAACGTGCGATACTTTTGGTATTGGTATAGGTGAGTCCTCGGTCAAGTGAGTCATCTTGTTGCTTATTTCAGCGAAAAGCTGAATGAAGTAAAACAAAAACATTCCACTTTTGACAAGGAATTCTATGTAGTAATTCAGTCACGTCTCTATCGGCGACATTACCTCCTACCGCAAGAATTCGTCATATTCTCAGAGCATGAGGCCTTAAGATTCCTTAACTCTCAACAAAATTTGCTCGATGGGTAAAGTTCCTACAAGAATATTCATATACCATTAGGCATAAAAAATTGATTGATAATAAGGTTGTGGATGCGTTAAATCGTTGTCACATGATCTTATCCACACTGTGCACCAAAATTATTGGTTTTGAGATATTAAAAGATGAGTATGCTTCCTGCTCAGATTTTCACGAGATCTACACCTCTTTGAAGGATGACATCACTCAAGTGATAGATGATTATTTCCTGAAAGAAAATTATCTCTTCTACCGCTCCAAACCGTGCATACCTAGTACATCATATGAGAGTATCTTGTTTGGGAATTGCATGTTGGTGGCCTTGCCGGCGGATACTTTGGGCATAGCAAGGCCATTGATGTTGTGGAACATATGTTTTACTTGCCTAAGCTTAAGAGAGACGTTGCGAGATTTGTTAACAGGTGTCATACTTGTCAACTCGTCAAACAACAAAAGTAGAACACAGGCCTATATACTCCAGTACATGTTCTCAGTCGCCATTGGGAAGATGTCAGCATGGATTTCGTGTTAGGCTTACTGAAAACACAAAAGAAACGCAATTCCATTCTTGTTGTCGTGGACCAATTTTCTAAAATGGCCCACTTCCTCCCATGTTCAAAAACTTTTGGTGCAGCTCGTGTAGCTTAAATCTTCTTCGATAATATTGTGAAGCTACATGGGTTGTCAAAGACAATTGTGTCTGATAGGGATGTGAAATTCACGGGTTACTTTTGGAAGACCCTATGACATAAGATGGGCACGAAATTGAAATTCTCATCATTCTTCCATCCACAGACTGATGGACAGACTAAGGTTGTCAATTAGAGTCTTGACAATCTCTTGTGTACTCTTGTGGGAGACCTTAGGAACTTAGAACTTGAAATTAACTGTTGTTGAATTTACTTACAACACATCAAAGAATAGAATCACCGACATGAGTCCACATGAAGTTGTGTATGGTTATCGTTCGGCAGCCCATGGATCTTGTCCCCATGTTAGAACATCATAGAGTTTTAGAGTTTGCATCCACATTTGCATCCCGCATTCATGATTTTCAAGAGAAATTTTCAAGAAAATTAATGAGAATAATTTTAACTACAAGTTACACAAGTTAAGAGCAGATACTAGAAGAAAATTTAAAACTTTTGATGTTGGTGACGAGGTGATTGTTTACATTTGTTTGAAACGGTTTCCAGTTGGATCCATTAAGAAATTGAATGCATGTGCTGCTGGCCCATTTAAAATTTTGCATAAAATCAATGATAATGCTTATGTCGTTGACCTTTCTGGAGGTTTTGGCATAAGTAAGTCTTTCGATATTGAGGAACTAGTACCCTATGAAGGTCCAGAATCTAACCCTATAAATCCTCTTATAGATGAGCCTACCTTGCAGCCTACTAGTGAGACTCCCACAGTTTTTTCCGTTACCTGATACTACTTACCCACTGACAGAAAAATTGAATAATATTTTAGATGATCAGATAATCTCTACTAGATATTGTGATATTCATAGGTATCTGGTGCGATGGAAGAACAAGCTGGAGTCGGAGGACACTTGGATTGATCGTGAGATTCTCCAACGCTTAGATCCAGACCTTTTTGGAGCACTATGACAGAAGCACTGATTTTGACTCGACTGGGTCCAGCTCTCTCCCACCCGGAGAGAATGATGAGGTTATCAGTTCGAAATGTTTTGGGCGCTTCTATCAGCGCAAACATCGTTTGAGATGACTATTTTATTAGTCTGGTATTTTTATATCAGCTTTTATATTTGTTTTTAGCATTTTAAACATATGTAGTATTTTTGCGATTTGCACCCTTTATTTTCTGCATTAGAATATTTTGGAGATTTGTTTTGAGCCTATATATATGCCTCCTGATTAATGAAAAATAATACTTTTGATTGACTAAAAAATATTGTGATTTGAGTTTTTTGCTCTTCATTCTTCTCTTGTGTGTGAGACCATAAGAAGTTTTTAGGGTTTGTGAGAAACCCTAGATCCCCACCTCTTCACAGCCGCCAATTACCCCCTTTCTTCTTCTTCTTCTTCTTTTTTTGTTGATTCCCAAACCCAACCTTGTCGACAACCCGCTTCCCCATCATCGTCGCCCCCCTTCCTTCACCGTCGTTGTCATCAACCCAAACCCCACCACAAGCCGGCGACCCAACCTCTGCCTCCTCCTTCCCGAGCGCAAACCGAGAGGGCGTTATCTTGGGTGATGGGTTGACTCAGATCTGACCCAACAAGATCTTTTCGTTGGCTGAGATCTTTGTGTGGGGTGTTCGCAGTTGAGACATGATCTTTGTTGTGCTCGGGATCAACTCAGATCCGTTTTTTTGTTTCGACTTTTGATTGGGTGTTTAGTTGTTTGGTGTTGATCTAGATTTAGATCTAGCAGCTTCTTCCTCTCCAATTGTGGCGATGACTCGTTCATCGAACCCCGATAACTTTTTTCCATTCCTCCATTATTTGTGTTACTGTCTATCATCTCTATAATATTATCTAAATTTATTGTCGTCCACAAATATCGAGTGTGTGTGCTTCTACTTGTCAATTAGCGTACGAATCATTATTGAATATTTTACTTGCTAAGAATGCTTAGGTATAATTATTGATTGTTAGGATTGAATCTTTAATTGGACTTATTAAACTTATTTCATTTCTTAAAAATCCTTCAAACCATTTACTAGTTTAAATTTCCGACTTAATCGGCACTACTTGTTGGTAAACTTATTCTTTTGATATTCTTGGAAAATTCTCTACTTAGGGTTATTATTAAGTTTACATCATAGCCAATAGCATAAAAACAGAAATATCCAGTACAATATTATTATCATTATTATTAGTTGCTGACATGGAATAATGGAGTTCCACATCTCTGCATATATCCCAGGCACTTTGAGCCATTAATAACTTGACAGACAGACTGCTCGTAGACTTGTATTTGGTACCGTATTTAGATAACAAGAGGTCTGTGGCCAATTCATTGAAAGAATGTTTCAGTTATGTACAGTGTGTAGGATCCCTTTTTTTTTTTTTGAGAAAATAGCTAAAAGAGTTGCAGATGGTGATGATAACCTGAGTTTTCAAGGCACTCATTAGCTTAACCCTTCGAAGTCTATCATCTTTTCTTCAACCCAATCCTCCTGCTTCTTGTTCCAAAAAAATCCTCTTGCTTCTAGAATCTGGTCGCATATATGCACATTATGTACAGTTGATGATTTTTATTCGATCAAATGCACATTTCTATTTGAGGATTGATAGTTTTATTTTTGTGCAGGTATCGAGGCAAGAGAATGAGGATAGACTATTTTCTGGTGTCGGAAAAGCTCACGGAAAGGATTATTGCATGTGAAATGCATGGGCAGGGCATTGAACTACAAGGTGAGTTAAGAATGGTCCTCAACCTCAAGTTCCTTCAAAAAAATATTATCTTACAATTTATTCAGATTTATTTTCCTGGTATTACTTAATTTTTGCATGCCCCTCTTCCTATTAAAAGCTAAATTTAATCCCTTTCAAGTAACTTTTTACCCCCTTTTTATTGTTAGCATCTTAGGCCAGTGCAAACTTAAAGTTTCAATTATGCTCTTGTTTTCTCATCTCCGATCAAATCACTCTCTTCTACTTATCATTTGATGGATTATTATACCTTCTGAATTACATTTTAAAAAAATATTTCTATATGGTTGATACTCTTCACGAATGAGTTTTTTATGACATATATTATGTAATTATATAAAAAATGACATTATGTAGTCATGGTTATTACAATATTTCTTTGTTTAATTGCAGGTTTTTATGGTAGCGATCACTGCCCTGTCTCTCTTGAGCTTGCAAAGGGGAATGATGATCCTAAGGTCTCTCTTGAGCTTGAAGAGGGAAATGATGATCCTAAGCTTGTTCTTTCGGAAGAACGCTAACTTTGACCAGCAGCATTGACCCCCATTGTTTCGCTCTTTTTGATGACTTGATATCTAGCATTTAGCTGTATTTTCTCCAGATATGTTTTGGTGATTGATGATTATGATAGTAGCAAACCTTGATTAGATTTGGCTTGTATATTAAACAGTTGCAGTGCATCATTTTCATATTTCTGTAGTGCTCTCATATTATTGTGTGTATTTTTTTTGGTTTTTTTTGGTTGGGAGGGGGGGGGGGGGGGGGGGGGGGGTTAGGGCCACACTGTTTCATTAATAAGGAGTTAATAAAACAAACTCAGAGTGCTGAGCCAAGTATAAGGTTCTACGTCATAACAAAATACATAACTTCACCCCAAGCAAAGGGGTGGGACAAAAGAAGAACGAATGGGCAAAATGTACATGCATTTAAACAAAATACATCGAGTCCTCCCAACAAATCCTGGGGTGGTGGGGATCAATCAACAGTAAAAGGCCAAGCTTGCAATCAATCGATCGTCAGGCATATCTGGACTTCATCATCATTATAGTCCTCTACCCGGAAGACGCTCGCAACTCTGGAACCTGTTGTAGCCACATTAGCCCAAAAGAAAATAAGATGCATAATATGAGTCAAATTACTTGAAATATTATTATAGGTCCCGTGAAAATAAAAATTATTCCTGTCTAGCCAAAGAACCCAGGTCGTGGCGGCAATAGTGATATACCAAGCTTCTCTCATAGCTCTTCTCTCAGTAGCGAACTTTGGACCTATCCACAGGTCTTCATACACACTAGGGTATTGAGTCGTTTCCAGGGCACTGAGTACCTCAACGAGTAATGCTTTGCTCCTAGGACACTGTGGGAAAATGTGGTCTCTAGTCTCAGGGCCAGCATTGCAGAACCCACAACAAGAATCCACATTTGGTTGGCGTTTAGTTAGGTTCTTTCTAGTCAAAATTGCATCGTTCTTCACCAGCCATAAGAAAACTTTTATTTTCAGTGGGGCTTTCGGCCTCCAAATAGCTCTCGACCAGTTTGGGGTACAACCTCTAAAGTGAATGCGGTTATAGAGGGAGTGAACGGTGAACGTGCCGTTCTTTTCCAGACCCCAAGATTTCCTATCGGGACCCTGAGAGCAATTAATACCAGCATTGGTGATATAGGTCTGAAGTTCCATGAGTCTAAGCTGAGAGCCGGAATCCAGCGAGTGTTTAAATGCCGGTTTCCAGGCGTTTCTTTTCCAGGCTGTGGCCACCGTGCAATGTGGTTGTGATGCATGATCATAAAGGTCGGGGAACAACATTCTACGTGTGTGGTCGCCACACCACTTATCCTACCAGAATCTGGTAGTCTATCATTACCGATAACTGATGTCACACAGCTAATGAAGGGTTCGTAGGCCTTAGCGATACCTTTCTAGAACCAGGACACACGTGGGCCAACCCTAAAGCCCAAATTTCTCGTTCCATTCCCGTGCATATATCCCTGACCGAAATCTTGCCACCCTTCTCCATTAGGGTGAAAAACTTTCCACCACCATTTACCCAGGAGAGCAAGATTCATATCTCGCAGATCAATAATATCCAGTCCTCCGTATATCTTTTTCATACAGGCTTTCTCCTATCTGATAAGGTGATAGCCACCTCTATCCGGGTTTGCCCCTTTCCATAAGAATCGTTTCCGAGTCCTGTCAATTCTCTGAATAACCCATCGCGGCATTTCAAAGAAGGACAAGTAATAGGTTGGAAGGTTTGAGAGGACTGCATTAATTAGCGTGACTCTCCCTCCCAATGAAAGAGCTTTACCTTTCCAACCTGCTAGACGGTTCTCAACCCGGTCAATGATAGGTAACCAATCAACTTTCTTTAGTTTCCCCGGTCTCAGTGGCAGTCCGAGGTACTTAATTGGGAAACTATCGGTGGCGCAATTGAGGATCGTGGCATGTTCTAGTGCCTCCTCTGTAGTGAGGGCAATAAGGATAAAAGCACTTTTATGGAAGTTAACCCTGAGGCCCGACCAAGCTTCAAAACTATACAGAATTTCTTTGAAGGCGGTTGTTTTCCCGAGGTTGCCATTTCCAAATAGGAGAGTATTGTCTGCATATTGGAGGATTGAGCAGCCTTGGCGATTGGCTCCTTAGCCACCGGCGCTATCCAGCCTGCTCTACTGCAGTTAGCCATCATGGACCGAAGTACATCTGCCACGATGGTGAAGGGAAGGAGGGAGAGCGGATCTCCTTCCGAGGCCTCTTTTGCATGAGAATGGGTGGCCCGAAACCCCACTCACCAAAATTGCAGTTCTGCTGGTGGTAAGATATGTGTGGATCCATCTGATCCATCTGTCCCCAAATCCTCTACCAGCCAGTGCTTCCAGAAGATAGTCTCATTCAACCGAATCATAAGCTTTCTCAAAGTCCAGCTTCAAGAGATAGCTCTTAGCATTTGACATGTGGCATTGGTGGATAGTTTCTTCTGTCGTGGCAATACTATCCTGAATACATCGTCCTTTAATGAACCCCGTCTGATCGTGACTAATGAGACCATCTATCACCTTTCCCAGTCTATTAGCGAGAGTCTTGGTAATGATCTTGACTGAGCAGTTTAAGAGACTAATACGGCGGAAGTCTCCTACCCACAGGGAATCTTCTTTCTTAGGAATCAATACAACCTCTGCAAAATTAATTCTACCTAATTTTATCTTATGGTCGTAGAAATCAGCAAACAGCTTCAGTAGGTCGTCTTTGATTTCCTCCCAGAATGTCTAGTAGAAAAGGATTGGGAAACCATCTGAACCTGGGGCTTTGTCCTTTCCAAGTTGCTGGACTGCCTCCTAGATTTCCTTCTCCATAAAGGATATTTCTAGGGATCGAATCCTAAGGTCAGAGTTGTCCGCCATGCCCCGCCAGAAGTCGTGGTGGAAAGGGACTCTCAAATCCGCTTTGTGTCCAAAGAGGAGCTTGAAATGAGACTGGAATGCCACTCTGATATCCTCGTCACTTTGGATCATTCTGGAATCTGAGTGTATCGAGTGATTGAGGTTAGATCTACATCGGGTACTGGCTACTCGATGAAAGAATGCATTGTTCGCGTCTCCCTCTTTGAGCCACGAAATTCTGGACCGTTGTTGTCATTTAATTTCCTCTAACCTAGAGTTGGTCAATTTCCTGTCAGTATTGGAGCAACCTATTCCGTTCTTCCTGTAGTAGGTCTCGAGTTTCTTTAGTTTTCCCAAGTACCTCAATACTTTCAAGAAGGGAGTCTTTTTCCCTCCAGATCAGCGCAAATCTGGTCTGGTTCCATTTCCCGAGTTTGCCCCGCAGTCTTCTAATTTTTTCACACCATATAGCGGTCGCTTCTGTCCCTTTAGTCAGTCGGGACCAATTCTTGTACACCATGTGATGGAAGCCATGGATTTCTAACAACGCTCTCTCGAATCTAAACTTCGGTAATTTCATAGGTTTGCACTTCACCAGAAGACAAGATGATAGGGACATGATCCGAGGTGGGTTTAGGTAGGGATTTCACTGAAGACATCGAAAATTTAGTCTCCCAGTCAGCGGAGACCAAGATCCGATCAAGTTTAGCTAAAATAGGCGAAGATTGCATGTTTGACTATGTGAACATCCTGTCAGTGATGGGAATGTCAACCAGTTCCAGGTATGCGATAACCTCATTAAACGCTTCCCTATCAGAGACACTGGAGCCTCTACCTCTGTGTTCTGAGGCGAACTTGGTGAGGTTAAAATCTCCCCCTACCACCCAGAGGTGCGGCCAATGTGCATGAATCGCTCTAAGTTCTGACCAAAAAGCCATCCTAGAAGCAGAAGTGTGTGGCCCATAGACCACCGTAATTGATTGAGTCCACAGGTCGGCTTTACGTTGGAGCAAGACCGATAATGAAAATTGTCCATAAATCACATCTAGGCAGAAAAACGTCTCGAGATTAAAGCCTATGGCAATACCTCCAGAAGCCCCGACAGATGGGCACATTCTCCATTCAGAGATTCGATCCCCCCCCCCCAATCTACTAAGTCTATACATATGGGTCAGTTTGGTCTCTTATAGACCAACAATGTTAGCTTTTGATTTGGCGATGACCTCCCTAACCATTTCTCGCTTGCCCAGCCTACCCAGGCCTCTAACGTTCCAGAATAGAGCTTCCATCAACTATGGACAGGTAAGGGATCATGACTCGATTTGGAAGTCGTGTTCGAAATAAGGTTAACCTTATTATTCTCCCACCCCCTAATCTTATTTAGGAGAAATGCATTTCGATCAGTGTCACCTACCACGAGACCACGGGTTTCGGCTAGACTAAAAATTTCAGTATCAGATATGAAATTAAAAATGGATGCTATGAAGGAACGCGTACCTCCGTTGCTAGTCTTAGCGGATTTGGCCGCCACCGCGATCTCAAGATAATCATCCAGGGACTCCTCAATAGTCCTCTTAGCCACTTTCTGTACTCTAAAATCATTGCCGCAGCAAGCAGGGACATAGGCAGTGGGTTGTGTGGGAGGGAAGGTGGAGGGGACAAAATCAGGAGACATATCTAGTGCATCGTCATCAAACTTCTCTGACTCCAAAGACTCCTCTTCAAAGTAGACAAAATCATCTTCGAGGTTTAGCCTCGCCTCTCGATCATCCTCCTTCGTGTGGCTCTCAAGCACGGTATTGGACCCCCCAGTAGGAGCAATATACGTTCGAGCAACTCCAAAATTATTTGTTGGGCTTGAGCACTTGGGTTGATCAATCTTGTTCAAAATACTACTGGGCTTTTCCACTAGTGAATTTGCAAACTCCGTAATGGGCCCTCTGTAGGCCCATTGTTATCCTTCTTCACTTTTGGTGAGCACGTGTGTGAGGCACTCTTTGCCGCTTCGTTTCTTAACGAAGCGATCGAGGAGAGGCACGTGGGGAAGCCACACGTCTCCTCATTACTTGATGGCGATCTGATCATGGCGGTGGGCATCGAAACTGAAGCGACGATATCTTCAGCTCTCTTCCTTCCCCTTTGCTGTTCCTCTTCCTTGAACCTGCCTCTTTCCTCGTTTGAAACCATCTCCATGGCTTCGATTCCTCCCCCGTTCGTCTTCTTCCCCAAAAAAGCACCATATTTCTGGTGATCCTTTTCCAAAGTTCCAAAAGTTTCCATTTCTTTTGCTTAGTCCCGTTCCTCTTCTAAAAAGTTGCCTTTCTTCTCGATTGAAACCAACTCGTTGGTTTCGATGGAGGCCACTTTCGTCTTCTTCCCCAAAAGGGCACCCATTTGTAGGCGCTCTTTTCCCAAAGATTCCATCCTTTTCCCTTTTGGTGATCTGCCTTGTCTGTTGGCCAAGTTTGGGCTCACCTGCTCCCCTCGCTGTTTTTCCTTCATAGCTGCTAGGGGTTGACTACCATTTTGAGCTTTCTGTTTAATGGAGGCTCTAAGGTTGGGTACTGGGTCAGCAAAAGTTGCCTTTTTTGGGTCAGGGTGCTGTACCACCAGTTGCTGACCCACTTGACCGTCGGGTTTTTTTGGTGAGGCTTCGGAAATGACCGTCGTTGCACGGCGTAGTTCCTTGAGGTTCATGGTTCGTCGTCGCCTGGCCTTGGTGCACCTCCATACCTCTAGCCACTCTGATAATTTCACGGTGCGCACGCTCAATCTCGTGGGCTACGTCCAGGGTTAGGTCCCACTCTGGCGAGACCACTTGCTTGTATGAGCGACCACCTCTGAGTGCTGTGGTAGGGGAAGAGAGAGCCAGGGGTTCCCCGGTCTCCGGCTCCTCTTTCTTATCCAGTACAAATCTGATGAGGTAAGACTTCTGGAATGAAAACACCTTAGCAAATCTTGGCATTAGTGTGATATCTGGGTTGCGGATTAAGACCCTGGCTGATACAATTCCCGATCGTTGCACCGTCTTATCGTCGATGTCTTCAATGGTACCAAACTCTGATATTGTAACACCCCACATTTTTATTTTAATTAAAAATGCATTTTTCCAATATTTGCACGTATGATGCACGTGCTAATATTTATTCTTATTTTATTATTCTCATTTGTCTATTTTTAGCATGCACAAGTTTTTTTAATTAGCCTTCTTTTGACCCATGAACCTAAAGTTAAATTTTAGCCCATTAGATTAATTGGATGGAAGCCCACTAGAATAATTAAGTTAGTTAATTAAAATGAAAGCCCATGAATCAAGCCCACTAATTAAAACCTAGTTTAAATTACGTATGGACTAATACATGACAAGTTACAATTTTTAGTATACAATTTAGAACTATAAAATTGTATTTATTTTGTGTGTGTAGGTGTACATTTGTACACCTAGTGTTGGCCGGATTGTGACTAGGGGTAGGCCGGTTTTGAATGGGAGGGGAGTGGAGTTAGAGTTTTGTAATAGTGGGGAGAGGAAGAGTTGGGAGTTTGGGAGTTAGAGTATTTGGAGAGTTTGAGGGAGGAGTTAAGAAAATGAAGAGGTAGAGAAGTTAAATGAGGAGTTATTAGGTTGAGAAGTTTGCAAATTAGACCTTAACATTGTCCTATAAATAGCACCCCATTCTCCTTCTCTTTTTACACCAAAAGTAAACTAAATAAGAGGAAGAAAAAGAAAGAGAGTAGGGTGTTCTTGTGCTTGGAGGAGTTCCTTGCTAGGAGGAGAAGGATTTGCTAGGAGCTAGGAGTTGGTTCCATCTTTCCCATTCTCAAATCTTCATAAAAGGTGGGTGTTCTCTTACTTTCTAATTATAGAAATTTGCATACTAATAAAAATAAATGAGTAGTATGGAAATCTTAATATGATGAAGTAGAACAAATCTATACATTAGATGTAATGAAAGATGCTATGTTTTGTAAATTAATCAACATTATGTTAGTTGGTAATGAGGAAAGAAATAATTGATTAATTTTGCCATAAACTAGTACACATGAATGTAGAGATTTTTGATTGTATGAATAATTGTTGAACTTTCCTCTTAGGATGAGCAAATAAAATTTTGTAAAGAAGAATTCGTTGTATAAGAACTCGTTTGAATGCTTGTAAGAGATACATTACACTTTCTTTGATTAAATTAACATAATGCATGTTTATTAGTAAGAAGGAATAATTTGAAAGTTAGTTTTACTTTCTAAAATATGAATTAGAAATCTATGAGTTACTGTTAGAGAGTAAACTCAGTTTTTATTGAACTAATTTCAGTCTAGTAAGAGATTAGATCAATGGAGAATTGATTTAAAAAAATAAAAATGGAATACCAGAGAATTCGAACAAAAGCCTAGGAAGAACCTTTGGATCGTTGGGCGCACTTGGCCTAGTGGTCTGGTGTTGCACTGGCCTCCTTGCTCGACTTGGGTTCGAATCCTGTAAACCCCAAACATTTTTTTTCTACTATTGTTTCTAAATTCACTCAGAGTCGAGAGTGGGTACAAGTAGTTTCGGTAAAGGATCTGAACACCAAGTCCATATGGACTGAGTGGCTTTCGGAGGTGGTGTTGGGCGTTGTTTGCGTGCTCACGGGTTCGAAACCCCTTGGCTGCACTTTTTTGTGTGTGTGTGTTTTAATTGATTAAATGAGTTCTAAAGCAAGCTAAAATTTGGGGAAAATTCCAGTGTTCATAAAATGTGATAAGGAATTTATTAAAAATAGTTTAAAGATTTTTCCATGTATATTTGGAGGAATAAAAGAGATATTGAGATAGAATGAGATATTGTCTTCAAAGTTAATTATTTATATCCTTAGAAGAAAAGTAAAATTTTGATGTGAGAATTAATCCTCTTGATGAAATTATGCATTTTGTTGAGCAAGAAATTCTTGATTGCTTTATGTGCTCAAATTGTTAATGAATGAATTCATGAGAAAGAATTATTGTTTGGAAGGATTTATAAATGGATAAATAAATCATGAATAGTGACATTGATCTACTTATGAATAAGTTAAGGATAAGAATATTTAAGTTTAAGACATAATGTTTATTGAAGGGTATGTGTACCAATAAATTCTTGTACATGAAAAATTGTGATTTTAGAGTTAGTAAGACCTCGAGTACCGGCACTATTGAAATAAAAGATTGAGTTATATTTTGAGATATGGCCATGGAGCTATCTCGGTATTTGTGATTAAGTCCGGTAGGGGGTAAGACTAATTCTAGGTATACTAAATTATTCATGTCTTGAACTTAAGAATTAGGCACTTAAGAGAAATGTAGTAAACCTGGGAAAACGTAAGTAGGGTACTCTATATAGTCGGGCGGTGTACTCCGGGACTATAGACCCAGTCGGGCGGTGTACTCCGGGACTGAGGTTGCTTCGATGGAGACGAATTTTTATTTGAAATCCGGAACTATGCGTAGTCGGGTGGATAGTTTATCATACTCTAGTGTATATACGTATACCGGGGCTAGAGGGGCACTTACGGGGTATTCACACGACAATGAGTCTGTATAATAGTCGGGCGGTGTACTCCGGGGCTGGGGTCCGTACTCATGGAATATCTGAACCCTGTTCTTACTACTAGGTAGTGTCAAAGAGAGGGATTGAACTCTTTAATATGGAGTACGTAGGTGCTTGCCCTCGGACCTATGTAGTATGGGATGCATAGAATCCGAACAAGTATGCATTAGTGTCATCTTAGTATAAAATATCTACATTAGGCATTAAGGCATGGCATACACTTACATGTTTAGCGTAGTCACAATTTAACACTTTATCTCATTCAAGTTTTGTGATTTGTTAAAGTATAGAGATCGTTATATTGTCTTCGGCATAGAGAGGATAGCCGTGTATAATATTCGTCGGTTGTAATCAACTGACGTGCCCAAAGTTTACATGCAGGTATTACATTTCAAAGTGGAAATGCTGCTGTTGATTAAATTGAAAGCTAAAGATGTTGCAATTGTATTTTTGTTGTACTTTATTTTGTCGCTGTGTAATCAATTGTAAAGAATCTGATGTATTATGAAAGTTTTAAATTTCCATGTAAAATTGTACGAAGTGAAGTGTAAAGATCCTGTGGAATCTCGAATTTGGTCTTATTTGGAATTCGGGGTGTTACAGATATGATCTCTTGTAGCGCTTCTTTTTTCCAGAGTGGAGCAGTACAATGTGGATCCAAATCCAGAATCTTTCCCCTTGCAACAATTTAGCTCCGAATCTGGGCGACCATGGGAAAAATTCCATTTTGAAGTGCCCAAAATCCACCATTCCCATGGCCGTTACCTTAGTCATCTTCTCAGGCGAGGGGAAGGATACTAGGAATTGGAGGTGACACATCTTTTTAGCCACCCAATCTCTGTGAGCTCTCATCGGCCATTTGGCGTTCAAGGCTTGGAGGAGATGGTTCTCTGATGGGCACCCTACTGCCACTCTTGCAATGGCACACCATTGGCGGAGCCACTTCTCTTCACTTTTGATTGTCTCTAGGCTGTTTGCAAGGCGGATTACCGTAGGTTTGTATGGTGACCGGCCTCTCCTAACCGGTCGGTCGTCACCGTTGTTGGATGCCTTAACGTTTGTACAAACATAGGACATGTGCCCCCATTTCATGCATTTTAAACACCGAATCTCTTTCGTACAATCTTGCCGGTAATACCCCAGGTCACCGCAATTGAAGCACGGCACCGGTTTGCGTTTTCCTTTCCTTTGTTTCTTTCTTAGTTCTGGTTGATTCTGGGGGGAAATGCTGTGTCTTTTCTGTGTTTTTCTTTGAACTTGAATCCACGGTTCATCCTCTCTGTGCTCCCCACTCTCCACCGGTGTTCCCTCCATTGTAACTGCGTTCTGTGGACCCCCTTCTTGGGTCCGGTCAACGCTTGGCTGCAATGGAGGTTGACCCACCTCTGTATGCAGTGGGGATGAAGGTGGAGGGTTGAGAGTGGGTTGTTTGGGAATGTGGGTGAAGAGTGAGTTGTGGTGATCTTGGGCAATAGCAGGTTTAGCCTTCGAAGTGTGTTGGTCATAGTTTTGATGCCTGGTAGGGTTTTGGTGGACTCTGTGATGGTGGGGGTGGTGGCTTTGATGACTGGGAGGGATTTGATGGTCTATGTGAGGGTGGGGGTGCCTCTGTTGAAGAGTTGCAGGCGTGGGTTGACGGCGGTGAGAATGTTGCCATTGCACATTGTACTTACTCTGCCAGTGGTTGGGCCTTTCTCCGTGGGGGCGATGTTGGCCTGAGAGGGGGTCACTCTTACGCTCGAAGGAGCCTGTAGGAGGTCCCCCTCTGTTGGCCCATCCTCTGGGAGTAGCGGCGATGATGACTAAAATCACTCTCATACCGGCGAAGATGCGCACTGTGGTGTGCACTCGCAGCGGATAGTCTGAGCTTCCTATTATCCTTCTGGGGGGGGGGGGGGAGGGGGGGTTACCAGTGGTTTATGGTAGGGAGGGTGGTGGTGGTTGTCAGTGGGGTTGGTGAGTGAGGAGGGGGGTGGGAGTACTGTGGATGTAGAGGGTGGTAGGTGGGTGACAGAGGTGAGAGTGGTTTGGGGGGGGGGGGGGAGTTGATGCACTGTGGTAGGCATAGGCTGGTATAGGACCACCTCATTGGGCCCACAACCACTAAGTTCCAACTCCGACAGTAACGACGAAGCCATACCGCCAAGAAGACGTAGGGGAAAGCAAGAGGATGGGTTGCACAAGAGGGGGGGATCTGAAGAGGAGAAGGGTGGAGAGGAAGGTACAGTGGGGGTGGGTGGTTGCAGTTGCCGGCTTGGGTGCCGATCAGGGAAGGCAAGGTGAGGGAGGGAAGGCCAAAAGTTGTCTGTTGTGGTGTACACTCTAGATGTGCTCTCTCGCTACATTGGCCGACGAGGTGAACCATGCAGGACCAGGCAACCAATACCTACATACCCTCTCTAACTATTCTACTGTATTTTCTAACCCTGTGGCGGCAGTAGGACCCACGAAACTGACTGAGACTAAAGTTGGTAACTGACCCACTTTTGAAAAACATTTAGCCAAACGACCCACTTTCTAAAAGATTTAGCCAAACGACCCACTTTTATGAAATATTTAACTAATCATTTTTAATATAATAACCTAAAAACAAAATTTTATATATAACCCTACTTTAGAAATTATAAACTATAATACACTTTATCCTTATAAAAGCTGGATAATTCACAGAAAATAAAGAAACTTAAATTAAAAAATCTTTCAAAATTTAAGATTAGATACGTTGATAAAAAATTAACAGAAAGGAAGCATATTGCTAGTAAAGAAATATTAGAATACTTGTTATTAACAAGAAAAGTAACTAATCAACTACCTAAAGAGATACAAAAAGAAATAGCATACAAAGTATTAGATTACAGATTCGAAGAAGCAAGTTAGTATTACTAACACCTACTAGCATACAAAATAATAGGTTAAGTATGATCAACGAAACAGTTGTATTAATTCCTAACATGAACCCAGAAATTTATATGATAAACATACAAGAGTTGGAAGAAGATTACAATGGTCCTGAAATGTTAAGAGATATAAGAAAAGATTTAAGAATCATAAATAAAAATATAAAAGAATTAGGTAGATATATAACTGACTACCCAGAAGAAGAATCAGGCATAACAGAAGAAGGTATGAAAGAGTTAGAAACCATAACAAAACTTAATATAAATATCTTGGAAATAGAAGATTTAATGGCAAATCCTAATTCAGAAGAAGTAGAAGAAGCCTTGAAAAATCTAGATATAACAAATGAGGAAGTAAAAATGGACCAAGATAAGATTATTGCAAAATCTTCAGAAATTCCAAATAACATGTATGAAATCTTAAGACCACCACCTAACAAAAAACCTTACCAATTACCATAAAAATGGCAAAACACAAAAAGAAGAATGCAACTAGGAAAAGATAAAGAAAAGAAAACCCTAAAATATGAACCTACAGAATACTACGAAAAAGGAATAGCAGGAAATGGAGAATGGTTAGACCTAGATTGCATAAAAGATGTAGATAGGACAATTGAAGAATGGGTAAAAGTGTCACTAATAATAGGATTTAGGCAAAACCTTAACGGAAATACATTTGAGAAATTTATAGAAGCCACCTTTATGGGAGTAGTAGCAAAATGGTGGAATGGGATAGAGGAAGAAGAGAGGAATACTATAAGAAAATCAAGACTAATTGATGATAGAGGAACTGAAGAAAGCTCAGCACAACGGACCTTAGGTTTAAAAGAAATAATTACAAATTACGAAAAAGCAATAAGAACTGAATTCAGTGTATATGATAAAGGAGAAAAACACACTATATATAAAAAAATCAAGCAAGATGGAGACTAAGTAACTTAGAAATATGCGACATGTGCCATTTTGACAACTATGCTTGTAAATTCCGAGAATATTTTCAAGATAGTTATTATATAAAAGAAGAACGGAGTCCTATTTTAGACTCATTCATTCTAAAACTACCGATCCATGGAGTATAAACATATATAGTGCATACATAAGTGAGAAAGTAAAACCAGAAATAGACACTTTAGGGTATAGAACGCAATTCGTAAAAGATTATAGGGACAAAGTATGCCAAGATGCAAGAGCAACAATGAAATATTATAGAACATATAAACAAAGAATTTGTTGTGAGGATGCAAGGCCGAATCATTGGGGATGCAATAATAACTATAAATACACAAAGAAGAATAATCACAAATTTCAAAAATATAAACCAAAATATAGAAAAACTTTTAAGAGATATAGATTACCATATAAAAAATACTTTAGAAAAATGAAGAAGAATAAAAATAGGCAGTATACGAAAAATCCTAAAAATGTAATTGTTACATATGTGAAGAGGTAGGACATATATCACCAAATTGTCCTAAAAGAATGAAAAAAGAAAATATAAAATACGTAGAAGAAATTGAAGAAATGAATAACATAAATTATGAACCCATAAAATATGATGAAGAATGGTCAGAAATAAGTGAAGATGAAGAAATAATGGTAATGGAAGAAGATAGTGGAAGTAGTGAAGGTGAAACAGAAGAATGTGAAATAAACATGATAACAGATTAAACAGAAATAGGAGAACCTTCAGAAAGAGAAGAAAACAATGAAGAACTAAGAGAAAGAATGTGCTTTGACATTAAAAATATGATAAAATAAGAGTGACCAAATTAGATATAAATCCAAAAGAAAATTTTAAACTACCAATATTTGAAAGAAAGAAAAGTACCATCATAATAGCTAGGAATAATGAACAACCTATAGACATTGAACACTCACAAGGCAAAACCATAATACCATTAATAACCGAAATAATAATAAAACAAGAAATGGAAAAAAAAAGTGAAAAGACTAGAAAAACATTACGACACATACGTTTAGGAGCTGTACAAATAATAATAAAAGCCTATTTTAAGGAAGGAATAAATACACCCTGCGAAATATACCTAATGAATGATAGGATAATATCAAGTACTCAAGATGCCTTAATAGGAATAGTACAAGGACACCTAACGTACCAAAAGATAAAGTTTATAATAAAACTTAATTTCTCTATAAGCATGGCAGAAGAAAATAAAGATAAAAGTCTAGTCATGTATCATAGGTTATCAGGTATAGAAATGATAGAAAAAAGCAAAGTTATGAGTATACAAATAAGAAACATTTACGCTTTCACTAGTAAGCACGAAGTAAAGAATAGAAATACAGATAATTTTAAAATAGAGCCTCTATTCAGCGAAATCATAAGATACAAACCAGCTAGAGAAAATTCTGAAATGACTATACCAAATTATATAGAATTCGACTTTAATAAAGCAAAAGAAACTGCAAAAGGAAAAGCACCACAAATAATGTTCGGAAAGAGATCACTATCAATAAGAAATAAACAACAAGTATTGGAATTAATATCAATAATAAATACATTAGAACACCAAAACAATAACCAATTTAAAATAGAAATAGAATCTTATGACAATGGGAAATGGAATAAACAAATAACCTTAGTAGATACAGGAGCTACTAATTCACATATTAAACAAACGAATGTAAAAACCACTAAATTAATAACATTAGAAAACCCATATTACTACCTAAACTATTACAATAATAGACATCCAATTGTACATAAAATTATACTACCACTAAGGATAAATGGTAAAAAGGAAATGTTATTACACTTACACGTAGACCTAGAACGCCATGTTAATGAAATATTATTAGGAACTGACTTCCTTACATCGGTACAACCTTACTCAATTCAAGAAGAAATAATCACAATAACAGTAAACAATGAAAGCATGATAATAAATAGGATATTGAACAAATGAATCCATTAAGAGCAACAAAAAACACATTATACATTCTAACAGAATTTGTTTACGAAGGATACAAATCAAGAAACTATCACAGTCTAATAGACACCGAAGCAGGTACTAGCCTATGCCGCGCAAATATACTACCAAAATGGAAACAATATGGTTTTAATAAAAAAGCAATAACTGGATTAACTGGACAAACTATCATACTTGACAAATATCAACAAAATGTTAATGTACAAATGGGAAGTTACATACTAAAAATACATATAATATACCAGTTTGATGATATGAATAATGATGTACACTTAGGAAATGATTTTTTCCAACAATACTACCCCATAACTATATCACATAAATCAGTTGTATTTACAACACATTGCAGACACCAAGCAATAGCAATTAGAATAACCCAACCTTATTCCAGAACTGACCTGCCACACATCAGAGTTTCTTTAACCCAGCGTGGTGAATATCAATATTTACCAAACAAAACTAGAATACAACAAGTTCAAGAAACAACTACAAAAGAAATTTTACAACAACAATTAGAAGATCTGTGCGAAGAAGACCCCTTGGCAAAATGAAACTTAAGTGAACCCACGACACATATAAAGTTAATAGATAAGAACAAAATAATAAAAATTAAACATATAAGACATACTCCAACAGACCTAGAAGAGTTCAAAATACACATAAAAGAGTTAATGAAAAATAATTACATAAGAAAATCACAAAGTCCACATTCATCACCAGCATTCATAGTAAGAAAGCATTCAGAAGAAAAAACAGGTAAATCTCGAATGGTAGCAAATTATAAGGAACTAAATAAAAATACTAGGAGGTTTGGATACCCACTACCAGACATGCAAATACTACTTAACACAGTAAGAACAAGAAAAATATATTCGAAATTTGATTGTAAATCAGGATTTTATCATATAAACTAACAGAAGATTCAAAACCTTTAACAGCATTTAGCACACCTCAGAAATTTTATGAATGGAATGTATTACCATTCAGTTATAAAAACAGCCCAGGAGAATTTCAAGAGTATATGGATAAAATTTTTGAAAAATACAATAATTTCATATTAGTATATGTAGATGATATTCTAATAGGATCCGAAAACGAAGAACAACATAAAGAACATCTACTAAAATTCATAGAAATAGTGAAAAATACAGGTATTATACTATCAAAAAAAAATGAAATTATTCAAAACTGAGATAGAATTCTTAAGAACACAATTATCACATGAAGGAATAGAATTACAACCACATATAGCAGAAAAAATAAAGACTTTTCCAAATGTCCTAAAAGAAAAAAGAGAAGTACAAGCTATAATAGGATTACTAAATCAAACAAGAGGTTACATACCAAATTTATCAGCAAAAATAAATTGGTTACAACAAAAACTAAAAATGTTTAAGAAATGGGAATGGACCCCGAAAGATGAAGAGAAACTTAAAATATTAAAACAACAAACTTCATAATTACATAAGCTAAGATTACCCGTTAAAAGAATATTCTTGGATAATAGAAACAGATGCATGTGAAAACAATTGGGGAGCAGTATTAAAATTTATTGAATTAGGAGAAAAGAAGGAAAAACTAGCTAGATATACTAGTGGATCTTTCCCACAAACCCAATAAAATTACCACATAAACGAAAAAAGAACTACTAGTAATCTTAAAAGCTATAAAAAAGTTTGAACTATTTATAATCCATACAAAATTTACAGTAAGGACAGATAATACCCAAGAAAAGAGTTGGATTAACAAAATAATAGACCCAACCATAGCAAACAAAAGATTGATAAGGTGGCAGATGGAGTTAGCACATTACGATTTCTTAATAGAAAATATAAAAGGAAAAGATAATATTCTAGCTAATTTTCTATCAAGAAATTAACTATTTCACTTGTTGCAGAATGGAAACTAGAGTTCAGCAAATAGAACAAGATGTTATTTACATCAAGGGAACAATGGAGCAATTAAAAGGAGCATTTAATTAGTTACAACTACAAATATGCGGACTCTAAAGTCTGTTCTATCAGCATGTAACCACAGAAAATATGGTGGACAATAATAGCGAGAAAATGAGTGAGATAGGTGAGCCTTCTCAGTCAGTAAAAGAAGAAGCAATTATATCCTCAAATAAAACCACATACAATGAGACACTTCTTACTGAGAAAGCTCCTATCAAAGTATCGAAGAAAATATTATTTTTACAATATATTCAAAAACTATGCCAAGTAACAGAGGTAAACCAGTTCATCAAGACCATATCTTAACAGCACATGAACAAGGCCATCATCCTACCAGGAGCTAATCCAAGAACAACTAAGGCATTATTCGAAAGAGGACTTATTCATTGCATCTATCCGTCCAGAGAATGTGAAGAACTAATCCACCTACCAAGAGAAATTTACAAGGCAGCCAAAAGTTATTTTGGGCTCACGAAGGCCTCAAAAATTTATGTCAGAATGTATTCTGCCATCCCCGAGTATCCTAATGATGAGGAAGAATTTCCAGCAGAACATGTTATAAAAATAGGTATGACCATCCAAATGATCTATGGAGCATCAAATATTGTACCATTTAAAATTGAAGAATTTAAAAAATTAATCCCAGAAAGAAGGGCAATGGGCTTCAGGAACATGTACTGTGAATTAAAAAACATAAAACAAAGAGACAACAATATATGGATCTATGACAGCACAGATCCAGATAAAATAATAATGTATAGTATAGCAAAGATCAAACAGGCACAAGATAAGCACGAGATGTTTGACAACTGGTACCAGATACTATCTACTGGAGCAATGACAATGACAGCAGAGACAACTGTATATTACTGTAGCTTGATGAAGATGGAGCACCAATATAAATGTGCAGCATGTAAAGATGTCGGCCAAGAGGAATCTCTTTTCCTAGAATAGGCCAAAATATAATCAGAACAATTATTGTAAGCTAATATAAGCACTTACGTATTTATCACAATTATTGAACATATGATGCAAGCAGTGACGCATGAAAACTTATTGTAAGCTGATCCCTTGGTCTATAAAAGGGAAAGCTAAGCAAGAGAGAGGGCAGTCTATCCTGGAGAGAAAAAATTCCTCAAAATCATGAAGAGTCTCTGTTTGTAACAAGATTGAAGGAAATAAAAATTATCTTTATGAGTTCATGCATCTACCAAATCTTGTAGAAAATAAGGTATGGATAACTAAATCTCTTTCCCTTAGGGAGAGTTTTGTAAGGCTCTGCCTGACTGATCTTGCAAAAAGACCAATTTGCAACATTCTATAGTTAGACTGTACACCTAGCAGTATGAAACGAGCTAGGTTGTGGTTGTCTGTACCGAAGTGCTACTAGTTGTTCTCGACGTATCTCTCGGATGAAGCTCTCTTGAGGGCATAGTAATCTTGAGATGGGAAGAACGTAAAAGGAGCACAGAAATTGGGGTGCATACCAGAGGTATTTTATCCACTGGTAGTAACTGATACAGAGCAGCTCAAAGAGGTTTAACTAGGTCGGAAGCATGATGGGCTATTTTGTTTTGATTTTTTAGGTATCCTTAGAAATCTCTCTCTACTCTTGATTTTATAATTAATTATTGTTCAATAGGACTAATGGATAATAATAGTTTAAGTATTGCCTCAGAAATTTTTGAATTAATGATTAATTATCAAGGAAGTGATAGAATGCTAGTTTTCGATGTTTATTATCCTCATAGAGTAACAAGCATGAATGACTATTATGAATTCAAATCATCTTTCTTCAGTATTTAACGAGTAATAATTATAACGATAAATCAAATAAATCCTGGAGAAACTAGTAATATAACTGTCGAAATAATTGATGATTTAACTTTTTATGAAAGATCTTTGTTATTTTATGAAAATGGTATATTTAGTAGTTATGTTTGGAGTCCTACGACTGCATACAGACAATTTCTAGAAGAAAATGAACAGAATGGATGAGAAAATAGACATACGGAAGAATTCGAAGAACCCCCATATGATAGTAATAGTGAAGGATATGAGACAGAATCAGAATATATGAGAGAACTTGACGACGATATTCCCGACATTCCTGATTACTTTTTCAGAATAGAAAATATCCATTATTTCGACGAATATTATTTTACACCAAACTTTTATCTTTAGAATTTTAAAGTTTTTGATACTCGCTTTATTTTGATTTTCAGGTCTTCAGGAGATTACGCGCTTCGCAACCCAGTTGGTATCAGAGCCAATACAGAGTAAGTAATTTTTACTTAATTTCTATAATTTTCACTAAATTTATTACTAATTTATAAGCTAGAAAACAGAAAAACTAAAATATAATAATAAAAATAGAAATTATCTTAAAACCCAAAATCTTTTAGATTTTGAAGAAAGGTCACACATCCTACAAAAATTATTATAGGAAGGATACTATAGAAATTTAATTAAGAACTAGATCATTTCACTAAATATTTTCTAAACAGGGTCATTTCACTAAATAAAAATAAAAAGAGGTTAGGAAGCTAAATAGCTCACTGACTGATGCTCCCAAATAGCATGCACCATGCGCTTCCTCCTCGTCTTTTCCTTGATGAATCTGCAGTTTGGAAGTTCAGGAAAAGGATTCTATACGTATGAGGCAGTGATGTCATCTTTGCATATTCCACTAGATTTTAGCAAATGTGATGCACATGTTATGGTTTCTTTGGTGTTCTACTCAATTGAAGACTTTTTTATATTCCAGTGCATAATGGCTATTGTTCCAATATGTTATAGCTATTTTGACACAAACACATGTTTTAGAGACCCTAAGAGGAGCCAATGAAAAACACTTTTCTTCTATTAGTTTTTGGCCAGATAAAGATTATCTTAGTAAACAAAGGAACATGTTATCATGCTACCTTGATTTCCATGATATGAAGTGAAGGCTCAAGTCATGTTTGATTTCCATGACATGAAGTGTGAAGGGTATAGTTATGTTCGGAAGATGGATAAAGTATGAAGGCATAAAGTACGAGCTGCAACTTGTATAATTAATGCATGCTAGTTGAGGCTAACATGGCCCCAGTCCTTGTTGTGGTCCACTTTGCTAGGATTGAACTGACCATTATTACTGATCCTCCTTTATGACGGGTCGCACCCGCACGGGTCGAACCAGAGTTAGGGCCGGTTTGGATCGGGTCACGCACTTAACTGGGTTGGGCTGGGTTTGAAAATGAAAATGTTGATCCGGTCGATTTGCGAACCCTTTAAGGTCGAACCCGTTTCGGGTCGGTCCAGACCGCGGGTTGACCAGGTTGAGCGATTTTGGGTTTTTTTTTCAACTCAAAAAGAATATATATATATATATATATATATATATATATATATATATAGAAAGAGAGAGAGAGAGAGAGAGAGAGAGTTTTCTTCCGTTGCAAACGGGTCTGTGTGCACAGACCCGTGCGAACTTTAATTTGGGCCGTTGGTTCTTTGATCCAACGGCCAATATATTTTTTAATGAAAATTTGCCTTAACCCGCCGTTGGGAATGACGGGTTAAGGCTAAATTTTATATTAAAAAAAATAGTCTTAATCCGTCCTTCCCAAGAACGGGTTAAGACAATCTATATTCATTTAGATCTGCATACAAATCGTCTTCTTCGACGATTCTCTCTCTCGTTCTTTCTTCTTTCTTCGACGAACCCACAGCCAGAAAAACCCTAATCCTTGATCTAAACCCAAATTAGCCCTTCTCCGTTCGCTCCCCCTCCTCTCTCCCAATATCTACTCCAAACTTTGAAACCATACTCTCTCATCCCCTCTTCGAAACCAAATCGAAACCCTAGTTCTCCCCCAAATTGAATCTTTGGCTTAATTCGGACTTATTTTGTAAGGTATTGACTATTTCTTTACCTCAGTAGATTTATTTGTGTTTATTTTTCAATTTGTGTATACTAAATTATTTAAAAAGTGGGGGAAAATTTATTCGCCTTAGTAATTTGTAGATGTAGAATTGAGATGACTTTTATTATATTCAGTTGCCGAAAATTTTTGTTTGTGTTAGTAATTTGTAGAACTAGAATTGTATATACGAAATTAGTTAGAAACTTTTCAGTGCCGTTATGGTTGAAAATCCTGCAAACGACCGTAAAAAAATACGAAACTTTGCGAGTGGTTGGTCTCACGTAGTACAAGCCACCCCAAGTTGTAGAAGTGAGTTTCGACTCACGGTTCGAGAGATACGGCCGCGTATTGCTTTTGGTTGAAAAAAACCAAGTAAAGCGGTACACGGCCGTATCTCGCAAACCGTGACTCGAAACTCGCTTCTACAAGTTCGGGTGGCTTGCGCTACGTGAATTCGACCAAGTTGGAAAGTTTTATAAATTTCGGAAGCCATTTGTGCGGTTTTCTCACGTTCCTCGCATTAGAAGTTTGTGACGTAGAATTTTTTAAGTGCGGTTAGATTAGAAAACCCTTCAAACGATATCCAAAAAATTCGAAACTTTGCGAGTAGGATGATCTCATGTAGCACAAGTAACCCGAACTTGTAGAAGTGGGTTTCGATTCACGGTTAGAGAGATACGGTCGTATATCGCTTTCGGTTGAAAAAAAGCCAAATAAAGTGATACACGGCCGTATCTCTCGAACTGTTAGTCGAAATTCACTTCTACAAGTTATGGTGGCTTGCGCTATGTGAATTCAAGCAAGGTACAAAGGTTTATAAATTTTGGATGCCGTTTGTGCAGTTTTGTCACATTCCTCGCATTAGAAGTTAGTGACTTAGAATTTTTAAGTGCGGTTAGATTAGAAAACCCTTCAAACGACCTCTAAAAAATACGAAACTTTGCGAGTAGGATGATCTCGTCTAGCACAAGCAACCCGCACTTGTATAAGTCAATTTTGACTCACGGTTAGATAGATACGGCCGTGTATTGCTTTCGGTTGAAAAAACCTAAATAAAGTGATACACGGCTGTATCTCTCGAACCGTTAGTCGAAACTTACTTGTAGAAGTTGTGTTCACTTGCGCTACGTGAATTCAAGCAAGGTGCAATGTTTTATTAATTTTGGATGCCGTTTGTACGGTTTTGTCACGTTCCTCACATTAGAAGTTAGTGACTTAAAACGCATTTAGTGCGGTTATACTAGAAAACCCTTCAAATGACCTCCAAAAAATACGAAATTTTGCGACTCGGATGGTCTCGCATACCGTGAGTCGAAAATCAATTCTGCAAGTTACGGTGGCTTGTACTAGGTGAATTAAAGTTACGGTTTTGTGACATTTCTCTAATAATATGTAAATAAAGTTAGAAAGTTATCATCACATTCCGTAACGGGTTTAGTAGCCCTAACTGTTCTCCTTTTCACGGTTTCTTAGGTATGGACAGTTTTGAAGGAAGTTCTGTTGCCGGAGAGAAATTTGTTCGTGCACAACAAATTGGCGAGTTTCTTCCTCATGTTGACGAGCACCTGAAACCGAAGATTGGTATGACATTTCCCACTCTAGAGGAAGCGGAAAAAATTTATTCATCATATTGCAAATGTGCAGGATTCACCATGCGTAAGGGTGAAAATAAATACAAGGAAAACGACGTAGTGGATAAATCATATGTTTGTAATAAAGCCGGCGAGTCACCGAATAATCAGAATGAACCTAGACGAGGAACAACTTCTAGAACGGGTTGCAAAGCTTTCGTTCGTGTCAAACTAAACCCACAAAGTAATTCACAAAGTAATTCGTAGATTCTTTATTCATTTAATGAAGCACACAGTCACGAATTTACTTCACCCAGTAGACGTCACTTGCTATCTCGAAACCGTGAATTGACAAATATAGATAAAAAAGTAATTGGTTAACTTACCGAAACTAATGTCCCTGTATGCAAATAAATACTATTCTTCGAAGGTGCAAGTGGAGATAATGAGAAAATTGGTTTCACTGAAATCGATGTCAGAAATCTCAGGAGAGACGAGATGGAAGGTTTAAAAGGACACGACGGGCAAATGCTACTTGAGTTCTTTGAATCCAAAACGGAGACCGATCTTTTATTCTTTTTTGATTACCAATGTGATCCCGAAGGGCGATTGTCACATTGTGTCTGGGTGGATGGTATCGCTAGAAAGAATTATGAAGTATTTGGGGATGTTCTCTGCTTTAATGCTACCTACAACACAAACTGATATGGGATGTTGTTCGTACCATTTGTGGGATTCAATCATCATTGGCAATCAATATTCCTAGGTTGTGGGTTCATTCCAAATGAGAAGGCATCCTCATTTGAGTGGTTCTTTGAAAAGTGGCGATGAATAATGACTCACGATCCGATGAATATCGTGACAGATGAGGATCGTGGAATAACTTCTGCAGTTTCTAAAGTTTTCCCAACCACGTCACATAGATATTGTATTTGGCATATTTTGGATAAGTTACCGCATGAAGTGCGTATACCGGATAATGTTGACGAGTTCAGGGATACTTTGAAGACTATCATTTATACGGCAGAATTTAAAACAGAATTTGAACATAAGTGGAAAATTTTAATTTTCCAGTACAAACTTGAGAATAACAAATGGTTGAAGAAAAAATTTGAGATCCGCGAGAAATGGGCTCCCATGTACGCAAGAGACTCATTTTGGGGCGGCATGTTGAGTACCCAACGTAGCGAATCGCTACATTCATCCTTGAAGCACCATAGTCATAAGAAGTACTCATTACATGAATTTGCCGTCATCTTTGGCCGAGTCTTAGTAAAACAAAGACATGATGAACTGAAAGAAACACATCGTAATCGCGAGGAGAGGCTAAAATTGAAGACCGAATGGGCGTTGGAGTCACAAATGGCAGGAACATACACACTGAAGATTTTCTACAAATTCCAACAAGAAGTTGTAAAAAGCTTATTACTTAATGTGAGTTTAATTGCGAGTATGGATACACCAGATAGTGTAGCTTATTCTGTAACCGTTTGTGAAAATTCAGAATCGGGGAGGGTGATTTCTTATTGTAAATTCAGTCAAATTGCTAAGTGCCCTTGTGCTATGTATGACTTCGTAGGCATTCCCTGCAAACATTTATTGGCAGTTATTCAGTTTACAGATCACACCGCACTACCCGAGCAATATATTTGTAGGCGATGGACCAGGGATCAACTGAGAAGAAGCAGTATACCGGTTCCCAATACTATGGGCGACAATTTTTTCTCTCGTTATTGTGAACTGACTATATACTCAAGATATTTGGTCGATCTTGGTTGTTCTTCAGAGCGAGGGTATAAGTACATGCTCGACCACATGCTCAAGGGAATCAAAGGCTTTGCTCACATTGAATCAGGGAATAACACACCACATGAAGGTAGCGCACAACCTGAGAGTGGTGGACAGGCATATGCACATGCACATGTAGGGGACCCCGTGCAGTGCACCACAAAGGGGAGGCCTAAAGGGAAAATGTTGAAGTCTATCAGAGAGGGCCAAAAAACAAAGATGCCAAGACTTTGCAGGACATGCCTTCGTGTTGTATGTCACGATTCAAGAAATTGTCCTAAAAATATAGCAAGGTAATATATCAGAGACTAAGTATTTGTTAATTGGACTCAATGAATCTAAACTTGTTGTAGTCGATACTAACTCATTCTTCTCCCTTATTTAGTGGATCGGTAGGGTATGAAGAAGCTCCAAATGCTGGAGAGAGTGATGATGATGAAGGTGAAGGTTCGTGCTAAGGGGTTTTTCGTGTTATGTATGTCATATCAAACTTTCAAGATAAACACCGAATAATTACTTACATTTCTTATTTTGTTGTGAAGATAATCATTAATTTCGATTCGATTATTAACTCAATTTTTTTTTGTAGGTCCGGAATGAAACAAAATCGCGCCCATGGAAAGAATCAATGCATTGAAAAATACCTTAATTTTGATTGTATATATGTGGTTAATTGAACGTATCTATTTGGTACAATTAAATTACTGGTGTATTTAATCAGAGTGTAATATCTGTATGTGTGCATTTTGTGTATTTGTGAACTACATATGTTGTTGTGGGTTTTGATGTTGTAATTGGGTAACGAATGTTTATTTATGTTGAAATTTGTGAATTTTGAAGATGTGTGCAATTTGGGCAACCCGAACTATTTGTGAATTTTTTGGTAATCGATATTTTTTGGATGGCGATGCGTACAGATTTATTATTTGTGTTACAGATTGTGTATTTCTGGATGATATATTTATGCTATTGGTTTTTTTAAATTTGTGGAAAATTGTGAAAATTTATGCAAACTTACATTTTGAAGATTAATTACTGCAAAAATTGACTAAATCTAGGCCATTATTGGGGATAACAGGTTAAAATAACTTAACCCGTTATTGAGGAGAATGGGTTAAGTAGATTGATATTGGCAGGACTTCATAACCTACAGACCAAGTATTGAATAAGTACTGCCAATTTCTCTCTACTTAACCCGTCATTGGAGATAACGGGTTAAGATCACTTAACCCGTTATCGTAAATAACGGGTTAAGGAGATAGATATTGGCAGTACTTGATCAATACTTGGTCTGTAGGGGATGAAGTCCTGCCAATATCTGTCCACTTAACCCGTTATTGGTGATGACGTGTTAAGATCACCTAACCCGTCATCGTCAATAACGGATTAAGTAGAGATTTTTTTACAGAACTTTCGTCTGTGTAGGCTCTGTGTGCTTTTGTTGATACATATACAAGTTCACAAAATTTGTTCATCCACAATAACTTCTACAGATGATAATTTGTTCATTCAGCAATTCACATCAATCTTGAAATACTTATAGTTTTGCAGTGTCTTCGCCATTGTGGTACAACTCTTCAAATTTCCAAGATATAGTTCGGACAATATAGGGATACGAGTTATATCTTATAACAGTTTTGTACATCAAACATTACAATTGGCAAATACATGTTATTTGAACATACATAGAATGCATACATAACTCAAGCGAATTGATATTACAAAGTCATTCTTTGACACTTTCATCCAAATTCGAAATTAATTTAGTATACAAGTACATGCTGGGTTTCTTCTCAAAGAGGTAGGAAGGACTGCCGACTCTGCCTTTTTTTGAATGCATAAGTAGCAGTTATCCCCCCTACATACAATTTAGTTCACTACAATTACATAGAAGCAGCAATTCTCCGGTTCGTGGGATAGAGTAGTAGTGGGTGTAACCGTATATTCAAAGTACTTGACAACTTCTTGATACGCACTCCTCATATTCGTACTATTTGTTGCACGATTGTGAGGTGTGCATGCCAAGAAGTTGAAAAGTACCATGAATACATTGTGACACCCACCACTACTCCGTCCTACGAAACAAGAGAATTGTTGCACTCTGTGTAACAATAGGGAACAAATGTGTATAAAAGGAGGAGAATTGCTACTTATGCATACACTTAAAAATTCCCAAAAAAGAAGACTAAGGGGAATGAAGAAAAAAAAGACAGAGTCAGGAGTCCTCCCTACCCCTTGAGAGAAACCCAGTATGTACTTGTACACTAAAGTAGACATGCATATGTCTCTCTACTCCTGCATCTTCAGCTTCTTTCTGAAACAATGTTATCAAGAACAGCAATTAAAGGAGACTCTTTTTGAACTCAGTTTTTTTAGAACGCAAACATCTTCCCCCTTCAAGAAGAAAAGATTATAATGAAGAGAAGAAGAAAAGATTGGCTCCTACTACATTTTTTGAACAATGTCATTTGCAGTGTCTCCTCCCTCTTTTTTTTTCCCTTTCTTCTCTTCATTGAACTCAAGAGGCATGAACCCAAGAGGCATAGTTATAGGGAAATGAAGGAGGGGTGCAGGACAGCAAGCATGGTGATACACTTCTCAATACAAGAAGAAAACAAGAAGAAAATGAAGACAAGAAGAAAATGGTGATACACTTCTCAATACATTGATACACTTCTCAAAACTTTGATACACTTCTCAAAATGTAGCAACAAGGACAGCAAGCATTAACAGCAATTTGATACACATCTCAAAATGCTGCAACAAAGACAGCAATGTACAGACCAAATATTCATAAACTTCTGTATATATTTGTCTACTTAACCCGTTGTTGGTGATGACGGGTTAAGTACAGTTAACTCGTCAACACCAACAACGGGTTAAGTAGACAAATATATGAAGTCCTTTATGCCAACACTTGGTCTGTAGATGATGAAGCACTGCCAATATATGTCTACTTAACCAGTTATTATGGATAACGGGTTAAGTTTACTTAACCCGTCATCACCAACAACGGGTTAAGTAGACAAATAATGGCAGAAGTTTATGAAAACTTGGTCTGTAAATGGTGAAGTTCTGCCAATATATGTTAACTTAACCCGTTATTGAGGATAACGGGTTAAGTACACTTAACGCGGTATCCTCAATAACGGGTTAAGTTAACATATAGTGGCAGTATGACTAATTTTAACATTGCTTGAAAAAAATTGTAAAAAAGTTTGTAAATATAACATATAATGTAGTTCAATAAATGAATACAATTTATTATAAATTATTCAAACACTACTTTTACCCTACTAAAATCCGCTACAAAAAATCTGTTCATAAATTTTATATAATCACCTATCTAGAGAAGTTCGTTACCCGATTTCAACTTTTAAAGTAAACCAATAAATTTTTAAAACATTTACGTTCATTCAATGAATTCAGTTTAAAACTTACAGTGTCAACAGGTAACGGCTAGGGTAACGGGCTTATTGTAGGGTTACGGTAGGATTAAGTAGAGATATTATGAAAATAGGGTTAGCGTAATTTTAAACATTATGAAAATAAATAATATAGTTGAAAATCTTAAAAGGTTTATTACAAATGAATCTAACCCTACGAACTACTCTCACCCAAGCCGTAACCCTACGTTAGGGTTAGAGTCAGGTTTAGAATTAGGGTCCAGACAAGGTTAGAGCAGGGTTAGGATAAGGTTGTAGGTTTAGAAAAGGTTAGAGATAAGATTAGAGATAAGGTTAGAGAATGTTAGAGATAAGGTTAGAGTAGGTTAAGGCAGTTCGTAGGGTTAGAGTAGGGTCACAGTAGGTTTGGATAGTTAAAGTAGGGTTAAAGTAATTTTAAATATTATGAAATTAAATAATATAGTTGAAAATATGAAAAATTTTATGAAAAATTGTAAATAACCCTACGAACTCTCTAACCCTAATGTAACCCTATGAACTTGTAGGGTTACAGCTAGGGTTACAGGGTTATTGTAGGGTTACGGTAGGGTTTGAGTAGTTCTTACGGTAAAAATAGGGTTACGGATTATGTAAAATCCAACTTCTTAACACTTCTTAACCCGTAGGTTAGAGTAGCCAACTAGTAGGTTAGAGTTGGTTAGATTTCTAACCCTAGCCGTAACCCTACTGTAACCCTAGGGTGCTGCCAATCCGTAACCCTGTTTTTGTAAGAGCAAGTTAACGACTTGTACTACGTGTTAGGATTATTGCCATGTTGTATATGTGGTTCCACATATTGTAAAGTAAAATCTAAATGTGGGGATCGACAAATATTAACCTAATTAATCAAAACAAAAAACAAACACAAACTACTAACCCTTAACCCTACCTTACCCCAACCCTAACCCTACACTAACCTTACCTTACCCTAACCCTAACCCTAACCCTAGGTTAGTTATCAAATTTTATTTTTTCAACTTTTACACAACTTTTAATGTTAACGATTTTATATTGGTTAGTTACGTGGTAATAAATAGAAATTAATAAAAAATATGAACAATTATGGGCATATTAATGTCACTTTGTACAGTTCAGGAGACAATATTCACAAAGTGTGAAAAGAAATTTCTAGAAAGCATAAAAATTTCTTTCTATGTAACCCATTCTTGTGAGGAGCGGGTTAAGTAGACTTAACCCGTTATTCATAAGAACGGGTTAAGTAGATAGATTTAGGCAGTATATTTTGAAAACTTGGATGAGGTCCTGCCCAATAACTCTCTACCTAACCCGTTCTTGTGAACAACGGGTTAAAATCACTTAACCCGTTCTTCACACTAACGGGTTAAATAAAGCGATATTGGCAGTACTTTGGTCTGTAGGGTTAAAGGACTGTCAATATCGCTCTACCTAACCCGTTGTAGTGAACAACGGGTTAAGTTTACTTAACCCGTTGTTCACAATAACGGGTTAAGAAGAGCGATATTAGCAGTCCTTTATTAAGGCTTGGTCTGTAGGCTTCCAAAGGACTGTTAATATCTCTCTATTTAACCCGTCATCTGTGATGACGGGCTAAGCTCAATTAACCCGTTATTGTCAATAACGGGTTAAGTATAGATATTTGTGCATACATTTTGTCTGTGTTTGGCTATATACATTTTGTTGATACAAATACGACTTCACCAAACGTTGTTCACAAATTCACATCACATCACATCAAAGTATATAATACAACATATATCTTCACAAGAATTTAAAAGCATACAAATGTACAATGTCAACCAAACCACATAATTAATTCAAATCAATACAATTATCCAAAATTTACACAAAAATTATACATATCAAGTTGCACATTTCCAAAATAAAAAAATTAGTAATGAAGGCATCCAAAATATCAAGTTGCACAAGTTGCACAGCATGCCCGGTATTCACCTACAACAATTTATCAATATAGAAACAAACTATGCATTAGTTATTGGAATAACAAAATGAACAACCAAATGCTAAACTACTACAGAGTATTAGATACTACCGTCTACGACCACGCGGGTTGCGACCGCTTGGTGTGAATTGATCGGGCGGGTTCCGCTTCCTATGAGGATTTCGCCGTCTGCCTTGTGTCTCGGGGGATTCAGGATCATCCGACCACCGCTCCTCATCAACATCTTCGGGATTTTGCTGTTGTTGTAGTTGTTGTGGCTCGGCGATGTGAATTCCCGGCCTTGTCACGCTCTTTCGCCTAGAACCCGTTGCTGATAGGTTGGATTTCAAATACGCCTTAAGTTGCGGACCTTCACCTGCATCCTCAAGAGTACGACGGCACGGCGTTAGCATCTCCCGCATTATCTCCTTAAAGCTTTTGGGTACCTTACTCTTCAAGACGCGAGCAGCTGTTCGAACGTTCTCCTCTATGTTTTCAATCTACATTTGGTTGAAAATTTCAATTTAAACAACATGCGTACTTAACACATCACTTCATTACAGTACATGCATACGAACTATATGAAATTTGACTAACCATTTTTCGATATGTCTCAGCCTTTGGTTGGTATATCGCTGGGAGGAGGAATATGCTGGAGCTGGTTCTGCCTGGGTAGGGAGAATCAGAATCTGCACACCGGCTGGTACAGTGGCCTTTGGAGAAACATACAACCGTGTTACCCACTTGTACTGCATCATGTATGCCTGTTGGAGGGAGCCATCATACGGTATCGCGACGAACATCATATTCGGTGTCATTTGCCGCCGCATGGTGTTCCAGTTGGCTACATGGTAACGATGGTAATCAACCCAATCGAAGTTGGGCACAGTCCCGTTCCCCTCACCTCGTGCAACTTTTTATCATAAGATCTGATATCGGGAATTTTTTGTTGATATCCAAATTGCTGCAAGACTCTATCAGGATACTAGAACTCGACAACTCCAAAATTCACAAGAGGTGAAGCCGTCAACCAAAGGGCACTGTCTAAACAGACTGGTAGAACCCTTTAAAACCTGGCGGTCGAGTACGGTTCCCAATTGACGAACTCGTCCTGCAGGTTATCTAACTCATCTCTGTAGTATGTTAAAGATTGGCATGGGTTATCGACCCACGTGTGCTGCCCCGTCCAATATGCTCCTAGAGGAGGTAACAACTCCGCTACCTCCGGGTCGGCCAATCAATCCGGTGTAACCTCAATAATACAGGGACGTCTGATGTGGATGCATTCCCAACTCCAGATCTGCAGTAGCACCATCGGGCCACCCATTTGTACGCCACCTAAAGAACATGTACACAAATTCCTATATAGCAGCGCCAGTGCCGCACTCTCCCAACTGAAACGACTCGCATAACAGAAATTTTCCAACAACCGTAGGTACATTAGCGGAACGGTTGATCCGGATGAGTTCGGAAAGATCACTCCCCCTATCATACGAAAAATGTATGCACGTGCATAGTACCTTAGGGTTTGTTCGTCCGAATCAGGGGCCAAATAATCCTCCTCGAACTGAAATTTCAACAAACTGATGCACAGAGATTTACCATCGAAAGTTTCATCCATAACTTCAGCTTCCGCTTTATCTTTCGCAACTTATATTTGTTCATACAATAAATCTTCATCAAAATCTGCGGGCACATTATCGAGGATTTCTTTTTCAGCGACCTCTCTTCTTTGGAGAACTATCAACTGGAGGTCGATACCGAGTAAATCACGAACAACTTCAACTCGATCGAAGTCTATGTTTCCCGTCACGACAACCCCATCTATTGGTAGCCCAGTTATCATTGCCATATCTTGTAGGGTCACAGTCATCTCATCCACTGGTAGGTAGAATGTGTGGGTCTCCGACCTCCATTGCTAGACAAGAGCTGTAAGTAGCCGCCGATCTAGCTTCACTGAACCCATAAATTTTGCTCCGTAGAAACCAGCCTCCACTAAGTACGGCGTGATACGGGGGTCAAAAGGAAGAACCGCGTGCTTTCGGAATTTACATTTTTTATCGGACCCATTCCACACAGCTTCGGATCGGTGTTTGGGTTGCAAGGTGAGTATGCTTGTGTCCACGGGTCCAGGTGATGTAACGGCAACTGAGGATGATGGACCTGCCTCAGCAGATGTGGATTGACGGCTACTAACCTACACGAATAAAGATAACCAATGTTATTATTGAGGTAATGTTACATATTCGTATTTAAAACCAATAATAATAATCAATCTTACCTCAGTAGTTGGTGCACCACTAGTGGTACTAGACGGGCTTCTCGGTTGCCTTGTTCTAGCCATTTATCTATGTACCAAAAAATTTAAATGTGGTTGGTACAAATGACAACAAAAAAAAATACCAAGATTGTGGGAAAAACCCCACAAATGACAAAAAAAAGGGCACTAACGGTCAAATTGGTCGAATTCACGTAGCATAAGTCACCCCAACTTGTGGAAGTGAGTTTCAACTCTCTGTTGGAGAGATACGGGCGAGTACCGCTTTTGGTTGTAAAAAAACCCAAATAAACCGATACACGGCCGTATATCTCGAACCGTGACACGAAACCCACTTCTACATGTTGGGGTGGGTTGTGTTGCATGAGATCAGCTTACTCACAAAGTTTTGTATTTTTTGGAGGCCGTTTGCAAGGTTTTCAACTCTAACCGCACTAAAAATATTCTAAGTCATTAACCTCTAATGCAAGGAACGTGAGAAAACTGTACAAACGGCATCAAAAATTTATAAAACTTTTCCACTTGGTCAAATTCACGTAGCGCAAGCTACCCAAACTTGTAGAAGTGAGTTTCGACTCACAGTTTGCGAGATACGACCGTATACCGCTTTATTAGGTTTTTTTTAACTAAAAGCGATACACGGTAGTATATCTCAAACCGTGATTCGAAAACCACTTCTACAAGTTGGGGTGGCTTGTGGTGCGTCAGATCAACCTACTGGCAAAGTTTCGTATTTTTTGGAGGCCGTTTGCAAGGTTTTCAACTGTAACCGCACTTAAAAAATTCTAAGTCACTAACTTATAATGCGAGGAACGTGAGAAAATCGCACAAACGGTATCCAAATTTTATAAAACTTTACAACTTGGTCAAATTCACGTAGCGCAAGCCACCCGAACTTGTAGAAGTGAATTTCGACTCACGGTTTACGAGATACGGCCGTATACTGCGTTATTAGGTTTTTTAAACCAAAAGCGATACACGACCTTATATCTCGAACTGTGAATCGAAACCCACTTCTACAAGTTTGGATTGCTTGTGCTACATGAGATCATCCTACTCGCAAAGTTTCAAATTTTTTGGAGGCCATTTGCAAGGTTTTCTAATCTAACCGCACTTAAAAAATTCTAAGTCACAAACTTCTAATGCGAGGAACGTGAGAAAACTGCACAAACGACTTCCGAAATTTATAGAACTTTCCAACTTGGTCGAATTCACGTAGCGCAAGCCACTCGAACTTGTAGAAGCGGGTTTCGAGTCACGGTTTGCGAGATACGGCCGTGTACCGCTTTACTTAGTTTTTTCAACCAAAAGCGATACGCGGCCGTATCTCTCGAACCGTGAGTCAAAACTCACTTCTACAATTTGGGGTGGCTTGTACTACGTGAGGCCAACCTACTCGCAAAGTTTCGTATTTTTTTACGGTCGTTTGCAGGGTTTTCAACCATAACCGCACTGAAAAGTTTCTAACTAATTTCGTATGTACAATTCTAGTTCTACAAATTACTAACGCAAACAAAAATTTTCGGCAATTGAATATACTAAAAGTCATCCCAATTCTACATCTACAAATTACTAAGGCGGATAAATTTTTCTGCACTTTCTAAATAATTTAGTATACACAAATTGAAAAATAAACACAAATAAATCTACTGAGGTAAAGAAATAGTCAATACCTTACAAAATAAGTCCGAATTAAGCCAAAGATTCAATTTGGGGGAGAACTAAGGTTTCGATTTGGTTTCGAAGAGGGGATGAGAGAGTAGGGTTTCAAAGTTTGGAGTAGATATTGGGAGAGAGGAGAGGGAGCGGACGGAGGAGGGCTAACTTGGGTTTAGATCAAGGATTAGGGTTTTTCTCGCTGTGGGTTCATCGAAGAAAGAAGAAAGAGCGAGAGAGAGAATCGTCGAAGAAGACGATCTGTATGCAGATCTAAATGAATATAGATTGCCTTAACCCGTTATTAAGAAGGACGGGTTAAGGCTATTTTTAAAAAATAAAATTTAGCCTTAACCCATCCTTCCTAACGATGGGTTAAGGCAAATTTTCATAAAAAAAATATATGGGCTGTTGGATCAAAGATCCAACGGTCCAGATTAAAGTTCGCACGGGTCTGTGCACACAGACCCGTTTGCAACGAAAGAAGACTCATATATATATATATATATATATATATATATATATATAATAAAACACAAATAAAGCTATCAATTGGCTCTCGTTCAATCCCCCCAAAAATCAAAGTCCCAGATCTAACATCACAAAACATATTTTTCCCCCCAAAAGTTCCCCCCCAAAACTCAAATTCAAATCCCCCATCCAAAACAACTCCTATATTTATTTATTTATTTTTTTCTCTCTCTCTCCCGCCCTCTTCTATTCAAAAAATTAAGAATAATATAATATGTTTTTTGCTGCACCTCCAAAAGTTTCTCATATAATGTGTTTGTTACTTTAATTAATTTGCTGGACTTCCAAAACTATTTTATATGATCAAACAAGGTGCACCGTTCCGAAGACGTGCCGTAGGCACGTGTCAACAGGCAAACCTAGTATAAATTAAAACACAAAGAAAGTTGTCAAGTGACTCCTCTTCAATCCCCCAAAAATCAAAGCCCCAAATCTAACATCACAAAACATATTCCCCCCACTCCCCCTGCCCCCCCCCCACCCCCCCCCAAGTTTCCCCCTAAAACTCAAATTCAAATCCCCCCACCCAAAAGAACTCCTTTATTTATTTAATTATTTCTCTCTGTGTCTCTCTCTCCTATTCAAAAAATTAAGAAAATAAAAAATTTAAAAAGATTAAAAATTTAAAAAACTTAAAAACTTAAAAACTTAAAAACTAAAAAAATAAAAAATTTAAAAACTTTAAAAAACAATTCAAAAAAACCAAAAACTTATAAAAAATTTAAAAAAATTTAAAAATTTTAAAAATGTTAAATTTTCAAAAATTTTAAAAAGTTAAATTTAAAATTTTAAAGATTTTAAAAATTTTAAAAACTTTACAGATTTTAAAATTTTTAAACAAATTTTTAAAATAAAAAATTAAAAAATTTTAAAACTTTAAAAAACTTAGATATAATTTAAAAAAATCAAAAACTTATAAAAAAATTTTTTTTTTTATTTTTTTTAAATATATAATAAAAAACAAAGAAAGCTATCAATTGGCTCCCCTTCAATTCCCAAAAAATCAAAGGCCCAGATCTAACCTCACAACCCCCCCCCCCCACCAAAAAAAAAGTAAATAAATAAAAACTAAAAGAAATAAATTTTTTTAAAACTTTAAAAATAATTCCAAAAAAAATCAAAAACTTATAAAAAAATTAATTTTTTTTAAAATTTAAAAATTAAAAAATTTTACATTTTAAAAAAATTCAAAATTTCCAAAAAAATTTTTAAAAAAATTTAAAATTTAAAACTTGTAAAAACTTTAATATAATTAAAAAAAATAAAAAACTTATAAAAAATTTTTAAAAAATTAATTCTTTTTAAACAAAATTTTAAATTTTGAAAATTTAAACAAATTTAAATTTCTTTTAAAAAAATTAAAATAAAAAATTAAAATTTTAAAAATTTTAAAAAAGTTTGAAAATTTAAAATTTTTAAAATTTTAACAACTTTAAAAATTATTAAAAGAAATAAAATTTTACAAATTTTACAAATTAAAATTTTAAATTTTAATTTGTAAAATTTGTAAAATTTTAAAATTTTTGAAAATTTTAAAATCTCAAAGAACATCCAAATCCAAATCCAATGTCGAACCCCAATCAAGAGAACGTCGTCGATATCTAATCAGATGCTGATTCCGTATCGGTGACTCCCCTCCACCAAATCGAGCGCGAATATCAAGCGACTCTGTATCGGCGATTCCCTTCCACCGAATCAAAAGCCTTTATATACGATGCGATGACTCTAATTTCATTAACCAAATTCTCATTCTAATTTTTAATTTTGTGTGTGCAGGGGATTACTCAGTTTTTTGCTGACTCGAATTTTGTGTGTGCATGAGATCTAAGTTCAGAAAGGTATGATTGTTTTATTTTTGGGTTTTAAAAAAATTTAATTTGTTGATTTATTTGATGAGTTTTTTATTGGTTTTGATTTAAGGTGTACGCAAGTGAGAGATGAATTATTTGGTGGCCTTAATTTGGGCTTCCAAACCATAACAGGACAGGTAAGCTGACCAGTAACCTAAAATAACTTGGCAAATATGCAATATTAATTTCTTTACTACAAGAGAATACTATCGTGAAGTATTTCCTTCACTGGTTATTAGAAACCATGGATAACATAACATATAAAAACTTTTAGTGTATGTTTGGATATATAGGATTGGGATGACTGGAGTTACTAGTGAAGGCTGCAAACTCTCCACTCAAGAAAGACAGCTAAAGTAAATTTTTTATTTATCCATTTTGATTTTTTTTTTATATTAAAGGTGCAATGGGAAGACAAAGTGGAGATAAAATAAATGATTAGCTTGGTTTAGAGTTTTGAGTATTTCATGTATTTCATTTTGGTTGAAATAATAATAAAAGGTATTTCAATTGCAAACTGAGTCTCAGACAAATAAATATTTAGATTATTGGTATTGTAGATACTTTCACACCTGTACTTGCGTTACCATTGTATTTAGATATGCTCATAGTGGTTATGAGATTAGAGTAAACTCGATAAAACCTATATGATAATGTCCTTTCATAACTCTTACAAGCATCTAAAAGTGAAGCTGAAGTTAAAAAAAAACTTTATGCAATGTTTCTAACAAACTATATGCATTTCAGGTAAGTTCAAGCTAATGATGAAGAAGACGATGGTTGAGCTTAAAGGTAGATATACTGCTTCCTCATATAATATGTTTGATACTTCAATTAATTTGCTGGACCTCCAAAACTATTTTATATAATCAGACCAGGTGCACCGTTCCGAAGAGTGCCATGGGCACGTGTCAACGGGCAAACCTAGTGTGTGTGTGTGTGTGTGTATATATATATATATATATATATATATATATATATATATATATATATATAAGAGGTATGAGCAACTTGCGCATTTAGTAAATAAGCAATTAATGATGTGGCAGACATGTGATTGGAAAATTCTTAAAAGGGTTAGTTGTCCAATGTATCACATGCATGCCACATAATTAATTTCTCACTTACTAAATGAGCAAGTTGCTCATATCCCTTTTACCCTATGTGTGTGTGTGTGTGTGTTTCTTCCATTGCAAATAACTTAAGGCAAAACATAAAATTTTGTCTTATGCCTTAACATGTCATTGCCAATGACGGGTTAAGTGGTTTGCACGCGTTTGCACAACATTTGCGTTTGCAATAGAAGAAACACATATAAAATAAGAGTCAAAGAGTGAAAGTATGAAAGAAAATTGTATATATAATTCATTTGAACTTCTGTGATTTTTTTTCTCGTATTTTTTACGTACAATTTACTACATGTTGTTGGTCTTCAATTTGGTATTGTTGTTGTTGATCTTCGGGCGAATTGCTTCCACTTGTTGACGTGTCGACCCTAATTCCTTGGTCCTATATTTAGCCTTTATCCAATCTTCCGTGCACATGAGCATTTCTAACGATTGGGGTTTCAAGCGATTCCTGTAATCTGTTAGAACTCGGCCACTTGTATAAAATGCACTTTCTGAAACAACTGTAGAGACGGAGGGGTTAGTAGATCTTTAGCCATATGTTTAAGAATATTATAAAGATGTTCATGTTTTTGTTGGATATATACATATATTCTCAATATAATAGAATATTATTGTTTATAATGTTCTATGGGGCAACACGTGTCTTACACGTGCTCTCTAGTAATTATTGGACCAGGTTGATTGGGCATGAAGCCCAGTACCTTAAACCCAGTTTGATCCTATATATGCTGGTCTAGAGATAGTGCCTTGAGATATTCCATTATTGATAATCAGGGTATAATATCTTAAGTCAGTGGGATATTAACCATAACCCTAATTTCATATTCATCTTCTTCTCCCCTAATCTAACAATCTTAAGATATTACCTGACTTATCGAAATCATCGCCACCACTGTCTCCGACCAGAGCCATTACCGCCACCGTCGTTGGTGCCATCGCAGGCCAAAGGCGCACCCATCGCGAGAGGGCCCCCCTTTTCTCCTTCGCTTCTTTCCCGGACGCGAGCGAAACCCATCGCAGATCTTATCGAAGCTCTGAATTTTCTATTTGCTAAGATTTGTTGTTTCGTGTTTGGGATTAGAGGAAGATCCAGATTTCGGGATTTTTCTATTGGCCGAGAGTTGTTGTTTCGTGCTTGGGCCTATTTCGGGATCGCTACAATACCGCTGATCTGCTCCTTTTCTCCTTTTCTGGATTGGATTTGTCTTACTGTTTGGTGTTTGAAAAATCTACGGGATCCGCTACTGTGTGCATCTAATTCACCAAAATTCGATCCACTCTAAACCCTAGTTTTTTTTCCTGTTTTATTGTCTATTAAGTAGTTTTACAAAAAAACCCATCTCTTTGCTGAAATTATATAAGTAACAATTATTCAGAAAGAGCCCTCTATTTTTTTTTTGAAATTTATTGTTTATTCCTTTTGCAATGAAAAAACATAATCGTCCGTACGAGGTTCCTAAATTAGAGGGATTCAGTAGTGCTAAATTTAATAGTTGGAAGAGGAAAGCCCAATACGGGATGAAATTCATGAATTTTTTTTATACATGTCAAACAACATGTGATGAATGTGTTGAAGATGTTGATGTTGCAACTTAGGTAACTGATGAAGACTTGTGTAGAGAATTTTTGTTGAATAGCATATCAAATTGCCTTGTAGGTGTGTATATGAAATATAAAACAGCTATGGAGATATGGGATAACTTGCTAGATGAATTTAAGAAGGAGGAGAAAGTGTCCAAGGCACACTTAGTGGATAAATTCATGGCTTTTAATTTCAAAGAGGAGAAAGCGATTCTCCCTCAAGTAACAGATCTCGAAAATCTAGTAGGAAAACTACAATCTGAAAATATCACTGTGTGTGATGAGTTTCTTACTGGTGCTATAATTTACAAACTACCTGCATCGTGGCTATGTTTTAAGACAAAGATGTATATGTTGCCTGAACAGATTAAACTTGCACATCTTAAATGTTGTATTAAGGTTGAAGATGAGACAAGAACTAGGATGAATTTAGAACTGGTTAGTAAACAACTCTCAACTGCTAATGTACTAACCAATACTAAATGCGTTCCTAAGTTTAAGAAGAACAAGTCTAATCCTAAGGGTGAACCAACTAAGCTAGAAGTCACGAAGAAAATTGTTAAAAAGAAAGGAAAGTGCTACAACTGCAGGAAGTGGGGTCAGCATGCCTCTGAGTGCAGGCTACCCAAAAGTGAACAACCCAACATGGAAAATGTGAACTTGTTAGAGGGTGCAACTGATCCCACCAACTTTATTTGTGTTGTTGGTGATATTAAGGCCAGTACCTTTGCTTGTTGGTTGTTGGATTCGGGAGTCACCTGCCATGCATGCAATGATGAAGGCCTGTTATCTGATCTTAAAAATACAAATGAGTCAGTGTCAATGGCAAATGGAAATTTAGTAAGGTACTTCAGACTGGGACCACCAATCTTTGCCTCTCTTCAGGTAAAACTTTAATTTTTGCGCAATGTTAAATATGTACTTACTTTAGCAAAGAACTTGATATCTATTAGCTTACTAAATCATGCTGATATGGTAGTTACTATGATCAATGGTAAAGCTATTATGTCTGTTAATTCTTTCTATTTTAGTTGTGCTTACTTGGTTAATGACATGTATAGAGTTAGTTTAGCAGATGAAGTAATCAATACTGTTAGTTCCAAATTGTGTAATCTTCGTACATGGCATAATAGGCAGGGACATGTGAACTATGTTAAGATTCTTTCTGTTGTTAAAACTTTCAACTTGCCAATTGACACATCTATAAAATGTGACAAATGTGAAGTGTGCGCTCAAACAAAAAATAACTAGAAAACCTTTTCGTACGGTTTCTAAAAGTACACAACTACTTGAACTGATACATTCTGACATTTGTGATTTTAAGAGTTTTGTAACACAAGGAGGTCGGAAGTATTTAATCACTTTTATAAATGATTACTCTAGGTATTGTCACATTTATTTGTTAAAAACTAAAGATGAAGCACTAGAAATTCAATGAATTTAAAGATCGGGTTGAGAATCAGTTAAATGCTAAGATTAAAAGATTTAGATCAGATAGAGGTGAAGAATATGTCTCGTTGGGATTCAGAGAATTTTGTAACTCATATGGAATCATAGCTGAAACTACAACACCCTACTCACCATAGTCAAATGGCATTGCTGAAAGAAAGAATCGAACACTCACTGAGATGTTGAATTCCATGTTGTTGACTGCTGGGTTACCTTCGCATTTTTGGGGTGAGGCTGTACTGACTGTTAACAACATTTTGAACATGTTACCACACTCTAAGATGACCACTACACCTTACGAACTATGGCATAAACACACACCTAATTTTGATAAAATTAGAACTTGGGGCTGTATTGCATTTGTTAGAATATTGGACCCTAGAAGGCCTAAAGTAGGAAATCGAACAACTATATGTGCGTACTTAGGTAGCGCAGTTGACAGTGTTACAGACAGATTTTTAGATCTATCTCTTAACCAAGTAATAGAATCTAGAAATACGGAATTTTTTGAAGATATGTTCATCAACGATAAAGGCATCACATTATCTGGGCATGCAGACACAGGAAATGATCCACAACAGGAATCAAGATCTAATTCAACTGACACAGAGCCTTCTCAAGGTGTTGAGCCAAGAAGAATCTCCACTAGAGATAAAATACCTAGAACCTACGGTGACGACTTTGTGACCTACGCACTGACAGCTGACCCTGTTACTGTTAATGAAGCTAAGGTCTAAGGATGGTCTCTTTTGGAAAGAAGCAATTGATGATGAAATGGATTCTTACTGCAAAATAACACTTGGAATTAGTTAATTTGCCAATATGGGCTAAAACTATAGGAACCAAGTGAGTTTTGAAGAAGAAACTTAATCCTGATGGAATTATAGCTAAGTATAAAGCACATTTAGTAGCTAAAGCTTATACTCAATAATGTGGGGTGGACTACTTTGATGTTTACTCACATGTATGTCATATCGCTACAATAAGGATTCTTCTAGCATAGCATCTATTGAAAATTTTGTTATTCATCAAATGGATGTTAAGACTGCTTTCCTAAACGGTGATCTCAATGAAGAAATCTATGTGAAACAACTTGAAAGTTTTGTACTTAAGGGTTCAGAACATAAAGTTTGCAAATTAATAAAATCTCTGTATGGATTAAAACAAGCACCTAAACCGTGGCATGAAAAGTTTGATAAAACAATAAAGAACTTAGGTTTTGAATCTAGTAATTTTGACAAATGCCTTTATTGTCGTGATGAATCGAATAAAATTGTCATTATCTGCTTATATATTGATGATTTGCTTGTTGTTGGTAGTGACCTCTCTATTGTAATAGAGGTTAAAACTATGCTATCCAAACAATTCAGCATGAAAGACCTAGGTGTTGTGGACACCATATTAGGCATGAGAGTGGGGTTTGCAAGGCAAGGAATAATCATTATCCAGTCCCACTATATTAAAAATGTGTTGCGAGACTGGGGATGTAGTGATTGTAAAAGATTTAATACACCTTATGACAGTACTAAAAAGTTGATACCTAACGATGGTGCAATAGTGAGACAGTTAGAATACTCCAAACGCATTGAAAGTCTCATGTACGCTATGACATGTACTAGACCTAACATAGCCTTTGCGGTAGGCATGCTCAGCAGGTTTACTAGTAATCCTAGTAAATTACACTGGAATGTCCTTGAGTGACTAATGGGAAACCTAAACGGTACTCAAGAGTTTGCTCTGTGCTACTCTGGCTATCCTTCAGCATTAGTGGGATATTCTGATGCATCGTGGTGCTCAGAAAACAAAGAAAGTCGGTCCACTAGTGGTTATGTGTTTACACCAGGAGGAGGAGCTGTGTCATAGAAATCTAAAAGACAAGCGGGTCTTGCTCTATCATCCATGGAGTGAGAACTCTATGCACTATCTTGTGTTGGTGAAGAAGCGGAATGGATGAAAGACCTATTGTTAGATGTTCCTTTAAGAACGTTTAGAGTAACCGCTTTCAGTTTGTTATGCGACAACCAAGCTGCAAATATTGTATCTAACAACACCCTCTACAATGGTAAGAGACGCGTTGTAAGCCTTAGACAACAAAATTGAACTATCTCATTAAACAAGGGATTATTGTTCTTATTGATGTACGATCAAAACACAATGTGGCTGATGCTCTTACAAAGGGGCTAAGTAGAGATCTAATTATCAAAACTATGGGGAAAATGGGGTTAAAAGCTTTTGAGCCAAAGCAAGCTTTAACACTCTAATTATTTTGATAGTTTAGAATCCAAAGCTAGAGCAATAGAGTAGTTCAAACTTTAAGCATCAATTTTTAGACAGCTAATATGCCTTAAATAATTAGAAAAGTTCTATGTATCTAACTTCATTCCAACTTTGATGTTGATATATATTTTCAAAACTTAGAATCATCTTTTATTCCAAAATAATGCATGAAAACTTGTCGATGTGTTTCGATGTTTAGAATTGTTATATCATTCCAATTTTGATGATACATTTCTTTTATGGGGTTTACGTTTCATTCCAACTTTAATGATTCAAAATTTAACCATAACTGATTTGACAGTTCTGTCATTCCAATATGAAACATAGTATGGTTCTTGTGTAGAAACTATAATAGTTCTCCTACTTTATTTTGATAAAGATACGTGATTGTGATGCTTGTATTGTACCTTTGCAAATCTATATTGAATTGTACTAAGTTCTTTTGTTCAAATTAGATACTTTTATACATCTTATTTGAATTCTAAGAGAAATGACTCATGAAATTCTTATTTACAATGTTTAGAAACAGATGCTAGCAAAGGCAAAGGAAATGAATCGATCAACTTTGATTTTGGGAACAATGATTTGCTCGATATGGAGGAGTAGATATAAAGGAACTTGCAAGAATTGTTTGTCAGTTGTTTGAAGGAACTTCAATTTTGAGTTTAAGACTCTTTACTTTGATTGAGCTTAAAACTTTTCGTTTATTTGAAGTTTAATTGCTTGGTTGATTAAATATTATGGCATTTGTTTAGTTGGTTTAGTCTTTGTGAACTATTTCTTTTTGCTATGGTATTGGAACTATTCGATTATTTTGGTTTAGTCTTATTTGAACTATTCAAATTATAATTGATTTAGTTTATGAACTGAATTCTTTGTGAATCAATACTTATGTGTAACTTTGTGATCCAATGATATAATGTGGAATTGCCTAATATATTGAGAATATAGGAGGAGATTGTTGGATATATAGGTATATTCTCAATATAATAGAATATTATTGTGTATAATGTTCTATAGGGCAACAGGTGTCTTACACATGCTCTCTAATAATTATTGGACTGGGTTCACTGTGCATGAAGCCCAGTACCCTAAATCCAGTTTGATCCTATATATACTGGTCTAGAGATAGTGTCTTGAGATATTCCATTATTGATAATCAGGGTATAATATCTTAAGTCAATGGGATATTAACCATAACCTAATTTCCTATTCATCTTCTTCTCCCCTAATCTAACAGTTTTTTTCACCATTTTAGCACATCAATCTTAGCACTAAAACTCTCACTATCTTGTTGATTATACCAATTTAATTCATTAGGTTGATTACTTATATTTTTTTTGATTGAATTTGAGCAAGTAAATTAAAAGTGATATCGTCTAATTTACTCTTACCCTTATCTTTAAAAGTAGATGAAGAAAAAATAATTATATTAGTTGAATACTAGATGCAAAAGTTTTATCATAATAATCATACAAATTATTCAATGTCGATTCAAAGCTAGCTAAAAATGTGTCGCAATCAATTTTAGATTTATCTTCAAGTAAAGTAAAATCTATTTCAATCAAACTCTTCGTACCCGCTAATTTGATACAAGGATCCATAACTGTAGCAATACAATACAACATAGGATGAGGACTAAAATAATTCAAAAATTTACTGTATGCGGGTTTAATAATATAACCAATGAAAATGTCATCAATCATTTTTTGAAAAGTTTGCATAATAATAATTAGTGAAATAAAAATACTACTATAAGTAGAATAATAAGATTTTCAAAATTTCAAAGTTGCGGTTTTAAAATGTTTTTAAAATCGTAACAAAGATTTGACATAATACAATGATTGTTCAGTCATTTGAAAATCTTCTATATTTTTTGTAAGACAAAAATCATGTATACACTCTTTATATTGAGTAACTTTATTTAATAAATCAAAAGTAGAGTTTCATCGGTGTTTAACATCCTTAGGAAATTTTCTAAAATATACACTCTTAAGTTTACACTATTCTTTAAAAAGTTGAAACATATGGCCACTTAAAGCAATAAAATGTACACTCTTAAGCTTACACCATTCTTTAAATTGTTGAACATAGGGTCACTTAAAGCAATAAAATGTACGCAATTTCTAATGTTATGTACAAATGGTTCGGCTATTTTCAATGCATCTTGAACACGTAAATTTAATGTAACGCCCCGACTTTCATACACAGAAAAATCGTAGCACACCTAGAAATCTTTTCTTTCAATTGAGTACATAAACATAATATAATACAGGAAAACGTGGAAATCTTACTATAAATCCAAACTCTTGGAATAATAAGATGATGGGCTCAGGATGTCACACCTCTATGCTTAAATTCCATGTACTCTTACCTGCACAACACAATCTGTGGGTTCGTCAGCATGTGAGGCCGACGGTAAGAATCATAACAGCTTTAACTAACTCCAAAAATAACATAACAACAAACATAGCATAATAGAAATAAAACTGGAATCAATAAATATAAACATGAAATAGTCAAATATACGATGTCATATGAGTGTGTGTATAAACAATTTATTTAAATCATTAAACATATATTTATCATGAAAACATGCACAAGCCAAATATGCTTTTTTAATGCACGCTTGTTTTGAACGATATGCCGCCCATACAACATATTTTCCGAATGCAAGCTACTAGCGTTTCTTATTATTACAGGGTTCAATCCCTCGTTATGCAATACATACTCATTATTCTACACTGTTTCTGACATTTATCTAGTGACTAGTAAGATTGCAGTTGTTTGGTCCAATTTCGTTACTGCAGTCGGTAGTGGTCATGCCAGGATCCTGTGGTATTTCTCCACTCCCATAATGATGCCCAGCCCCGGTGGTCTCTCTCCACTCTCGGTCTTACATATTCCATCCCGCCCGAACCCCAGCGGTCTCTCTCCACTCCTAAGCATTGACAATGGTGCCCAGCCCGGTGGTCTCTCTCCGCTTTCGGACTTCACTAAAAAGTTATCACGAATATAAGACGACCCTGCAGGCATTTCCTGCTCCGCATCATTCGTATCCGATAACATAGAACATCAACGGACACTTATGGGTCCATCCCCTAAGTTCCGACATGAGTCTACGGCCTATACATCCACACCCCCATTCTTAATACTAGATCCCAGAAATTAACAATCGAGACAACGCCACACATGTCCCCTTGAGAGGTGAATACAACTTCTAATAATTATATAAATACCAATACTTGTTCGAAAATTGATTTCTTAGTCATACGAAGCCTCAATGAGTCTACTACCACATTGTAGTTAAGAACCTCTAGATTGAACCCCAATAAATCTGTCTAAAACCATTTGTAAGACAGTAGGTTCAGAATCCATAAATTGCCGCTCTTGCTACTTTTTAAAAATCACAAAAAATCCCACACTTCTTGGAAATTGGATTTCTTAGACTCAAAAGAAAGATTAACGAGTCTACTTCAAATTCGCAGTTTGTAGTTTCCTCAAAATACTTCATTTAAGGGGTTAAAACGATCAAATGCCAAAAGGTGTATAAATTTCTAGAATTCAAGAAAACTGTCAACCAGTTATAAGTTCAATTTAGTAAAAATAATAAACGATATTCAAAATTCATGAAATTTTGTGAACATATAATAAATATACACATACAAAAGTTTTAGTCTCATAATCCATGTATTTAAATAGAAATGATTTTCTGAAGTGAGATCAAATTCTGGACATAATTATAATAATATTTCTAAGATAATCATATCATAATCTCACAAATTAATTAACATCAATTAACACCCATAATCAAACAACATTCATATACAATCTAAGCACGATTACTCAATTTATTAAATTATATAGCATGCATACATCCTATAATATAAATAGAGTTGGTTAAAGTTGTTACCCACTTATTTATTTTCGAATTCGATTGTTTCTACACTCGATTTGAACGATGACTACGACACCACTGACAGCAACCACGATGACGATCACGATTCTAAGGACTGCAATTGTTTGCCGAGTTCGAAAAGAGTAATAAAGGAATTAGAAATGTATGTAGGTATTTATTTATATATAAAAGAAATACACACACACACACATACACACACACACACACATAGTGAGAGAGATCCAGTGAGAAGCAGAGGGTGATCGGAGATGGCGATGGAGCTCGGGCGAGTGCAGTGGCGAGGGAGTAGCTCGGGGTTGTGGTGGCGATTGATGGAGCTTCAGCGATAGCAATGGTGGCAATGGAGCTTCGACGGCAGTGAAGGGGGGTGGTGGCAGTGAGAGGAGGTTGTCGTGATGGTGGTGATTGGCGGGAGAAGGCAGGGATGAGGCGTTGGGGTTGCGATGGAGGTGGTTGGAGGCAGCGATGGTTGCAGAGGTGTTCGGTGATGGTGGAGATGAGCACAGTGGCAGGGCGTGAAGGGTGAGGCTGGAGCTCGATGGTGATGAGGAGCAGCAGGGAGGTGGTTGCGGGAGTGGTGGCCGGAGGTTGGGGGCAGTGGCAAAGAGGAGCTTCAAAGTTTCAAAGGTGGTCGGGAGCTGTGGTGGCGGCTCGGGTGCTGACGGCAACGAGGATGAGAGGAGGAGAGGGTGACGACAATAAGTGGCTGATTGCGACAGCAATGGAGGAGCTTTAGAGTTTGAGTTGTTGAGGTGGAGAAGCGCAGCGAGGAGTGGAGTTCGACGGTGGGCTTTAGGTTTCGGTGAAGAAACGAAGAAGAGGATTTATTATTATTATTATATTATATATATATATATATATATATATATATATATATATATATATATATATATATATATATATATATATATATATGAGAGTGTGTGAGTGATTGTGAGAGAGAGAGAGAGAGAGAGAGAGAGAGAGAGAGTTATAGTGAGTTGTATGTATGAGTGTAGGAATATATATATAGGAGAGGGCTGTAGAATGAGACTGGGTAGTAGGGAAGTAGGCTAATAGATTAGAAGTGAATTGTGCTGTGGTGTGAGAAGGAGGAGAGGGTTGATGTAAGAGCATAGTAAAATAATAGGGACTAGGCAGTAGGTTTAGATGGAGGTGGAATTAAATGGGTTGGGGTTACGGAGGGAATTAGGATTAGGGATTAGGATTAAGGGTTTTAATTATGACTATGATTAATTAGAATTAAAACTTAAATTTAAACTCCAATTAAAAATCAGAAAATTTAGAATGGATACAAAAATATATGGGTTGGGTTCAAAAAAGAGATAAAAAATAAATTGAAAGAACGAAAAGAGTTTATAAGATATCAAAATATAGAAACGTAAAATATTTATTGATAATGTACAAAACACATGAGCAAAATTGTCATAATTCAATTTTGCAGGGTGTTACATTTAAAATATGACATATGCAGTTAACATGAAAAGTTTACAAACATGGATGAGCTAATTGTATTTTTAATGTACTAATCGAAGCATTATTGTTAGATGCATTATCAAAACTAATACAAACTTTTTTATCACCAATATGAAAGATATCACAAACTTCTAAAATACGATTTGTAATTACTAAACCACTATGGGGATACAGCAACGCCGCAAGTGATATGATCCTCTTTTAAATCATCTAATCACTATCAATCCAATGACAAGTTATGCCCATCATTGGAATATCGTTACAATATTTCCAACTATCGGAAGTTAACGATACTTTACAAGGTAAAGAATACGAGAGTGCAATTAAAGTGTCTCTAATTTCGGTGTAAAGTTTAAAACAATCGGTCTTGAATGTGTTTCTAGGGATTCTTCTAAAATGAGGATTTAGTGCATTTTTGTTAAAAGTCTCTACATTCCTACTCTCGAAATAGGAAAAATGTAAGTCCTCCTTAATAACTAGCTGAGTCATTTTCCGTCGAACGATCATATGAGTTGCTATCTACATGTCCGGTCATAGGGTGAATTTTTTGTTGGCCGGATTGGTCTTCTAATAGAGCATTGTGCACATTTTGAATGTATTGTTTAATTGTACCCGTTCCCTCACCCTTCCTCCATTTGTAACTCTTAGAACAAGTTTTGCAAATCTTATGTCCTACACCCAGATTCTCCTCGTCGGGGATATAGTCATAATATTTGTACCAATCACTAGTTTTCCCCTACATTTTCTACTACTAGTGAGTTCGGTTGTTGTGTTTGTGTGTCAAAATCATGCATTTCTTCTTCTATGTCGTGTGGAGGGATATCATGAGATCCTACCATATAATTCATAAATTCGGGCTCTATTTATGGGACTATTGAATGCCAACGTGAAGAACCGGTGGAATCTTGTCCACTTTGGTTATGGTTGTTACCTCGTGATTTAGACATGTCAATAGTGTATGTGAAAAAATAACAATTTATAGCGTTCTAATAGTGTATGTAAAAAATAAAAATAATCTAGGAGAGATATGTTTAAAAATACGTCTATAAAACAATAGGAAGGCTGAGCGGGAGAAATAAGAAAAACCAATAAACAGTTAGTAACAAAAAATTATAACTACAACAATGATAAAGAGTTGAGAAGGTTGTGAAATTTGATACCTACTCTGGGAATAATCGTATATATAAATGAAAGAGAAAATAATAGTATAAGTAGACATAGTCGATTGAGAAGTGTAGTAGACGTAGTCGTAGTCCGGTAGTTGTAGAAAATAGAGAAAGAGCTTATTCGTTGAGGGAGTTTATAGTCAAGAACGTTGTTGAATTACCACGAATTTGATATGATCGAAATTGTAAATTCTTTATTGCTTGCTTCTTTGATGAATGAAATAACCCAGAGAGCAACCACTTTTTGTTAGCGCCAGCGCTAGGCCAGGGAACCATTCGACATGTTCGACCTGTAGGTCCAACGGCTCCCAATCCGTGGGCTTAACGAGCGGGTTGTAGATGGATTTGACCTAGTCAACGAGTTCGTGGGTCGGATCGAGCGGGTTGGAGTTGCAAAATTGGCGACCCAGATCGACCCATTTTGCTAAACGGGTTCGACCCGGATCCGAATCGCTTAATTGCAGGCCGGTTTGGAATGGACAGGTCGCGAGTCAACCTGACGTGGTTGCCATCCCTAGGAGATGGGCATGGGGATATTCCTACATTATCTATATAATAAAACACAAAGAAAGCTATCAAGTGGCTCTCCTTCAATCCTCCCAAAAATCAAAGGTTCAGATCTAACCTCACAAAACATATTTTCCCCCCAAAAGTTTTCTCCCAAAACTCAAATTCAAATCCCCACCCTAAACAACTCCTATATATATATTTTTTTCCCTTCTCTCTCTCTCCCTCCCTCTTCTATTAAAAAAATTAAAATATAAAATTTTTTAAAAATTAAAAAACTAAAAAAAAAAAAATTAAATTTTAAAAACTCTAAAAATAATTCAAAAAAAAATTATATAATATGTTTGTTTGCTCTATGTTTGCTACTTCAATTAATTTGCTGAACCTCCAAAACTATTTTATATGATCAAATAAGGTGCACCGTTCCAAAGACGTGCCGTAGGCACGTGTCAACGGGCAAACCTAGTTATTTAAAAAATTCGTAGAAATATACATGGGTTTGTAGAGCTTCTTGAATCCTGCTTATATGTAGTTAAAAGGTTTGCAAAATCTGACCAGGATCATAGAAGTACTCGAATCCTTCCTGGAAGAAAAATAAAAATAAAAAATTAGAAGGGGTACACATATTTACCCTGTTTATAATTTACTAAAAGAATTGGCTAGAATAAACCCTTTATAGTAACCACCCAGGTCCCTTTCAAACTCTTATGCTCCAATAATTAGCAGATAAGAAAAGGAAACAACAAAAAGATAGAGATAGTTATTAGCACTTGTACTAGTAGTAAGTGACACTCAAAATATCCCTTCAAACTTTCATCCTGCTTTCTCCTCCCCTCAAAAGGGCAACACCAAATCGCTGTAGTTCACTACCCTCCAAAAGCAAAATCTTTAAAAAAGAATTGGCTTTTCCACAATATTCCCCCCACAAATATTGATATTTCATACCAGACCCCCCATAAATTGTCTTCTCATATTTATCCTTAAATACACTAAAAAATTATCAAAACCCATTAGTCTATCTATAAATACACTAAAAAAATGATCAAACCCCATTAATCTAAATTCCGATTTGAAAATTATGATCAACTCAACATATTTTATTCTCAAGAGAAAAGGTGTAGCATACAACGAAGATTGTAAAAGATAGAAAGATTATTTAAAAAAAAAATTCTTACATTTTTTAATAAAAAGTTAGTTAAATATATCCGAATTTTCATGATATTACACACATCTCAGATTGATCATTTTTTAAGTTATCCGAAAGACAAATGTTTATTTCACAAAATGTTGTCTAATAAATAAGAATTTTCACAACTTGTCGGCTACATTTCGGACGATATCAAGCGTGATTCAAAAATAAATATAAAAAACATTAATTTATAAGGACCACAGCTGCGTGGGAAAACCAATAAAAAAAAAACTAGATTGAATCAATTAATCAACCCACATGCTGTTCACTCCACAAACATACTCCCCTCCCACTTGGCTTGGCTAAAACCCAAAAAACCAAACAAGAAAAAGAAAAAAGAAAGATAGAAAAAAAGAACAAAACAGAGGGCACCTCAAGCCCTCATAAAAAAAGGTCAGAATCTTTCTCTTCTTCTTCTTCTTCTTCAGTTCCATCAAAATCAAGCCCCAAACCCTGATGCAATTTCCCACAAACCCGAGCAGCTTCAATGGCGTCTGAAGTCCCCTCCTGGCTCAAAGCCCTCCCTCTCGCCCCTGAGTACCACCCCACCCTTGCCGAATTCTCTGATCCCATCTCCTACATCCTCAAAATCGAAAAGGAGGCCTCGACTTTCGGAATTTGCAAAATAGTCCCCCCTCTCCCTCCACCCCCAAAGAAGACCACCATCTCCAACCTCACCCACTCCTTCTCATCCCGAGACCCGCAAAATGCCCCTACATTCACCACCCGCCAGCAGCAGATCGGCTTCTGCCCCCGCAGCAGCCGACCCGTCAAGAAACCCGTCTGGCAGAGTGGAGAGAACTACACTTTGAGTGAGTTTGAGGCGAAAGCGAGGCAATTTGAGAAGACCCATTTGAGAAAACCCAAAAAAAGTAGCAGCATTTCGGGGTTGGAGGTGGAGAGTTTGTTCTGGAAGGCGTGCGTGGACAAGCCGGTGGTGGTGGAGTACGCTAACGACATGCCCGGATCGGGGTTTGGGGTGGTGGGGGGGAATGGGGGGGGCAAGAATGGGGGGGAGAGTGCTTGGAATATGAGGGGGGTGGCGAGGGCGAAAGGGTCGTTGTTGAGGTTTATGGGGGAGGAGATTCCTGGGGTGACGTCGCCCATGGTGTATGTGGCGATGGTGTTTAGTTGGTTTGCGTGGCATGTGGAGGACCATGAGTTGCATAGTTTGAATTACTTGCATTTTGGGGCGGGGAAGACGTGGTATGGGGTGCCGAGGGATGCGGGGTTGGCTTTTGAGGAGGTGGTTAGGGTGCATGGGTACGGTGGGGAGGTGAATCCTTTGGGTGAGCGCTTTCACTTTTGGATTGTTCGCACTTATGTTTGTTGACTTGATATAGTTAGGCACTACAATGTAGGTTTAGTTTTGGAATGGTTTGATGATTAGGATTTCGTGCTTGCTTGAATTTGCGATTTTTCGATTGATTGAGTAATGTTGTTGACATTGTTAGGCACTACAATATTGTTTTAGTTTTAGCTTGTTTGTGCCTTTGATGTGTTTTAGAGCATGTGTAGTCGTTGAAGCTTAAAATTTGGGTATTTGGCATTTAGAAATAGGAAATTTGGGTATGAGCTGCATTCTTTTTAACCCAAAATTTAGACGGACGGTAGATGAAGTCTCGTCCCACATTTTTTTTTTAAATAAAAAAAATCCTCGGACAACGAATGATTTCCCGTCCGACTAGATTTTTTAAAAAAACCGAGAGACGGGAAATCATTTCCCATTTCAGCATTTAAAAAAACAAATTTGCTTATGGACGGGGAATCATTTCCCGTTCGAGAGTTTTTTTCTTCTAATTTAAACCTTAATGAAGTTTTAATTTAATTCTAATTAAATCTTAATTAAATCCTAATGTGTTTGTGTACTAATTCTATAGGCCTAATTTCATAGAATTTCCTCTTTAAAATTAAGAAAGAAATCTCATTTCCCGTCCGTGAGATTTTTTCTATATAAATTGATCAGATGGGAAATCATTTCCCGTCCGATCATTTTTTTAAAAAATTGATCGGACGATTTTCCGCCCGATAGATTTAAAAAAAATAAAAATAAAAATAAAAATAAAAATAAAAATAAAAATAAAAATAAAAATAAAAATAAAGACGAAAGATCTCATCGGACTAAAGATGATTTTTCGTTAGCCATATATTGCAAATTCTCATTTCTCCTCCCAAAAATAGCCGACTTTTCCTCTCAAACCCAAAATTCGGGTATTTGACCAACGACTGCTAGACTTTTCCCCCCAAATTTTGCAAAATTTGGGAAAATAGCCGACGACTACAGATGCTTTTAGGGTGTGTTTAGCAAGTGGAATTTGGAGGGAAGTGTAGAGAATTAAAAAAACTTAAGTTACTTTCTGCTAGTATGGGAAACTAGATGTTCTTTCTAGTTTCTATTTTATGTCAATGGATTTTGTAAATAGGAAAATTGGGATCCAAACTCGTAGGTTAGGATAGGTTAGGTTAGGTTAGGTTAACCACTTTAATTCACCAAACAGGGCAAATTTCCAACTTCAAAATTTCTGATCATATTTACTAAACAAGGGATCTAAAGGATTCAAATACGAGTTTCCTTCACTTCATCGTTTCTCTTTCAAATTTTCACTTGCCAAACAAACCTGCAGTGTATCTATGGTTCTCTATTTGTTTCTTAGTTAGGTCTCCAGTTAATCTGCTCAGTGTATATGTTAGAACTTAGAAGAGAATAAGATGGGGATAATTTTTATGAGAATATGGTTTCTAAGGACACCCATTCCGCCATTCGTCATCAGAGTTTGTGAACTAGTGTTTGATACTAGTTAGGAGAGTCATGTTAGGGTACTATCAAGATTAAAGAAAAACTGATCAGCCTTTAAGGACGGTGATGACATGAAGAATCCTACTCATCTGCTTACCAGGCGGCCCCTCTTGATTGTTTTTCAGTAAACAAGCATGTGAATAGTTTTAGTGAATCTTTGTTGTCTGTTTGATAGTTTTTAATTATCAGAGTTAAACATGATATGGATGACAACTAACATTGGAAATATTATTCATTCCTATTTGCATTCTTTTATACCTTGTTAAAACAATGTTGAACTGAACCTTACATCTTATATGAGTTGCATATGTTCTTATGTTTATTAAAGTAGTACTTTTTGATTTGTGTTAATGGCAGTGACATTTGCCATCCTAGCCGAGAAAACTACAGTCATGTCTCCTGAAGTATTTGTTAGTGCTGGGATTCCATGTTGCAGGTTATACTAATTGCCGAAATTTTAGGATTTTCTTTTTGTTTATATGTTTATCAGTAATTTAAAGCTTTTTGAATATAAAGACTGTTGTATTTGTTTCATTAGTGCAGATTGGTGCAAAATGCTGGAGAGTTTGTTGTTACATTCCCTGGAGCGTACCACTCAGGATTCAGTCATGGTATGGCTTCCTTAATGTATGAATTTTAATGTATTTTCTGTCATAAAATTCTTAAGTGAAAACTGTTTGTTAATCAAGCTTATTGTAAACTTTTCCGGACCCCTATTTCAAGCTTAGCTTCTAATTAAGAAAGCTTATGGCATTATTTTTTGTGTGTATTTTAGAAAATCTTAGTATGAGTAACCAACTACGTTCGAGAATTTGTGATGCTTGCATTGGAAATGATGTTACTATTCTTGAGTTGCAGGCTTTAATTGTGCAGAGGCATCAAATATAGCGACTCCTGAATGGTTGAAAGTAGCCCATGAGGCTGCAGTTCGAAGAGCTTCTACCAACTACCCTCCTATGGTGTCTCATTTTCAGTTGCTTTATTCTTTGGCGCTATCGTTATGTTCAAGGTTTCCCCTCCTACCTTATAAACTATTATGATAACACTTTTTCTGTGAGGTTATTCTGTTCGTTAATAATAAATCTATATAATAAAACACAAAGAAAGCTATCAAGTGGCTCTCCTTTAATCCCCCAAAATCAAAGGCCCAAATCTAACCTCACAAAACTCATTTTTCTCCCAAAAGTTTTCCCCCAAAACAACTCTTTTATTTATTTAATTCTCTCTCTTTCTCTCTCTCTCTCTCTCTATATATATACACACACACACTTATGAAAACATGGACTTTTTGATGTAAAACTAACCCTAAATAGAGAATTTTCAAGATTCTTAATGGATTAATTTTACCAACACGTAGTGCGGATCAAAGTTAGAATTTTTAAACAGTTAATCGGTCTGATAGATTTTCAAGAACTGAATCACGTTAACAATCCCAATTAATAATTCAATTCTACAATCAATAATTAAATCCCTAAGTGTTCTTAACAAGTAAAAGATTCAATATTGATTCGTACTCTAATCAAGCAAGTGGAACACTCAATCTCAATTGTTTTTGTGGACGACAGACAAATCAGATAATATAATAGAGATGATAATTGATAAAACAGTATAACACAAATATTTGAAAGTTGGAAAGAGTATACTGAGGGTTCGAAGAAATCAGCGTAGATCTCGGAAGAGCACAGCAATGGCAGTAACAACTTCAAGAGCAACGACAGCAAAAGCAAGGGCTGGCGGATCTGGGCTGGCGTCGGCACTCGGGAAGAGCACAGGGAGAGATCGGGGGTGCTCGGAAGGAGCAGCACAGGGAGAGTTGGGGAAGATGGGTTAGGCGGCTGGCTTGGAGGTCGGGGAAGCAGACGGGAGAGAGAGACGTTCGTCTGGCTGGCTGACGACGCAGGAGGGCGGCGCAACCAGGGTGAGGCAGAGCGACGGGGAGAGGGTCAGGAAGTGGGAGGCTGAGCGGAGCAGGAGTGGCGTGTGGGGCGACTGGTCGAGGAGAGGAGGATGGAGGTCGGGAGATGACAGGGTGACGGGGGATGGGTTTAGAAGAGTAGGAGGTAGGGCTTTCGAGAGGAGCAGGATAGGAGGCGGCTAAGTATATGGAGGAGATTAGGAATTAGGGTTAATGATTTTGTTTTTGATTTGGGAATTTAGGGTTAGGAATTTTGTATTGGATTTGGGAATTAGGGTTTTGATTTAATTGATTTGAGGATTTGGGATAGTTTTTGAGTTTATCACAAACCCTAAAATTTTATTAGGATTTATCACAAACCCTAATAAGTTGGATCCTAATTGTATCACACAAAGAAGAGATGAAGAGCAAAACTAACACAATAATTTTTTTATTCAAGAATAACATATCTTTCTCATTAATCTCAAGGCCTATATATAGGCTCAAAACAAATCAAGATACAAATCTCAAAATATTCTCAAAATCTAAAAAATATAAAAAGATTACATATGGCTATAATTGCCAAAAACAAATATGGTACTGAAATAAAATCCTAAACTAAATGAGCAGCTGTCCTAGATGATGCCTGCACTGATAGAAACGCTCGAATCATCTTGAACCGATGTCCTCATCACTTTTATACCCCAATTTATAATTATATATATTTTTCAACATATACTAATGAAAACATGGACTTTTATTTACAACTAATTATTGTCATACTATTCAAACTTGAGTTATATAATTGTTAATTTATTGTTTACAGAGCTTTTCATATGCTGTATCGTTATGAAGACGTGCCGTAGGCACGTTCCCACGGGCAAATCTAGTAAATAAATAAGACTTGAATAAGATTCTGTTAATTTCTTTGTCGAAAGTGTTCATTAAACTTTTTACTGTGGTTCAATTTCATCTTTCTGAATATCAGATCGTTTTGACATTATTTAAATTGTACAACTTAAATCCATAGTAGTATAATACCGTTGAACTAGACTTTTCCTGATAATATTAGCTTCTGTAGGTAACTTCTTGATAGACATATGGGTTTGATGTTACTGAACATTTCTTGACTATATTGTGGCGCAGATTTACTTTTTAATCAATAGTTGACATTGTGGATTACCAATATTTTGATTACTTAATACTGATAATGCACATACATAATATAAACATTTCCTGCATGTGTTTGCATTATCTGATAAACTTTCTATTGCAGGTTGCAACCATGCTCATAGTATTCATTGTTAATTTTCTTATTGTTTGACTTAATATTTGTCTCATAATTTCTGAACCAATTAAAAAATTTAGATGTAGATTACACTGAAAGAAATCTTGACATTGTTTCTCATTACACACCTAACACAAAAGTGTTCCTTATAGTTTGACGTAACACTTGTATATTTTGATGTTCTTAAGTCTTGAATATGTGTGGCTTCATATCGTGCAACTTTTGTCATGTTTGTTGAAGTTGACTATGTTCATTGTTTCGTTAATTTGTGCACTCCACCTAATTTTGTTAACTGAAGCTCCATCACCAATATCGGATGCATAATGAGATTAGTGGTGGATTTTCATACATTCGTCATATTCTTATATTTCTTATTTGGGACCATTTCTAAGTTAATTCAGTCAAGTAGCGCACTTATTCTTTCATGAATATCCATAGTATCAATATTTCAAATTGTCAATACACGCCAACTCTTGCAGGCAAAGTTTGGATATTACTTGTCACTTCCAATATTAGTCGTCATGTGCCTCAGACACCTGCACGGTTTTTTTTAAGGTTTCCTTAGTCATCTTATTTTGAAACAATCTCTTATAGTCTCCTTAGTTTTAAACATCAGACCATATTTAGCTTTGGAGATATTCGTAAAGTATGAAGTTAAATTTGTCAAAAGGACGTTGCTTTTCTGAAAAATTAATTTACGTCGAACGCTGCTTATCCCCACAGGATTAATTTTCTGAAAAATGTTGCTTTTCCCCACAGAATGCCTGCTGGTAGTACTACAGAACCGCGAAGCTCAAGATTGAAAGATAAACTTAGAGGTGAAGGAGAAGTGATGGTCAAACAAGTATTTGTAAAGAATGTCATACAAAATAATAATTTGCTCAATAATCTTCTCGACTGTGGATCTTCTTGTGTTGTTCTCCCACAAAACACATCCGATTGCCCACTTTCTAGTTCTCTCTCTCAAATGAAAGCAAGAATTTCTGTTGGTTTGAAAGATATGAAGCACGCGATTGGTTTTCATATGATTGAAGGAAATATTGGACAGGACAGGAATCCTTCATGTGTGAAGAATGAACTTGTCTCTGTTGATACCTACTCTTCAAATTTTGACAAGGCAGAAGGCGAGAAGGTCAGCACATTGCAGTGTGATGGATTGTTAGGTCAAGGACTTCTGTCATGTGTTACATGTGGGATATTGAGCTTTGCGTGCGTGGCTATAGTTCAGCCAAAAGAAGCAGCAGCTACGCACTTTATGTCTGCTGATTGCAGTTCTTTTAATTATCCGGTTGCTGGTAATAAAGAAAACACTGACGGTGATAATGTATCCAGCTGGAAAAAGGGCATGCATAATAATGTTTCAAGTTCAGGTGAATTATTTTCTCAACTTTGTTACTTTTTCTGATAGACCTGTTATCTTCTTTGTATAATAGATAGCTAGGCTTTTCTAAATATAGCAATATATTCCCAAGAAAAATTTGTCTATTTTTTATTAGGTGATTATTTAACTTTGTCAGTAATACTACGGATAATACTTTTTGTACTCAAGTTTTGTAGACTCAAAATGGACTCCAAGATACAAGAATGTGGAGCCCATGTAAAGTAACATCTTTATTAGTTACTTGTGGGCTTCAATCTTCCTCCCTTAAGTACACTTTGTGATGAAGACATCTTTCCCGTTTAGTTTATTTTATTACCATTTTTATTTCTGGCAATTATAGCCATATGTAATCTTTTTGTATTTTTTTTAGATTTTGAGAATATTTTGGAGATGTGTTTCAAGATGTATTTGAGCCTATTTAAAGGCCTTGAGATTAATGAGAAAGCATGCCATTATTGATTAAAAAAATCTGTGTTGAGTTTTGCTCTTCCTCCTTCTCTTTTGTGTGATACAACTGAGATCTACATTAGGGTTTGTGATAAATCCTAATCAAATTTTAGGGTTTGTGATAAACTCTAAAATCTACCCAAAAATTAAAATCCCCAAATACAAATCCCTAATACAAACCCTAATCCCAAAATCCTAAACTAATTCCCCCCGTATAGCCGCTTCCTTTCTTCTCCCTTTCTTCTTTCCCGAAACCCACCAAAAATCCAAACCCATCGTTTCCCCCTATCCCGACCTCGACAACGCCTCCTCCTCTCCCTACCACCGCCGTCGCCCTCGCCCCGTCACCACCTCCCCGCGACCAAATCCCTCACCCAAACGCCGTCGCCCCTTCTTCCTTACTCACTCCGTCGAAATCCCCTTCGTCGCCAACCTCGAAATCCCCCATCGTCGTCGACCTCCGACCCTACCCCTCATCGATTTCGCAGTCATCCTCCCCTTCTCCGTCCTCCACCTCGCCTGCATCCAACACCCTGGTCCCCCCCTCGTCGCCAGTCAGCAACCAACGGCAGCACTGCCCTCGTCGGCCCGATTGCAGCCCGACAGCCCCCAGCCGCTCGAGTAGTCGCCACTTCGATTGCTGCAATTGTTCTTCGCATTCGGTATACTCTTTCCATTCTTAATATTTGTGTTCTACTGCCTTATCATCTAGTCTATTATCTGATTTACCTGTCGACCACAAAATAATTGAGATCGAGTGTTCCACATGCTTGAATAGAGTACGAATCAGTATTGAATTTCATACTTGCTAAAACACGTAGGGATTTAATTGATTGTAAGGTTGATTTATTAATTGGAACTGGTACACATATTCAATTCTTAAAAACCCATCGAACCTGTTAACTGTTAAAAATTTCCGACTTAGATCCGCACTTTCATGTTGGTAAAATTAATCCATTAAAATTTTTGGAAATTCTCTATTTTAGGGTTGGTTTTACATCATTTTGGTATCAGAGCGAAGGTTTCTTAAAACCCTAGTTCTTGCATCGTAGGCATCATTTTTGCATTCATTTAGGATTGTGTAGTCTTTTATTTATTTTTCTTTCTTTTATTTTAGTTTATTTCAGATTCATTTAAAAAAAAAAATTAGGACACACACCCCATAGTTTCCACTTTTGGTGAATGCGTCTTCGCAGCACCATCACAGACCCTGAAGAGCCTTTCCTATCACTTCCCAATCACCCAATTAGGAACCCTAGACTTCCCAGACCTGAAATAGATAACTCTGATATCTCCGCTACCCTAGCTGCCATCCAAGCAACTCTTGCCAATATCAATCAGAGGCTTGAGAAAGTGGAGCTAAACCATTGTCCCTGAGCTTCATGCCCATCGTCAGATCCCTCAAGGGAATGTTCATGACGATCGACGTCAAGAACGTGACCCTGACGAACAATACAAAAAGAACGTTAAGGCTGACGTTCCCCAGTTTGAAGGCCACATGGAACCCCAAGCTTACCTCGATTGGATCCGTGCCATGGACCACTACTTTGTGTGGTTCGACATGAGCGAAGCCCTTAAAGTTAAATTTGCCACTATGAAATTAACAGATAAAGCTCAACAATATTGGACCAATCTTGAACATGCCCGCAGAGGCCGAGGCCTGGCACCCATAGCCACTTGGGAGGCCATGAAAGAGAAGCTCACTGAGAGGTATGTACCGTTATCGTTCCACACCCGATTGCTAGATTCGTGGAACCAATTGTATCAAGGAAGTAAATCCACACATGAATATGTTGATAAATTCGATGACTTCCTTGTTCGGTGCAATGCGTTAGGTAAAGAGAGTGAAGAACAAACTCTCTCTAGGTTCAGAGCTGAGCTACGAGCTGACCTTAGGAACGAGCTAATCTATAGAAATGTGGACTCAATAGCGGCAGCCTACGCCCTAGTCCTCGACATGAATTCCCTTAAAGCTAGTTCTCATTCTAGGTCCAGCGACTCGAGAGATCATTCCTCTAGAATGACCTCTACTGACCCACCTAGACCTAAGCCTCCCTCTCAGCACCCCAACAAATCTTACCCCAGCAAACCTAATTCAAATTTTAATTCACATAGAGATGAATATAAGGGTAAGAACACTGAAAGAGATTACAGTAAGATTGACCCTCTCACTAAGTGCTATAAATGTAAGGGATACGGTCATGTTGGGCAACTGTCCTAGTCCAAGTAGGATCAATATAGTAGAGGGTACTGCAGTCATCGCTGATGAGCCCGACAATGAATTTACCTATGAACCTAATATAAGTGATGACTTTGATGAAAAAGAGGATGACCAGTCTTTCAATTGTATTCAGCCTGTTCAGTTACCTCCATTGAGTATACCTGAGTCACTCATTCCTTCCCAAGTCACCTGGCAACCCATAGATTTTACCCCTGTGTTAGAACATTACAGAGTCACAGAGTCTGCACCCTCATTTGCATATAACATTCATGACTTGCATAGAGAAATTTCCAAGGAACTTAATGAGAATAATTTTAACTACAAGTTAATAGCAGATACTAGAAGAAAATTTATAACTTTTGATATTGGTGACGAAGTGATGGTTCGGATTCATCCGGAACAGCTTCCTGTTGGACCCGTTAAGAACTTGAACATACTGCTGTAGGCCCATTTAAGATTCTACATGTAATCAATGATAATACCTATGTCGTTGACCTTCCTGAAGGTTTTGGCATAAGTAAGACTTTCAATATTGAGGATCTAGTACTTTATGAAGGCTCAAAATTCAATCCTAGAAATTTTCTTATAGATGAGCCTACCTTGCAGCCTAATGGTGAGATTCCCACATTTACCCCTTTACCTGATACTATTCATCCACCGACAGAAGAATTGGATAATATTTTAGATGATCAGATCATCTCCACAAGAGATGGTGGTATGCACAAGTATTTGGTGAGGTGGAAAAACAAGCCGAAGTCGGATGATACTTGCAGTGATCGTAATGGTCTCCCGCAACTGGATCCAGATCTTTTGGAGTACGATGACAGGATCACTGGTTTTGACTCAACTGGGTCGAGCTCTCTCCCACCCGGAGAGAATGATGAGGACATCTTTCCTGTTTAGTTTATTTTATTACCATTTTTATTTCTGGCAATTATAGCCATATATAATCTTTTTGTATTTTTTTTAGATTTTGAGAATATTTTGGAGATGTGTTTCAAGATGTATTTGAGCCTATTTAAAGGCCTTGAGATCAACGAGAAAGCATGCCATTATTGATTAAAAAAATCTGTGTTGAGTTTTGCTCTTCCTCCTCTTTTGTGTGATACAACTGAGATCTACATTAGGGTTTGTGATAAATCCTAATCAAATTTTAGGGTTTGTGATAAACTCTAAAATCTACCCAAAAATTAAAATTCCCAAATACAAATCCCTAATACAAACCCTAATCCCAAAATCCTAAACTAATTCCCCTCATACAGCCGCTTCCTTTCTTCTCCCTTTCTTCTTCTTTCCCGAAACCCACCAAAAATCCAAACCCATCGTTTCCCCCTATCCCGACCTCGACAACACCTCCTCCTCTCCCTACCACCGCCGTCGTCCTCGCCCCGTCACCACCTCCCCACGACCAAATCCCTCACCCAAACGCCGTCGCCCCTTCTTCCTTACTCCGTCGAAATCCCCTTCGTCGTCAACCTCGAAATCCCCCATGATCGTCGACCTCCGACCCTTCCCCTCATCGATTTCGCAGTCATCCTCCCCTTCTCCGTCCTCCACCTCGCCTGCATCCAACACCCTGGTCCCCCCCTCGTCACCAGTCAGCAACCAACGACAGCACTGCCCTCGTCGGCCCGATTGCAGCCCGACAGCCCCCAGCCGCTCGAGTAGTCGCCACTTCGATTGCTGCAATTGTTCTTCACATTCGGTATACTCTTTCCATTCTTAATATTTGTGTTCTACTGCCTTATCATCTAGTCTATTATCTGATTTACCTGTCGACCACAAAATAATTGAGATTGAGTGTTCCACATGCTTGAATAGAGTACAAATCAGTATTGAATTTCTTACTTGCTAAAACACGTAGGGATTTAATTGATTGTAAGGTTGATTTATAAATTGGAACTGGTACACATATTCAATTCTTGAAAACCCATCGAACCTGTTAACTGTTAAAAATTTCCGACTTAGATCCGCACTTTCATGTTGGTAAAATTAACCCATTAAAATTCTTGGAAATTCTCTATTTTAGGGTTGGTTTTATATCACTTTGAGTCTACAAATCTCGAGTACAACTAACACTACTCTACATTTGTTACACGACACATATGCTGTTATTTATTTATCTTATCGTCTTTCCTTTTTCTTTTCTTTTTTCTTTCTCATTTGATGAGAGAATATGGACAGTAAATGGTCTCTGATTTAAAATATATAGTTACGAGGAGTATTTCATCTTCTTTATTTTCTCATTTGATGGGAGAAGATGGAGAACAAATGGTCTCTGATTCAAGATTTTGTGGAGTCTTCTCTAGTAGTTGTACTTCATCCTTGTTAACATTTATTTCTGCAGGACTGACAGATAAGCATTTCCAGGATGGCTTACAGGATAATTCTGTCTGCTTTGAAAGTTCTATTAAAGTTTTGGATCCAGAAGGGGAACCAGTTTCTTATTCCACCGCTGAAAGAAATGTTTCTGCTCTTGATCTATTAGCTTCTGTATATGAAAACTCATCAGACTCTGACGAAGATTCTAGAGACCATTCCCTAGAATCAAATGTTAATAGAAGATCGATTGATCTTTGTACTGAGGATAAGTCAGAGAATTTAGAGAGTAAGGAAGAAGAGGCTCTAAACAGTGATACGAGGGACCCAGGCTCTGAAGATGTATGTCATGGGAAATTTGATGATGGTAGTCCCACTACTGCAACTACTAACAACCTTCATAGTGATACAAGGACAGAAAAAACTAATTTTTATTGTAGTTCGAGCCGGTCAGTAATGCAGAGACTGGACAGAGATTCGTCCAGAATGCATGTGTTCTGTCTCAAACATGCTTTGGAAGTAGAGAAACAAGTTGATCAAATAGGCGGTGTGCATATCATGCTTTTGTGCCATCCAGGTGAACTTAAGAATTTAGTCCTTATACTTCTAGCATGAACTGTTGTCTCCTTATATATTTCCCAGAATACTGGTTTTTAAGGACATTTTTTAAAAAAGAGAACGATAGGAGGGCAGTTACCTTATTTCCAACTACATTACATAGTCTTCATCTTATGCTGAAATGACCATAGCCTGCCAGGCAGGGGCGGAACCACCGCCCAACCCACCCAAAGGATTTTGTATTCTCCTCCCATTTCCCTCGTATAATTTCTCCACTCTGGTAATAGCTAAATCTTGGGCCCCCACAAATTTAATCATGCTACATTTGGTAGTAATTAATTGATTAATCATATAGAATTTTGTAACCTAAATCCTTATAAATCAACTATCTTTTTTTAAAGAGGATATCAAATCTAAATAAAATACTGGATTTAGAAGTTAGTTATATTTGGTACTAACTACTTGATCAGCAACATACTTTCTCAAATTATCAAAAGTTTGTAAGTCAAATCTCTTTTGATAATAGTAAATCAAACCAATGTATACTGTATTATTTGATTGATTCTTTTTTGTCGGGAAATAAGTTATTTTAGACAATTTTTTTGAGGAAAAACCCTTAATAAGTTTTGATAGTTAAAAATTTGCTTGAAGGTTTTCATGAAGAAATAGTTTTCATCTATTTATTTAACTTTTAGAATTTTCATTGTTTAACTTTTGACTAAGGTGAATAATGAATATCTTTTTGAATATTTAATTGTAAAGTACTATCTGTTAAAAGAAAATTATTTTAAAAATAAAAAAGCTTCGCTTTTATAGGATAAAAACGAATTTACTTTGTATTTTTATCAACAAAAAAAAAAAACAAATTTCTTTGTTTTATAACCTTTGGCCTTAATTTTTTTTTTTAAAGTAAATCTTATATCATAGTTTTGCACCCCCCCTCCCCTCTCATGGCTAATCCCGCACCTCTGTAGGTTTGTTAGAAATTTTGAACAAGGGAATGAGGACCAAAACATTTGATTAATCATGTGGAACAATCGAAAAAATGCCTACTAAGATTGATGAAGATCAAATTCCTGACTTTAGCCTGAAGGGATAATTTTGGGGATGTAAATTAGTCAGAGCTTCATCCCTTTAGTAAATAAACTTTATGTAGCCTCATCATGGCATCATCTAATTTCTTTTGGAAACTATGGCATCATCTATTTATTTAGGATATTCTATCTTTTATTTAGTTTTTTTGTTATATTCTTATTTTTAAGTTCAATTTCTACTAAATTTGATATTGTTAGTTACAATTGCATGAATGAATGAAGTTGTTTAATTATTGAGTTGATTGAGTGAATATCCTTGTTCATCTGAATTTTCTTTTCCCCTCTTCTAAAAATTTCTTCTGCATAAATTCATTTTTCTACCCGTTGAAGTCCTATTAATCCTCATAATTAGCACACCCGCCTCTTATGTACTTCCTGAAGCAGCTCAACCTGTTTTCCTTATTTAATCCTGAATTAGAGATTCCTCTCGCTTGTGATGAATGTGCACATTTCTAGACCTTTTCAAGCATGTTGCCAGCCATCCATATCTAAACCTCCTTTTAACTAACATTTCTTTTGTGTACATATCTCTTTTTTACCCGACGTATGAACATCATAAGCCATACTACCCCGTGTAGCATTGCTAATCATATAGCCATCTTACAAAATTTCCTGTTTTACTCGATAGGTATTTAGTGTCCAGAAATATTTTTCAGTTTAACTATCTCGCATTAATTCTATGAACACCGTCACCAATATCATGATATGTTTCCTTTACAACAACAACAACAACAAAGCCGTTTTCCCAATTAGTTGGGGTCGACTACATGAATCCGGATTTTCTATTCTTCTCGGTTTAGCGCAATATCTTCTGTAAGGCCACAAGCTATCATATTTTTTCTCACCGTTTGTACCTAAGTAAGTTTAGGTCTTCCCCTACCCCTTAACTCTACTCTCAATACTTATCAAATTACTTTTTATAACGGGGGCACTGCTAGGTCTACGTATCATATTTTTTCTCACCGTTTCTACCCAAGTAAGTTTAGGGTTTTTCCTACCCCTTACTCTACGCTCAATATTTATCCAATCACTTTTTCTAACAGGGCCACTGCTAAATCTACGTATGACATATCCAAACCACCTGGAGCGATTCTCTCTTAATTTATCTTGAATATGAGCTACCTTTACCATGTCTCGTATATGCTCGTTTCTAATTCTATCCCTTTTGATTTTACCATACATTCATCTTAGCATCCTCATCTCTACTACACTTATTTTTTGTTTATATTTCTTTGTTGCCCAACACTCAGCTCCATATATTATTGATGGCCTAACAACCGTCCTATCAAAAAATTCTTTAACTTCAAAGGTATACGTTTGTCACACAAAACACCACTAGCACTTTCCACTTAAGCTACCCTCTTTGGATCCTATGTATAATTTCTTCACAAATCTCCCAATCTCTTTGTATAATCGAGCCTAAATATCAGAAACGATCTATCTTAGGATCTCTTGACCATCAAACTTCACTACTTCCTCATTTCTATTTCGAATATCACTAAAATTACACTTCATATACTTTGTTTTAGTTTTGTTTATTCTAAAGCCTCTTAACTTTCAAAGTTTCTCCCCACAATTCTAATTTAGCATTGATTCTTGCTCTAGTCTCGTCCACTAAGACGACGTCATCGACAAAAAGTATACACCAAGGCATCTCATCTTGTATTCCTCGCGTCAATTCATCCATAACCAAAGCAAAGTGGTAGGGGCTTAAAGCCGGATCTTGGTGTAAACCTACTGTAACAGGAAAATCACTGGTCTCTCCTGTGATTGTTCTAATTGTGGTCTTTGCCTCTTTATATATATCCTTAATTACCTCAATATACCGAATAATTACTCTTTTATTATTTAACGCCCACCATACTATATCTCTAGGGACTTTATCATATGCTTTTTCTATATCTATAAACACCATATGTAGATCTTTCTTACTCTCCCTATATTTTTTCATAAGTTTCTTCAGTACATAAATTGCTTTCATTGTTGCCTACTAAGCATAAATCCAAACTGATTCTCAAACACTGTAGTTTCTAGTCTCAGTCTATATTCAATTACTCCCAAATTTTCATTGTATGGCTTATTAATTTAATACTTCGGTAGTTGGAAAATTTTGTATATCTTCTTTATTTTTATATATATGTACTAAATTACTCTTTCTCCATTCACCGGGCATCTTCTTAGTCATCATAATTCCATTGAATAATTTTATTAGCCAACTCACTCCTACATCCCCAAGACACTTTCAAACTTCAATGGGTATATCATCTGGTCCTAAAGTTTTTCCTATTTTTATCCTTCCTAGAGCATTTCGAACCTATGAGGTCCTAATTTTACAGAAAAACATATGCTCTCGACTCTCTCTCAGGTCCTCTATATTTAAGTTGCCTACAATTTTTTCATTTAATAACTTCTCAAAGTAATTTCACCATATTTCCTTAATTTTCTCATCATTTACTAGGACTCTTGAATCTTCGCTCTTACACCTAAGTGTATCCAAATCTTTTGTTTTCATCCTTTGTTTAGCAAGTTTGTAGATGTTACTTTCTCATTCTTTTGTTCCTAATTTTGTGTATAAATCATTATAAGCTTTTTCTTTTGCATCTCTTTCCGCTTTTTTGACTTTTATAACGGTCTTATATCTCTTCAAAGAATCTTCATTTCTACTCTTTTGCCATTTTTCGAAGATTGATCTTTTCTCACACAATATTTTGGACTTTTTGCGACCATCACGTTTCTTTAGTTTGTAATCCTTTACCTTTAGATTCTTCAAGCACCTCTTTTGAAATTTCTCTTATGCACGTAGCCTTTTTAGTCCACATCATATTTGTCTCCTCTTTCCAATTTCATGTTGCTCCTTTAAGGACTTTAACTCAAAAAACCTCTAGTTTCTCTCCCTTCAAGTTCCACCACTTAATTATTGGGTTCCTAGTCTCCTTCCTCACACGTGTTTTCCAATCTTAACAACCAACACCATTAATCTATGTTGTGAGATTAAACACTCTCCCGATATAACTTTACAATTTTTACATGTCAAGCGATCCACCTTTCTAGAAAGAAAAAAAATCAATCTGGATCTTATTTGCCTCACTTTAAAGGTTATCAAATGTTCCTTCCTCTTCATAAGTCAAATATTTGCTAGTATAAGATTATAGGAAGCTTCAAAATCTAATAGAGCCTCTCCACCATCGTTCTTATTTTCAAATTCATGTCTTCCATGCACCATCTCATATCTTATATTATCTTCTCCTACATATCCATTGAAATCTTCTCGTATAAATAATTCTCACCTAAGAGCACTCCTTAAATTATCTCATCCATATCTTCCCAAAATTTATTTTTAGCTTGTGTATCTAATCCTTCTTGAGGTGCATAAACACTTGTGATATTAATTATGTTTTTCCCTAATACAGGCTTAATTTGTATTATTCTACCTCCTTTCCTATCAACACCTACTACATTTCCTTTGAATTTCTTATCTACTAGAATTCGAAAATTTTGTCGTACTGCCCCACTTTTTGAAAATATTTAGCGCTCTGCCCCACTTCCGAAAACAATTAGCGATCTTCCCCTGTTTAGGATACGTCAGCATAAACCGTTATTGAAAATAACAGCATAGGTTATTTACGTGCCATTATTTCCAATAACGACATCTATTCTACATTTTTTTTCATGCTGTTATTTGGAATAACGGCATCAGTATATTTCTCTTATAAGTGTGAATCTTCTAACTGTAAAAAATTCTAAGTGTGAAAAAAACTTATAAATAATGCCGTTATCCTGATTAACGGCATTCGAATGACTGATGCCGTTATTGGAGATAACAACATTAGTTATATATAAATGAACTCTTGCCGTTGTTTGGAAACAAAGAGAATGAATAATATGTTTAAAAAAAAAATTATAACTGATGCCGTTATTTGGAATAACGGCATCAGTTATAATTTTTTTTTAAACTTATTCGTCAGAGAGGATGAATAATAAGTTACTTTTTTATATAAAAAATTTATAACTGATGCCGTTATTCCAAATAACGGCATCAGTATTGAGAATGCTGTTATTTGAAATAACGGCATCTGTTATAAGGTTTTCACACTTGCAATTTTTTATCTAAATGGAGACTACAAGCTGTCGAAAAATAAAATAACCTATGCCGTTACTCCAAATAACGGCATGACATTTTTTTTAAATATAGATGCCGTTATTGGAAATAACGGAACGTAAATAACCTATGCCGTTATTTCCAATAATGGTTTATGCTGACGTGTCCTAAACAGGGGCAAATCGCTAATTGTTTTCGGAAGTGGGGCAGAGCGCCAAATATTTTCAAAAAGTGGGGCAGTACGGCAAAATTTTCCTAGAATTCCTACTCCATTTTTATTTCTAATTTTACCTGTATAATATAATTTAAAACTATCTATCTCTTTAGCTTTCTCTCATAGCCACTTTGTTTCTTGTAAAGAAGCTATATTAATATTCCTTCTAATCATGGTATCTACTAGTTCTATGCATTTTCCTGTCAATGTTCCTATGTTTCAAGTCGCTAACCTAAGTCTATTTTCCTGGACTAGCTTCTTTACCCGCACACGTCCAGATTGGTGTAAGAACCCTTGCCCATTTTTCACTGCACCCGGGTGCCGGCGCGACCCCCTTGCACATTTTTTCAAAGCATCCGTAGGTAGACACACCACATCGCGTTCAGGAAATGCCCTAGCATTTGTGCATATATTTTTAGAATTCATATTCATAGGATTTGACGAAGTTTTATACTGTCGGTCAACTACCTAATGCAACCCTCTTCCTTTTGTTGCCGAATTCCTGGCTTGGAACAGACAATAGCAGAGTTATCATGATATGATTTCTTTTATATAAAAAAATTCATGATACGAACGAGTAAACCCAAGTAGTGTTAGCAATCTGTTATTAATATTTATTGGACACCAATCTTCACCACCTGTTTAGTTCCTATTTTTGCTGAACTCCACCTATTTATTTGTAATATCCTTGGATTCTAAGGTTGACTTTTCATTTCTACTATAATCATATTGTCTCTTTAATCTACAGGAAGTTTTGCGGATGACTTATAGTATTGTTCCTATTCTTCTAAGTTCGTCTACTAACATTACTTGAGATTTTGCAGAGTATCCAAAAATAGAAGCTGAAGCAAAAAAAATGGCGGACGAGTTAGGAATCAGTCATCACTGGCAGAGTATTCATTACAGTGAAGCCACAAAAGAAGACCAGGGAACAATCCAAATGGCTTTGGAAGATGAGGAAGCAATACCTACAAGTAGTGATTGGACAGTAAAACTCGGCATAAATCTCTACTACAGTGCTAACCTCAGCAAGTCTCCTCTATACAGCAAGCAAGTGCCATATAACTCGATCATATACAGCGCATTCCACTGCAATTCTCCAAACAAGACTGGTGCCAAAATATCTACAAGGCAGAAGAAAGCCACTGTTGTGGGAAAGTGGTGTGGTAAGGTTTGGATGTCAAACCAGGTTCATCCATACTTAGCTTCTCAAAATGATAATCAAAATCATGATGGTGATGAGACTGATACCGAGCAAACTAGCGTGAAAAGAAAGTCATCCAAAGGCAGTGGCTCGTCTAGGATAAAGTCAGGAAAGAAGAGGAAGGTTTCATCTAGAAGGAAGTCATCCACTAAGAAACCCAGATGCACAGTGGAAGATACCACTAAAAATTTGTCAGAACCACTTTTACAGGATGAAACTGAATCTAGGCCTAGCATGTGCACTAGAACAGGGCAGGGATCATCAAGAAGGAAGTCATCCACTAAGAAACCCAGACGGTCTGTGGAAGATACAGCTGAAAATTCGTCAGCACAAGTTTTGAATGACGAAATTTTGGAGAATGATATTGAATCCAGGTCTAGCATTTGCACTAGAACAGGGCAGGGATCAGGCTTGCAGAAGCCGAAGAAAGAACAAGAAGCTAAGGGAAGAAAGGACTATCCATGTGATGTAGAGGGGTGTGATATGAGCCTTGGTACAAAACAAGACTTAATTTTGCACAAGAGGAATGTCTGTCCTGTGAAAGGTTGTAGGAAGAAGCTCTTTTCGCACAAATACATGGCACAACACTGTAAGGTGCACGTAGATGACCGGCCACTCAAGTGCCCTTGGAAGGGGTGCAAGATGGCGTTCAAATGGCCGTGGGCGAGGACTGAGCACCTCCGGGTTCACACTGGGGACAGACCCTACATTTGTAGGGAGCCCGGGTGTTGTCAGACTTTTCGGTTTGTGTCTGACTTCAGTCGACACAAGAGGAAGACAGGCCATTCGGCAAATAAACAACCGTTACGGAGTTTGACTAATTGACCATTGATATGGAAGGAACATGGAGGCTTTGTAAAGTACCAGATGGAAATATGCCATTGACAAGAGAAAGTAAAGTAGGATAGGAGGTTTCTTTTTGTTCCTTTACCCTACTACTGGGGGTTCATTCAAATGTTTAGATGATTTAACCACCATTTGTTTCTTCTTTTGTTCTTTCTTATTCAATGAATTGAGCTGTTTTATGTTGAATTGTATCTCTAAATTTAATTCTTGCATGTAGTCAGTCATTTATCTGAAACTCCTTTTCTGGTGAAGTTCTATTTGTATCTATTCATGCTAGACTACCAGAACTGGAACTCTAGTCATTTTGTTTAATTGTTTCGGTAACACTTGAAACGCATTTTTGTTTTAGATGACAGTTTTTTTTTTTTTATTCTTCACAATGCTAGTCACCGTTCATCAAGTGCCTCATATAATACTCTCATGCATATAACTGTCATTGATTTACTATTGCCTGAAATCCTAAGACTGTAATTTGTGTAACTTATTGCAATATTTACATCACGTATAACATCTCTATTAGAGATCGCATATTCGCATGTACACTTTATTTTTTCAGTTACAGGTGTGCCATGGGCCCCTTCCCCTATTTCATTACTCATTTTTGTTATTAATATTTTATTTTTTTGACGAGGTAATGATCCAGCTCGCCCGTTGGCAGCGTTACTGGGCGTTACTGGGCGTCTCCTCACCATCAAGATCCTGCACTTTAGCTAAGAATCAAGAAACAGAGGAGGAAGAAGAACAGAAATTCTTATTCATGATCAACTTGATTTACACAGGGTTATTTATACACTCTGGCTACGCGTGAAACGCGTGCTTGGACACTAACAGAATTAGTTGGAGTGGGTCCCTCCAAAGAATTCCACTAATGACATCTATACAGCTGTCCTAACTCAAGACACTTTACAATTAAAACCCTGTAAGTATTTGAATTCTACATGGACTGATACAGGTCTGATACATGATACAAGTCTGATACATGCTCTGTTTTGCAACTGATACATGCTGATTCCATCTTCATCACTTCCACCTTCTATCTTACAGACTGTGTTCACTGACGACCTGCAATTGGATCAGTTTCACTGGAGACTGGATCAACACCCCCTCCTTCAAGAGGAGCATCCATGATGCTCCGAAAATCAGGGAAATGCCAATAAATGTCCCAATAATTTTCCCAAGTAGCATCACTCTCTACCCCATGCTGCCATTGTACCAATATTTCAGAGATTGCAATTCCTCTTCTAGGAACAATCCTTCTTTCTAGAATTCTCAGAGGTTGAGGAGTATTCTCAACAAAATACTCAGGCAGCGCAGTTGAAGCTACCGATCTTCCTGATGAGCTAGGTACATGAGTTTTGAGCTGCGAGATGTGAAATACATCATGTATCTTTGATGTTGCGGGTAACAATAGTCGATAAGCTACTGCACCAATGCGCTCCGTAATCTGATATGGGCCGTAATACCTTGATGAAAGTTTTTGGAGTCTATGACCTGCGACAGATGATTGCTTATAAGGTTGCAATTTGAGATACACCCAATCACCCACATTGTACTCCTTATCTGTGCGGTGTTTATTAGCCTTATTACTCATTCTACTCTGTGCTCGATACAAGTTATCTTTCAAAATCTGCAACATAATATCCCTGTTAACCAGCTCCTCTTCAACTGCTTGTACCCTGACAGTCCTTGGAACATACGAGAGAACATTAGGTGGCTCTTTTCCATAGACTGCTTGATACGGAGAAATTTGAGTTGAACTCTGAACATGGGTGTTGTAACTGAATTCCGCCCAAGCTAGCCAAGACGACCATTCTGTAGGTTTGTGTGAAGTGAAACATCGGAGATAAATCTCTAATACCCTATTAAAAACCTTCGTTTGCCCATCAGATTGGGGATGGAATGCTGAACTCATACACAACTTAGTACCATACATCTCAAATAATTCACGCCAAAAGTTACTAGTAAAGATCGCATCCCGATCACTCACTACTGTCTTGGGCAGTCCATACAATTTGAACACCTGCTTGAACAAGGCTGCCGCAACCCCTTTTGCTGTATAAGGATGAGTTAGAGGGACAAAATGACTAAATTTGGACAATCGATCGACAACTACCAAGATCGTAGTATACCCTGAACTCCTAGGCAACCCATCGATGAAATCTAAACTGATATCATCCCAAATATGATCTGGTATTGGCAATGGTTGGAGAAACCCTGCTGGTGATGTGCTCAAATATTTATTTCTCTGACATATATCACAAGACCTGATGAATTCTCTCATGTCTTTTTTAATTCCTTTCCAATACACAATTCTCTTAAGACTGTGCCATGTTTTATCAACTCCAAAATGTCCTCCCTGAGGTGTTGAATGGACCTCTTCCAAAAATAGCTGCTTAACAACTGTGGTGGGACTCAAAAGAACCTTTCCCTTGTAGTAGTACACTCCTGCCACATACCCCAAATCAGGATTCACACCAGCTTCATACTGAGCTTTAATTTCCTCATAAAAGGGGTCAGTTAGAACTGCTTGTTGCACTTGTTGAAGCCATACAGGTTGTACCACAGAAATACCCATTAATGTTCCTTGAGATTCTTCATCTACACCTCCTTCAAACTGCCTCGAAAGACTATCAGCTACCTTGTTGTCACAACCCTTCTTATATTCTACCGTAAACTGGTAGCCATGGAGCTTAACCAACCAAAGATGTTGCGCATCAGTATATAGTCATTGCTCAAGTAAATATTTTAATGGCTTATGGTCTGTTTTAATCACAAACTGTCTTCCCCACAGATACTGGTGCCACTTTTGAACTGCGAGCAGTATAGCCAGCATTTTCCTTTCATAAGTCGACAGCAACTTATTTTTTCCCTTGAGTTCTTGGCTCAAAAATGCGATAGGTTGCTTATCCTGCATAAGCACAGCTCCCAATCCTGAACCACACGCATCACACTCCAATACAAACGGCTCAGAAAAGTTGGGCAACCTGAGAACTGGAGGTGTCATCAAGATGTGTTTCATGTGTTCAAAAGCCAACTGACTTTCTTCCGACCAAACAAAAGCACCCTTCTCAGTTAACTTGACCAGAGGATATGCGATGGAGCTGTAGTGAGCTATAAACTTCCTGTAATACCCAGTTAATCCAAGAAATCCATGCAATGCTTTCAAATTCTTGGGAACAGGCCACTCCTGGATGGCTCGAACCTTCTCTTTATCAACAGACACCCCCTTCGCAGACACAATGTGTCCAAGGTACTCTACTGAGGCAACACCAAAAGAGCACTTACTGCGCTTAGCATATAACTGATGTCGCTGCAAGGTTTGCAATACCTTCCTCAAATGTTCAACATGATGCAGCATACTAGGACTGTATACCAATATATCGTCAAAGAATACTAAGACAAATTTTCTTAGATATGGCTTAAAAATGTCGTTCATCAAACTTTGAAATGTTGACGGAGCATTCGTCAATCCAAAGGGCATGACCAAGAATTCATAATGTCCTTCGTGTGTTCGGAATGCTGTTTTGTGCACATCTTCATCCCTCATTCTAATCTGATGGTACCCACTTCGGAGATCAAGTTTACTAAACACCGATGCACCAAACAATTCATCCAAAAGTTCATCAATCACCGGAATAGGATACTTATTCTTGATTGTTATATCATTTAACCCTCTATAATCCACACACATTCTCCAGCTTCCATCGGGCTTCTTAACCATAACAATGGGAGAAGAAAAAGAACTGCTGCTATTACGGATAATACCTGTATGCAACATTTCCTTGATTAACTTCTCAATCTCGTTCTTTTGGTGCCAAGGATGTTTATAGGGTCTCAGTGATACTGGTTTAGACCCAGGTATTAAAGAGATTTCATGATCACAACTTCGATGTGGAGGAAGTCCCATGTCTTCTTTGAAAACCAACTCATACTCATCAATTACCCCTTGCAACTGGGTATCGATTGATTCTTTGATAGGCACAGACATGTTACCCACCATATGTGGCAACCATCCCACCTTAGATTGCAATAAAGCTTTGGATATGGATTTAGGATCTGCAACTTCAAACTCTTTATTAGAAACCCCCAATAGAGTTCTTTCTGTGTTGTTTAACTGAAACTTGATTTTTTTTCTCCTTCATATTCCACACCATATCACCCAATGTTTCCATCCACTGATTTCCCAAAACAAGCTGGCTAGTATCCATGTGTAGGACGTAGAAATCTGCAATTATGGGAACTCCTTGACACAAAAAAGTTACTCCCTTACAAAGACCAGAACATTTAAGCTGTTGCCCTCCTGCCACAGTCACCTCCAACCGAACATTAGGATTTACTGGTAGCTTCAATTTCTTTGCCATTTGCTCATCAATGAAATTATGAGTAGCACCAATATCTAACAAAGCACACACACCCTTTGACAAAATAGTTCCCTGGACACGAAAGGATCTAGGACTAGGACTACCTTGTAAGGAGTTTAAAGATATTGCTGCAGCTGAGCCCAAAGAAAACATCTGTAGAGGTTTCTTACCACCTTCTTCGTTGTCTGGGAAACTTTCTTGTGAATTATCTTGATCATCATCAAAATTAGACAACAGTTCCTCGCTGTCACCATCTAACACTCCCAATATTTGCATCAAGGAGCTACTTTCATAGTTTCCAATCATTTGCATAAATGTTTTCCCTGCACATTTGTAACCTCGAACAAATTTTTCATCACAGTGGAAACACAATCCCTTCTCTCTTCTTTCCTTCATATACTGTAAGAATTGAGAATTGTTAGCTTTTGTGGAATAAGAATTAGAAGCGGGAACTGGAGGTGCAGACTTGTTGGTATAACTTGTCGAATTATTGGCAACACCTGTGTTAGAAGAAACACTTGCAGTTTTGGATGGAAATGGATTAAAAAAATTTCCCTTGTTTACCACATTATACTTCCAAGATTTCTTTTGATCATTAACAATTGATTCACGAGCACTAGCTTCTCTATAAGCCTCAAGAACTGTTCTTGGATGCTTCAATTTAACCTCCTTCTTCAAATCAGCCTTTAATCCCGATATGTAGCAGTTCGCTAGGGATTATTTTGCCACATTCTTGGCTAAGTGACTGTATTTTAAAAATTCTTTGTGGTATTCCCCCACAGTTCCTGTTTGTTGTAGCTTGTATAGTATTTCTTCGGGATCATCAAATTCCATTGGCCCATATTGTAACAACAATTCATGTTTCAACACTTCCCAATCTATCAATTCTTCTTCTTGTTGCTCAAACCACCTCTACCACATCAAAGCTTCTCCTCTCAAATAGTACAAACTGAAGGCTAGCTTATCATTATGGTGAATCATTTGAGTCGAAAAATGATGTTCCATATGATAGATCCCATTATGGACATCCTCAGAACCATCAAAGCTGTGAAGATCAATTTTAGGGTGTTTTGGGAAAAAGGTGTTACCTGCCTCTTGATAGCGATCCCAATTTCTTGAACCTGGGCTTCTATCAAACCTGAGTTCTTGATTACGCCCACCTCTGTGCTCTGTCTCTTGATAGCGATTCCAATTTCTTGAACCTGGGCTTCTGTCAAGCCTGAGTTCTTGATTACGCCCGCCTCTGTGTTCTTTAAATCGAACAGATCTATAATCTTGATCATGGTTAGCACGAGCCTCCCGCCTTCGACCCCATCCTTCGTTCTGTTCAGGATCAGCACATTCCTCATGGCTACGTAGCTGGCGCTGTTCTTGGAATCGCACACTGGGTGTTCTGTTTAAACCTCCATAATTTCGAGCATTATGGTTCATAGTAGCTTCAAATCTACTAAACCTCTCCTCAAAGCGGTCCAATCGCTTAAACACATCTCCAAAGCGATCAAGACATTCCTCAAGGCTGGGTCGTCTTTGGAACTCACTCTCATCTCCTTCGTGGTTTTCAGCACCCATCTCAGGTTCTCCATGCTCACCTTGAGCTCTGAGCCTAGATTCTTGAAGATTCTCAGCTTCGGAAAACACTTCTTGATCTTGGTTTGGCTCCATGTGATTCACAGGATCCACAAACGGCTCTGATACCATTGATCCAGCTCGCCCGTTGGCAGCGGAATTGGG